>OX439384.1:22938213-23538213 GCA_949319315.1 Zelleria hepariella
CCTAATGCCGTAACATCCTCCGCGTAAGATATTTAGTAAGCAGATAGAATCTTCTCATCACCACACCTTACAAAGTAATATAATATAGAAAACGATGATAAGCTGTATCTATACAAACAACTTCTAGATGCTGAAATGATACACGTGTATCATCTGGTTCATGCTAATGTGACTGAAAAACTGTCTCCTAAGACTCAGGATTTTTATCCTAATTTAGAAGACAGAGCAAGATCTAATTTAAAAACGTGCAAATTTAACTTTTTTTTACGTAGCCTATTGGATGTCCCACTGATGGGCAAAGGCCTCCCCCTTTCCGACCAGGTCTTTCGGTCCTGAGCAACCTCTAACCACTCCGGCAGATATTGGTCGAGTTCGTCCCGCCATCGTCTTTTTGGGCGACCTCGGCTGCGGCGATCGCCACACGATTAGATGGTAGGGTTGAACAATACATAGACTCGTAAGCGAGTGACCCAGGTTCGATCCCCAGTTCTGGCATGTAGATACCTGACCGCGCTCGATTTTGTTTAACTTTGCCAATCGATTAAGAAATAGTCCAACTAGGCTATGAATGCTTCGAGTGCATGAGTAAGTAATAGTTTAAGATCTGGTGAACAATCGAGATATATTTTTGTACGAGGCTGGGAGTTAGTAGGCTGATAATATATTTTTTGGGCCGGTCGCGGTTGAAAGTTCGATTCTACTGATTTTGAAAGTATACATGTAGGTATGCAATGTATTTTTCCCAGACTCAGCGAAGTCTACTCTATCAGCCTACCAACTCCCAGCCTTGTACGAAAAAATATCTCGATTGGTCACCGGCTCACAACCTTTAAATGTGAGTACCCTTTACAGCTTTTAATAGCTTAATTTTCCCTCTTATAGCTTCAAATAGCTTAATTTTCTACTAAAATCTTCCGTCTAAATAAAAGACATCAACGCGCCATCAAAGGCAAACGCTCTAAAAGTCTAAACCCACAAACTCATTACGTAGCCGTATAAGCTTTCCTCCACTCGTCATCGGTTGGACGTTAATGCAATTTGTGGGTTAGGTTCTACCTTCACCGCGTGCGAATGGCCATGCACTTCCTACATACAGGTGCTGTAGAGCTATAAATGTGTTAGACAGTCTAGACATGACAAAGATTTATATCTTTTACTAGCTGACCCGGTGAACTTCGTATCACCTGAAATAGTTTGACTCTCCGCGTCAAAAATGGCGATTCCAATACAAAATGACCAATTTTTATTTCTTCCGTTTTTCAGCTAATCCTTTAACTTTTCCCATATTTCTTTTCTTTTAAACCTACCCTGAACTATGGCGAACTAAACAAAACAGTAAATATGCAAATCGGTCAAGCCGTTTCTTAGTTTTAGCGAGACTAATGCACGGCGATTCATTTTTATATCTTTTATTTTTTGCACTAATCTACAAACTATTACACTAGATGGCGCCCCATCGTCCGTAAGATGAGTATCAATGAGGTTGGGAAATTCGCATCGACAGTTACTTGACTCGGTAGCTCAATCGCCTGCACGGTATGCAAGAGGTTGCGGGTTTAAGTCCTGTCACGGGCGAATTTTTTAACCTTATAAAAATACTAGCTTTTTCCTCGTCCGTGTGGACTACAGAAAAAGGATGTATGCTTTACATTGCTCCTAAGTGTAAAAGCGTGATAATATGTAGCCTATGTGTTATTCTGATGTCAAAGCTATATCTATTCCAAATTTCATCCAAATCCGTTCAGCCGTTTCAGCGTGAAAGAGTAACAAACATCCATCCATCCATCCATCCATCCTCACTTACAAACTTTCGCAAATATAATATTAGTAGGATTATAATGTTCCCTAGCACGGGTTAGTGCTTTAGAAAATACAAACATTAGTCTAGTTCATAAACCGGTTAAGCAACGGACATAATATTTAAACAAAAAACAGTAGACGGGTTTTGCTTAGTAAGTGAATCTTTCTCATATGAACCGACAGCTTTTTTTGCTAGGTATAATAATTTATATTGATAAAAGTGATAGAATTATATTGATAGAATTGTGAACTCTCAGAGATTCTAGGTTCAATTCCCAGTTATGTCATGAAACTAATTGGCCGACTTAATATTCTTACTTAGGTACTTATATACAAACGCCGGACTGTTCAAGAAGACTCAGAGAACTTCGCTCGCTTGTTAGAATTCATCATCATCATCAGCCTGTTAACACCCACCCCTGAGTAAAGGCATCTTCATGCTCACGCCACCTCTCACGATCTTTTGCCAGGCGCAACCACTGTTTTCCGGCTACTTGGGCTATGTCGTCGAACCATCTGACTGGTGGTCTGCCAATCGATCTCTTGCCCTCTCGGGGTCGCCATTCTGCAATGGACTTTCTCCATCTGCCATCGGTACGTCTAGCTAGGTGTCCTAGTTGTTAGAATTATTTAACTTATAGAAGCAGAAAAATTGGAAAAAAATATCAATTACAAAACACAAACATTCACAAAAGTTTCGTCAAAATATAAAACAATAGTCAATAAAATAATAATGAAAAAAAAAACATGTCAAAAAAAAGGGCACAGAAATTTAAAAAATAACATATTAATATTAACATAATAATATATTTTTTAACTTATAAGAAGATCAAGCTGCGAAGAAAGCATAATTATGAGGGACGTCCCGTAGGGCGTCGGCCAGTCTGACGTCCCAAATATCGAGAGAGACCTGTGCGAGCTCCAGGTGGAGGATTGGAGAAACTTAACGCAGGACAGAGCTGGCGTCTTTTGGTTGCGGAGGCCAAGATCCACTGTGGGTCGCTGAGCCAGAATGAATGAATGAATATTCAAAAGGCAACTTCTAGTCGTTTACAAGCTCTATGTCACGTCGGATCATTAATCTCACTAGAAGTGACACACATAAACTAGCCGTTTTATATTTATCTATTCGCGTATCACTACACGTTTTATTTGCTAAATCAAATTACAGTCATTTAGAAGATGTATTCATTTAGCTTATGATCTCGTGCAATTGATAACTATTTGACGCTCTATAAAGGAAATTGGCGGAGAGATATTATGAGGTGTTATAATATTCATCAACTACTTACACAATAAAATTACAATAGCCGGTTAGAAAATGTACTGTTTACATTGGCAATTTTAAATAGCTTTATTCCTGACTAGTTGTGCCCGCGACTTCGTATGCGTTTTTACACATTTGACATTTAATTTAAATTCGACTGTGGAGGAAAACTCAAAAGGAAGGTTTTTTTTAACCCCCGACCAACAAAGAGGGGTGTCATAAGTTTGATAGCTTTGTGTGTGTGTCTGTTTATGTGTTTATGAGGGTGTGCCTGTCTGTGTGTCTGTCTGTGTGTGTGTGCCCTAATCTAAACAATACATTTATGATAAAATATGTTTTGTTTAGATTAGGTATCGCCCGTGTAAGATACCAGGAAGCTTAGCATAAGAATTGCCTGGGAAGTTGGGGGTTTATTATGTATCTCCCTCGACGTAGAGTGGGATAGATAAAGTTATAAGCCCATAGATAAGGTCTTACCCATTCTCATGCTAAGCCAGCAAGCAAAGCATAAGGTTGGGTTAGAGCGTATCTACCGCAAATAACTCTGTCTATGCCGCTCTACGGCAAACAAAATATTTTTTTTTTTATATCAAGTTGGGCTCAGTAGAGCAAATATTTAAAATAAGGCACAAAAAAAAATTTCAACCTCACGTGGGTTCAAACTCAGAACATTTCGACCGCGACGCAACAGTACTACATTTCTAACATCGATAAACTTTGTCCGACCTCCACCGAAAACCACTCACAATTCCCTCCAGCAAGCATCATAAGGCTGGGTTAGAGCGTATCTATGGCTCTGTCCATCCCGCTCTACGTCAAACAAAAGAGTGAGATACCTATTGTTTTAAACCCATAGATACGCTCTAACCCGGCCTTATGCTACGCTTGTAGAACTAACATTTTCCGCCAAAATAAAATAAAAACAAATGCCGATTTTTCATTTACAATATGCGCCCGAAATGCCAAAAGTCGTAGCGTGCTATTATACAGAGTGTTAAAAGACCGCCAACAAAGCGGGAGACCACGTATGCGTATAGTCCTCATCATAACGAACATTTTTGCCCAAGGAACTATGCCTGGGAAATCAACGGTTTCCGAGATAATAAAGTCGGACTTTTTTATTTTTTTCAGTAATGTGTTCAGTATCACGTTTCTAGCATAGCTTCTCAACAAGCCGTATCAAAATTATTAAATTATATTTCTTACAAAAAATCAAGTTAAAATTGCAACCCGCAATGTAGGTTTTCGAGAGAATGTGGTTCAAAGTAGGTTTTTTTTTTTTTGCAGTTAAATGTTCAGTATCACGTTCTTAACATACCTTCTCAAGAAGCCATATCCAAATTATGAATATTCTTACAAAAAACGAAGTTAAAATTGCAACCCGCAATGTATTCTAAACATCGGATAGCCTAAGTTACTCCCAGAAACGTGAGTTACGACCATGTTAAGTTTGGTTAAAAACTATTCAGCGGTGTTCGCGTTTATCGTGTTCATACAGACAGACAGACAGACAGACAGACAGACAGACAGACAGACATAAACAGTTTTTTTTGCATTTTTGGATTCAGTATAGTTTACTTAGTAACCCCTGCTAGTTTTTTTCTAAAAATATTCAATGTACAGAATTGACTTCGCTAGAGTTTTATTATAAGTATAGATACGCTTCAACTTCTAAGGCCCGTAATATGAATCACAGTTTAAACTCAGACCATAGATTAAACCTCGCATTATGTATGAAAATTAATCGACAGATAGGATTTACACTAGCTTTTTTGGTTAAACTGTGATTGATATTAGGGGTTTTAATGTGATTTCCAACAACTTTTGTTCTACGACTTTTCAGAAAACTCGATACTTGTTATTAAATTTATTGAACGTTTCTTATTCTTTTAAAAGTTCGCATTAGTACCTACCGTTTTAGCGCCATTTCAGAATAGGAGATAGATATCTATCATGTCCCTGTAGATATGGCACCCAAGTTATGCCAGCTGGAAGTTTTGTATACCAGTATAATGCACATTCTATTTGGTATCAAAGTAATGATAAATAGGCTCTTCGCCAAGATTATTTATTTGTTAACAACAACAAACAAATTGCCAGGATATCCGTCTTTAAGATGTTTATCGTCAATAACTGACACTTAAACTGCTCAGAACAATATATCATCGACTTTCACAGCACTAAAACCTAGACTGCAGGTACATTTGGTACCCACCACCACCTAGGAAGATGGCGAAATTACCAGTTTATGACCAAATTACTATTCTGCGGACGTTTGACCAGCTTGTAACAACATTATATGAGTTAGGTGTTCAGTTGGTTTAGAAAGAGCAGGGGTCTTAGCCTGTAATGCAATGGCATGTCGATGGCGTCCCAGTAGAAGGACAAAACCGGAATTTCCTCGTTTTTCTCCTACAACCAGCGAACTAATCCTCTAGAATTAGAATCAGTCTTTGCTGTACTACATTCTTTGCTGTACTACAAAAACATTAAAAGGACCGACAGCATTATAACATCGTAATTAAAGCCGTTAATCGGGAGCCCATTTTGGCGCAAGTCGGTACCTGTCGTGGTACCTATTTTGTCTGAGAGTGTCACATTTTATACATGCTTACGTCAGTATTTCACGACCACTATGGCTTCAGGTGTTGCGTCCAACAGGTCTTCAGTGGGCTATTGCTTTGCTTTCAATAAGTCTTCAGTGGCACAGGTAAATGGAGAGTCTAGGCGCTGAAAGAGTTATTGGGTGCTGAAGGCAAAAATCTAGTTTGTAAGTTATTTTTCGTCTTCCCCTGCCGTCTCCTATCCTTTTGAGGTTTAAGTAACTAAACTTTTTTTTTTTTATTTGTCTTGGTGTTTTGTGCAACACTGTATAAACTTACGACTTCTAATTTGATTGATGACCGCACATTTGTTTATGTATGAAATATTCATCTAGGTACGAGGCTATGTGGCAAGTAAAGATGGATTCACACTTGCGCGTACGCAACAAGACGCATTAACGCCTTTTTTGGTACTCCACTAAGTGACGGCCACTGTTTGCTAAGTGCGGTCTTAAAGTTGGGAAATTGAAACATTAAGGTACGTGTGGTTAAGTGTAGTAAGTAGATGAGATAGCCTTTGCATCTAAGTAATGTGATGATTTTTATAAGGTTAAAAAATTCGCTCGGGACAGGATTTGATTTCTTGCATTCCGTGATTGAGCTACCGAGTCAAGGCTACTGCCTGGCTAGGCTACTGTCTTTGCGAATTTTCTAACCTTATTGAAACTCGTCTTACGGACGATGGGGCGCCGTCTAGTGTAATAGTTTGCACTTATCTACACTACCCAATGCGTTCATCATTACAGACGAAATGCTGATTCTGCCACTACGTTTTTAACCACTTTTTGTACCTGTCCCGAGCGAATTTTTTAACCTTATAAAAATCTTTATAAAGTTCTCTAGTACGGGTTAGTGCTTTAGAAAATACAAAAAGTGAGTAATGTGATGATTGAACGAGCGAGCGAAGCGAGAACTGGAATATAAATCTTGTGACCAGAGTCCTACATACTGGGCATCCGTCCGCAAGCGATACTATCCAAAATAAGCTAATAGTCAATTCATTGCAGCAACTCAACTCATCAAAGCACTACCTGGGGCCTTAGCCTGTAACGAAATGGCGTGTCGATGGCGTCTCAGCAGAAGGACAAAACCGGGATTTCCTCGTTTTTCTCTTACAAATAGAGAATTAATCCTCTAGAATTAGAATCAGAATATTCTTTGCAAAAACATTAAAAGGAATGACAGCATTAATAAATCGTAATTGAAGCAGTCAACTGGGAGCCCATGTTGGCACCATTGCGTTACAGGCTAAGGTCCCTGGTTCATACCTCTATGCAGTTTAAACTACCATCACGCTTCAAACCTAATACGCACCACATGATTAACCTATGCAACTGCACATTTGACCCAATTTTCCTCGGCGTATAATCGTAAACACATCCACAATCGGCAACCAACTAAATGACAGTTGCGTCACGAAACAAATAAGGAAACCGTGTGCGTGGTGCGTTATGTTATAATGCGTATGATGCATTTGTGCTCTGTGCAGAGCCTGCATGGAGACAGACGTATAGGAGGGTGATCATGCTCCTCGACTATAAAGGGAAATTTCCCGCCAAGCAGATGTTGTGCTTGGGGACCGGCCGGGTACAACTGACCATAGTTGGAAGTTGTATATACAGGGTGTTAAAAGACCGCCAACAAAGCGGGAAACCACGTATTGTCCTCATCATTATGAACATTTTTGCTCAAGGAACTATGCCTGGGAAATTAACGGTTTCCGAGATAATGAGGTTCAAAGTCGGACTTTTCAATACTTTTTTTTTTTGCAAAAATGTATTCAGTATCTAGTTCTTAACATATTATTATGTTCTCAAGCAGCCATATCGAAATTATGAATATTTCTTACAAAAAACGACGTTAAAATTGCAACCCGCAATGTATTCTAAACATCGGCACATCAAGATTAAGCACCGAACTAAATCCCATAGAATCCGCATTACGTATAAAATCACAATAAAAACTTGTCCCCACAGAAACAAATGATATCAGCAATAGAACAATACGAAACATCATTTCGACCATACGTCTAATATTCGAATGTCAACTTTATTGCATTAGTGTACAGTTTTACTTTAATTGTATAGACTACGAGCAAATAAGCTCCCAAAGGCAGTTTGGACATCTATTTTTCCAGACACATTTCAGAGTTCTATGTTGTATCTAGTTTTATCCTTGATCGAAGAGATTAAGTAACATAAACTTATACCTACGCTTGCGCAATATGACTTCAGTGCGTTACACGTCCATTGCGTAATAACATATTTTTCAAAATTATAACCTAAAAAACCAAAATCATTTCCCAGAAATAATTTATCGAAAAAGTACTTTGTTTTGGTGTCTAGTATGCGTGGCTTTCGGGTCTGTTGGCGGTCTTTTAACACCCTGTATACTCAGCCACGAAAGATATTTTGCTGGCGCGATGCAGGATTAGTAGCGAGCAGAGTAGTTGCCTAACTATATGTAGCAGTTTCCTGTACGACCGATAGGGGTCGCTACAGACGAAACAGCCGCTCATGTCTTGCTGGAATGCAGGGAGCTGGCAAACTACCGGGCTACCCACCTCGGTTCGCCGGGGTCGCTCCCCGAAGTGCTCTTGAACATTCGTGGACTGCTGGACTTCTTGGAGAAGCTGGGTTGGCAAGGATGAGAAATCCCACAAAAAA
Source organism: Zelleria hepariella (assembly GCA_949319315.1). Taxonomy (NCBI): domain Eukaryota; kingdom Metazoa; phylum Arthropoda; class Insecta; order Lepidoptera; family Yponomeutidae; genus Zelleria; species Zelleria hepariella. The sequence continues at coordinate 22,946,550 of OX439384.1, forward strand.
TTTGCTATTCAATACATTTGGTGCTGCAAGTAAACCGCATTGATTTAGATTAGATTTAGAAATTATTTATTGCCAGTAAATTAGCACAAAAAAACATTGGTCCAGTAGGTAAATGACAGCAGATGACAGTAGATATTTTTTAGTTCATCCATCCGTTTTTGGGAAAATAAGAGGATTTCATTATAAAACTTAAAGCAAAGCAAACACAATCAAGAAATTAACCTCAATGAGATCTTTTGCTAATTGGGTAGGCAAAGTTTTTTGTTCGAAAGTCCGTTATTGGCTTAAACTTATCTTTAGACAATACTAAGAAACAAATTTAAATATTTTTTATTTTGGTCCAGTAGTTTTGTTTTTATGCGCTAAAGTGTTTTGTTCCTATGACCGCCAACAGTATGCAGACCGTCGCGTGAAGGTCATAAAACCGTATCTTTGAAACGTTGTAAAATCCAAACTACTGAACCAAAATAAAAAATATTGAAATTAGTTTCTCAATATTGTCTAAAGATAAGATTAAGCAAATAGCGGACTTTCGAACAAAAAACTTTGCCTTCCGAATTAAGTAATTTACGGTCAGCCACACGCTAGGATACCCATTTTTGTTCGATTGGCACCCTTTTTAAGCCACGTGCACTAAGAACTGCAATATCAAGACTGTGGCCGACCGTACCAACCTACATACTTACAAAGTAATAAAACTTTAAAGGGTTAATGAGATCATCAAACGAAACACTATAAGGTTTTATGACTTTTAATGTTTTGTAACAAAGTCTTATTTGCATTGAATTAATACCTTTGAAGGCATTACATTTCTCCAAAAGATGCGAGAGGGTTGGTCCAAGTAATAAGCTAACTTGCGATGGCGACGTCGAGAGGGGAAGAGATCGGTTGGCAGATCACCAGCCAGATGCTCCGACGATAAAGTAGCCCAAGTTGCCGGAAAACAGTGGTTGCGTCTGGCACAGGATCTTGAGAGGTGGCTTGAGCATAAAGAGGCCTTTACTCAGCAGCGGGTGTTATCATGTTGGTAATGATGATGTGATAATTTTGTCAGTAAAATATCGTTCGTGTAAACTGTGTTCTTTTTTTTACGTATCCTGTTGGATGTCTCACTGCTGTGCAAAGGCCTCCCTCCTGTGTTCTTAACATTGAATAAAAGCTGATGGTGAAGCTGATGAAGAACTTCGGAGATGGAGAACGGAACTCTTCAACTGACAGCAGCAAATCACTTGAAATCAGTGCAAAAGTGTTCCTTTTACCAGTGAAGTTGTTTGATTTTTATTTTTTATTGCCTCTTTTAAACTAATCCGCTTTCCGCTCGCACCTGACACCAAACACCGTACATCGGTCAGCGATACACCTTCACTTTCAAACGTTACGTAATGCAGTGGCCCTGCTCACTCCGACCAACTTACATGACCTCTACATCCTTACTGACAGCTCCTTCAGACGTGTCATCGTTCTTCAAGACGTGTCATGAAGACGAGTTTATCTGGTGATCTGTAGCTTTATAGCTTTTTGGACAAATTGGTGGGTGACCAAATAAGGGGCTCAAAAGTGTACCGGCCGACATTCTGAACTTGCAACGCGCTATTTGGGCCATTGTTTTGGAGCGGTGTACCGGAAAAGGCTTGTTTCAAGTAGATTGGTTACAAGATTTTCGGCTATTGGGAAACCGGTGCGCGATTTTGGGAATTGCCCAATCTCGGATGGGCTAGCAATTTCCGGTATCGTCAATAATTGTAAGTTGAACTGCGAATGATTGTTTACACCAGTTTTTTCTATGTATTATTCGTACTTTATGTATGTACCGACTTATTTTTAATCTAATCTAAACTAATCATCCGTCCCTCTATAATTCAACCTTGGAAATTCGGAAGTCTCCACCACTTCAAACACTATAGGTACATATTGTTCCAAGACTCATCATTCCGGAGCGGTGGTGGCCTAGTGGGTAGAACAATGGATTCGGAAGCGAGAGACCCAGGTTCGAATCCCGGTGCGGGCATGCACCTATGACTTTAATTTATTTCAAAGTTACGTATATTTGTGAATTTGTAGTAGCAATACCACTCGCTGACCGTGAAGGAAAACATCGTGAGGAAATCTGAGCGTATGAGGTATTAATCCCTCAACGCAAAAATAGTCAACCCGCATTGTGCACGCGTGGTGATTAAGCTCGAACTCTCTCTCTGAGAGAAGGCCTTTGCCCAGCTACTTACTTACCCTTCACGCCATCCTCCTCGGTCTCTCGCCGCACGCATCGAAGACTCATTGACACCAAATCTTTTAAGGAATTCCATGGCATTTTTAAAGCAGAATTTGTGCTAGGACATGTACGTTTAGGTACTTAGGGTTAGGGACGACTCTCTGGTTTTTGGGGAAAATGGCGATTTGTGACATCTATTTAGGATTAGGAAGGATGTCTTCGTTTAAAGTATCAAGTAACAAATGTGCACATAACTCCTCCACCAACCGGTTCAATGCAATCAAACCGTGCAGTGAGTTACGCGAAAATGATATTATTCAGTACTTCCTCAATCCCCTCTGATCGCGAATGTGTCACTCGGGAGCTAAGTCGATGTGTAGAGAAGGTACGGATCTAACTCCGACATTCCAATGGTCGATTTTCAATGACATCCACTTTGACACTGTCAGTTGAGGTCTGCCAAAATTGAACTAGATAGCGCTGCAACACCAATTCTGGCATGTACACGTAGCGACCGATGTCAGCGCCGTTTAGCGGTCAGCCGCGAAACATTTTTTGTTCCCCCCTTTCAAAAACAAAATTGAAAATGTGTACTGATAGATCATCGGATCTGGTACAATAAAACGTAAACTAAACGACATTAATTTGTCACCAACATCCAATTGCGGGAAGACATGACACTAACATGAATTCCCGTAGACAGAACGTATCTCGCGGGTAAGCGTAGACCTGGCATCCTAGCCGGGCTGGTATCGTATTATGAACAATGACTTTTCGCTATGTGTGTATGTGGTCATCACATCACCTCGCATCGAAAGTCTGAAGTGACTGTACCCGCTCCACGCTTGAGCTAGCTGCCGATATCTCGTCCCAAAGTCTCGCACTGTCCCCATAAATCTGCCTAATCATTTGAATTACTCCGACTGAGTGCCAGACCCTCGCTCTCCGAGGTCTGAGCTACGTGAGATATATGGCTAATTATATTTGAGGCGTTGAGCGCAAAAGTGGTGTAACCCACAGTTTTGATGAACAGGAGTTCCGCCGTAGCTGTGTAGATAAAGTCAGTAAAAATCGAAGCAAAATTGGTGTAACATTGATACCTTATTCTAAGACTATCTAGTATTGCTGTAACCCTCTTACACCTTTTTTGCTTCGATTTTTACTGACTTTATCTACACAGCTACGGCAGAACTCCTGTTCATCAAAACTGTGGGTTACACCACTTTTGCGCTTAACGCCTCATTTTTAGCTTACATGGCGTTGTAAGGCGCGAGTGAAAATCTCGAGCAAGTTGTAGACATCTTCAAAATGTGTGGTAAGTCATTTTAAGTCAGGATCATGCTCCTCACTTCTTCTTCTTCTTCGTCGTTGCACTCTTGTCAGAGCGGTCGTGGTCGACATGTAGTATCATCATCAGTGGCTGATGTTGCGCGTCTTACGATGCCACGCCATTTCTCTCGGTCAGAGGTTTCTTGGGTGCATTCACACAGTGTTTTGCCCACAGTGGTCTTGATTTGGTCAGTCCATCGCATCGGTGGTTTTCCCCGAGTTCTAGTGCCCTCCACTGTTCCCTGCATTACAATGCGCTCAATGGAGTTGTCGTCTTGTCGCTCCTCACTATAAAGGGAAATTTCCCGCAAAGCAAATGTTTGCTTGGGGCCGTCCGGGTCCAACCGACCATGGTCGGAAGTTGTATATGAACTCAGCTATGTGGAATATTTTGCTGGCGCGATGCAGGATTGGTAGCGAGCCGAACAAGTACTAGAACTATATGAAGCAGTTTCCTTTAGGACCGATAGGGGTTGCTACATCTTCAAAAAGATTTTTCATACGCTTCCATTGGGATCGATCTTCTTTAATATTGGCCAGTAAATACTTTCTACACCGCTACTTTTATCGCATCAGACCACAGATTATGAGGTTCTTTAGCTAGTCTATAGCTTGTGTCCTGAACTGAAGAAAAGAGTTAAATCATATGCTTGACAGATCGTAACCACTAACCAAGTAGGTACTTTTGAATGCAGTATCCTTCACGAGAACTCGAGTTTGATTAATGGTGTCCCCTTAGGTCCATTTGCGTCAACCAGGGTTAGCCAATTACCTCTGAGTTAACGTCAATAATATAATGGAAATGTAGAATTAACTCAGAGTTAGTAGGCTATCCCTGACTGACGCAAGTCCACCTTACAGTTTTACAGTACGTTCCTGTCACAGACTGTAGGAGACCAAACCGACCGCCTTCTACAATAAAATCTAAAGGCCAAAGTGAAGCTAAAGCGTCTCGGGCACTTTTTCCCAGCACTCCTTCATAAAGCGGGATCAGGCGCAACCCTTCTGCGATAAATCTGCGACCCACCCGGCCCCACCCGCCACGAGGTGGTTTTGAATGGAGATTGAGCCAATTAAAGTAATCGCCAGAACAGTCGGCGTTGGCTCGGATTAGTGCGGCGCGGACAGCGGTGGCGTGGAGAGGGGTTCGACACGTTCGTTTAAAAAAAAAAAAACTTAGAAATCCTGTGAGCAGGATGGTATAGGTCAGGAGTCGGCAACCTGCAGCTTGCGAACCGCAAGCGGCTCTTTCGGTGAAAGTTGCGGCTCTTCAATTCCATCTTCAAAAATCTCTATTAAGAAAGTTAACGGCTAATTCGGTGAATTTTCGGGCTTACCGCGCTGTCCCTACAGCAAAGGAAATCTTTATTACTACTATACCTAAAATTTAAGGGTAAATGAATGAGTGAATTTTTGAGTCATCATCACTAAATCATTATATTTAAGAGTTATCCTCTTGTCGGTGCAGCATTCTCCATGCACTTCGAATTTTTGAGTGCATTTGTGTTATTTACAATGTGAATTTCTATGTTCCGAGTCATCACTTCCATCCATTAAGGTGTCACTCGACGCTATATAAATCCTGTCATTCTCCCGAGGCTTGCCCAGCACCTACGAGTATATACCATCCAGAACGCTTAATCGTCCTAGCCCACAGGGTTTCCTCACCATGTTTTCCCTTACGTTTAGCGAGTGGTTTTGCTACATTAAATTCATAAAGGTACGTAACTTTGAAAAGAAACAAAGTACATTAGGTACATGCCTGCGCCGGGAATCGAAGTTGGGTCTCTCGCTTCCGAGTTCAATGTTTTAGTCTAGGCCACCACCGCTCTCTAAAAACAAAGTTGCTTATACCGCAGCGCTACTCTATAGCTTTGTATTCCTAAGGATTAGTATCATACAATACAAGCAAGGTCTGAATCCTTTTATTTATTACTATTTATTGTTATTGCATTCTCTTCGCGCCTCTTCTAATATTGTCTTGATAATAAATTTCGCTTAATATTTTCGCGCGTCGCTGCTTGCCGTTTTAAATATTATTTTAGCTAATTAGCTCTTGGCTGGAAGCTTTTAGCGGGATGAGTTTCTGAAACGTTGGGAAGGAACATAGTCGTTCTCTTTTCGAATGTTGTCGAGTAACAGAGCTGGGGCCTTAGCCTGTAACACAATGGCGTATCAATGGCGTCCCAGGTAGAAGGACAAAACCGGGATTTTTTCGTTGATCTCCTACAACCAGCGAACTAATCCTCTAGAATTAGACTAATAATATTCTTTGCTGTACTACAAAAACATTAAAAGGACTGACACTGGACCGACAGCATTAATAAATCGTAATTGAAACCGTCAACCGGGAGCCCATTTTGGCACCATTGTGTTACAGGCTAAGGATCCTGGTTCAAGTAGAAAAAAAAAACTTCTCACGTACTGAAAAAACTTATTTGGTAGCAAAAATAGAAGAAGTCGATCAAATAAAAAGAAGTTTATCAGCGCTTTTCGGCAAAATGCCTATTTTATTGATAAGAGACCATCAACAATCAACATTTTCACAACTTCGAGGGAACATCGGCAAAATTAACGTCTAAGGCATATTACTTACGCTCAAAGCACACAGGGCGTGATCTACGCTTCATCTATCTTAGCTTCTTACAACCTTCTGATAAGGAGTGCCAACGCCTCTGGCCTTGTGGTCCTGCCTTCGGACTACACTATGTTTCTGTTGGTTCAATTGTAGCCTTACTAAAATGTTCTGAATGGTATGTCTGTTGTGTTTACGTAGGCACCCAGAGTTGGAGAGCTAAACTATCAGGCAGTGGGGGCAAGCCACTTCATCGCGTCCTATTTCTAGGCCTCGTGCGACTTCAAGAACTGTCAATATTAAAAACACACCTTTTACCGCTTCATCTTCGCTTTGTAAGCTTACTACCCTTTCTGAAACTTGCTGAATGGTTCCTCTGTTGTGTTTAAGTAGGTATACAGAGGTAGAGAGCAAAACTATCAGGCAAGCCACTTCATCACGGCATATTCAAGGCCTCGTTCGACTTCAATAACCGTGTCAATATTAAAAACACATCTCTTATCGATTTTCGCTTTGCTAGACTACGACCCTTACTGAAGCGACCTGAATGGTACTTCTGTTGTGTTTATTTAGGTAGACTAGGAGAGGAGAGCTAAACTATCAGGCAGTGGGGGCAGGCCACTTCATCACGGCCTGTTTTCATTAGCCGAGTTTAACGTATGACGCGCGGTCGGGGACTAAATCTTCATTTTTGACGGGATCCCGTGGGTATGTCCGCGGGATATGCCCGAGGCATGCTTTTTTATGTATCTGGCTAGAACTTATTATTAAATTATTAATAACATTAAACCAGACTGTAAAAAACGGTTTCGAAATTGATAATTCCACGAAGGAAAGGAAACTAATAAAAAGTGTCGTATCTAAATGTAGGAAAATTCGCTGATTTGGTTAAATACAAATCATAAATCAATAAAATTATAGCAAATACAAAAGAGATTATAAAAAGTTCAGAGTATGCTTCACGCTCAGCGCTAATCACTTGGTTCGATCTCAACAGATTGTATTTTTTTAGAGAAATTAAAAAAGTTTGTAGATTTGTTTTCTGGCAACAACAGGTGACATAGTCAGTGCACGCTAGTACTAGCTGCAAAAAAATTCATCTGTCACTCTTCTATATACCTACGAAAATGGTACCGTTGGATTCGTCTTGACGTTCTAAAGTTAGGCTCGTGAGGTCACAATATAGTACTGATTTTCTGCGCCCAGTTCCAAGTCCGTGCACTCGACGGGAGGCGCCCAGGTAGCCGTGGCGCGTCTCTGGACGCGGGACGTGTCGCGTTAATGTTGATATATCGGTATTCGGACGTCTGGACTTTGTGAATTTTGTACCGTCCGTGATATAGAGCTGTCTGGAGCCACATCGGCCCCGGACTGCCCTCCAGGGGCTCGCTTGAGGATAATTTGTGTTAAGTAGAGACGGTGGCGTGAAGTTGCATATACTCGTGTTACTGGTATCTATACCAGGCTTGCATTAATTAATCTACACCTGAAAATTTAATCATCATCATCATCTTTAGTCAGCGGACTTTTTTGTATATTTCCCCTATCAGGGCTCTGAAAACAGTTTTTCATTCTGGCCCAGGATTTTGCCAATGAAAATTGAAATTTGAATTTGATTGGAATGGTAAATTTTTGTAGACAAAAGCTACTACGGATGTCATGGTAAGGCTTCTGAACAATATTGTTCTGCTTTTAAAATACTTCAAAATGTCGTCTACAAGGTAATTTTATCTCACTTATTAAAGTATGTACCTACTCGAGCAAAACTTTTAGGAATTATACAAGTAAGGCCTTTGCATCTACGTGATAAGACGATTGATTTGTACAGCGTCCAGTGGCACCTTCACTCACACTAGATGGGTGAAGAGACCACTCGGCGATGCAGTGCCTTGGACAAGTACATAAGTGCCTGTAAACATGATACTAGCAATCAAACGAGCGTTTGAAAGAGTCTATGCATGGTCTCTACGGTGCCTGCAAAAGTGGTACGGGCAAATGTTTCGACTGCAATCTACTAGCTAAAGGTCGTCTGAAGTTGCAAATTGTACTTTTTGTTTTTTCTAAAGCACTAACCCGTGCTAGGGAATAATTAATTAATTAATAATAATATTAATTATTAATTGCAAATTGTAATGAGAAAATAATTATAATTAAATAGTACACACGACAGCACGTCGACCCTTACACGCTAGCACTCTACTCGGTTACGTTACGGGCGAGTTTACAACAAAAGTGTACAGTCTCACGTGCTGTCGTGTGTACTTAGAATATTATTTATAGAGTACCAACAAACTAACAGTGTAATTATAACTGGTAGACTTATAAAGATTTTTATAAGGTTAAAAAATTCGCTCGGGACAGGATTTGAACCCGCAACAAATTTAATTGGCTTTTTATTAACTATGTATTTGCTACCTTGTATGTATCTTAGCCGTAAGTTTTCCTCTGAAAATAAAATAAAATAAAATAAAATAAACAATAAGACAAGTAAGATCCGATAAGTGCAAACTATTACACTAGATGGCGCCCCATCGTCCGTAAGACGAGTTTCAATAAGGTTAGAAAATTCGCAAAGACAGTACTTGACTCGGTAGCTCAATTGGTAGAGCGCCTGCACGGAATGCAAGAAGGTTGCGGGTTCAAATCCTGTCCCGAGCGAATTTTTTAACCTTATAAAAATCTTTATAAAATTCCCTAACACGGGTTAGTGCTTTAGAAGATGCAAAAAGTGGCAGACTTCTTCCTGATAGCAATATAATCATTGCAAGGAATAGTTAGCTAAATTAGGTAGTAAACGACTGAATATTGACTTGTTGGAGGGCGGCGAGAGGTCAGAAAAATAAACAACACCGCAAAGTTCCTAGATTCCTAAGGGCAACTATAATAAAACCTCGCCGTAAACACCAACCTCTTCCATTTCGCGGCAGCATAGCACAGCGCCGTAATAACCACAGAGCATCTATGATAAATACCGTCTACAGTTGATGCACTGATCACGCCAATATTTCAGTCTGCGCTAAGATTTTAGCCACTGAAAATGATCGGGGTCTTAGTCGGTGCAGTTGCGCTGTGGTAGATGATGCTCCACTTTATTGCTTCTGTCTGTAAGCAGTATCTTAAATAACTCTTTTGCCAGTGAGGATGTTTCCAAGCATCAAATATAGTTCGAATAACTGCCAAAATCAGTAGGTATATTAATAGATAGATAGATAGATAGAAAACTCTTTATTGTACACGAAAATAATTTACAAAGGAATTCTTAAACTAATCATTATACATACAATTGGCGGCCTTATCGCTAAAAGCGATCTCTGCCAGGCAACCATTGGATGGATAGGACAGAGATAATATAATATTCGGTAGAATAGTGTACATAAATATAACAAAGGAAAATAATTAAATATACCTAAGAAAGTTACAAATGTGGGATGTAAATATATTTACCAGTTACAAATACATAATAATACCCATTAAATAGATACAATATTATATACGTACATATTATATCAATACACAAACTAATAAATATTATTATAGCCATATAGGTACTTATACCTACAGATATAATAAACATACTTATATACACCATGTTGTACAATTGTACATAGATACATACACATACGATAACAACAGAAGATAATTATTGGAAATTACCAGTGAGATACAAGCTTTTTACCATTCCCTTGAAAATAGGTAGGGATTTGGCTTTTCTCACCTCCACAGGCAGAGCATTCCACAGCTTAACTGCCTGTACTGTAAATGAGGAACCGTAGAATTGGGTGGTATAGGAGGGCAAACTAAGGAGCAGGTTGTGGGATGATCGGAGATTCAGGCTATGGGTAGAATGGAGAAAATGGAAGCGTTCTTTTAGGTAGGATGGGGTGGCTGGATTGAACAGAATGCTGTACAGGAGAAACAAAGTGTGTGCATTCCGGCGGAGACGAATGGGGAGCCACTTGAGCTTATAGCGATAGTCTGAAACGTGGTCATATTTACGTAAACCAAATATGAACCGTATGCTGAAGTTTTGAAGTCGCTCAAGTTTAGTTAGCTGCTCTTCGGTAAGGTCGAGATAGCAGGTGTCAGCATAGTCGAGAATCGGTAAGAGGAGTGATTGAGCTAGCGCAACTTTAGTAGCAGTGGGTAAAAAGTTACGGAGTCTCCTTAGCGAGCCTGCGGATGCAAACATCTTCCGGCTCACCATTTCTAATTGAGCTTTCCAGGACAGAGTAGCATCAATCGTATATTAATCTGTGGTTGCCATATAAACCACAGATTCAGTTTATTGGAATCTCTGTCAAAGACACTTGGATAAATCAGATTCAGTTTATCTGTAGGTATATTAATCTGTGGTTGCCATATAAACCACAGATTCAGTTTATTGGAATCTCTGTCAAAGACACTTGGATAAATCCTTCGATCAAGGATAAAACTAGATACAACATAGAACTCTGAAATGTGTCTGGAAAAATAGATGCCCAAACTGCTTTTGGGAGCTTATTTGCTCGTAGTCTATGCAATTAAAGTAAAATTGTACACAAATGCATTAAGGTTGACATTAGAATATTAGACGTATGGTCGAAATGATGTTTCGTATTGTTCTATTGCTGATATCATTTGTTTCTGTGGGGACTAGTTTTTATTGTGATTTTATACGTAATGCGGATTCTATGGGATTTAGTTCGGTGGATAAATCCTTATTAGGTTTTCTTTTTTAGTAAAGTGTAACATTATACACAGGATGTTTAAAAAAGATCCTGTAAGTTAAATAGCAATTTTCCTGAAACACGTCAAGTGCTAAATGTGATTTTTAACAACTATTTGTTCTACGACTTTTCGAAGAGCTCGAAACTTTTTATTTATTGACCGTTTCCTGTTCTTTAAAAGTGTGCTTTTCTACCATTCTAGCATTGCCTGCACAATGCGCTTTCGTGCCCCTCTACTCTCTACCACCTTTCCAGCCTCTAGTGCGCCTATTTGTTACCGTGCGCCAAATAATATTTAAAAAAAAATTGCGCTTTTACCAAAGTTATAGAACAAAAGTAGTTGAAAAGCACATTTTAGAAGTTGGGGTGCTTGTGTATAAAAACTAATTAAAATTGCCCTGGATTTGTCAGTTTCTTTCTATCGTAGTTATGTAGAGCATTCTTTGTGGCGATGCATCAGCGCACAACCAATCTCGTTCACGTATAATTTATTTCCTTATATCACGAGAGGGTTTACTCTTTATGTAGGTTACAATTTATCTATATCGGTTCGATAGATACAAATATTGTAGAGCTGAGTTTGTCAGTGTATTTGCACCACGATTATTTTTCTTCGGATACTAGAATTAGGTCCTTGACCTCGTACTACCGTAGCTTGTAGTTTGTTTGGTTCTCGAATAATTGGAAAATGTAGAGTTTTAGTTATGGCTATGATATAATTTTTTAAATATTCCGGCCCTTTCTAATTTTAGTCAGAGTAAAAATATATAAAAATATGCACATTTTATATAATTGGCAATTAAATAACATTCGCTAACTATCCATGTTATTCAAGTAAATAAGAAAACCACAAAACATATTTGACTAAAGGAAGAAACCATACAAACCATGCGGTTTAGGAGTGTCAAGCAACTATGTTTTGTTAATATTCTAAGAAAAAATAATAAAAAAAGAAAGTGAAAGAAGCTTTCGATACAAATTGAACATCACACGTACTCCCACAATGGCCTGTTTTTAATGCACAATTCATAACACTATTAGCACTTCATAGATGGCGCTTATAGGCTTGCCCCAAATTTCGCTTAGCACAGATTAATTTTGACAGTCGCGTTCCAGTTTTTCTATGGCCACGTATGTACGCGCCATCTATGAATTGCTTAGAATTTGTGCTTTGAAAACGACTAATTTCAGGCCCTTTTCATTTGGTTCTTCGTGAAAAGTTTAAAACGGCTAATGAAGAGGCAATGTCAGTTCTTTTCTGCCCGCTACCCTGTGCACAGAGGAATTGAGTGAATGATTAGGGCCAGCCACCCCCCGTGACATTTCGTCAAGTTTACCCTTTGGAAAATGCTTTTTAGATGCTTTTTTTGGCATAGAGCAAAATACTTTTCAATAAAATAAAGATATTGCAAAATTATTCTTGTGATTTTTTTTTTGTACAGTATAAAATACAACAGTCGAGGACTATTTTAAGATACTTGGATAACCAAACAAATCCAAACAAATCTATGCCTTATTTTATCGCAATAAGCTTTACTTATGGTATTTGATTGATTGCTGTATAAATCAAATAGGCATCAATATTCAAGGCAGTAAAGATGCAGCCAAATTCTAGAAGCTTCTATAATGAATATTATTTATTTATGATACACGCTTTGCTACCTGTAACTCACGTATTTCACAGTCAAACATTAAAGATCACTATTATTATAGCACGGCAAAATATTTATACACCACACGAGTTAGTTATTACCAAATCTTAAAACAATCCCTCGGCACCATCTCTTCGCTACTTTATATGTGCCATAATTTTGTAAAGCCCGTATAAAACTCACACTTTGAGAGGTAAAAGACTCATCGAACCCATAAATCTGTCGACAAGTGCTGCCACCTATCAGATGTTTAGATAAGTCGGACAGGCCACGCGGTTCGGTGATCTTCATCGACGAACGAAAAGTATGAAGAGTCGGAGGCCAGAGTCGAATTCGTATAGCCCGATGACTATGGAAGGTGTAATGTAGTTCGCGGATAGATTGATAGATGGCGTTACTAGAACGCTGCGTACGCGCAGGTGGGGAATGGATTTTCTGTTTGGGTTTTCCGTTCGAGTGGCGGGAAAAGGGAATATTGAAATTGGGGTAAAATATTGCCACTCCAATTTTAATAACCCTTGCCTTGATGGGGATCAAGCACTTTTAACTAGCTATAAAATAATGTTCCGTTTCTCGCAAAGTGTGGAAAAGCTAAGATTTTGTTTTTTGAGATCTCCTATTTGAGCTCAAGCTTGAGCTGACGACTATTAATGCCGACCTAAGAAAAAACCCCACCAGGCGAAGTAGAAGTATAAACAAAGCATCTTCGGCGGTGGGTTTACACCCCTCAAATCCCCGCAGTCCGTCTGAATCGGCCCGGCGGTACCCTCTGAAGAATACACACACCGATGGGTAGACGGGTTGCTAAAGGTATGGCACACTTGCTGAGAATTCATAGATTACTAGGTAGCGACCCGCCCTGGCTTCTCACGGTAGCAAGAATGATAATTTACGTAAATAGTAAACCTTCCGTGAAAAAATATCTCACTGATGGTGATGTGGTATCAGGAGTTGGACGTAGGTCGGAGAGAATAGAAATCACGTCTTAGTTGTTGTGTGTCTTCGTATATTGTATGAAAAAGTGAACCTTAAATAGCATCGTGCATTTGCTTATATTCTATGTTAAGTTCTGTCTAAACATAAAGTGCAACTTATTGTAATACTCATTATTACAATAATTTGCACTTTATGCTCTTGCCTACTACACCTCACCCGAAAGACCACAGTGAAAACCGCATCAAAATCCGTTGCTTAGTTACTTTTAGTTTATAGCTGGAGTGGAGAGCTGGTGACCAATCGACTTATTTTGTCCTACAAGGGTGGGAGCTTCTAAGTTGCTTAGACTCCGCTGATCACGAAAATTTCACTGAGCCTTCTCTCTATGCCTAATGTAATCTAAACTCCAGGGGCACGCTGAAAAACAGAGCGTCGCTAACGCCTGTATGGCGATGGTGGCACAGCTGAGCGTGTCACTTTACCCAAAATGTATATCAAAATTGTGTTTTAGTTCATGAGGCTAAACATTTTGTAATTTCTTTTTGGTAATAAACCTTTTTTATTCTTATTCTTAATGTTATTCTTTTTTACTAAAAACAACCTTAGTAATGTGATTTTCTCCTCTAGTGTGCATCCCCCTTACCTAGAGTCCCTTCGGTGCCAGTCCATTTCCATCTCAATTTGCCACGTCCGAGCGCCGAACTTTACTGACACACACTGCTTGCCAGTCTCAGAACCACTCCTACACCCCTAACCTTAGGGTTGAAACTTCAATGACCACTCCATCCGTTGACAGATTATCTTTTTTATCCGAGCCATCATTGCGGATATATCTTTATTTTTAGTTAAAGATTCCGAATTGGAATGTCTTTGCGTGAAAAATGACGCGGTTGGAGATGAAATGAAGAGTTACGTGTTCGGTCGAGGTTTAGCTGTGTGAGGTGGAGTGGGAGGTTTCAAGGTTTTAAGGTGACAAAATGTTGACAGCTAATAGGGTAACAACGATCGCTTTTCTAGGCACAGGTTGGCGTCGTCAAAAATGTTCCATCCTTAATACTAAGAGCTCTCGCCCATGCCGAATTTTTGAAGCGATGCAGTAGCGATGCTGTCGCGCGTTCGTATCGATACAGTCTCGATGCGGTCGCTAGCTCCTCGCCCACGTAACCACGATTCAGTCGCGGTGCAAACACGATACCGTCGCACTTCTGTCGCGATGCAAACGCAATGGGCATTGATCAGGGAGGTATCGACTGTCGTAAATTGAAAACCATTTCGAGGAATAGGCATACTGATTACTGTTAGGCGTTTAAATAAGTAAAATCAAAACGGATTATTAATATTTATCGCCAAAAATGTTTACTTCATTTTTCTTTCGATGACGTCATTATAGCCTCTAATGCGGTAGTTCCATTGCCTACAAATATAAAAAAAATATACATTCATCAACAACAACTGTCAAAAGTGTCAAATAACTGAGAAAATAACCTTCTTGTTGACTTGACACTGACATTTGTCAAACGTCAACATATTTTTATTTTTTAAAAGCATGAATGAATGCAATGAACTTAGTACATAATGCCAGTGGTGATGTCATACACAAAACTTTAAGAAATTTTAAATAATTAATAAAAAAATATTTACATAAAAAATTAAAAAAATATCAATATAGTTTCTTATATTTGTCTATATTTTCGATTTATAGAATAAAAAATAGGATTTGACGATGCCCATTCGTCCGTTATCTTCCGACGCGGTCGCGCGTTGGCATCGATACAGTCGCGATGCTGAAGCGCATTAGTAGCGCGTTGGCATCGCTACTGTAGCGCGTTGCAAATGCGTCTAAAGCGCGTTACTAGCGATGCTGTGCGCGCGACAGCATCGCTTCAAAAAGTCGTCGTGGGCGAGGGCTCTGACATCTTTGGATGCCCTTTATAAAAACAAAAATACAATCGATTGTCAAGTAACAACATTTACAGTGAGTGGCTAGAAACTAACATTTACATAGTTAATACTTCCATGTCATCTGAAATCACCAAAATGGACCTAGGTATTTCACCTGCACCCTTAATGCATCAAAACACTCCGTGGCAGCACGAAACATAGCAACAAAGGCATTGCCTCATCTGCCGACAGGTTTATGATCTCAACAGTTTTTGCTAACTGCGCCCGCCGTTATTTACGACACAACTTTTATTAATTAGTTAGCGATTTCGTCTGAAGAATAGTTCGGTACACTACCGGTACGGTGTTTTATGAGATGGGGAAGAAAATGATGGAAAATTTGTTAGGTATTATAGCCTGTTCAGGAGGAGGCAGGAGGAGACATGGAAGGAGGATATCCAAGATATCATGACTTGAGAATAGACATGCGCGAAACAGTGCACTTCGAAGTCATGATATATTTCATGACATTTAATACCGCGTCATATTACCTTTTATCATGGCACCAAACATGACACATGACAATTCAATTCAGCACACTTCATGAAATGAAACATCATGAAACATGACACGTCATGAAACATGACACGTCATGAAACATGACACGTCATAAAATATGACACGTCATGAAACATGGCATTTCAGCACACTTTCATTGCAGTATAGTTATTCATTTCATTGCACCAGATGACATGAAACATGACATCATGGTATTTCAGCACACTATTATCACATTACGATATTACGTATATTACGAGCATTACCTATACATGTCTACTTGAGAACTTACGCCATTGCATTGGTTCCGAAAATTCACGAGCACATTGTTCCGTTTGGCAGCCTCAAAAGAAGAAATATCCAAGATGATTGCCAACCTCCGATAGAAGAGGGGCGGCATCCCTCCACTACAAGAAGAAGACAGCCTGTTACAAAAATATCCTGTCAATAGCGACTTTTACGATATAATACAAAAAAAATGATATGACAGGACCTTTTTGTAACATCCTGTAGAATGTAGAGCAGATCCCACCAAAAACATTCTGTAAAAAACTAGCCAGGTCTCGATGGAGCTGCTTGTTTATCTCTAAAAAGTAATGAAATCTAGACAAAGTCGTGCCAAGTCTAAGGTTTCTTACTGCGATTTCTTTATTATTATAGTTAATGTTGTGTGACTTGGCCGTTGAAGGGTACACAAGCGGTTCTGGCGTCAGATTGGTGCAATGGTGTCATGGAGCACCTGGTTTTGTACCCTTGTATACCCTTCAACGGCCAAGTCACACAACATTAACTATAATAATAAAGAAATCGCAGTAAGGAACCTTAGACTTGGCACGACTTTGTCTAGATTTCATTACTTTTTAGAGATAAACAAGCAGCTCCATCGAGACCTGGCTAGTTTTTTACAGAATGTTTTTGGTGGGATTTCACTTCTTTTTGTAGAAACGTGGGCATATTGATTTATTTCATTAGATTTTCTTATTGGAAACAGTTTTTTAATTTGTGTAATGTTCGAGTAGAATAAAGTTAATCGTTCGACTATTTCTTCTTGTTAAATTGTAAGTATAAGTATAAAAGCCAGTCTAGTCTTATCCAGAGTTTTCCTTTAATTTTATTTATATGCGTATTAAAAGCAGAAGGGGAGGCATTCGCCCAGCAGTAGGACGCTATAGGCTAGATTAAATTAGAAGATGTGTCCCACTACGCTGGATTTCTGCAATGACAGTCGATATTTTTATGTACCAATAGTAGAAGGGGGCTCTAATACAGCTGAGACCAGCTGAGGGTTCTTCATCAGATACTTCAGACCTTCGATTTTTGACATCAAATGAAGCGGCCCACCAAGTTGAATATTTTTTGTAAGGGCGGTATATGTCGATCTATAATAGTTTGGTTGGGCTCTTGTGTTTTATAATAAGGGTCACCAGGTACTCCAGATCTTCGATTATCCTAGTTTTTATAGTTTTCCCTTTATGTGGCCATTAAACCCTAACTCTGTACCAAATTTCAGCTCTCTGAGTTTATGGGAAGTACTAGTTCTATTAGGGCTCTTGTGTTTTCTAATAAGGGTCACCAGGTACTCCAGATCTTCGATTATCCTAGTTTTTATAGTTTTCCCTATATGTGGCCATTAAACCCTAACTCTGTACCAAATTTCAGCTCTCTGAGTTTATGGGAAGTACTAGTTCTATTAGGGCTCTTATGTTTTCTAATCAGGGTCACTAGGTACTCCAGATCTTCGATCATCCTAGTTTTTATAGTTTTCCCTTTATGTGGCCATTAAACCCTAACTCTGTACCAAATTTCAGCTCTCTGAGTTTATGGGAAGTACTAGTTCTATTATGATGATCATGAGTGAGTGAGTGAGTGAGTGAGTGTGTGTCATAAATGCGAAACTTTGCTTTCGTTTAACTTCGGAATTATAGTTTACTAGATGACGAAAATTTCTGCGTTCTGGTCTTATCCAGAGGTTCTCAAATAGGGGCCTGAAAATGCGGCGAAATGGTTCCAGTAAAGGATGGTACGGCAGTGTTTGCTTCGCGCTCGACCCGGCGGGGGCACTGCCGTGCCCCCAGATCTGCTTTGAAAATTTAAAGGGTAGTTCTACGCATCAATACGAACATAATTTTTTTTTTACTAAATTCCATTACGTACGAAGTAAATTATTTTAAAGTAATTATCTGTGACAAAGACAAACTTAGAACAAAGCCCTATCGCCAATTTCGTTGGTAAATTGTTTTATGATTTAAGATTTTTATACGAAAGTCAAGAAGTATAAGTATCTGCAGTACCAAAGGTTGACTGGTAGAAAATGCTACTTAGCATTAAGTACGCCTTTGTACAACCGTTTTAATGTGCAATAAAGAATTAAATAATAATAATAAGAAGCTCAAAAAAGTTAACAGCGATAAATAAACGCAAAACTCCATGCATAAATGAGTAGGTATATCGACGTGGCATGAAAAAATTACTAAGCCATCAAACTGTTTCCGCATCTTCTACATGATACAGAACTACAGTTCGTTTCACAAAAGAATTCCCCTGGGTTGAAAAAAAGATAGTCCCTATTACATTGTAATAAGAGTTTCGTCAAGGGAACTCTTTCGTGAAACGCACTATACCACCGGTGTTACTTTAGACAACTAATGTCATCGTACTGGTTTTTCTCGACACCAACTCCCCTTCAATTCACCGTCGCGTTTTTTTCCTCCCCCAACCGCCAGCCTCCTCCGAACATCATGAACACGTACCAACATCCCCCGTCATAGCCTCCCCCTGGAAAAACTCCCATATCACGCCTCAGGGCAGTCGCTTGGCCCATAAATAATAAATACTAGTACGAGGCGGCTGATAATGATAATTTACGGTTCATTCAGTCCCGGTGGCGTCAAATCGCTGCCAGCGCCGTCTATCGAGCCGCTCGATGGTTGGGCGAAGAAGGCCCACTTTGAGACCCCTTCAGGACCGTGGGAACTCGGCGATGGGCAAGCGCGTGAAACACTGTTTTCTATAGCTGTTTCACCTAGAGCGAGACGGGGCGCGGGAAAAGTGAGAGGCAATGCGCCTATATGAGTCTACGTGTGTTCGTGTCCTTTCGCGAGTATGTAGTTTTAGTTCTAACGTAATAGATCTATTTTCCCAATTTTTTTCGTAGTTCCGCTGCCATTTCTACATTTTATTAGCTATTTCAAAAATCTTTTTTTTTCTGACAAGTACAATACGTTATTGATGTTCCCAAGGTAGTTCAACTCCAATAGACAGGGTAATAATGTAAGTAAATAACAGCTGAAAGTAACACCTTTTTCGGCGCTAAAACGCATCGCTCTAATTTCTTTCAGGATTTTTTTTTTGTATAAAAACTATTTGCAAACCTCCGTATTGGTCATCTACTGATATAAACCAAGTTTCAGAAAAATCCAGCCTAAAGTTTAGAAATAAAACCTTAATGTACCTTTACCATCATTTTAAGGCCCAAACCTAGGCACAATTAGTGCATGGAAAAAAAACATAAATCTTCTTTTTCGATGCGTTTTTTGCTAAAAAAGAAACGTCAGGTACTCAACGTGAGGATTAACTATTTTTAGGACCTAAGGTTTAGATTCCAGGATTTCGAATAAAGAAGATATGATTTTTTTTCCACTGGCGGCGCTAGGTTATCACCTTAAGAGGAAACTGCCCCCCGTCCACAAGTGCCGCCAATGAAAAATATCATATCTTTTTTGGATGCGTTTATTGCTAAAATCGAGCCGTCAAAAGATAATCTTAGCTATTTTTAAGACCTAAGGCTTGATCCTAGAATTTCCCACACAGGAAAAAAACTGAAATTTTTTACTTGTGCGGGATTTATTCGTAGGTTCTAGGATCTGAAATCTAGGCCTTAGGTCCTAAAGTAAAAATTGGACTTCTGCAAGTATCCGTTTTGTGCCGCACAGTGATGGTTGGGTGCTGTCGAACGTTGATTTGTGACTCGGGCCATGTATTTTTGCGAAAGGATGCCAGTTATGTGATTGTCTTTACGTCGTATGGCTGAAATACTTTGGCCATTAATCATACATTACCACAATAAGACATCAAAATGAAAGAAAACTGTAATAACTTTTTGTACTTTTAACCCCCGACCTAAAAAGAGGGGGGTTATAAGTTTGACCGTTATTATGGGTGAGTATCTCTATTTTGTCGAATGACTAGTGGCCGGTTTCGAAATTGAGAAATTCACTAAGTTAATACTTAACTATCGTTCTGTCACGTTCTTTTTTAAGATATCTTCAGAGGCAGAAAGAGACTTAGGGAAGTATTTGATTAGTGAAATTCTCAATTCAGAAACCGGAGGTAAATCTTTCTACTTGCTACCCTAGAAAATTCAAAAATGAAAAAAATGTTTAGCCCTTACAAGACTTCCCCACCCTAAACTAAAAACACCTATGTTTGTAAAATCTAACCGAGTATCGCACTCGATCACTTAAAACGCTGTTTACTCTCCGCCCGAATTCTTGCCCCCTAAAACAAACCTCGGCCCGCGCCTTAAATAACTGAACTTTCATTTATCGGGCCGTAACTCATCGACGCCGTTAAAATACGGACAAACATTGTCGCGGATAGAATAAATTACAAAGATATATTATTATTAAAATTTGGGCGCGAACTTTGAGGCATTAACTTGGGACTCCTGTCTAGGGCGGGGGCACACTAAGCGCAGGAATCAGTGACTAAATTGCCAATTTCTGAATTGAGAGATTCGCCAAGCAAGCATTTAAGTATGGTTCTGTCTCTGCAGATTTCTCGCAAAAGTACGCGACAGAACGATTACTTAGTAAAACACTGTATCTACAGATACAGTATTTTGTCATGGCACAGCAGTGCAGCGCTTGGGACATTGTTTTAGATGGAGCAGGCTCAAAAACCTACTCCATCTAAAACAATTTCCTAGACACTGCAGCGCCGAGTGTTGTCTCTTCACCCATCCATGTGAGTGAAGGTGCCACTGGACGCTGTATAAACGATCTCATTAAGTAGATGCAAAGGCCATAGTTTTCGAGCCTACTCCACCTAAAACAATGTCCCAGGCACTGCAGCGCCGAGTGGACTCTTCACCTATCTGTGTAAGTGAGGCACCTGTACCATCCTGACAGCTTAGTGGGCTCAAAAGATACATGATAACCCAGCATCTTCCCCCCACTGTGCCCCGCACCCAAGAGCCAGCCTCGCGGATTGTGACATCGGCAAAATTAACGAGTAACCGTTACCGACGTGCGATCTCCGACCGACGATAAAAGATCCACCCCCGCACGATATCGGGACGGGACGGCCGGGACGGTGCGCGTAAACGGGACACCAAGCAACGATCCACAGAAGCCTCAAGATACTCCTGTCACCTTAGTCTGCTGCGACCATGAGCCCTGCAAAGGTATCAAGACGTTGGCAAAATGTGAAAACAAAATAAAACGAGTGTTAAATCCGGTATCCGGTCCGGAGTGTACCTATTTTAATTATAAACTATATCAACATAGTCGTGGACAAAGTTCATTGCGGAATGGTGAGATCGTTTGACAGACCACCAGCCAGATGGTCCGACAACATAGCCCAAGTAGCCGGAAAACTGTGGTTGCGTCTGGCGCAGGTTCGTAAGAGGTGGCGTGAGCATAAAGTGGCCTTTTACTCAGCAGTGGGTGTTAACAGGCTGATGATAATTTGGCGAAAAATTTTCCCTATTTCTTGGTGCGCGACATGCTAGGAACTCCATGGTTGCTCAAAAATGGGTATTCTAGTTTGTCGCTGATTACTTTGGGCAATGACATCAAAAATGTGTAATTTTATACAAACATTTTATAAAGTTTCCGCAAATCCCGTAAACCAAATTCCCTTAGAATTTGGTTTACGGGATTGAATAGAAGCCGTAATAATAAAGTGCACATCGTCGATGCCATGTGGCATCGACGATGTGCACTTTATTATTACGATGACATCATCATCATCATATCGGTGCAGCACTCTCTATGCACTTCGATCACAGGCCAGTTCCTTTGCAGCCTGGTACGTCACGACATCCCCTTCTCTTTAATTTGGTGAAAGTAGCTTCTCCTTCCTCTACCTCTCCTTCCTTATATCTTTACTTCTATTATATTAGTTATGAATTTATCGTGACGTAGCAAGTGGCCCATCATCTTTCCGCTTCTGCATTCTATTGTCCTCAGAAACGTTCTCCTCTCCCTTACTGTTTCCAGGACTTGCACGTTTGACACCCTTTAAGTTTCCCGACACGATTAACTAACTGAAAAAAACAAAATGTTTCTTCTGTCCTTCATAGTACGTGACCAGAACAACACTTCCTGTGTAAATCATCGCGAAGATTTACTGCTAATTCGATGGGTAACTTGGTGAGGTCAGAAAGGAGGTGATTAGGCGCGTACGGAGGAGGCGGGCCGATAAGGGTTTGTTAACTTGCTTGGGAGGGATAAAAAGATAGTAAGTAGATCACTGTGGAGTAATCTCTACATATAAAACGTGTTACAAAGTGTCCTAACTCTTTTTACAGAGTAATAGCACCCGGTGATAGGATTGACGTCCTAACAAATTTTTGGCCCAATGGTATTTTTTTTCTCTTTGAATGTGTCTTTAAATTTAACAAAATGTAAACGCTCAAGCAGGAAAAAACCTACGCATAAAATCATTGCGTTTGAATTGAAACTAAATCCAATTTAACAAAAACCTTTTGAAAGTTTTATTGTTCCTGCTGACCAGTAGGTTGCACCATGTGAAGTAGGTATAATGAAAAGTTGGCTATTTGAGAAGTAAGTAGTAGACCTCTGGCGTCCGAAGGTGTAAAAACACATAACACTTTTTGTAACTCGTTATATCAAATGTAAAATGGCACAGTGACAAACCAGTACGGGCAGCATGGTAAGCCCGAGATAGGCCCTTCTCTATGCAAAACTGTCATCTTGTCGGTCGGGCTCGAGTTGGCTTTACGCCAACATGGCGATGGAGACAAAAATACAACATTTTTATTAAAATGGCAATAACTACTTTTTGCTCGACATGACCCTAATCTATTGCCATCTCGATTCCCGCCTGCCATGCTCGCACAATAGACATGGCACGTCTGTCACTCGAGTTCGAGAGAGTGTCAAAACGACCATGTTAGGCATACTGCAACAACTCGCAGACGAAACTGAAAAAATAAAAAGGAAAGGATTGTATTGTGATAGGGACGGATTTATAGATTAAAATATTCTATATGAGTGAAACGGGTCCCGCAGGTTTGTAGGGAAAATTTTACTACACCTACGAAATAGGTAGCGACGGAAGTTTATAATAATGTCACTGCGGATAAGCATTACATTTTATTATAATATGTGTACAATAAAAAAATATGAACGTACAGCAAAAAAATCTTATTTAAAAAAAGTAATATGTAAATAATTAAACTACACTTCAAACCCAGTAACCTTGACTATAATAAAATTATGTATATATGTTAACGCGCCATCTCTGATCAGATTTTTGTAGTATTTTCTAAAGTGGTTAGGAACATGGTCAAAACTTGAAATGGTCCTCAAACAATCGTAGCAAGCGACATCTCTGGTAGTATTAAAGAACTTTTATTGATTAACAGTTAAGAAATATTTAATATTTTTTGATAAACTATATATGTTTTCGCATGCTTAGTACCTACATCGCTTTTATGTTTTCGAATAAATATTTAAAATTAAGATTACTTACCTATAAAAAAAATCATGAATTGACACTACCACCTTACATGACCGAAAGCAAGGTGGTAGACACCAATACCATTTTGTAGGTAGGTACCTAGCGATTTCTAGAGAATAAGAAAGTAACCAACCATTGCGTGAATCATCTCAATCACAAGAACAACCACGTAACTCCAAAGTCTCTAATAAATGCCCTAACACAATGAAACTGGGCGCATAAATCAAAAGGCAGCACTGAGAGACTTGCCTTAATTTACGCTCAGCGTCCGCTAGATGGCACTGGCCGGCTAAGTGGCGCCATTTTCGTCAGAGGCAGTACTTAACGCGGGTGTAGCGTTGTGACCGCGTTATTTATCGCGCCATTACGTGGTACGCCCTTAAATCATCGCGTGACGTCGCCCTTACAGCTGTAGTGTACGTGCGCCTTAATGAATGGCGTAGCGCTTTTCGGGAGGAAAGTTTTTTTTTCCAGTGGCGTAGACAGGGGTTTTCGAGGGTCGCTCAAATGCTGCAATTTTGGAGGATTTTGAATTTTGAATTTTTAATACATGAAGCTAATCAAGAATCGAATGATATCCAAACTAAAGGTATTTAAAATACATAGACACTCGTTTTATGAACTTAAGAACACATTCTCTCCTTGACGAAGTGTTTTATGGATATATTTTTTTTTCTTACCTATTGCTAAAAGGTCCAGTCTTTCGGGGGGTCTTTATCAATACAAACGACTCAAACTATGAAGCAAAGGTTGTAATCTATACAAAATTGCTGTCTGCAGAAAATTTAATTTAAATTGTTTTATAAATTTTTAACCAACTTTGGTTGATCCAAATTATAAAACATTTTTGTAACACCCTGAATAGGTACCTACTACTAGCCAATCCCCTGACTCCGCGCATGCTTTCTCTTCTTTATGAAATTGTTCACAGAGCACTTAGGGAAAATCTATTAGACTTGGGGGTGGCAAATAAAAAATAACACATTCGCAGAAGGCCTGCTCAATATTTGAGTGTTGAGCGCGAAACACGCGTGAAATTTTATGTTTACTTTCAGAGAACGTCTGTCCTACATTTCCAATGTACACACGATAGCAAGACGACCCTTACACGCTAGCACTATACTCGGTTACATTACGGGCGACTTTACAACAAAACTGTACGCTATGACGTGCTGTCGTTTTTACCGGCCAGGTGCCTGTTTCATATAAATACAATTCATAGTTTATTATGACAATTCGATATAGATTGCGTAGTTGATTTGACGTGAGGTTACAAAAAAGGTTTGTTTACAAACCGACCTATCAATGAACATGGAATTGTCATAATAAAATATTTATGTCAGTTATATGAAACGCGGGCCTGTTCATCACATATTTGACAAAACAACTGTCAAATTAGTCGTAACCAATCCATCGAAACATCGGTAACGGCGGTAAAATGGTGCATCCGAATACCAACACTGTCAAAAGTGTCACGGTCGAGAAGTTTCACTGAACTTTCGAACCGAATAGAGGCCCAGCACGCCATCGATTAAAAAAGGCCAGTCCAACAAGACTGAGCGCTTCTATAAATGGCTGTAAGCGCTTCTATAAATGGCTGGGAGCGCTTCTATAAATGGCTGTGATCGCTTCTATAAAATGGCTTTGAGCGCTAACATCAACGATAAAATGCTCACAATTGAGGGGAACTAGAAGAAGACGGTTGGACTGGTCGGGTTTTTGCTGCATCCTGACATAACTCTGAAGCAGACCATCTGTTACTTTGTGGAGATGGCGCGTATAAAAATAAATATGAAGTGCGTTCAGCAATAACTTATTGTTCTCCGCTGATGCTTGGGCCTGAGGCCCGGGACACCGTTTTTGGACGTAACTTCGTTTGCTGGTGACGTTTTTAATTATGTAGGAGGAGACGAGTGTTGTTGTGATTTTTTCTAATTGCTTGTTTTTAGCGCCACGTCTCATGTCAACGTAAAATCTTGCCGGAGAAGTCAATTACAATAAATTACCAAGTTATAGCCAGATTTTTCGACATGCTTTAGTGCCTCTACTTTTGTTCTTCTTTTTTTTGTGTTTAAATTATAGTTTGAAACATAATAATAAATAAAAAATAAAAATCTTTTATTTCAGCCCATTCAGAGCCATAACAGGCGAGATTTTGATAATGGCCTTACAACATTACACGTCGTAATAAAAGAGTTCAGATTAAACTTTCAGTGCTGTCCACGGTCAAATGTTGCAAAAGTCAGCGGTTCTATACTTAAATTCAATAATGTAGATACCTAATACCTATAGAGAAACTGATATTTTTTCGAGATTTCTCATTTGTTAAGATTACTTGGGTTATTGCGGTCAGTGACTTCTTTAACAATGACAGGACTTTTCTGGTATTTTTAAAGAAGTCAACCGTTTGTTTAGGAAAAGTCAACCGAGGTCCTTCAAGTCTGGGAGTGGAAGGTTGCCTGCAAGGGCGACTCGCATCAACGTAATGGGTATTTAACAAAGAGTATATTTAAAGGCCGCAGCAGACATTAAGTCGCGCCTGGCAGCCGCAGCATCGACGGGCGCGTCGCAGATCGGTCGCCCGATAGCGTAACAAATGTGCTCGGGCCCTTATTTGTGCGGATTACAGGGTAGTTTAGGACATTCAGTTCAAAGGTAGAGGCGGGATTTATTAGCACTTACGCTGAGGTGATATATTTAAGACGGCATGGGTGGGGTGTAAAGGCAGTGTTTATCGCAACAGCTGTAGCATTAACAGTTGCGGTCGGTCATCTTCTTTAGGTGCCATAATCTCCATTCGGAGATCGGCTATCATCAAAGCCGCGTTTTCACGGTCTTCATCATCATCATCATCACCATCATCAGCCTGTTAACAGTTTAACACCCACTGCTTAGTAAAGGCCTCTTCATGCTCACGCCACCTCTCACGATCCTGCGCCAGGCACAACCACTGTTTTCCGGCTACTTTGGCAATGTCGTCCGACCATCTGGCTGGTGGTCTGCCTACGGACCTCTTCACGGTCTTAGTACACTAAAATCAATTGAGCCGTCATAGTGAGCTAAGTCTTCTCATGGCTCATTTTAGTGACGTGACTTAGCGCTGTAATGAAAACAACCACCACGTTTTACGCACACGAAATCAAATAACAAATCATCCACAACACATTAAAGTTCCAACGGTACGTCTACATCTTTTGAAGGCACATCTTGGGCCCACCCCCCACCTATCGGTAAAGGGTGAAAATTATCAGAGGTCGTTTACATGATTTATGTCCAGAATTATTGGGGACGCATTCAGGTGCTGCCTGATTGTGTTTTGCTATCCGATTTAAGTTGGATCGAACTTGGCAGACAATGTGGGCTCGTATTTTAGGTGGAGGGTGTGTGTGTTGAACACCTTTGTGAGTAGAGAGCAAAGGGCTCAATTGTCTCCTTCTACTTTGTCTTCTCATCTATAGATGTTGGGATTAGTTGAACAATGTCGATTTGGCAATTTTGTTCACTTCAACGTCCGAAGGCGAATTACATGCTGGTCCATCTACACTGCTAGTTCTAACTACGAAATCACAGTCCGTAGATGTATTAGAGTCAGGAGACGAAACAAGTTTACTAGGTAGGATAACATTTATGCAGTAACAGCCCCTTTGCTAATAGAAACAAGTATGACAACTTGGCGTAAAGCATGAGCGGAACAGAGTTGTTCATCATCATTATAGGCCTGTTTTAACACCTATTGTTGGAGTAAAGGCTTCTTCATGCTCACGCCACCTCCATTAATCCTGTGCCAGACGCAACCACTGTTGTTAGCAGAGTTGTTAGGCAGGTCAAACAGTGTCCTATCAGTAAAACAGTATTTGTAAGTATCAAAATCTACTTATTAAAATATTTTTCAAAATGTTTTGCGCTACTGAGCGCAAGCCTTCCAGCAATAAAGTTTGTCACAGACAGAAGCACCAACCAAATTCCCTGGAGATTTCGTCAAAATATCATACAAGAACCCACAAATCTACAGCTCTATCTGGCATCTATCAACGTCATAACCCATCGACACCTATCACGAGCGATTCAACGATCATGCTAGTTAGCTTACTTACTTCAGCAGCTGGGAAAGGCAATATTGATCCCTACGGGCTTAGAAATAAGGTGGCGATGAGGTGGCGCCCAAAGTGGTCGGACCATAAATCCCAAAAGCGAAACACGATTTTGACATATCATTGCTTTATCACATAACGAGAGAACCTCAACACCGGCCCGGTGAGGTCCCAAGAGATACACCTCTCCTTGCTCACCAAAATCTCTGCAGAAAACACATCGATTGATCCATTGAAGATTCTTTATGACCACTATTATTATGCGTCGACGAAAACCGGCAGTGAACGTCTAACAAGGTGAAACGACTGGTTCGAAAATCGATTGGCAGATACAATTCTGTGACATTATAACAAAACACAATAACTTCTTCTGCGCGGCGATGTAAAAGTGGGCTTTATAGTGCAATAGTTAGGGTGGATTTCCTCCTGGATGGGAAAGGCTTTTACGGCAAAACGCTGGTAAATAAAGAAGTAGATAGGTTGAAAGACGGGACCTATCAAGCGGTGACAACTACATATTGTGTGTATTGTACCTCAGAGGTGATATGTCTGATCTCACGAGTGTTGTTGTTGTTGTAAGCTACGATTGTTGCTATTGCATAAAATTGTCACATGTCATTCTGTTTAGCTTGAGACACCCTATCTAACCGCACATCCATGATCATTAAACATACAATAAACAATAGTAAATAAATAAGCATGAAGTGTTGACGGTTTTTTTGTGTGGTTCAAAATAAGCTTTAAAATTTCCGTCAAGCAATTTCTAGTTTTTCTTTTTAATAGTGCCAGTCCAAGCTTTTTGCAGTTGAAATTAAAGGGTTAATGTTGACGGTAAAATTATTTATTTGATGAACTTAATATACAGGGTGTTCGGTGCATCGTTTACAAAATTGAAATAATTGAAAGGATTGTCATTTGCTATAGCGTCAGTCCCAAAAAGATAGTAAGACTCTTCCATCAATTGTAATTTGGCCAACCATACACTAAACACCGTGTATGTTATTATTTAATTAATCCAAGGTGGTCCATCAATTAAAAAAAATACACGACAAACCCCTTCAATCTAAAAGGAGGTGGGTCAAAAGTGTTCAGCTCAGGGGGTGTATTCCGGCGTATTAATAATAATATGAAATAAATCAATAGAAAGAGAATGGAAACATTTCAGAACGGGGCGCAGCGGCTGAATGATTTGTTGTAATGCGAGTGTACCGCCGATCGGTGCGATGCCATGTAGTCGGACTGATGCATCTTAAGGGTGGACGATAGCAACGTGGCGGGAAATTCAAAATTTTCACAGTTTTTTACAATTTGTAGCTAAACTGAGCTATTTTTGTTCAGCGATTTTTCGTTCGCGGCAATAAAACAGTATTCTTTTCATTATTGTAAATAACAGAACAACAATGATTCAGCCGATTATGTGTTCTGGTCTACGAAGCAGTGGCACTGCCCAAAAAACTTGTCGTAGACCAGAACACATAATCGAACACATAACACATAACTAACTGACCGTTCTGTTGTTTACAATAATGAAAAGAATACTATGTTATTGTCGCGAACGAAAAATTGCTGAACAAAAATAGCTCAGTTTAGCTACAAAATGTAAAATACTGTGAAAATTTTGAATTTCCCGCCACGTTGCTATCTTCCAGCCTTAAGGCCCAAACCGAGCCACTACTAGCGCCGCCAATAAAAAAAAAAAAAAAAAATTATGCGTTTTTGCTATGAACGCTTTTTTAAGTTCTCAACGCGAGGCTTAACTATTTTTAGGACCTAAGGTTTAGATTCCAGATCCTACGAATAAATCCCGCCGCCGCCCAAATTGGCATCCAAAAAGAACAAATGATTTTTTTTTCATTGGTGGCTAGTTGTGCTTGTCGCTGAGAACTTGAGAATCACCTGGAGCTCTGCAGCCCTCCCGCTCGCACTTCTCAACATTTTAAATGATTGTATTGGACGATAAAATATTATAGTTGCAGACAAAAATAACTAGTGGTTCGCCCCGAACTATGAACTCGCGACCCCATATCTCAGCAACCCCTCGACCGATTTGGCTCATGTTCAAATTTAAAAATCCTCTTGCCCTCATTTACCTGCCTACGAAATTTCATGACGATCCGACTAAATTTACTCAAGTTATCGTCGAACGAACATTCATACATACATACACACATACAAACGCCGGATTGTTCCAGTAGACTCGGAGAACTTCGCTCGCTTCGCTCGCTCGTTCAATTAAGCTATCGATATGTGGACACGCTTTTGATTTCCTATTCCTGGTAATAAAAAAAATATCACTGAACTTCAGAAAAGCAGTAGTTCAGTGATATATGTATAATTTTTATTTTTATTTAGAAATATGAAATCAAAAGTGTGTCCGAGTCCACATGTCGATAGCTTTATTATCTACTAGTTGTGCCCGCGACTTCGTATGCGTTTTTACACATTTGACATTTAATTTAAATTCGACTGTGGAGGAAAACTCAAAAGGAAGGTTTTTTAACCCCCGACCAACAAAGAGGGGTGTCATAAGTTTGATAGCTTTGTGTGTGTGTCTGTTTATGTGTTTATGAGGGTGTGCCTGTCTGTGTGTCTGTCTGTGTGTGTGTGCCCTAATCTAAACAATACATTTATAATAAAATATGTTTTATTTAGATTGGGTATCGCCCGTGTAAGATACCATGAAGCTTAGCATAAGAATTGCCTGGGAAGTATGGGGGTTTATTATGTATCTCCCTCGACGTAGAGTGGGATAGATAAAGTTATAAGCCCATAGATAAGGTCTTACCCATTCTCATGCTAAGCCAGCAAGCAAAGCATAAGGTTGGGTTAGAGCGTATCTACCGCAAATAACTCTGTCTATCCCGCTCTACGGCAAACAAAATATTTTTTTTTAATATCAAGTTGGGCTCAGTAGAGTAAATATTTTAAAAAAGGCACAAAAAAAAATTCAACCTCGCGTGGGTTTAAACCCAGAACATTTCGACCGCGACGCAACAGTACTACATTTCTAACATCGATAAACTTTCTCCGACCTCCACCGAAAACCACTCACAATTCCCTCCAGCAAGCATCATAAGGCTGGATTAGAGCATATCTATGGCTCTGTCCATCCCGCTCTACGTCAAACAATAGAGTGAGATACCTATTGTTTTAAACCCATAGATACGCTCTAACCCGGCCTTATGCTACGCTTGTAGAACTAACATTTTCCGCCAAAATAAAATAAAACAAATGCCGATTTTTCATTTACAATATGCGCTCGAAATACCAAAAGTCGTAGCGTGCTATTATACAGAGTGTTAAAAGACCGCCAACAAAGCGGGAGACCACGTATACGTATAGTCCTCATCATAACGAAAATTTTTGCCCAAGGAACTATGCCTGGGAAATCAACGGTTTCCGAGATAATAAAGTCGGACTTTTTTTTTTTTTTTCAGAAGTGTGTTTAGTATCACGTTCTTAACATACCTTTTCAAGAAGCCATATCAAAATTATGGATATTTCTTACAAAAAATCAAGTTAGAATTGCAACCCGCAATGTAGGTTTTCTAGAGAATGTGGTTCAAAGTCGGACTTTTTTTTTTTTTTTTGCAGAAATATGTTCAGTATCACGTTCTTAACATACCTTCTTAAGAAGCCATATCCAAATTATGAATATTTCTGACAAAAAACGAAGTTAAATTTGCAACCCGCAATGTATTCTAAACATCGGATAGCCTAAGTTACTCCCAGAAACGTGAGTTACGACCATGTTAAGTTTGGTTGAAAACTATTCAGCGGTGTTCGCGTTTATCGTGTTCATACAGACAGACAGACAGACAGACAGACAGACAGACAGACAGACAGACAGACAGACATAAACCGTTTTTTTTGCATTTTTGGATTCAGTATAGTTTACTTAGTAACCCCTGCTAGTTTTTTTCTAAAAATATTCAATGTACAGAATTGACTTCGCTAGAGTTTTATTATAAGTATAGATGACTGCAACTATATTTTATGTTCCAAAGTTGAATTATTCTTTTACAATTAATTAAAATGTTGAAAAGTACGAGCGAGAGGGCTGTTGCAAAACTCCGGAAAAAACTCGCGGAAGAAAATTTGTCCATCCGTGATCTTTTTTCTTTCTGTACAGCGTGATCAGTTTCCACAAAAATATATTTATTTTGTTGTCTCCACCGATCCCGGGATCACAGGATACAAACATTAACTTAATTTTGATGTTTCCACTGATCCCAGGATCGGTGGAGACAACTCGGCGGGATCCGTGGAGACATCCATCTGATCCCGGGATCGGTGGATACAACTCCGCTGCATGGTCCAGAGGCTTCTTAAGGTGGTGGTCTTAGCAGAAATAATACAAAATGTACTAAAAACAAAACCGACTACACTGGTGAAAAGGTACACTATTGCACTGATTCCGAGAGATTTGCTGCTGTCCGTTGAGGAAGTCCGTTCTCCATCTCCGAAGTACTTCATCAGATCTTCAACATCTTATGGGACCACACGGGAAGTATACCCTTTCAAACAAACAAAGAATCAAATCAAAATCGTTTAACGTAGAAAAAAGTTCCGAGGTAAAAACATAAGAATTAAAAAAAAAACTGTTTGCGTTGAGTAACTCCTCCTTTTTTTTTAAATTGGTTAAAAAGCAATGCACTTGACCAAATTAAGTAACCTTCAATGTCAAGTTAGATAATTAAATTATGCAATTAAAAAGTCACGTCTCAGAGGTGAATTGAGTATCTAGTTAATAAATGACAGATATCGCACTGCTAATACAATAGTGTCGTAACTCAAAATGTGTCGAATTCGATTTTAAATCATCAAAATATACAGTTTTTTTTTGTCTATCCGCCAATAAGACCGCCGTAAAAATAGTGCAAGAAATGACGCCGAGATGGCCTTGTAAGTCACTACAGATGGTTGACCGGTAGAAATAGCCCCGTCTCCAACACCGCGCCATTTTTAGTTGCCTCCATGACTCGGCAAGTACGGCGATCCTTGGACCGCACAAAGTCTAATTGTGGCGGTATAGCAGACTCAGGTATGTCAATTTTGTTTTTGCTATTTAGAGTGAATACATTATAGGTGACTTAATTGTTGAAGAAAATGTGAAAGCGTACGCGTTATTTTAAGTTACTTCATTATTATTGATTCATACTTTCGTTAGTTCTAAGAATAATTTAAACTTAGAACGTTCTTGTTGGTTTATTTAATACTTTTAGACATAATACATTATTGGTGGTTCAAAGCTTTTATTACATTTTATTGGTGTATAATCTTTAAATTATAGGTATTTCATGTGTATAGCCTACTTAGTTGAATATAATGTTTAATTAGATTAAGAGTAGTAGATCAAAAATCAATTACTTTTTGTGTAAATGTATTTTTTTAGTTAATACACTACAGGTGATTTTTTAGATTACTTACTTTCTATTCAGAAAAACAATCGTTTTCATTTTAGATTAATCATGCAGCGAGGTCGATTATTGGTAATGATGGCGAAGAAGTCAGCGTCTGTTGTGCAGCCTGATAAGGAGAACAAGATGGTAAGAAAATAGTAATTTCCATCTTCAACTTGTACTTCTTTGAAACCGTCAACTTCAACGTCATTCAAAGTCAACGAAACGTGATTTTAATCTATTATTATATTTTGTTTTGATGATGATGATGATGACATCCTTTTATCCCTTATCAGAGACATAGAGCTCGAAGAAGAGATCTCCATTTTTTGCCGTCTTGTGCGGCAGTCTCCAGCTCCTTCCAGCCGAGTCTAGTTGATGCAGCCTCTTTCTCAACTGAGCGCCTTCAGGTAGTGCGGGGACGTTCCGGCTGTCTTTTGCCATTAACTTGCCACGTCAGTCCTTGTTTGAACAGGTGACTGTCTGGTCTCCGCAACGCGTGTCCGGTCCATCACCATTTTCTTTTGAGGATTTCCTTGTGTAATGGCTTTTGGTCAGTCACCTCCCAATATCTTACATTGGATATGGTTCGTGGCCAGTAGATCCTCAGTATGCGCCGTAAACATTGGTTCACAAAGACCTGGACTCTACGAGAGTCGTCGTTTTTGATGAGCCACGTTTCACACCCGTACAGCAGAACTGATTTGACGTTGGAGTTGAACACGGTGATCTTGGTGCTTCGACTTATTATTGAGGACGTCCACATATTTAGTATTGTATGTGCCATATTATGTTAAGGTGGAGTTTTTTAAGCTCATGTTGAGTTTAGATCTCATTACGTTATTCATTAAATGTGTATAATTATTATGTTAAGATTCCGCCTTTTTATGAAGACTGCATTTAATAAGGATTTACAGTTCTTAACTTAGGTAAGCTTAGTGTATGATCCTTCCCACGGTTATTGTATGGTTAAATATTATGTGTAGCTCAAAACTACTGATATTCTTTGATAACTAACTATAAGTATAATAAGTATAAGTTGAGATTTTTTGTGTTTTTGAGTAAAATAAATAGTGTGTCTTTAATATTTTGTTTTATTTTGTAACTACCTGAATAAAGTGATCAGTTAAATTATGTTTATGGTAGCAAATAAAGTTAAGGCAATGACGCAACTTCAAAAATAGTTTTTAAAACTTAAATCTAACAAATCATCAAAACATGTAGTAACAAAAAATTTTTCTTCAATAAGTACTCAATTAAAAAAGATTCAGCGTTTTAGAATACTTTTTCAGAACAATACTGTGTCAACTCAAAAATCCTCATTTCCTCGTTAACCGTAACTTATTTTTATTATTTGTATGAATTAATGGGCTTTAGATCAAATAAGAAAAGGTTGAGTACCTTTAATTTCTGAAAAACTTCAATAGAAAGTCTGAAATCGGTTTTTTGCTGTTTCTGAAAAATTACACTTTTTGACTTACGACACTATTGTACTAGCAGTGCGATATAATAAAAGCGATTACGACAAATGCCTTTATGATTCAAAACATTACTGAAAAATACTGAATGAAAAATAATAATAACATTTTAATTAATCAGATAAATTGCTTTTGTATAATTGCGATACTTTTTCATGCCTATTTCTTGCTTTGAAACATCAATTATTTTATACATCTGAAACTCATCACCACTTTTTTTCTTTGATGACAATGTGTAATAAAATAACCTTGGTTTTGCATAAATATTTTTAGTACTTTGGACCTGAATGATATTTGACAATTAATGTTTTTGGGATAAAATTAGGCAACAAAAAAGACTTTGTCGTAAGAAAAAACAATGTTGTGATTTGGTGTCTAGACACATTTGGCATCATAGCTTTTACTTTTGTCGAAGTAGGTAATATCATTGATTCATTTTCCTTTTCAGCTCTACGATCTGGGGGTCTACCGGCTAAGATGAAGCCGATTACCATTGGCGAAAACCGAAGTTCGATTTATGAAAAATGTACTGCCACCCAGTTTATTTTACTGCCACCCAGTTCATTTTTCATAAATCGAACTTGCACTAACAAATAAGGAAATTGACAAGACGTGGTTCAACCATTTTGGCCTTCGGTCAAAAAGAAAACCGATCAAGTATCAACCCATTACCAGCACCCTACACATGTCTAGTGTTGGTTATATCAGTAGATATCCTCCACTCGACTCAAGATCCGCCCCGGCTCAATAAAGTGCGGCCATCAATAAAGCGTTATGGCTAGTGTGCGCTTACCTTTAGCTCGGGGGTAGCTCAGCTGCCGCGCTCAGGTGATGCCTGAGCCTTAATCTGTAACGCAATGGCGTGTCTATGGCGTCCCAGTAGAAGGACAAAACAGCGGTTTCCTCGTTTTTCCCCTACATCCAGCGAACTAATCCTCTACAGGGTGCACTCTAAGTCGATAGCGAAACTTTAAGTAGGCTGTCTACTGATCATTACAAACGACTTGTACTAGGTGGCGAAAAAAATGGAGCGAAAAAAATATCAGCTGTTTCATACATTTGGCGCAGTACTGAGTCGACCTTTTGTATGGAACAGCTGATATTTTTTTCGCTTCATTTTTTTCGCCACCTGGTACAAGTTGTTTGTAGTGATCAGTAGACAGCCTACCTAAAGTTCCGCTATCGACTTAGAGTGCACCCTGTAGAATTAGAATCAGAATATTCTTTGCTGTACTACAAAAACATTAAAAGGACCGACAGCATGAATAAATCGAAATTGAAGCCGTCAACTGGGAGCCCATTGTGGCACCATTGCGTTACAGACTCAGGCCCCTGAGTTAAAAAATATTGCATTAGCATAGGATTTCAGGGTGTCTCTTGAGTACTTTTGCAAGATGTAGGATAAAAGGTCTAGGGTCATTTGCCATGTAGAAAATATTAGCGGTGAGCAGTTTTTATTTATAGTTATGACAGATTTATAGTTTGAAGGAACATGTTGTCAGACGACGACTCCTTTTTTACCACCTAAGTAGTACAAGTTGTTTGTTATGTAGTAGACAGCCTACTTAATATCGAATTCAATTGCACCCTGTATTATTTTATACCACAAATATCCTCTTCTTCTTCTTGGCGTGCCTCTCCACTAATGGAGGTTGTCCGTCAGCTCTTCTATTCTTTTCTATTTCTCGCCAAGCGAAACAGTTGTTCAACGCTGGCTATCTCCGTCCATTCCCTGATGTTTCTGAGCCACGACTTTCTTCTTCTACCAGGACGCCGCTTCCCCTCAATCTTGCCCATCATGATCAATTGAAGAAGTCGGTACCTGTCGTGGCGAAGCACATGTCCTAGGTAGCTAATCTTCTTCCGTCTTCTTTTTATGGTCAGCATGAGTTCTCGGGAACGATTGACACGTCGTAGAACTTCCACAAATATCTAAATCGTCACTATTGTATTTTTTTTTGCAGATTTTTTGCCATAACTTTACTAGTGAGGTCATCGATAATCACTATTTGTAAGAAATTTTATTTGTTTTTACCATTATTGTAGTCAATGGTTACTAACTGCATGCATATTGATTGTCCCAAGATTCTAATAATTTCTAATCATGTATTAATGCAAAAACGTTAACTACTTATACAGATAGGTCACCTCTATTAACCACTCATTAACTAACCCAGCGGATCTCAAACTTTTTTGGTGATGGAACCCTTTTGGAAAGCGAAATATTTGACGGAGCCGCGGAACACCAACCTAACGTCGCGTCAAACGTTGTCTCGCGTTCGTAACTGTTGAACTGTGGACCAAACATAAAGAAGAGCTGGTTTTTTAACTATTTTTATATTGTTATTTACAATGACCGTTTTTACGACTGTCAAATTTAGAAAGATAGATAGATAACAGATTTATTAAATTGCCAATACACAGAATACAATTAATAGACAATAGTAGAAAATAACGTTAATACAATAAAAATACAAAACGATTTAGCTTTTCCTGAAGTTTTTAATAATAATCTGTGTATAATCCGTGCGGGATCAGAATGGGATAATGCCTTTTGGAACTGAGAAGCTCGCGGTCCTGTAGCGTCAGCATTTCGGCAAACTCTAGTTGTCTATGGCAAACTCGCGTCGAAATTTGCTTGTGTTTTCTGTGCGCGTGGGTGTCTGCTCGAGTTTTATCGCGTTTTTTTTTCAATTAATGCAATTAGGTACATTGAATCCTTTTAGATTACAAACATTTTTGTGTATCTCCAATTTCATAACCCTATGATAGAACGTAGAACTAACATTTTTTTTACTGACTCTACTCGAGAACTGTCATTTTAGATTCAGTTCCAAAAAGTATTATCCCATTCTAATTCCGCACGGATTATAAGCCAAAGACAGTCACATCCCAGTTCTTGTATATCCAAGCCTATGAGCGCCATCTACCAAGGGCTATGAACTTAGATTTTAACTGTCAGCTGAAAACGGGCCATGGACAATTTGCTAATTAGACTTA
The DNA here is from genome assembly GCA_949319315.1 of Zelleria hepariella. Classification (NCBI taxonomy): domain Eukaryota; kingdom Metazoa; phylum Arthropoda; class Insecta; order Lepidoptera; family Yponomeutidae; genus Zelleria; species Zelleria hepariella. The sequence continues at coordinate 22,984,074 of OX439384.1, forward strand.
CTGCTCATTAGACGTTTCACGCTGTTGGACATTTAGCTACTTAGACCTTCTGATCAGAAAGGTTACTTTCGCGGAGCCCCCACACAGATGCTTTGCTTTGGCTCCGCTGAGCATACTTTGAGAATGGCTGACTAAGCAATGATGTATTAAAAATATCATCTCTGATTAATCAAGTTAATCAAATGATAGGGTATATCGGTCGTTGGGTAGTTGACCTGCCAATAATGACATTTAGGACGATACGTTTTATGTGTGACCTTAAATTACATCGGAAAATAATTATATTATTTGAAACTAGATGCAACTAACAACTATTTAGGCTGGTATTAATAGTCGTCTGAGATCACCTACTTGAGATCGATCTCAAGTAGGTGAACTCAGAATAGTCAAATGCTAAAGTCAAGCCTTGGCTAAGAACTGAACTCAAGCCCAAACAACAAAGTTGCTGCAATTGCAGATAATATTTCAGTTAGAAGAGGCGCCAGCTTGCATTGACGGAAGGGACTCAAGGCATTTGAATTTTGATGTCTCTACAGGGCAAGTTTTAAATAGCTTTATTCCTAAAACACGTCAACTTTAAAATGTGATTTCAAACAAATTTTATTCTAGAACTTTGGTGAAAGCGCAATTTTATTTTTCCATAAAAAAAAATCATCCAAATAATTACGTATTTGAATTTTTGGCACGTTTGAACAAATACGAGTATACCACACTAAGTGCCAGAGACGCAAGAGTGGAGGTGCACGTGAAATGGTACAAATTCAAACTTTTTCAGGATAAGAAACCTTCAATAAATAAAAAATATCGAGCTATGCGAGAAGTCGGAGAACAAACGTTTTTAGGAAAAAAAACACATTTTAACACGAAAATGCAAATGCATGTTGGAAAAAACGTCACTTATGAGGTCTTAACTTTGCAACAACGAAAGGTACTCGTAAAAAGTGGTTCAAATTGATTTGTATCAACATTCCTGCATTAGTCTAATTATTATGACATTCAACCACGTCGGAGTTTAAATCATAAATACCAATTACAATAATCAGATAGATACAAACACAATAACAGTATAAATCATCAGTGAGAATAATAAAGCTAATAACAATTTATTACACACACATACAGCCATATTGACCAAGTAAAGGAAGGTATTCATTAGGAACAATTTCTTCTACACACAAAGCAAATGCTCGCAGGTGATCTATAAGTTTTGGCCTAAGTTATGTCAACTTTACATTTTGTCGGATAAAACAGCACATCACATACTGACTGACTTACAGACAATGCAAAGCCGAAACTCTTGATAGGTACTTACTCCCTGACACGTACAATATGTCCCTTTCGATTAAGAAAATCATCCCCCAAGGGGGTAAAAGTCGTTTTCCTTGTAGGGTTCCAGACCTCAAAAGGAAAAACGGAACCATGGTAGGATCACTTTATAGTCAGTCTGTCTGTCAATACCTTTTTCTCAAGGACGCGTGAAGGTATCAGTTTGAGAGTTATATCAAACTCAAGTCTGCAGTCCCTTGGAGCCTAAAAATCAAGCTTCTAAGTTAACGGAATCAAAAGATACGGCCATTTGTGCATCATATTTCTGCATATTGCGACGGATATTTCGAATAATTTGTTCGCGACAGATTTATAATAAGCCATGTTCAGTTCAGGTAGATAAAGTTAAAGGGAAAGGCAATTTTTAACGATTTGACCCATATTGTCACTGAATCACATGAGCAGAAATAATGTGGCATTATGGTTTCAGGTGAAATTTTAGCAAAAAATGTGAACCATCAATCAGACCAAGCTGACTTATCCTATGCTCGCCCACACCGTCAGTTACCCAACATTTTATATCACCAAAGATACCATCTCGCGCACACCGACGGAGGGTTGATACAAAAAGGATGCGCAAGCGCAGGCTAATGATAATGTGCGTCCGCCGACAATTAAGCTTGCCTCGGACTGGGCCGAGCTCACGTCAGTGTTGATTTGTGATTGATATTATATACTGCATATCGATCTGAGGTTAGCACACCTTTAGCCTCCAAACAACCAAAATTAGACTTCATCGTCAAGCAGTAGAGTCGAGATTGGTGAAAGAATGGTGGGCAAAGCTGCGGTGAGGAGAGTTGATAGTTGTTTAGTGGTGGGTAAAGGTGGTTTTGGAGTGGGTCGGTGGATGGATGTATTGTGGATGTAAATTCAAAACGCAAGTCAAAACTAGAGGGTCTACTGACGATATAATAAGTGAAGATTTATTGCCTGTGAGAAAGATCGCAGACATAAGCAACACGGCAACACAGACCATCCAAAAGAGTTGGAGTGATCCCGAATTCTGATTTTAAGGAACCTAATTCCGCTCTATTCTATTTCTAGACGGCAGAACAAGAAAATATCTACACTATTTTCAAAACATCAACAAATGGACAGACCCATAGTCTAATGTGGTAGCCACTGCAAATTTATGTTTTGTCAATATTTGTACGAAACTAATTTGAATTGATTTTGAAGAAAAGCTGTCTTTTACAGAGTAGAGGCTCCACAGTATAATAGGCTGTAGATCAAAGTAAGTAGTTCTTAAGCTTGGAGGCGCGGCCGCCAGAGGTGCGTCTGTTCTGTTGCCTTTTTCTGCGCCTGAGTTATTGATTCCAGGACTGACTGACGATTATTGGTCGAAAAAATCGAGGGAATAAGTTATTTATGTGATTCCGATTAGATTGGAAGGCGTGACGGGTTATCTATGGGGGTCTTATTTATGTCAATCTGAGGATAAAATAAGTTGCTTTGTTTCACCCCGAGGTCGTCCTGATTTTGATTAGTGTGGGTGAATTTGAAGAAAAATAATAATTATTAATATGATGACGTGGAAAAAAATCAAACCAAAAACCATGAGAACCAAACCCAAATCTTTATGACTAGCTTTTGCCCATGACTTTGCTCGCGTGTGTGTTCTCTATTACGATAATTCATGGTCTATATCCAATGTCCATTCCTGATGTGTTTTTTAATCTGATTAGTACCTAGTCTTGGAGATTATCTTCTACTTGTGCCTGGGACATTGTTTAGAATCTAAACTTTGGATGGAGCAGACTTGCCCAGCACCTATCTACACCATCTTGCATCGTCAGCCTAGCCCACAGGAAAGACAATTTCCGAACGATGTTTTCCTTTTAAGTTTGTCACCATTAGGACTAAACCATAATCCTAGTGATACACTTACTGCCGATTTCTGAATAGAGAAATTCACTAAGCAAATACTTAAGTATCGTTCTGACTCTGCAGATTTCTCACAAAAGAGCGTGACAGAACGATACTTAAGTATTTGCTTAGTAAAATTCTCAATTCTGAAACCGGGCCTAACTGCCGTTTTCTGAATTGAGAAATTCGCTAAGCAAATGGGTAAGTATCGTCCTGTCTCTGCAGATTTCTCACAAAAGAGCGTGACAGAACGATAGTAAAGTATTTGCTTAGCAAAATTCTCAACTCAGAAACCGGGCCATAGTCTCCTAGTCGTAGAAGCAAAGTGAATTTTAATTGTCAATATGGACAGTTTCATCATCATCATCAGCCCGTTAAAACCCACTATTGAGTAAAGGAACCACGGCTTCTTGGGCTATGTCGTCGGACCATCTGGCTGGTGGTCTACCAACCGATCTCTACCGCTCTCGCGGTCGCCATTTCGCAATGGACTTTGCCCTTCTGCCATCGGTACGTCTAGCCAGGTGTCCTGCCCAGAAAAGTACACAGTTTAGGCCATAGGAAAATTCACAGCCCTCCATACTCAGCAATCTCCCTGCAGACTGTAGTAGCTCGCAAGTCCCACCACATCTCGACATGTCTCAAGTTGCTGACTGATTTACAGCGCGCACGTCCGGGCATCGAAAGTTAGTAATTAAGAGAATAATAAATAACTGACGGTAAACGCCCTTGCTATGTTGGGCGGCGGTCGGACTGGGGCTTTGACACGAATTACAGGCTTAGGTTTCTTTCTAGTAACTACTCAAATTATCTTCTCTTGTTCTTATTCAGTATTTTTATCGCCGACTGCTGGACTTATGCCTCTTCATGTCTTTTCCATATAAGCTGGTTTGTGGCTATTATGACTACTAAATTAAATTGTGAAATATCCCCGAAATTTTAGCTTCAAATTAGCATATCTCATAAACGGCTAAACCGGTTTTGTTAAAACATATCTAAGGATCCTTGCTAGAAAAGCTGCTTTTAAATTCAAAAAAATACCGCATTCAAATCAGTTCACCCGTTTAAGAGCTACGTACGGTGCCACAGACAGACACACTGACTGACATACATACACACACGCACACACACAAATAGGTAATTAGCACAAATCTGTATCTAGCCCAAGCTAGGTGGAAAATATCATTTAAGTATACAGCGTCCACTGGCAACTCCACTCGCACTAAAGGGTAATTTTTTAATAGTTTTAAAATACTGTTTCAGTTTCAGGAAAAAAGCTATTTAAAAAAGATCTAGGTCTGCGCTGAAGAAGTCGCGGACAAAGGCTTGTTTAAACAAAGCTTTTGACTAGTAAATGTTAGAGACTAAAAAAAAATTATATGCTAAATTTTTGCTCGAGTGTGGCCGCAGCTTTGCTCTAAATCATGATGAGTTAGGAATGACACGAAGTCGGAACTGTTAATTGCTATAAAGATAGGAATTTCGGTGAAACTGACGATTTATGTAGCTTTGTCTTCTGTTTGGCCCATACATAAGGTCCGGTTGCTTATCTCCCAGGATCTATAAACTTTATAGGTCATCTTTCTATGAATTTTGTTATGTCCATTGTTATTTGTGATAGATGTTGAAATGCTTACGTAATAGATGTATTCCTTCACCGACTAAGCTGTTAGGATGGTAATAGGTGTTAGGCAAGCCTACTCCATCCAAACAATGTCTCGCACTGCAGCGTTCGAGTAGTCTCTTCACCCATCTATAGTCCGTTTCCAGGGCAGGCGGAAAAGCGATCATTGATACGAAGTACTATGTTACCGTAAAAATATAACGATTCGTGTCGCACTCCGTCACTCTCCTTACATTTCTGTATCGTTTGGATATCGAAGCATGTTTTTAGGTACGGGGTGGGGTGAGAGTTCCGGTCAGTCAGAGATAAAAAACCAGTTTCAACGTGGAACAGGTAGCGTCACGAGTTATGACCGCTCGATGAAACTGGTGGGGATTTCTGCGCAAGTGTGTACAATCGCACATCCTCATCATCAGAAAACGATTGTGAAACTGACACTGATGAACGTGACATCCCTGTTTAATATACTTAATGTATACTCAAACCAACCTCATTTTTTCCGCCACTTTGGTGTCGTTTCATCGCTCATTAATGTGCCAGTTCGTAGTAAACTAGACAAAAATTCAAAAAACCTTTGACATAAAAAATGTTGTTTATTTCTGTCATCCGCTCAAAGGTCAATGATCGCTTTTCCGCCTGCCCTGGAAACGGACTATAGTGTGAGGGAAGGTGCCACTGGACGCTGTATAAATCATCAAACTACGTAGACGTAGACCAAAGTCTAAGAGCGGATCTCAGATTCTGTATTTCAGAGATTAAAAACTAGGTCTTCATCATTTACATTATTGTATCCTTTTGATTGTTATTATATTAGTATGTCCCATCCTTCGTGAATCTTGCCATTCATCCTCTATTCAAAGATACTTGCAAACCTATGTGAATTATGTACTAACTTAATAATAGCCACACTGTGCGAAAAACTGAAAGATTTGTTTTTTTTTATAAAGTAGTGTAGACATTAGTTTTCAACCTCACATAAGGTGATTTCCCAAAGTTTTCCCATAACAAACAGCCCGGTCACCATGGCAACGCCCCGAGGGTCTGCTGACGGATTTATGGCACGTTTAAACTCGCACCTCTCCGCTCCATTCGCACATAGTGGGGCGCTATTAGCACCTGTTTTATTAACATCTGCTTGAGGTGCTTCTTTTTCTTTGCTTGCCGTCCCATAACGGAGGTTGGCGATCAGTTTGTGATTCTCGTCCTTCGAAGCTGCCAAATGAAATGGAGAAAAAATTGTCCTATGGGTCTATTCACGGATCAGCCCCTCTACCCTTGACGCATTTTTCCAATACGGCCGCAAAATCGCGCAATTTATAAAATTTTATATTTTACAAATTAAGACGCATTTTGTGTTTGTATTGAATAAAACAGCCTTACCTTTGAATAAACATTACAAAATATTTAACATCAAAGCATAACTATGCCAATTCAAAAAGAAATTAATTTGAAAACTTTTTCAATTTGATCGCAATAGCGTCAAGGGTAACCCCCCTGCCTATCATGCCCAGTGGCAAGAATGTTGGACAAACAAGCGTGGGCTTCTAGGTTCGAATCCCGGTGATGTGATGGCTTGTTTAAACGCGCACCTCTCCGCTCCATTCGCACATATTGGGGCGCTATTAGCACCTGTTTTATTCAAATCTGCTTGAGGTGCTTCTTCTTCTTTGCTTGCCGTCCCATAACGGAGGTCATCAGTTTGGCTATATCATCCTTTGAAGCTGGCAAATGAAATGAGGTGCCAAATGATGGCCCAGCCACCCATAAGCTGACAAGCTTAGGTGGACTTCTGTCAAGCAAGGTTAGCCAACTAACTCTGGGTTAATTTGACAGTGCCATTAAATTATTCACGTTAACTCTGAGTTAATTGGCTAACCCTGGTTGATGCAAGTGGTCTTTAGTTTGCGTAGTCCACAGAAAAGACAAAAAGCGCAGAGCCGACTATTTCGTGGGTTTCTTGCGAAGTTTTACTTCACAGCTAGCGTGGTACTAAGATCTAGGAGTAAAGTACACACACGACAGCACGCCAGACTGTACACTTTTGTTGTAAAGTCGCCCGTAACGCAACCGGGTAGAGTTCTAGCGTGTAAAGGTCGACGTGCAGTCGTGTGTACAAAAGTACAATAAAAAATAAATAAAAGCATGCTGCTAAATAAAAGCATGCTGCAGATAGTGACTGGCAACCGATGATGGCGTAAGGTAAGTTGCATTTACTTAGTTTGTAAAATGATTATGAACTGTAGTAGCAAGCAGCTAAAACATAAGAAGCAGCTATAAAGATTAACCCCGATCTCATTGCACATCCTCATACGCTTCTTGTGGTGATATTTACACTTTAAAATCATCAAAACAGAGCACTTAAACGGTGTGCCATTAAAAATCGAATCTTTAAACGATTTTTTAAAGATAATTTGCTCAGTTTAACGATGGGTTAAAAGTTACGCCATTTTGTCCTTTTGATGTGATGAGCCGGTGACGATATTGGGTTACAACGTTTCCAATATCAATTGCGTCAAGAATATGTGACTCAAAACTTGTTGAACGAGCGAGCGAAGCGAGAAAAGTTCTCCGAGTCTACTGGAACAATCCGGCGTTTGTATGTTTGTATGTATGTATGAATGTTCGTTAGACGATAACTTGAGTAAATTTGGTCGGATCGTTACGAAATTTGGTAGGCGGATAAATGAAATTAATATATTTTTTAAGCTCGAACATGAGTTAAATCGATCGAGGGGTTGCCGAGCTATAGGGTCGCGAGTTCACAGTTCGGGGCGAACTATAAGTAAAACTTGTATAGTTATTGTCATGATGTACTTCAGCGTTAGCGTATAATTTCGAGTTTTACATACGTTCAATAAAATTTGGTTAGTCGAGGTCCGAGTTTTGCATACAAACAAACTGGGCTAGTCGAGGTAAAATTTTGACAAAAGTTTAATGAAAAACCTGGGCATCTTTTTACCTAGGTTACCTTGATTTATCAATAGCTAGAGACAATTTTATTAGTGTAAGTGCTCACCACGCATACTCATCTGAGCTCGATATTTCTATTCTAGGGAATGATGTTTTTTTGCTGACCATTCTTCTTCTTCAACCTATAGCCACCCAATGCTGAGTGTAGGTCTCTTCCATTGCACTCCATTCTTTACGGTCTTAGACTTTTCTCATCCAGTCTTTTCCTGCCACTTTGACCAGGTCGTCGGTTTATCTCGTCGGTTGCCTGCTCACATTTATACGATCTGTTCTGGGTCTTCACTCCAGTACCCTTTTACCTCATTGGTGGTCTTGTCTACGACATATGGCCCGCCCATCGTCTGTGCTAAGGGCGAATTCTCGGGCATGTCACATTCGAGATTCTGCGAATAAAACATAAGTAACAATAACATTCGAGCCCCCTGACCATTTAGCCCAGGGAAACGAACGAAAAATAGGAAAAATAATTCGTGTAAAGCCAAATTTTGGCACAGTTGTAGAGGAAAGTGTCCTGAACAACATACTAAAAGTACTGATGGGTAGGGGGGGAGCTAAGGGGGGGAGGGGGGGTAAAGGTCCCTTTTTTCAGTTTTTCGTGAATAACTCGAAAACTGCAGCCTATAGCAAAAAATTACCAATTACTGAATTAATCTACATAAAATTCTCTACAAAATGGGTTAATAACTTTTTTCACTGGATTGATACAATAAGGAAAAATGGCGGGGAAATTATATTTGTCGCTTTGGTATAGGCACGATTTTCAGCGAAAGTGCGACATCGCCCTGGTGTCGTGGGTTTTGGTACTACGCAGCTGATTGGGATGTCAAAAGAAGCGTCTTGACAAGGGCTACAAAATGAAAAAAAAACTTTAAAAAAAAGTAAAAAACTTTTTGTTAATAATCGAAAAAATTTTAAAAATGCTGTTGTTTTTTGCCCGGTTTTGGTGAGAAAAAAAAACATATCTCAAAAACGAAACAAGATATCGAAAAAATAAAAAAATCGTCTAATAGTTATGATTTTGAACAATATAAAAAAAAATATTGGAGGTGCGTAACACTGATGAATTATTCAGAAGTTGTACCTTCATGACGCGGAGTTTACGCGCGGAAAGCTCTAAATATGGTATTGAGAATGGAGTCAGGTGCCACAGGGTCGTTGGTGGTCACTGATTTTAGGATAATCGTTTTCTCTAGTCCGACCTCATCAGGTAGGTGGTAGAGATTTGCCGAATCATTGTTGTATCTGTAAGTATTTAGGTCAAATGCACCGTCACTACCGCGCTCACGCACTCATCTCCGCGTCATGAAGGTACAACTTCTGAATAATTCATCAGTGTTCATCACCTCTAATATTTTTTTTAATATAGTCCAAAATCATAACTATTAGAGAAATTTTATATTTTTTCAATATCTTGTTTCGTTTTTGAGATATGATTTTTTTTCTCATCAAAACCGGAAGAAAACCAACAGCATTTTTCAATTTTTTTCGATTAAAAACACAACGTTTATGACTTTTTTTAAAGTTTTTTTTTATTTTGTAGCCCTTGTCAAGACGCGTCTTTTGACACCCCAATCAGCTGCGTAGTGCCAAAACCCACGACACTAGGGCGATGTCGCACTTTCGCTACAAATCGTGCCTATACCAAAGCGATAAAATATATCAATTCCCCGCCATTTTTCCTTATTATATCGATCCAGTGAAAAATGTTATTAACCCATTTTGTAGAGAATTTTATGTAGATTAATTCAGTTATTGGTCATTTTTTGCTATAGGCTGCAGTTTTCGAGTTATTCACGAAAAACTGAAAAAAGGGACCTTTACACCCCCCTCCCCCCCTTAGCTCCCCCCCTACCCATCAGTACTTTTAGTATGTTGTTCAGGACACTTTCCTCTACAACTCTGCCAAAATTTGGCTTTACACGAATTACTTTTTCTATTTAGCCTTTTTTGGTGTTCGTTGCTCAGGCTAATTGTGTTGCATTTAATTTTAAATAAATTGGATGATGAAAAGTGGGGCGAGTCGAAAATGTAAAATTTCCGTGCCGTCTAAAAATGGAAACCAAGCCGGAAAGTCAAAGCAGTGTCATCAAGATAATCGATAGTTAGCAGATATTCTTAGCACTGCGACTATTGATGTTCCGTTCCCGGGAACATTGCCAATCGCTGGAAACATTGCCGGAATATGGGAATTTTACGGGAACTTTGCTCTAAACTTTGGATATTTCTATATTTGTTTACTGACTTTTAAATGGTTTTGGATTCTTTATACACCAAATAATAAGTTACTTAACATATAATTCATACAAATTCGATAGGTAGTAAGGATTTAAGATGGTTTTTTTAATGAAATACCGATTTCATGCAGTCTCCATGTGGCAACACTGCAAGCACAAGACACTTATGCAAATATGCATGTCACGAGACTAACCAACGCGATATTTTAAGAATTAGAATGAAATACCAAAAAAAATATCACTGGGAATTTAGGGAAACATTGGGAAACTTTCGGAAACTTTCCGGGAACATTGCCAGTGGAAACATTGCCGGGAGTGGGAACGTTTCCGAGCGTACATCAATAACTGCGACCAATAATAAGGCGCTTTCAAAATAATAACAGTGAAGGGGACTATAATTTGACTTTTAAAGCAAAGTGTTTGTTAATTAAACCCACAGATCCGTAATCAGGGCTGTTTTAAGCCAAATTTACATCATTTGATACGGAAAAAGTGTAGGTATTTCTTGTAAACTTATTGTTATTACGCGGCCGATATCTGTTGCAAAACCAACAAAGGTAACTTTGATGGGCTTTTTGAATTTTTGGACCGATATGTGTCTTGGAATGGTCGCTCAAGAAAAGTATTATTTTTACAATAATTATTCGGTGTCTGTTGCCTTTTTTTTAAACGATCCAAAAGTTACTTTTCTTTGCCCATAAGTTATACAGGGTGTTAAAAGACCGCCAACAAAGCGGGAAACCACGTATTGTCCTCATCATAAGGATCATTTTTGCCCAAGGAACTATGGGAAATCAACGGTTTCCGAGATAATGAAGTTCAAAGTCGGACTTTTCAATTTTTTTTTTGCAGAAATGTGTTCAATATCAAGTCCTTAACATTTCTTCTCAAGGAAACATATTAAAATTTTGAATATTTCTTACAAAAAACGACGCTGAAATTGCAACCCGCAATGTATTCTAAACATCGGCACCTCTAACGTAAGTAGCCTAAGTTTATGTCAACGCTTGCGTAATATGAATTGTCTGCGTTATCTTCCATTACGCGATAAAATATTTTCCAAAAATATAACCTAAAAAACCAAAATTATTTCCCAGCAATAATTTATCGAAAAAGTACTTTGTTTTGGTGTCTAGTATGCGTACCTTTCGGCTCTGTTACCGGTCTTTTAACACCCTGTATTTGAAATGTCTGTTAAGAGCGGGGGTAAAGCTAAGTGAACTCACTTCAAATTAAAAATTCGCAATGTTTGAGATTGTTTGTCGAATTCACAAAAATACTATAGATTCTAGGTTATATACTTGATCAGCATGTGGGACGAATACCTAATTGCTAAAAGTTGACTCGATAGAAAAAAAACACGAAGTTACCTCTAGTTTTTCGATTTTTTGCGTTTTTCAATGCCTAAAATAATGATATTGCAACCAGACCACCTTGAATTAAATAATACAGTCATTAACACGTCAGTAGGGGGGAGAACATTTTTTGGTGTCATACAGATATTTATTTAAATTAAATATCAAAGAAATGGCGCAGGCGTCAAGTTATTCTAGACAGATTTTGTGTATGCCCTCTCCGTCGCACGCGCTTTTTGACCTATTCTTTGTTTCGTTGTTCGCTGATCGCCTCAGTCACGAGCGCTCTGTTGAGACGAGTGGTCTATGCCTGCCGGCGCTCCGTCCGCGACCCGTAATTAATCTTAATATTTGAAACAAAGTCGTGTTAGTTACACCATTCATAACTCGAGAACGGGTGGACCGATTTTTATGATTTTAGTTTAGTTGGATTTCTCTCTGCCCCGAATAGCAGAATAACTATTAAAACAACGGAAAAACTAACGAGAAAAAAACTAAGTCTGCGCGGACTAAGTCGCGGGCAAAAGCTAGTTATTTATATTGTTTTTCTTGTAAAAATATCGTTAGCTGTTTAGACTTATTAATTAAGTTTTAGTAATAAATAAACCTAAATTTAAGATATACATATTTATAGTGTCGTATTATTATTGCGTAATAAAGAGACTGTGGCCCGGTTTCTGAGTTGAGAATTCTGCTAAGCAAATGGGTAAGTATCGTCCTGTCTCTGCAGATTTCTCACAAAAGAGCGTGACAGAGCGATACGTAAGTATGTGCTTAGTAAAATTCTCAACTCAGAAACCGGGCCTGTGGCCCGGTTTCTGAGTTGAGAATTTTGCTAAGCAAATGGCCCAAGTAACATTTCATTTGGGCCTAGGTTGTAAAAATTGCCTCTAGGTTTTAGAAGGGTTGTACAAAGGTTAATGATTTGCTAGTTGGTTAAATTTAGTATTTGAGAATGATTACTAAGTCCTAAAACTAATAGTTTATTGTTAAAACCTTGAAGTTGCTGACAAGAGTTAACGTTAACGTTATTATGACTTGTGTTTCAAGAGCTTACAGCCTCAGGATCTTATAGTTGTCGTAAGGTACTGATAAGGTTCTGGAAAGGCTGTCATTTAACTTATGTGTGATCTAAAGGTTAAATTTTTAACCTTGATATTACCATAAGGTTTTGAAAAGTTGAAATTGCTTATAAGTAGTTTCTAAAACCTACCTACAACTTTGAGGTTAGATCAGAGTTGTCTAGGCAAACAAATTAGGACTGTGTGGTGAAAAACAAAACCAATAAGCTGTTGTTTTGAGCTGAAGGCATGATTCAATTCCTACAGGAATATTTTAAAGCTTGAGAGGCATCGTCAAAACCCGACAGTTGTCTCCGCGACTTCAAAGAATAGGTATACATTGTAAGCATTACGCGTCTTGAAAAATGAACCGACACAGGGTGATACAAAAAAAGGAGTGGAAATTTTAAGCGTAAAGTGCGTAAAAATGTTATGAATGATTAATACAACGGTAAGTTTTATTATTTACTAGTTGTAAACTTCTGTTCTCTGTAAACTTCGTATCAGTTCAATTTCGCTATTTATTTTTTTGTAATTTTCAGCTGTTTCTTTAAATCGATGAAGCCATTTTTTTTCATTTAGTGACACTAATGGAAAGCTGGGTATTCAAGATAATAAGTAGGTACACATTAAATTAATATGTTTTTTTTTATGAAATAGATGTTTTGGTGAAGGTTTTTTTGGAAAGTATTAAAACATTTTTCACACTAAAAAAAATACAAATACCAATTTTTACAGAATGTATGTGTAATAATGCAGGATACGACAACAAATAATAATGAAAAATAAGGGAGGACCATATACCACAAACGTGTTTTTATACTTTTAGAATACCACCCTTAGGCCCGGTTTCTGAATTGAGAATTTCACTAACCAAATGCTTAAGTATCGTTCTGTCACTGCAGATGTCACACAAGAGAATGTGACAGAACGATACTTAAGCATTTGGTTAGTGAAATTCTCAATTCAGAAACCGGGCCTTAGGGTGGTATTCATGAACGATACTTAAACTGAGATCCAAATTGAACTCAGTTTAAACTTAGTTTAAAGTGAGCTCAATTTTGAACTTACTTTAAACTGAGTTCAAAATTGATCTATGTTTAAACTTAGTTTAGTGAGATCAATTTTGAACTTACTTTAAACTGAGTTCTAAATTGATATTATTATTATTCGAATCGAATCGAATCCAACGGAATCTAATCGAATCGAATCGAATCGAATGTAATCGAATCGAATCGAATCGAATCGAAACGGATAGAATCGAATCGAATCAGCTATTGCTAGATTCATACTGATTCAAGTATCAAAATTTTAACTGCTCATATCTCCGAAACGGCTAATGCTAGACCCATGTTTATGGTACTTTAAAAAAAGTACTTGACGAGCTTTATCTGATAAAAGCAACATAAATAATAAAAAGTTATTAAAAATTTATAAAAAATAAGTATCAAAACTTTAACTGCCCATAACTCCTAAACGGCTAATGCTAGACCCATGTTTATGGTACTCTGAAAAAAGGGCATGACGAGCTCTACCTGATAAAAGAAAAAAATAAAAAAAATAAAAATAAAAAAGAAGTATCAAAACTTTAACTACCCATATCTCCTAAACGGCTAATGCTAGACCCATTTTTATGGTACTCAAAAAAAGGGTTCGACGAGCTGTACCTGATGAAAGCAACAAAAATAATAAAATGTTATTAACTAGTGGTTCGCCCCGAGCTTTGAACTCGCGACCCCATATTTCAGCAACCCCTCGACCGTTTGAACCTCATGTTTGAACTTAAAAATTCTCTTTACCCTATTTACCTGCCCACCTGACGATCCGACTAAATTTACTCAAGTTATCGTCGAACGAACATTCATACATCGATTGAATTGGATTTGATTTGATTTGATATTTATTTGATTCGATTCTATGCGATTCGAATCGAATCGAATCAATTGAAATTAAATTACTAATTTGGGTCTAGCATTGGCCGTTTAGGAGATACTAGTGGTTCGCCCCTAACTTTGAACTCGCGACCCTCTATCTCAGTAACCCCTCGACCGATTTGCCTCATTTACCCGCCTGCCAAATTTCATGACGATCCGACTACATTTACTCAAGTTATCGTCGAACGAACATTCATACATACATACATACAAACGCCGGATTGTTCCAGTAGACTCGGAGAACTTCGCTCGCTCGTTCAAATATGGGCAGTTAAAGTTTTGATACTTCTTTTTTATTGAACGAGCGAGCGAAGCGAGTCTACTGGAACAATCCGGCGTTTGCATGTTTGTATGTATGTATGTATGTTTGTATGTATGTTCGTTCGACGATAACTTGAGTAAATTCGGTCGGATCATTATGAAATTTGGTAGGCGGGTAAATGAAATTAAAAGAATTTTTAAGTTCGAACATGAGCCAAATCGGTCAAGGGGTTGCCGAGGGTTGTTAAGTTTATATGGGGTCTCGAGTTCACAGTTCGGGGCGAACTACTAGTTATTTTTGTTTCTTTCATCAGGTAGAACTCGTCGAGCCCCTTTTTTAGAGTACCATGAACATGGGTCTAGCGTTAGCCGTTTAGGAGATATAATATGGGCAGTTAAAGTTTTGATACATCTTTTTATTATTTTTGTTGCGTTCATCAGGTAGAGCTCGTTGAACGCTTTTTTTTGAGTACCATAAACATGGGTCTAGCATTAGCCGTTTAGGAGATATAGGCAGTTAAAGTTTTGATACTTGAATCAGTACACACGACAGCACGTCGACCCTTACACGCTAGCACTTTGCTCGGTTACGTTACGGGCGATTTTACAACAACTGACGTGCTGTCGTGTGTTCCATGAATCTAGCAATAGCCGATTCGATTCGATTCGATTCGATTCGTTTCGTTTCGATTCGATTCGATTCGATTCGATTCGACTCGTTTTGTTTCGTTTCGTTTCGATTCGATTCGATTTGATTCGATTCGATTTGATTCGATTCGATTCGATTCGAATAATAATAATATCAATTTTGAACTCAGTACCAATACCAGTTGGTTAAAGTAACTTCAAAATTGATCTCACTAAACTAAATATAAACAGAGATCAATTTTGAACTCAGTTTAAAGTTAGTTCAAAATTGATCTCACTTTATACTAAGTTTAAACAGAGTTCAATTTTGATCTCAGTTCATGACCACCCTTAGAGCAGCCTGTAGCTGTTTGTTGAACGAAGGTCAAACGCATGTCCCCCTACAACCAAAACTTAAAAGCAACAAATTTAGCTCAGTGGTGGTTTTCGCAACTGGTAAGTCTTGGACAACTCCTGGTAATAACCTTGAAGCGTTGAAAACAGCCTTGTCGTTTGAGGTAGCTCCGCGAGATTACCTTCAGCTCTTATTTTGGAAAACCTTAAGAGCTCTTAGCTGTTACAGTTCTGAAAAGGAAAAACATAATACTTTCAAGTAATTTCCTAACGTCAGCCATATTTAATATTAAAAAATGAAAAAATACGAAACAAAACCAATATTTTAATTAAATAAAGCGTAATCAAATACCATGCGCTACACTATTTATAATATATATTTTTCATATGAATAGTAGTTTGATTTCTGATGTGACTTACCACCGATCACCAATTTTTTTTATTTTATTTTATTAAAAAATATCCGAAATGTTTAACTTATGAAAGGCCCGTCTTGTATACAGCACTATTATCGTAAAGTTTCACGATGAAGTGCCAATCGCACTATATTTTGATTATTTCCTGACTTTACCAAGCTACTTATTATTTTTATAAACACTTTGCTTATCTAGCCATTTTGAAAGATGGCCGAACGAAAAAGGAATGACGCCATTGTAAATAAGTATTTGAATCTGTGTAAAAAATCTTAAACAGAAGCTATTTAAAACTTGTAAGTCCTAGAAAGGTATTTATTCATATCCATCAAAAAGGTTCTAAGTTGTCATAGAGTTACATCCAAGACTAATTTAGAACTTATAAGTTGTCTTGCAAGGTTATAATAACGTTAAATTAAGGTTGTGAAGGTTATATTTAGGTTCTATGCAAGTAGTTCGAAAGGTTCTGGATTTGAGCTATAGGTTGTGCTGTAGCTCTCAGAAAGGTTCTAAAACCGGGGCCCTTTTGGCACTCAGAAGGTAATTACAAGGTTAATATAACTTTATTGAGAGTTATAAGACTTACGAGCAGATTTCCATACAAAGGTTCTAGAACCTGTTCAAAACCTTTCTACAACCTAAAATGTTACTTGGGGGGTAAGTATCGTCCTGTCTCTGCAGATTTCTCAGAAAAGAGCGTAACAGAGCGATACGTAAAGTATGTGCTTATTAAAATTCTCAACTCAGAAACCGGGCCTGTTTGTTTTACGCCAAAATGGGAAATAAAAATAACAAACGACTCAAGTGTTCGTTTAGCAATAAGCGACCTATAAACTTCACAACCCACTGATATGTTTTCATTACAGTCACAATTCAAAGATAACAATAAAAAAATATTCTTTTATTACCATTTGAAGATTATTCGGATTGTGGTGCAAAGTCACCCCGCTAGGTGCAAAGCTGGGTGCAAAGACGAGACTATTCCATTTTCCCCCACTAGAGTTCCCCCACTGGTGGGAAAAAATGGAATTGCACAAAAAATATTCCATTTTTCCCCACTGGCCACCCCACTGAGTGGCTGGTGGGGAAATTGGAATTTTTATTCCATTTTCCCCCACCAGATATTTATAGACAAGACATTGGCGAGGCCGACTCATTACAATGATGCAGTCACTGTAGCCTAATTTTATAATTAATCGGCATAAATAAAACTAATTTGTTAACTTTACCTACTAATTTGTTTATTTGTATTTAAAAATATATATACTTGGTATATAGGTCGCCGGATAAAGACAAAAAAAGAGGCTAAATTCACAAAGCGTGATGTAGTTCTGCATTTTTGGTATGTTATATGGGTCTGTTAGGGTAGTGTGAGTAAAAATTTGCAACTTCGAAAAACTTGTGGAAACTGAGAAAATCGAGTAAAATATCGAAATTTTGGGACTATTTTCACTATTTGCTCTCTAGGGCCAAAATTATGAATTTTTTGCAAACGATGTTTTTTACACACATAAACTGTATTAAATTACCTACAATTTGAGCCTAATTTCAGCTCTATTGACACCCTAGAAGACAAGCTATGGCTCTTCGAAAATGACATAATTTCCCCAAACATTGAAATTTTCAAGTTTTACGAGCTGATTTCGTAAAATATTGGAAAAACCTCTTATCCTACGAAGAAAAGTTACTGAAAATACCTTTTGGAAGATATAATAAGCTTTTATTACAGCCCAAAACCAAGTCTGTGAGACTAACAGTTCACTCACAATCTCAAAAAAACGAAAAGGAGGTAAAATGAGTTACAGAAGCAAAAGACTCAATGTATACAGGGTTCTTGGAAATTAGACCGGGATGTAGTTCTGTATTTTTGTTATGTTATATGGGTCTGTTAGAGTAGTTTCAATTAAAATTTGCAACTTCGAAAAACTTGTAAAACTGAGAAAATCGAGAAAAACTTCGAAATTTTGGGACTTTTTCACTATTTGCTCTGCAGGGCCAAAACTATGCATTTTTTGCAAAAGATGTTTTCTACACTTATAAACTGTATTAAATTATCTACAATTTGAGCCTAATTGCAGCTCTATTGTCCCCAAAAAAGCCAAGCTATGACACGTCAAAGATGAACAATTTTTCTCGAAAATTGAAAATTTCACGTTTTACTCACTTATTTCGCGAAATATTGGCAAAACCACTTGCTCTAAGAAACGTTGCTGAAAATATTTTGTAATACATTTATTTTGTTTTTATTAAAGCCCAAAACGAAGTCTGTGAGACTAACAGTTCACTCACAATCTCAAAAAAACGAAAAGACGGTAAAATGGGTTACAGAGGCAAAAGACTCAATGTATACAGGGTTATTGGAAATTAGACCGGGATCTTATAAAGGGCATTAATTAGGGGAGGTCATTTGCAACAATATTTACCCCAAAAGTAATATAACCTCTCCGTCCATAGCAAAAAGACTTGTAGATCGTACTTCTTTCTTTTGTCGTTGTTGTGTGTGGATTTGGATTGTGAGTGAACTGTTAGTCTCACAGACTTAAATTTGGGCTAAATAAATGTATTACAAAATATTTTCAGTAACCTTTCATAGAGCAAGTGGTATTGCCAATATTTCGCGAAATAAGTGAGTAAAACGTGAAAATTTCAATTTTCGAGAGAAATTGGTCGTCTTTGACGTATCATAGCTCCTATGGGGTCAATAGAGCTGCAATTAGATTCAAATTGTAGATAATTTAATACAGTTAGAAAACATCTTTTGCAAAAAATGCATAATTTTGGCCCAGCAGAGCAAATAGTGAAAATAGTCCCAAAATATCGAAGTTTTTCTCGATTTTCTCAATTTCTACAAGTTTTTCGAAGTTGAAAATTTGAATTCAAACTACTCTAACAGACCCATATAACATACCAAAAATGCAGAACTACATCCCGGTCTAATTTCTAAGAACCATATGTATACATTGAATCTTTTGCCTCTGTAACCCATTTTACCTTCTTTTCGTTTTTTTGAGATTGTGAGTGAACTTCTAGTCTCACAGAGTTGGTTTTGGGCTGTAATAAAAGCTTATTATATCTTCCAAAAGGTATTTTCAGTAACTTTTCTTCGTTGGATAAGTGGTTTTTCCAATATTTTACGAAATCAGCTCGTAAAACATGAAAATTTCAATGTTTGGGGAAATTAGGTCATTTTCTAAGAGCCATAGCTTGTCTCCTATGGTGTCAATAGAGCTGAAATTAGGCTCAAATTGTAGGTAATTTAATACAGTTTATGTGTGTAAACTGGCCTGTGATCGAAGTGCATGGAGAATGCTGCACCGACAAGAGGATAACTCTTAAATGTAATGATGATGTGTGTAAAAAACATTGTTCGCAAAAAATGCATAGTTTTGGCCCTAGAGAGCAAATAGTGAAAAAAGTCCCAAAATTTCGATGATTTTCTCGATTTTCTCAGTTTCCACAAGTTTTTCTTAGTTGCAAATTTTAACTCACACTACCCTAACAGATCCATATAACATATCAAAAATGCAGAACTACATCACGCTTTGTGAATTTAGCCTCTTTTTTTGTCTTTATCCGGCGGCCAAGTTTTTTTTTTAATACAAATAAACAAATTAGTAAAGTTAACAAATTAGTTTTATTTATGCCGATTAATTATAAAATTAGGCTAGGCTACAGTGACTGCATCATTGTAAAGGAAAAAAGGAATAAAAATTCCATTTTCCCCCACCAGCCACTCAGTGGGGTGGCCAGTGGGGGAAAATGTATTTTTTTTTGCGATTCCATTTTCCACCACCAGTGGGGAACTCTGGTGGGGAAAATGGAATGGTCCCAAAGACGGACTGGGGTCTTACCGGTACACGATAATAATTCATGGTCTACAGTATGTACATTGTATAGGGTATATATAATAATATTATTTAGGTATTCCTCGTTGATATTTTTCCAATGTTTTTATTCCTGAAACTTTTTTTTTATTCCTGAAACATTTTATAAGGTGCGTTCATAGTTATATTATACGCTGTTTTTTATGGTTTTAATGCTGAAGGGTTTTTTGTGCTGGTCATTATAAATAACTTTTGTTCTGACAATAGGTACGTAAGAAAATACTTTTTCAATATTAGGCAGCTCTTATTGATTACGCCATCTTTCAAATAGATATTTAGGAAAAAAGCTAGTTTGTAATAGAGAAGACTTTTAATTTTCGCTTATTTCGGAAAAAGTGGTCTAGAATTACCAGTACAACAAAAATGTATCTTCCCCTTCGTGCTCTAAAATCACAAAAGTTCTAAATGTGCCAATATAGGAAGAGTATTATTTAACAGTTTTTTTTGCGTAAGTATACCTACTATGCGCGCGCAAGCATCATGACATCGAGCTATTTACGCGAGCGAGACGCGCCGACCCGCTTTCTGTGAGGGGGTGGTTTGCGAGACGCGCGGGTGAAATCGTAAATTTTGCTGGCTTTACTCGCACTCTTAAGATGTAAGGCTTGATAATGCTTGTTCTCAACTTAAATTGAACTTTTGCCTAGGTTTTTGCATCTACAAAATGGGATGATTTCTGCAGCGTCCAGTGGCACCTTCACTCACAAAAGATGGGTGAAGTGAGCACCCAATGCTGCAGTGCCTGGTACATTGTTAAGACTCACCTTTTAAGACTGACATAAATATAAAATCCTTGAGATAATAGGTCATCAAGGTAGGTACTCGTCAACCTAATCTAAATATAACACACGAAAAGATAAGCGAGCTTAATCCTGGATTAAAAAGTCTCACCTCATATCAAAGAAGAGTGACAAGAGATCAAATCATATTTCATCTCCGTCTTATCTCTGATCCATCTCGTAGTGAGTTCAACAGGCGTAGCATAAGGATGGGTTAGGCAATACACAAGGGGGTTAAAAACTATATGCATCCCCCTTTTTTGCATGTCGCAGAGTGGGATAGATAGAGTTATTAACCCATAGATGAGCATTTCTCAAATTTTTTACCACACTTTCAAAAGTTCGCTGAAATTAAAAATATCTTTATATGATCCTTTTCTGTATGAATTCCGATTGCTTAACTAATATATTATTGGATTTTTCATAAGAAACTCCAATTTAATGAAGATTTTGGGAAATAAATAATAATTACTAAATAGAGGTAGATTAAGGGTTCCAATTTTGTGACTCCTTCTCTGTATGAAAAATACTATAAAGTCGCAGTTTCTATTATCAGAATAATCTAAATCTAATAGATAATCCATTTTAATCATATTTCCTGAAAAAGATCATGAAAACTTGAAAATAGTTTCAGAATCAGGGTTTAGATTATTTTTTGTAACCTTCAACCAAAATTTATGTTAAAGTTTTCAATAACTTCAAAAATAATCATTGTATGAACAAATACTTATTTTTTCCTAATATGTTGAGTATTTCTTTAGTTTCAAAATAAGTTTCATTACCTTAAATTAATAAATTAGTACTTTAAATTGAATTACTAAAAACAAAAGTTTGGGACAGTTACAAAAAAGAAGCCGTTGGTTACAAAAAAGATCTTATAAGGCTCCATCTCTACTACGCAATATATTTTAATCAAAACGAAAGTAAGTTTAAATAAATGACGGATTCGAAAACACAAACACATTATATTTTAAATATTAGAAAACATTTTACACCGATTATTGTAAAAAAAAAATATCTTCTTTTTGGACGCGTTTTTAGCAAAAAACGCATCCAAAAAGAAGATATGATTTTTTTTTCATTGGCGGCGCAAATTATGCCTATATCTGGGCCTTTATCTAGTCGCTTCCTTGCTTTCTTCTGTTTTTTGCTTCTATTTTAGCGCCTTGTTTTTTTTGGCCGATGTTAGAGGCATTTTCTTGAGCTGTTAAAATGTAAGCGTACCTTAATAGTTCAGTTTTTGTGACTCAATATTCCGTCGCATATGTGACCACAGAAAAGTTGCAAAATGGACGTTCACATATAGTGCGATTACTTTTTCAAAAAAATATTATTGGAACTACAAGACAAGTAACCACTGTTACTATGACTTAATTTAGTGTCAGGTAGTTGAGCATTATGCTACAATAGAAACATGTGACAAATTCTAATCAACTTACCTAGAATCCTGGTCACAAAGTTGAAGTTGCTTAGAGGACCAAGGTAGACGCGCCGTTATGGCCTTGTCCCAGTGGCAACACTGACACATAAACGAATATCGCGGCTTTCTGTGGCATACTGTAGAGTGGCCAGATTCGAAAAAGTTCTAGTAAAATGGTAATTTTTACCCTCTTGTGGCTCTAAAGTGGGTCACAAAGTCTGACCTCTGGTTTGGAACTTTTTCGGGACACACATAAAATAGATTTTTTCCCTCAGTTACACGAATAAATCCCTTAAAATGCCATTGAAATGTGGATCTTTATACTTCTCAACACGTTTTAAAACCAAAATACGGGGATGGTTTCATAGAACTTTTTAAAAATATTTAAGTTTCAATGAACAATTTGTTAGGTGGGACATTTGACTTTTCATACATTGGGCATTTCCATGGTTAGTAATTAATTGATTTTTAACTAGATATTCAGTCTATTAACATAGTGTCATATTTTTTTCTGATTAATATGATAATTAAAGAAGCATATAAGCACACAAGTATCAGCAATTTTTATATAACAACAAAGTTATACGTCTTCTAACCCACCGGACATGAGTCAAACGTGTTGTGGTAAAAAAAAAGAGAAACGCTCACATACGCTCTATCAGACTCTATCTAATCCATTTTTGTATTACGCTTGCAGGTTAGGCAGTACACAAGGGGATAAAAACTATATGCATTTTTGTGTGACGTAGGGCAATTATATTGGCCATTTCTTCTTTTGAGCCTGCCAAACAAACTTGACTTGCCAAACTTGAGTATTTTGGCCATGTAATGCGCAACACCCAATATGGACTCCTTCAAACTATCATCCAAAGGAAGATACCAGGCAGGAGGAGGCCTGGAAGACCCAAGATTTCATGGCTTGAGAACTTACGCAATTGGTCCCAACAATCCACGACACGTAATTTTTTCATTACACCTTCCTCTTGAAGTGTTATAAAATTGTGTTAGGTGTATAGTTATAGTAGGGTTAAATTGTCATAGATAATTCTACCATCATTACGTGCTCTTCCTTTTCAACTTACAAGGAATGACCAAGGTTTCATAGCCGTGTTGGAGTTGCGTAAGGTAGTTGTAGGCTCTGATTTGATTACGGCCATAAACGTTCGAAGTACTTCAAAATTGGTGCTCAAATGCGTACTGTAGGTACATTGTAGATACGTTTTAAGGAAGCCTTATGTAGGTATTTTAAGGGTCAATGAACTGGATATCATAATATCAACCTTTAATATAACATGACGTACTTGTGAAATGTAATGTGAAATAGAGGGCTCGTACAGCACGCTAGGAATTACCCCTGCTAGGATCTTTTGTAAACTTTGTATTGATTCAAATTCCTAAGTTGGTTCATTATTTAGCTGTTAGGTCATCAGACTATCAGCTCAGAAGATTGCTACCGATCCCAGTGAGCATCAACCTTTAGGCCCACTCCACACGCTGACGCATTTCGTTGCGACAATGCGACAGTATCGCTCTTAGAACAGCAAGGAATTGAAGGAACCGATCGTAGAAACACAACGATGACGCAATGAGCCCTTTTTTAAACCTCTTATTCAAAGCAGTTCATAGATGGCGCTTATATTATGCGTGCCCATACAAGAACCGGAACACGACTGTCAACTTTCTCTTCATCATTATCATCAGCCAACCTCTGCCCACTGTTGGGTATAGGCCTTTTTCCCCTCGCGCCACTTCTCACGGTCCCTAGTCATCCGCATCCATAGACCCTCCGCCGCAATTACGATGTCGTCCGACCATCGGGTGCTGGATCGGAAATTTATCTTTCTATCTCTTCTTCTTAGGGTGCCTCTCCGACTCAGTGAAGGTTGGCGGTCAGCTCTGCATATACCTCATATGTCTCTCGCGAGGCGAAATAGCTGGGTAGCACTCGCGATCCCAGTCCACTCCCGTAGGTTTCTTAGCCAGGATTTTCTCCTTCGGCCGACGCGTCTCTTGCCAGCGACTTTTCCCATCATTATAAGTTGCAGGAGGCTAATCAAAACCCGCATAGAGATCGCCAGGAGTACCTTTAACACCATGAAAAAAGTACTGCCCAGCCGGAGCCTTAACATTACGTTGCGCAGTCGTCTGCTACAATGCTGCATTTGTCCCATACTTCTATACGGATGCGAGGCTTGGACTATTAAAGAGGATCTCAGGAAACGTATAGAAGCATTCGAGATGTGGTATTACAGACGGATGCTAAAAATTTGTTGGACTCACAATGTTACGAATGAGGAAGTCCTAAGACGTGTCAACAAGAAGCGAGAGCTATGGAACACCATCAAAAGGAGAAAGATTGCGTATCTAGGACATGTGTTCAGACACGATAGAAATTTCTCTTAGCACAGATTAATTTTGACGTTCCGGTTCTTCTATGGCCACCCCTGTAAGCGCCATTGCCACTGGAATGGTCTGTGTGATTCACGGATTCATGTCATCGGCGTGTGAATGGAGCCTTACAGCATAAAATATACACGTCCAATGAATCCAATCTCTTTTGGCAAAATTACCAACAGTCGAAAGGCCATATCTGGCCTCTCGTAAACTTTTATGCCCGAGCTTGGAAGGCGCCATGTAACGGTGCGATTGGCATAAAAAACAAATGATCTCCTTTTTATTGGACCTAAATTGGCCGTTGCTAAGTTGAGGGGTGGCCAGTATTGGTGAAGATAAGATCGCCAAGTCTAAGTCTTCTTCTCTTGTGTCGAAAGTGTCGTCTTTCGCGCTCCTAAACTAACTAAGGCCTTTGCATCTACGTAATGAGATGATTTATACAGCGTCCAGTGGCACCTTCACTCACGCTAGATGGGTGAAGAGACCACTTGGCGCTGCAGTGCCAGGGGGTCTACCGGCTAAGACGAAGCCGATTACCATTGGCGAAAATCGAAGTTCGATTTTTAAAAATGTTCTGCCACCCAGTTCATTTTTCATAAATTGAATTTCGATTTTCGCCAATGGTTATCTATCAGTTTCGTCTTAACCGGTAGACCCCCTGGGACATTGTTTTTCGGCGCTCCTAAAAACGCTCCAATAACTTTACTATCATCAAACGAAGGCCTTTTCGTTTACGTAATGAGATGGTTTATACCAGTGGCACCTTTCACCAGGCATTGTTTCATTATTATCATCACTAAGTAGGTATCTAATGATATGGTGGAAATTTAACAAAGTGAGATGTTGTATAGCCTATACAAAGTGTTACAAAAGTACCTAACTCTTTTTACAGGGTAATAGCTCCCGGTGATAGAGATCACAAGCTAATTATTTTTTTTTGCTCTATGACGTTCCGTTAATTTTTAAATTAATAAAATGTGAACGATGTGGCGGGAGAAAAGTATTTTTTAAATATTGTTTTAACAACTCAAAGCTATGTAAATGTACCTACACGCACAAACATATTTTTAAATTTGATCTAATAACAAAAACAAAAAAGTTATGAAATTTTTAAAATTTTGAAATTATAAAATATTTTTTTTTTCAATTTTGTTTTTACAGATTTGACATGCTATTGACCAGTAGATTACACCCTGTAAAAAGAGTTAGGTACTTTTGTAACACCTTGTATAGTGTATAGTACGAGTTAGGATTAAATGATGCGCGACGTCATAAGTGGACAAAGAAGATACGAAAACGAGATCACTGGAAAAAAAAAACACCAATTCGCAGTCATTGAGCAATTTAATAAAACATTACTTGCGAAAAATCTACAACAATATAGCCCATTGAGACGGATAAAGATCAAAGTGAGTCCGTCTTCTAAATATTCATGGAATATAAGATGGAAACAAAAGATTGGCGAACTCTTGATGTGTGTAAAATGGCCTTATTATTTTCTAATGGACCCTTTTGAAGTCCGTCGAAATTGAGCGGGTATCCATTCATTCATTCATTTGGTCATCCCTTAGTGATTCTTCAGGGTGACTTCAGGGCCAAATGATTACAGTTTTTGTTTTAATCATCAAAACAACGTTCATTACTTAAGTGGCCAAAACATATATAAATAGGCTTAAAAAGACGACTGGCAAGAGACAATAAGCACAACCCTATAAAATTCAATACACACTACATTAGCCAGTACGCCGAAGGACCTTGCACACTGCGACAAAAAAGGGTCCCGACAAACGTCACTGGTAGTCTACAAATCACTCGTGAGTGCCCTCAAACAAATACGTGAAATATGAACCCCGCGCGCCTTTATCACGGCCCACCAAAACATGACATGTGTATGGCGAAAGCGACAGGCGGTAGCGGGAGCGGAAGCGGATGGAAGATAGGGTTTGTTTCGTATATTTTTAGATTTATTTTAGAAACAAACAGTCACTTAAACATAATATTTAAAATTTGCATTAACAAAACAATTTCCTTTAGTTTCCCATAATTTTTCAAAAACACATGCCATAGAGGTGGTCGCTATCCAACTAACATTTCAAACCTTGACGGACCGATGTGCTGGTTCTTTTGATGGAACTTCTTCCAAAACAGACCAAAAGGTCTTTTTGTTAATTATATTTTTTTAACAACGCTATAGTCTATACTCTAGACTCTAGACTCTAGAGTCTTCCGTGGTGTAAAGTTTAGCGCGCTAATTTGCTTGCATCGAAGCGTTTAGCCTGACTTACACTAGTACAGAGAATAGATAGTTGACAAAATATCTGTTGCTGGTCTCGCGTGCGCTTTACCCCTCGAAAGCGAATAATTGAGCTTAAGAAAATCTACAAAATTGAGTGTTAGTATTCCCCATTTTCCTCTCTGAAAACTGGCCCGATTTCGTTTTTTTTTTCATCGCTGATAATTATGATATCACCAGAAATTACTTGATGTCAGACCATCTTTTTTAATATTTTAAGTTGTTACATCAGTTTATCAGACGTCTTTTGTCGCCACTTTTTAAAACTTATAGGCAGTTTAGTAAAGAAAAAAAAATCCTAGACTCCGCGCAGTTACTCTATCATCTTACCAACTCCCAACCTTGTACGACAAAATAAGTGGAATGGTCACTACCTCTCTAGCTATTTTGATGTGACGACCAAAATCTATAAACGCCATCAGCCAACAACTTGGAGCGTCGATCAAAATCTTCACGTAAGACGTTATTTATAGTCGGGAGGCGTTGGTGTCCAAAAAGCTTAGTTGTGTCAAAAGTTGAACGTTAAATCATTGGGCACTATCTAAGCAGCGCAGGCCGGACAGTGGCCAGTCGTGGCCAAATGTGTGTCCAATGTTGGACGCGACACGGGAATTAAGAATTCGGACCCGTCACGCATCTTGCAGTTGTCAGGCCACCGGTTTTGCGCCCCCGATCGGCAAGTTAGTATTTCGTGATATTTAGAAGATCATTTCTACAGTGTGCACTCTAAATCGATAGCGGAACTTTAAGTAGGCTGTCTGCTGATCACTACCAACAACTTTTACTAGGTGGCAAAAAATTTGGAGCGAAAAAAATATCAGCTGTTCCATACAAACGATCGACTCAGTACTGCGCCAAATGTATGAAACAGCTGATATTTTTTTCGCTCAATTTTTTTCGCCACCTAGTACAAGTTGTTTGTATTGATCAGTAGAAAGCCTACTTAAAGTTCCGCTATCGACTTAGAGTGCACCCTGTAGTGGTTCACCCCGTACTGTGAACTCGGGACCCTATAGCTCGGCAACCCTTTGACCAAATTTCCTGACGATCCGGTGCACGTTTCATATAACTACAATTATTAGTTTATTATGACAATTCGATGTATATTGCGTAGCCGATTTGACATGAGGAAGGTTACAAAAAAGGTTTGTTTACTTACTGACCACTATAAACTATGAATTGTATTTATATGATACGGGCACCCGATCAACGATTCTCAAGTTATCGTCGAACTAACATTCATACAAATGCCGGATTGTTGGACCATTCCATTTTGCCCCACCAGAGTTGCCCCACTGGTAGGGTAGGTAGGTAATCGTATGAGGTACTGGCCACCCCTGGTGTCAGAGTTTTTAGGCCGCCCAAAGGGTCTCTGACATGGCTTAAAGATTGTTATTAATCAACAACAAAAAAAATTAATTGAATTATGGAATTATTGTATGTATGTGTGATTTCATTTTTCTCTACCAGTGGGGCAACTCTGGTGGGGCAAAGTGGAATGGTCCGGATTGTTCAAGTAGACTCGGAAAACTTCACTCCCTTCGCTCGCTCGTTAAAAAAAATGCCCATGATGATTTAAATCTCAGTCATACATACCTCAACCCTGACGTTATTTTTGTCGTGGCTTTCAGGATTTTCAGCAAACAATGGAGACGTATTAAGTGACTGGACGTTAATATGAAATATGAAGACATTTTCACAAATTACAATAGAAATTTCAGCCTTTTCCTCCAAGAAGAAATGTTACACGAACAATACACACATAACCACATGGTGTACATACTAGTACATATTACATCCTATTAGACAAGTGCTTACCTTAGGTATAATAGGTTATTATTAATTTCTTGTATTTGTATTGATGAGTAGAAATTTATTTGAAAATGTACCCCATAGAATAGTTTTTCATAGAGTAGTGCAAAGCTAACTTTGCAGTGGAGCATCCGAAATAATAATTTCCGTACGTTGCTTTTGTATGTTTTCACCATTTTTCAGTGTTACGTCAGTTATTGTCTGTTACAATTTTGTTTTGTGGAATACATTGAAAATATGGTGAAAACATACAAAATCAACGTACGGAAATATTTCGGATGCTCCACTGCAAAGTTAGCTTTGCACGACTCTAGTGGCTTTAAATGTTTAAATACGGAATAGGAAGTATTTTTGCATTATTATGACGAGTATGTAGCAACTTGCATGTCACTGTTGGTTTCTTGAAAGTGATTAAAGACACCTCCAAAGATGTATGTACGGTCGGCCACACCCACAGATACCCGATGGCAGCTCTTACTGCGCCCGGCAAAAAGGCGCCAATCGGACAGAAAGGGGTATCCTAGCGTGTGGCCCACTGTGCCTACAAAGGCCACAAAGATACAGGGTGTTAAAAGACCGCCGACAGACCCAAAAGATACGCGTACTGGACACCAAAACAAAGTACTTTTTCGATAAATTATTGCTGGGAAATTATTTTGGTTTTTTTAGATAATAATTTTGAAAAATATTTTATCACGCAATGGAAGTGTAACGCACGGAAGTCACATTGCGCAAGAGTAGGTATACGTTTATGCTGCTTAAGCTTAAAGTGTCAATGTTTAGAATACATTGCGGGTTGCAATTTTAACGTCGTTTTTTGTAAGAAATATTCATAATTTTGATATGGCTTCT
The DNA here is from genome assembly GCA_949319315.1 of Zelleria hepariella. Lineage (NCBI taxonomy): Eukaryota > Metazoa > Arthropoda > Insecta > Lepidoptera > Yponomeutidae > Zelleria > Zelleria hepariella. Next base: position 23,013,533 of record OX439384.1, read on the forward strand.
TAAGAAGGTATGTTAAGAACTAGATACTGAATACATTACTGCGAAAAAATTTTTTTTAAAAGTCCAAGTTTGAACCTCATTATTTCAGTAACCGTTGATTTCCCAGGCATAGTTCGATGGGCAAAAATGTTTATTATGATGAGGACAATACGTGGTTTCCCGCTTTGTTGGCGGTCTTTTAAAAACCTGTATAAAAAAAAACAAAGGAAACGGCCACCACAGCTGCCTCCGCGCTAATTTCACAGAACACAGCCTAGCCTAATAGAATCGGATCGCAATCGACGCGTACGCAAAATAACCAACACTTAATTGCAACGCGCAGCCCTCACGATTTATAATTATAATTTGCAATAAATAATAAAACCGCAGAGGATCTTATTAACGGGGGCCATCGCTAACTGGAGTTTAATTAAACATGATACGATGGGTCGATACTGGTGACTTATTGGGCTTAGGATAGTGTAGCTACTCTAGCATTGATGTGTACCTACATACATTTTATGTACCTATTAGCAACAGGGTGTCAATGGCCACACTTTTTAACCCCCGACCAAAAAAGGGGACCAAAAAGTTTGACCACTATGTGTGTCTGTGTGTCTGTCTGTAGCACTGTAGCTCTGAAACGGGTGAACCGATTTGCAGTATTTTTTATTTGAAAGCAGGTATTCTAGAGAGTGTTCTTAGACATGTTTGATCAAAATCGGTTCAGCTGTTAAGAAGTTATGCTTATTTCAAGCTAAAATGTCGGGGGTTTTACATTTTTAATTTAGTAGAGTTATTGTGTCTACGTAATAGAGCGCCTGCGATACAGGGTTATAACCCGTGTCCTTAAGGAAAACATTTAGGATGGACTTCAAAACACTCGCCCTCTCGCTCTTATTAATACAGTCAAAGCGAGACAACGCTAGGTTTTTAACTCCGACCTAAATGTTTTCTTTAATGACACGTTTAATGACACGTTACATCTAGTGCAGGGCTTAACGTTAATGTATTTTTGTAACAGTTTTTCTGAAATGAAATTGGAATATTCGATTTGGTAGAATTTGTCTCTGTAGAATTGTAGCTACTGCAATCAATAAGAGAGGAGACTGACTGTGAGAGACTGTGAAATCAAGAGGAAGTATGAAATATCACACGAATTGGCGAGTACCACAGACAAAAACAAACCCTTAGCGATTGGAGCCAGCACATCGACTTTTACAGAATCTCAAATTGGTTCAGAATCATGCTATTTCTCCCTTTCCACCAACAAAAAATAGCTGTTATAGTGTTTTAAACACAATTAATTAATCGTCAACCAAACTTTATAACTCTGTTCCCATTCTCAGCCCATCAAAATACCACAACATAATTATTTATATCAGTCCCTGGTCCTTAAGTTTTTTTTATAGGAGCAACGTACGGAAAAGATCAGCGTCGTAAAAGTCAATCCTGGAACATTATTTTGAGTGAAAAATGCGTGATAGGTAGTGCCTGCCCGTCTGATTGCTTATTCAAGATATTGTTATGAATGTGTGGGTAATCTTCAAAATGAGTAGGGCCGACGGTTAGTTAGTGGGGAGGAGACTTTTGAAAAAAGCTTGTGAATGCCCTTTAGCCTCGGGTGGCCTTTGCAACTTCGCAATGAGATGATTTATGCAGCGTCCAGTGGCACCTTAACTCACACTAGATGGGTGAAGTGACAACTCGACGCTGCAGTGCCTGAGACATTTTTTTAGATGCATTAGCATCCCTATATTCACTCCAAGTTTTTTACCATTATTACGATGAAGAAAAAAGGCTGTCCCTTTCGGGCGCACAGTAAACTGCTACATACTTGAGCTGTCAATCGCTCGCTACTCGCTACAATGATAGAACGTCCAACTGTGTTCAGGGCCCTTAGCCTGTAACACAATGGTGCCAAAATGGGCTGTCAGGTGACGACTTCAATTACGATTTGCTAACGCTGTCTGTCCTTTTAATGTTTTTGTAGTACAGCAAAGAATATTTTGATTCTAATTCTAGAGGATTAGTTCTCTGGTTGTAGGAGAAAAACGAGGAGAGCCCGGTTTTGTCCTTCTGCCGGGACGCCATTGACCCGCCATTGCGTTACAGGCTAAGGGCCCAGTTGGACCCGGCCGGTCCCCAAGCATAAGATCTGCTTGGCGGGAAATTTCCTTTCATAGTCGAGGAGCACGATCACCCGCTCCTCCTAAAATGCGTTATTCTGGTTTGTATGCAATTTTTTTTATTTGGCCTAAGTTCGTTGTCTTCCAAATCCGTCCAACCATTTGAACGTGAAAGAGTAAACAACCAGGGGGTCTACCGGCTAAGACGAAGCCGATTACCATTGTCGTAAATCGAAGTTCGATTTATGAAAAATGAACTGTGGCAGTAAAATGAGCTGGGTGGCAGTACATTTTTCAAAAATCCAACTTCGAACTTCGCTAATGGTAATCGGCTTCGTCTTAGCCGGTAGACCCCCTGAGTAACCTTTTTTTACCATTGTTTTATTTTATTATTACAAAGGAGCCCGCCTCCACACTTACTAAGCACCTTATAAAACCTTATAAACGGCACTAAATAGTTATGTTTATACGGCATAAGCTGTCAAGAGTGGACACTAACTGTTAAATATGAAAAAAGTAGCGATAAATATATCACACGATCTCGTGCCAGCGCCCTCGAGCTTTGATCCTGTCATTTTATCATACGATATTAATATCAGAGGGAAGGGTTTGTTTGTGTGTTTGTCAAGGTATAGTTCTCGACAAACATCTAGTCTGATCTGAAGTTGCCGCGCTACGCATTGCGCAGGTTTACATTGTATGGCGTTGGCGGCTAAATACATTAAAAACCTGCGCAACTTGAATCGCACTTCATAGCGGACTAGTCTAGTTTGGCGAGAACTATAAGTACAATCCTACCAAAATTACAAATAATGTTAAGGCCCAGTAGGACGCACAACTATCGCTAGCAATGAAAAAAAAATCATATCTTCTTTTTGGACGCGTTTTTTGCTAAAAACTCTCCTGCGACTTCTCTACGCGAGGCTTAACTATTTTTAGGACCTAAGGTTTGGATTCCAGATCGTAGAAATGCAATCGATTCTCGCCAAAAGTGGCCCCTTTTGGCGAGAATCGATTGCATTCGTAGGCAAACTTCTTAATGGGTACTTGCTTGTGTAGTTACAAAAAGTAGAGTTCTATAATAGTTTTCCATATAATAATTTTATTTTATTTTTTATTTTATTTTATTTTCAGGGGAAAACTTACGGCTAAGATACATACAAGATAATAAGAGTAGGTATTTACTTACGTAACTTGAAAGGTAGAATACTTGGCATGTTTTTATAAAGAAACGTCCTACTAGAAGGAACTTACTGTTACATTGTATGATTCCACCATGAAAACCATCACACCACCAATCTACCACCACGTAATAAGGTATGCATGTTTTTTAAAACTCTTTTGTTACACTTTGTGTGTTTATATTTTGCTAATTACTTAGGTATTTCATTCCCGTTATTCACGATACTTTGATGTTTTGTGACATTACCAAATATTTACTTCAAGAAATAGTTAGCCACGCGAGCAAAGACGCAAGCAAAATCTAGTTTGAAACGTGTAATTTAGGGCTCAATATTCAGTCTAAAATATGAATCGACTTAATGTTCACGGAGGTAGGCCCTCAAAGTAAATGAGATGGCCAGATGACAATGCATTTTAACAGATATTTATGAAATTTTTTTAATATAAGAGGGCGACAAAAGATTGTTAAATGAGAAAATGCGAGACTAACATGTAATCAGATTCCTCCAACTTTTAGAGTCTACCGAAAGTTGAAAAAAATTACGCGGGACAGGACTTGAACCCGCAACCCTTTTGCATACCGTGCAGGCGCACCGACAATTCGGAAGGCAAAGTTTTTTGTTCGAAAGTCCGTTATTGGCTTAATCTTATCTTTAGACAATATTGAGAAACTACTTTAAATGATTTTTATTTTGTTTCAGTAGTTTGGATTTTACAACGTTTCAAAGATACAGTTTTATGACGTCACGCGACGTACCTACTGGACCAAAATAAAAAATATTGAAATTAGTTTCTCAATATTGTCTAAAGATAAGATTAAGCCAATAACGGACTTTCGAACAAAAAACTTTGCCTTCCGAATTAGTTGACTCGGTAGCTCAATTGGTAGAGCGCCTGCACGGTATGCGGAAGGTTGCGGGTTCAAGTCCTGTCCCGAGTGAATTTTTTCAACTTATTATAAATGTTTAAAACACTAGGTATCCTATTTGAATCTAATTGGTCACGCACGTGTTTTGTTGGTATTTACTCTTTAGTTGGCAAAGTCCTAGTTTAGTCAGGGGAGGAAAACAAGTATCATCATAATTATATTTTATCTTATAGGTTTTTATTATCATAGCCATATCTATAAAGCTTCTTTTGTCATTCGACTTTTCAAAATCTATAACAAATGATGATGAAAATCTGCGCCGGAACCAGATAAAACCGGAAGATCTGTCAAGAAAGCCTGCCTATAATAGCTAATTATTTCCACGCCCCCTTTGATTTATAAGCACTTTCGACTGTAAACCTCTTTCCTCTCTCATCTAATTGAACGATCAAATTGAAAAGATGGGTTTTGGCTTTGTCTCCGCAATCGGCAGGACAATGAGATGGAATCGGCTGATGATGAGTTATGGGCTTTTTTATGGTGTCTACGAAATGCGCCTACTATCATTATATTTAAGAGTTATCCTCTTGTTGGTGCAGCATTCTCCATGCACTTCGATCACAGGCCAGTTCCTTTGCAGCCTTGGGGTTTACCCTTGACGCTATTGCGATCAAATTGTAAAAGTTTTAAAATTAATTTCTCTTTGAATTCGCTTAGTAATGCTTTGATTTTAAATACTTTGTAATGTTTATTCAAAGGTAACGCTGTTTTATTCAATAAAAACACAAAATGCGTCTTAATTAGTAAAATATTAAATTATTTAAATTGCGCCATATTGCGGCCGTATTGGAAAAAAGCGTCAAGGGTAGAGGGGCTGGTACGTCACGACATCCACCTTCTCTTTAATTTGTTCAAAGCAGCTTCTCCGTGGCCTTCCTCTACCTCTCTTTCCTTCTATTGACTACAAAATTAACTAGTGGTTCGCCCCGAAATTTGAACTCGCGACCCCATATCTCAGCAACCACTCGACCGATTTGGCTCATGTTCGAACTTGAAAATTCTCTTTACCTTATTTACCTGCCCACCAAATTTCGTGACGATCTGACTAAATTTACTCAAGTTATCGTCGAACGAACATTCATACATACATACATACATACATACAAACGCCGGATTGTTCAAGTAGACTCGGAGAACTTCGCTCGCTTCGCTCGCTCGTTCAAAAATGTAATATACCCCCGACTTTTCAACCAACAACCCCTCAACCGATTTGGCTCAAGTTTGAACTTAAAAATACTTCTGGTTTTATTTACTTACCCGTCTACCTTTCATGATGATCCGATCAACGATACAACAAGATTATTAAAAACTTACATACACGATACGTACAGTCGGCCACAGTCTCAGATACCCCTTTTTGTTCGATTGACGCCCTTATGCCGCGCGCGGTAAGTGCTGCCATGGGGTATCTGAGATTGTCGCCGACCGTACTTACATACAAGCGCCGGATTGTTTACTCGGGGATCTTTTCTCACTTCCCTTGCTCGTTGAATAAATCTTGAAATGTTCTTTTCGTGTTACCTAGTGCTTTTAGTTAGTTTATCAAAAATAGGTAAAAAAACTTTTTAAGTTAAACGGTTTTATGTTAAACATACATTGCAATGTTTAAGATAAATGTACTAAAAACCAAAAAATAATAAAATAGATACAGTCGTGGGAATTATAAACATATGCATAGACTAGACTAAAATAAAACCGTGGGGCACGTCAATTGTCTACAATCGTTGATTAAAATGTTTGTTTTGTAATGTTACACTATAATTAGACAGTTGACGTGCCCCACGGTTTTATTTTAGTCTAGTCTATGCATATGTTTATAATTCCCACGACTGTATCTATTTTATTATTTTTTGGTTTTTAGTACATTTATCTTAAACATTGCAATGTATGTTTAACATAAAACCGTTTAACTTAAAAAGTTTTTTTACCTATTTTTATTTTCTAGTTTTTAGTTTTTATTTCGCATTCTGTTTAATTCATATAGTACATTTGATACCCATATTGATGGGATCGATAAAACCTACGTTATCCGCCATTTTGTAGCGGCCGCCATCTTGTATTTCAATTTTTTATAGTATATTGTATTCTGCTTGTTGAGCCCTTTCATTTGATACCCATATTGATGGGATTGATAAAACCTACGTTATCCGCCATTTTGTAGCGGCCGCCATCTTGGATTTCAATTTTTTATAGTATATTGTATTCTGCTTGTTGAGCCCTTTCATTTGATACCCATATTGATGGGATTAATAAAACATAAATTATCCGCCATTTTGTAGCGGCGGCCATCTTGAATTTATAATGATAATGAATAAACATAATTGTATTGTCACCAAAATCCAAAGTGTATACAAAATTTCAGATTAATCGGTTGACAGGAAGAGGGTGAAATTTGAATTACTAAATTTGACCCAAGAAGAAAGAATAAAGAATAAATAAAACAAACGGGGTGAGCTAAATAAAACCGTTTAAAAACTAATAGCACCCACGACAGCGCGTCGACCCTTACACGCTAGCACTCTACTCGGTTACGTTACGGGCGACTTTACAACAAAATTGTACAGTCTGTCGTGTGTATGGTCAGCCACAGTCAAAGATACCCCATGGCAGCTCTTACTGGTCGCAGCATCGAACAAAAAGGGGTATCGTTGGGTGAGGCCGGCTATACCTATAGCATATTAGAGCATATTTTAACCTTACACATGACCAGAGCCATGATTATATTAAAAAAACAAAAGGTAATACCCAAAACACGCAAACAAACCTGTGCAAATGTTCTCGGTCAGCCATCAATCAGCATTAAAAAGACTGCCAGCGTCGGGCAAAGTTCGGCCATAAGTAATAATTAGACGCGCCCGCGCATTCAAATGAAATATAACAAATATATCCCAATGCGCCAATATGGCTGCCCCTTGCTGAAAACTGTGCGCGTACAGAGTAAGCTAACGTTATTTATATTTCAACTAAGTTTTTCCCGCAGCTTCCCCTATGAATAAGAACGAGTAGGTCGCCTATTAGGTACAACAAAAATGTACTTAGCTGTTCTAAGTGGAATTTGGGAAAGTGCCTATCCGAAGCAATTAAAACATGCGTACCAACCAATCGTATAAGTTTTTCACACGTTTCTGCAAAGTATCTATGCTTAGGCTTCTATTCAGCTCATGAGTAAAGACCACTGCTGGGCTAAGGCCTCTTCCTTTTCACCCAATGACAATGTTGCCAAGACGCGACCATGCACCTTACACTGTCAAAAAGCTATCAGATCTCATGTAGAGCCAAGCTTCTAAATCTACAAGCCTTAACTTCACAAACCCCTTAGTCAAAAGTTATAGTTAGTAAGTCTAATGTGGCCTGGCTCGTGTAATAAGTTCACTATAGATATCATTTCCCGAGAATTTCGTTGATCTGCTATAATACAAACCCAAGTTATGGGGGTTCGAAAAACGACGAAGCGCTTCGAGAAAAGGTTGCCCCTTGAGCTTCGCTACTCGTCTTGGCGGGGGCACTAGTATTCTGCCAGATTATCCGTAAATTCTAGAATTCGCCAACCTTTTATTTTTGGAGTAAAATATCAATCGTTTCTGCAGAGTACCTATTAAATTAGGCTTTCTATTCGTAAATTCTATTCTCACCAGCTCATGAGTAAAGCCAACTGCTGGGCTAATAAGGCCTCTCCCTTTTCACCCCATGCCAATCTCAACCCTTGCCCTCCCGCCGACTTGAAGATATTATCGTCGTCAGCCTATCGAGTTTTTGGTCTTCCCGCTGACCATGGGAAAAGACCTCTAGTCTGTACACATCCCAGCATCCCTTATTAGATGACCATTCGGCGGGGTAATGCGAAATATCGCCTCGCGCGGACATTAGCGAGTAATATACGCAGGGAGCAGTGCGCGTTTATTGGTAGCAGGGTGATTGCTGAACTAATCATACGAGCATGGTTGTGTAGTTCATTTTTAGGGTTACCTGCATCCGTCTGTCTGTTCGTCCTTACTTGGAAATTCGTGTCTCCTAGACTGTTGCGACGCGACTTTCCACGAGGATCACGTTCTTTGTCGTACATTTGTCGTTGATCGTTCACTTCCACGACGATGGTCACAATTTTATTTTTTACTAGCTGACCCGGTGAACTTCGTATCACCTGAAATAGTTTGACTCTCCGCGTCAAAAATGGCGATTCCAATACAAAATTACCAATTTTTATTTCTTCCGTTTTTCAGCTAATCCTTTAACTTTTCCCATATTTCTTTGCTTTTAAACCTACCCTGAACTATGGTGAACTAAACAAAACCGTAAATATGCAAATCGGTCAAGCCGTTTCTTAGTTTTAGCGAGACTAATGCACGGCGATTCATTTTTATATATAAGTATATACAGGGCGTCCCACGGCTATGCCACATGGAGGGAAAGTACCTTAAATATTGTAGATGGAACATTTTACTGAAAGAAGACATTATTTTAATTTTAAAAACAATTTAAACTGCATTCATAGATATTAAAATAATTACATGGTTGAACTGGAAATCGAACCCGTTACATGAGAAAAATAATTACCCTGTAGTTTTATCATACCGATCGAAAGGCTTCATTATAAGGATTATTTTTTGCTAAATAACATACTGTCAGAAATAAAAGGAAGACCATGAATTTTAACATTTTTAATACAACATTAATCAATTTATCAATGAAAATCACAATAACAAAAGAATAAAAGTATGAAAATGAAACACATTTTTGAATTATTTCTTTATAATCAGCCAGCCGCGTTGCGATGGACAAATTTTACGCGTCTTTCGGCTCAGGATACGGCTCGATTTGTTGCATACTACCAGGTAAATGTTAAAATTCATGGTCTTCCTTTTATTTCTGACACTATGTTATTTAGCAAAAAATAATCCTTATCATGAAGCCTTTCGATCGGTATGATAAAACTACAGGGTAATAATTTTTCTCATTATAACGGGTTCGATTCCCGGTTCAACCATGTAATCATTTTAATATCTATGAATGCAGTTTAAATTGTTTTTAAAATTAAAATAATGTCTTCTTTCAGTAAAATGTTCCATCTACAATATTTAAGGTACTTCCCCTCCATGTGGCATAGCCGTGGGACGCCCTGTATATAGATTTGTTAGTAGAACAAAAGTTGTTGGAAATCACATTTAGGGTGGTATTAATAGTCGTCTGAGATCACCTAAACGAACTCAGAAAAGTCAAATGCTAATGTCAAGACTTGGCTAATGTCAAACTTGAGTAGCTGTCAGCATATTAATAGACACTATCTTGAGATTAACATTGATATTAGCCAAGGCTTGACATTAACATTTGCTTTTTCGATCTTGAGTCGACGACTATTAATACCACCCTTAGAATTGACGTGTTTCAGGAATAAAGCAATTTGAAAATTGCCTTGTATAGAGTTTCCAAGAGAAATAAATAATAAATAATAATAATAAAAGTTCTTTAATGATCATAAACATATCAAAATATGTTTGTAGTAAAATTTGGATGGCCTAAGCCAGATAGAGTCCTGTATTTCACGCCAAAGGACGATGCATCAAATTTAATTTATGTTAAGACCACGTTTATCACAATGTGACGTGCAGTGGCAGACCTTTAAAAGTTTGATAAAAGTTTTTACTAACCTCAGTCGAGGATTGAACAAGAGTCCGACCTCTTACCAAATCAACCACAACCGCCAAGAAGTATACGGTACGAAATTAAGAACCCCCTATTTATAGCATGGTCGCGAAGGGGTGGGTCCACCCCAATAGGTCTCATTGTAATTTTATCGGGTTATAAATTTGAATTTGTATAAAGCGGGGCATTAACGCATGATTTATGCCACTTGACTCGCTTTGCTTAGATTTCAAAGATGAAAAACAATAAATTTCGCGTTGAGCGTAACTATTGCGTTTAATGGGAATCGACCCTATTTAATGTTGGTGTTGCTTCTTGTGCTATTATTGCAGATGATGTATTAGTACAGGTATCTTGGACGTTTCTCACACGACGAAAAAAATCCATCAGTACAAACTAGATCTTTTAAACATCTGTGCAGATTTTGTGGCATTAACCTAGCCTTCCTTACACCTGCCTATCTCGAAATAGGCAGGCGATATACTCGAACTTGTCAAATGAAATACAAGTTCAAAATGCAGGTTTTACGGTAGATGAGTAAAGAGAACACTCAGTAGACATGACTGTGTTGTGTAGGTAATGCTCGTAATATTACAATAGACAAAATGATAATAGGTTATTTCAATCGAACAAAAAGGGGTATCCTAGCGTGTGGCTGACTGTACCTGGGGTAATAATAAGGCGTAACGCTAAATCAATTTGACAAACTGTACAATTGGTATGTCTGTAGTTGACTTAGATATTGTCATTAGATTTTTTTTTTAACTTGACCACCACTACCAAAGCAGTCTCATTTCGACGTCGACTTGTCTTTCACGAGCATGCTAAGGGGCAGGTTTACGGACAGGGCCCTTAGCCTGTAACGCAATGGCGGGTCAATGGCGTCCCGGCAGAAGGACAAAACCGGGCTCTCCTCGTTTTTCTCTTAAAACCAGAGAACTACCTAATCCTCTAGAATTAGAATCAAAATATTCTTTGCTGTACTACAAAAACATTAAAAGGACACACAGCGTTAGCAAATCGTAATTGAAGTCGTCACCTGACAGCCCATTTTGGCACCATTGTGTTACAGGCTAAGGGCCCTGTACTAAGTAGAAGGTATTTAGCGAAAGATAAGTAAGATAACACCGCCGCCAACACTCGAGATGTTGAGCGCGCTTTTTGATAACTCGCCGACGTATAGGCGAGGAGAAAAGTGTTATATTGATAAAATACAACGTGTTACAAAACATCCTTACTCATTTTACAGGATGTAAAATGTAACCTACTGGTTAACAGGATGTCAATTCTGTAAAAATAAGTTGAAAAAAAAAAACCAAAATTTATTTGATAACCTACAAATTTCTAAATTTTGTAACTTTTTGGTGGTTGGTATTAGCTCAAATTTAAGTGTGCAAAGCGCAACCACTGTTTTCCGGCTACTTGGGCTATGTCGTCGGACCATCTGGCTGGTGGTCTCCCTACTCGGGTTCGCCATTCTGCAATGGACTTTGTCCATCTGCCATTGGTACGTCTAGCCCGGTTTCCTCTTCAAATAAGTTATAGGTTTTCCGACGTCCGTCACATTTGTGCGGATTCTTATTACAATATTCGGTATACGGTCCAAGAGCTTAATACTGAGCATTGCTCGCTCCATGGCTCTTTGGGCAACGTTGACTTTGTTCATAAAGTCCTTGGTAAGAGTTCATCTCTCCATGCAAAAACTACGAAACTTTGTATGTATGTATGTATGTTTGTATGTATGTATGAATGTTCGTTCGACGATAACTTGAGTATATTTGGTTTGATCGTTATGAAATTTGGTAGTCGGGTAAATGAAATTTAAATATTTTTTAAGTTCGAACATGAGCCAAATCGGACGAGGGTTGCTGAGCTATAGGGTCGCAAGTACAATGTTCGGGGCGAACCACTAGTTAGCTTCAAGGACTTGTTCCCGCGACAGTACCCTGGAGTGAATCCTCATACCTCCCACGCGCTCATTGGATCCTGATATCTCTGATTAAGTCAATGGCAGCGACGTTGTGTGCAGCTCTGGGTTATTTACAGAATGGAGATTAGGCGGTGGTTTGTTAGAAAGAATACGACGGAGTGGTATTTATTATGGAGAAATGCTTAATTGAACGAGCGAGCGAAGCGAGAGAAAGTTCTCCGAGTCTACTGGAACAATCCAAGAACGATCAGAGCTAGTGAAGCTGGAGAAAAAAAAGTAGCTAGATACCTACTTAGTATTAGATAGTAATAAGTATCTGATCATTTTTTACTTTAGATAATATTTTGACGTTCAATGTAAATAATTTATTTATGGCATATTGAATAAAACATTTGAATCTGAATCTGAATCAATCCAGCGTTTGTATGTTTGTACTTGAGTAAATTTAGTCGGATCGTCATGAAATTTGTTAGGCGGGTAAATGAGGCAAAGATAGTTTTTAAGTTCGAACATGAGCCAAATCGGTCGAGGGGTTGCTGAGATATGAGGTCGCGAGTTCATAGTTCGGGGCGAACCACTAGTTATTGTTGTGCTTAAACATCGTGAGGAAACCCGCGGCTTAGACGACACTCTATACGTATTGACTCGTCTCGTCTTGTATTGTTTTGTACTGCAGCGCCACGTGGTCTCTTTACCCATCTAGTGTGAGTGAAGGTGCTACCACTGGATGCTGTATAAATCATCTCATTACGTACATGCAAAGGCCTTAGTTTTACTTTTTTATTGAGGTCTCTTGTTAATTTTAAATGCCTAATTTGAAAACAAAATTGAAATAACGCAAATATAACATCAAACTGTAAATTCGCGTTAGAAACAAGAAAAGATTTCAATTAATTATATTGTAAAAAAAAACAGAAAGCCGCTGACCCACGCATAATTATATCAATCAGACATCAAGACATCATGGCATTGTCGCATAGTATTTTCAAATCAAACAAAAACCCTATTATGAATAACTTAGCGTTTTTGTCACACATCGCATGGCGTCAACCGGCACAGAAGCTCGCAACATTTGGTGCCTCCATCGAGCACATTGCGCGCGCTAATCCGGCAGGAAGCTATAAATCAGGCCATTAGGACGAAAAAACGTCACTTGAAGAGTCGGTGACAAATGTTGAGCTTCTATGGAATGTCCCTGTTTGGGTTTCTGAGGAGTGACAGTTGTGCAATGGTTTTGGGCGGATTTTTGCATGGAATTACATTAATTTGAATAAGCAATCGCTTGTCTCAGGTTTTGGTTCGCTTGATTATCGCAATATTTGCTTCATTTGTTCACTATGGAAGTTTTTTCCTGAGAGTTCGGTGCCGCCTTGAAAGTTATTTGCTGATAACTTCAAAATCAAAAGCATATTCCTGAAGAGATACCTAAATGCAGGCGAAAGACACATTGTAAAATGAAGTTATTAATTATTATTTTCTTTTCATCAAAAGTGGTCCTTGACTAGTGCAAGTTATAATTATTGTTTTAGGATCTCTATCATAGGTTCTAGGATCGATCAAGATCCTAAAGGTAGCAACGGGCTTTATAACTTATTAGACATCATTATTTTGCAAAAACGAGGCATGATTTTTGAGGTATAATTATGCCGAGTCATTAAAGAAAATATTTAGGATGGACTTCAAAACTAGCGTTGTCTCGCTTTGATGGTATTCATTAGAGCGAGAGGGCGAGTGTTTTGAAGTTCATCCTAAATATTTTCTTTAATGACACGGGTTCGGATTGTACCAATATTTTTAGTCACGCCGTTATCCGGGCAAAGCACTCTGCGAGTCCACGACAAAACAACAACCTGAGAAAAACACTCTACAACGTGTTACAAAACATCCTAACTCTTTTTAAAGGGTTTGGTTGGTCAGCAGGATGTCAATTGTGTCAAAAAGTTGAAAAAAACAATTTTTATTTTATAACAATTATAACCTCAAGCGCTCACAGCCTAGTTGTACTAGCCGTTCTTAATCGATTGGCAAAGTTAAGCAACAACGGCCGCGGTCAGTCCATGGATGGGTGACCGTTAGTGGCAATAATATCTGAGCGCTTCCGTGCTTCGGAAGGCACGTTAAACCGTTGGTCCCGGTTGTTGTTGATTAATAACAATCGTTAAGCCATGTCAGAGACCCTTTGGGTGGCCTAAAAACTCTGACACCAGGGGTGGCCACTACCTCATACGATTACCTACCTACCTCAAATTTATTTTTTTGTAATATTTTTTTGATTTTGGTATTAATTTCTAAATTTTAATATTAATTTTAATTCCAGAACTTAATTTTAATTCATGGTGTGTGATCTCATAAATTTGTTAGTGATAAGAATTTTATATTTTCTATGGAATTTAATTTCTGAAATAAATTATACAATACCTACAATACAATTAGCTCATATTAAAAAATATGTTTGTGTGTGTAGGTGCATTTGCATAGCTTTGGGTTGTTAAAATATTGTGAAAGTCAATGAAAACCATTTAAAAAAATACTTTTCTCTCGCCACAGCGTTCACATGTTATTAATTAAAAAGTCAACGGAACGTCATAGAGCAAAAACAATGTTTGGTTATGATCCTTATCAAGTTATCACCTATCCTGTATCTTATTATCCTCTAAAAAGAGTTAGCGTCTTTTGTAACACCTTGTATGTCCTTAACAGCATTAGCACAGCATGTTGGTTGGTTAACAAATGGATCGCTTCGGCGCCGGCCCGGGTTCTCGGCCGGAAGGCGTGCGTCTTCGTGATTTGTGACGAGCGCAGATGGATTGCGACGCCTCCGAGATCACTCGGGGTGCTGAATATACAGGGTGTTGTTTTTGTCAGTATTTTCCAGCATCCACACGAATCACTGTCTTACGAAAGTGGGAATAAGGAATACCCGTATAGACCCATACATTTGCACTTTCAAAGTCGAAAAAATCTAACTTTCAACAGCGACCGGGTCAAAAACATATTTTTTCCAGACTCAGCGAAGTCTACTTAACCAACCTACTAACTCCCAGCCTTGTACGAAAAAATATCTCGATTGGTCACCAGGGGGGTTACTCTAGACGCTATTGCGATCAAATTGAAAAAGTTTTAAAATTAATTTCTCTTTGAATTCGCATAGTAATACTTTGTTTTTAAATACTTTGTAATATTTATTCAAAGGTAAGGCTGTTTTATTCAATAAAAAAACAAAATGCGTCTTAATTTGTTAAATATTAAATGGTAGAGGGGCGCTCTCAACCTATTATATAGTAGGAACAAAGTGCAACAAAAAAAAAATATTCTAGAAGCGATATAGCACACCCTGTAACTGTATCATTATTTTGATTTAGTGCGCTAGAGACATCTGTTGTGCATATCAACGCGAAGTTTACATGAAGACCAAATTGACGTGACCTCGACTTCAGTACAACTTGTTTAAACCTAAAGGTCAGTGTTGAGTCATGTGGTTAACTGATATTCAGTGGGTCATAGACTCATAGTTGATTAGTTTTAGTGACATTTCTTTTATAACTTGTGTCTTGAATTTGTAAAATGAGAGCTTAGTCTATTGTTTCCAATGTTTGTTAATTAAATGGTGATAGCTGGAGAGCTGGTGACCATTGGACTTATTTATCGTACAAGGTTGAGAGTTGGTAGGCTGATAGAGTAAACTTCGCTGAGTCAGGGAAAAATAATTATGTTTTTCGGCCGGTTGACTTTTTTTTTAACTCAACCGGCCGAAGTGCGGTTGAGTGTATGTTTTGCTTATTTAGACTCAGCTTATCACGAAATCACCATTATTATTGGCCGGGCGCGGTTGAAAGTTATGTTTTTTTAGAACCTAGAAAGTATATTTTTTTGTGTAAAGCTTGAATATTATTATCAGGCTTGCTTATAGCACCTCTACCTTTGGCTTGCTATCTAGTTAATATTGACGAAGTTTATTAAATACATTCTTTGAATTAGCAAAGTCATGCTTTGATTTCATAAACTGTTAATTCAAATGTAAGGCTATTCTGTACAGTAAAAACATAAAATGCATTTTAAAATATTGAGTTTTGAAAATTGCCCAACATTGACAAACAGCGGCAAGGGTAAGAGGCTAGTCGCCTTTTTCCAAATCGGAAATATACAAAAGAGACCATTGCAAAACAGTAGCAACAACATTAAACCACTTCAAACACCGCTCCGACTTTTCCTTCTCCCGCCACTTGATCCCAAATCAAACATGGCGGCTCTGATAAGTGTGCGTCGGCGCAGCTTTTGAGGCTTGTTTTGAAACCGTGTTCACTGCTGGGGCCTAGCCTGTAACACAATGGCGTATCAATGGCGTCTTATGTAGAAGGACAAACCCGAGATTTTTTCGTTGTTCTCCTACAACCAGCGAACTAATCCTCTAGGATTAGACTCATAATATTCTTTGCTGTACTACAATAACATTAAAATGACCGACACTGGACCGACAGCATCAATAAATCGTAATTAAAACCGTCAACAAGAAGCCCATTTTGGCACCATTGTGTTACAGGCTAAGGGCCCAGATAGGGCACGGTAGCCGTTGGCAAATAATGATGAAAGTCAACATTGTTTTGAGCTTATGGCATTGTGGTGTTATAGAGCACTTTAGTTTCCTTTTTAAAACACTAACTACTTTTGACTTTCATTTGTACTTGTGTGTGTTTGTTATGTTTTTATTGCCTTGCCCAAATATTTTGACGAAGCTTTGTGAATTTTTTGTATTTTAATATTGCATGGTAAAAGATCATCTTAAGACAAATAAGTGGAAGTAAGGCGACGATTCAAACACCGCAAATATTTTTTTTATGCCTTCAACTTTACTTTCACTTTATTCTGGGCTAGCTGGAAGAAATTTCTATAGAAATAAGTCCACCCTTGTACATAATGTCTCGCACATCTCTATTAGTTACTTGTATGTTTTTCTTTTTGGGCAATAAAGTGTAACAAACGAACTGTGCCCGTGCTAGCGACAATTTTTTTTTTGCTTGAGACAGGACTTAAACCTGCAACCTCTGACTTCTATCTAAGGCGCCAGCCACATAGGATCTGGAATATACGCCTTGCCTTTAGTGAATCACTAGGCTTAACAATTTTTAGGACCTAAGGCCTATATATCAGATCCTAGAACCTACGAATACACAAACAAGCAAAGACGGCCACTTTTGTATTGGTGAGTCAAGTGACCCATTTCAGTGTCATTGGACCTTTCTGAAACACCCTTTATAAATATATCCTCATACATATTGACCCTAGTTTTTCACCCTTTATAAATATATCCTCATACGTATTGACCCTAGTTTTTCCATGAAATAGACGACGAGTATGGAATAGGTGGTGGGCAAGCCTAATCCATATAAAACATCTCTCAGCACAGCGTCCGAGAAGTCATTTCAACAAATAAGTGTGCCGATAAGATAAGATAAACGTTTTTTAAATTGCCATAACACAAGTACAGGGTGGCTAAATTAAAAAGATATAAATTAAAAACTAAGTGGTCGTTATGTGTCATGGCAATGAAAAGGGTTCTGAGCTCAGCGTGTGCTACAGATATTGCATAGCAACGACCTGTAGCGCTGGTTTTCAGTCAGAACCTAAGGAGTTAAATGACGTGACGAGCTCCAAACGATAAGTACATTAGAAATAAACTATTTGCACTTTTACCATTACAAATTCCTAAATTAACAAACAAAAATCTGTTAAATTAAACATAAAAAATTAACAAATTAAAATAACTAGTTCATTACTCCACAAATAAAAACTAAAAACTACACAAATACAAATAGAGTACGCACAAATACACATACCATTAAATACACTGTGTATATTATCTGGTCCAATGTCCTCTTAAGAGATCAGCAGGTGGATCCATCCAGCACGCATCCCATCGCGACCATGATCCTGATGAGTGGATAACCATTGTATATGGTCATGATCCTCAAAATTGGGTGACCGATCCATAAGAAGCTAAATTACTTATCTATGTACCACAACATTATACGTGTACAGAATATGAACCAAATGCAATCAATAGAGTCAATGTAGAGTCGATTGAATCAATGTAGAGAGTGATAGAGTCAATGTAGAGTCGATTCAATCAATGTAGAGTCTATTTAATCAATGTAGAGTCTATTTAATCAATGTAGAGTGAATTCAATCAATGTAGAGTCGATTCAATCAATTTAGAGAGTGATAGAGTCAATGTAGAGTCGATTCAATCAATGTAGAGTCAACCCCTAGTGTTTTTCCGGAGTGTCAACTCGCACTAATGCGAGATTTTTTGCGTGCGAGTTGTCACCCAAGCCTTCGCCCCAGCGTACCACGCTCTGAAAGTTTTTCGCCACAACGTGTTTCGCTGCGGTGTTATTCGACTTCATGGATTTCGCTTCAATGATTCTTCGCCCCAGCGTACCAAGCTGAAAGTTTTTCGCCACAGCGTTTGTCGCTCCAGCGTTATTCGCCACTACGTACCGGACCCCTTTTGCATTTGCTTCAATCTTGAAACTTTGAGCGAAGTTTGCACTGTTAAAATGGAGCGTGTTAACGTCAGACTCCCAAAAAACTGTTTCAAGCATTAACTAAACGATTTCCCTACATTTTCCAAACACCTCCCGAGCTCCCGCCCCATTACAGATGAAGAAAAAACAATAACCTACTCAACTAATCACAATACAGAACGTCCACCTGCACCCTAGAACATACGTCCGTAATCAATGTTTATGATCGTCCCCCTCAACGTGTCTTTGAAGGGTAGATGGGGCGATGAACACCGAACAAGTGGGCGCAGAAGCATGGTTTTGTCCTCCATCTACTTCATAGGTTCCCAACCTTTTTTTTTTGTCTACTGCCCACTTTAAGAATAAATTATCGAGTCGAGAGCTCAGTCGGTGTCTAAGAGTCTTCCTAGCTAGGTAGATGAAATTATAAATCGACCCCAAAGCCCTACACAACGCTCCCTTTTTTTTCTGGGTCTTTTACCGCCCCCCTTTAGGCCTGCAGCGCCCACAAGGGGGCGTTATCGCCCACGTTGGGAAAGACTGATCTACTTGATACTTAATAGATACTCGTATTATTAAGTGCGAGAGGTATTGGTTAAATCTCCCTCAGCGTTTCAGTTTTTTTTAGCAGCGTCTTAGACATTGTTTCAAACCCGTTGAACACTTCTTAAACCCGTGTTTAGCAGATAAAGCAGTGTTAAGCTAAACGCATGTTAGAGAGAGAGAGAGAGAGAGAGAGAGAGAGAGAGAGAGAGAGAGAGAGAGAGAGAACACCGAGTTAGTCAAGAAGGCTTAGCACGCGGGCCATTTACCCTTCTCTCAACTGTCACCTTAGCCACTTAACACTACTGAGGTGACAGTGAACAGTGGCTAAGGTGACAGTTGAGAGTATGCAAAATGGCTCGCGTGCTAAGCCTACAGTGTTCACACCAAGTTTTTGTTCTACAAAGGGTATTGTTTCACAGAGTAGTCCTTCTCGGCAGAGCTGTTTCGTGGGGGCGGCAAGGGTGGCAGGGCGGCCGTCCGTCTTCCGCCTGTCACTTCCTCTAGCTGATCGCGAGACTCAAGCCAAAAATTATGGCCATAGCTTGGGACCCGGGAGGCCATTGAGAGTGCTACGGAAAGAGATGCCAGTGGAGCGGAGGCGGTAGCGTTTTTGGGCTATCCACGTTAAAACCTTAGGTGGTCCAAAATTGTGACCGTAGCTTAGGACTAGGAAGGCCATTGAAAGTTCTACGGAGGAAGAAGAAAGCAGAGCGTTAGCGGGAGCGTTTTTGGGCTTTTCGAGGTTTGTATATTTCCAAGTTCTCTATCTATCTATCCAGCCCATAAATAAAGCCCACTGCTGGGAATAGGCCTCTTCCTTTTCACGCCAACCCCCTCGGTCTAATGCCAATCTCGTCCATTGTCTTCCCGCTGTTTTGACAATGTCATCGACCCATCGAGCTTTCGGTCTACCCACCGACCGTTGACCCATTCTAGGCCACCATTCCGTGACTGCCTTAGTCCACCGTCCGTCCTCCCGCCTAGCCAGATGCCCTGCCCATCTCCACTTTAATATTAAGATTCGCGTGCCTACATCTTCGACTATGGTCTTCTGCCGAATGTCGACGTTACGCACACGATCAAGGAGTGAGATGCCTAGCATGGCCCGCTCCATAGCTCTTTGTGCAATTTGGATCTTATCCATGTTTGCTTTGGTAAGCGACCATGTTTTGGCACCATACGTCAGGATGGGCAGTATGCATTGGTTGAAAGCCTTGGTCTTTAAGCTTTGCGGGATTTTGGCTTTAAAGACATCATCCAGCTTCTTAAAGGCAGCCCATCCTAGCTGAATTCGTCTTGCAATCTCCTTCTCTTGCAATCTCCAAGTTGGTAAAACATTATTGCCATAGCAGCTTAGGACCCGGGAGACGATTGAAGGGCTATAAAGAGAGTCGCAACCTTGTGTTACAGATACCCAGCAATTCCTCCATATCCTACATAGAAAAATGCTTATGAATAGAGCAGACAGGTTTGAAAATTTGTCCTGCTATATTAGCTATGCTAGGGAAAGACCACCTTCTCCATATGAATGAGCATATGGCATGAGCTTAATAGATGTAATTTCTAACACTGTTGATGTGAAAGAGGCACACTGCATACAGCACCCTGGCAATATAATATGTGACTACTCGACCCCAGCTCGTGTAAATGTATAAAAACCTGACTCTCCTCTCATTATAGTTCTGGTAGATTATGGCCACTGAGTTTATCTACGGAATGCATATCGCTACAAATGAGGGCACTCCCAGCCCCATCCCTGGCATCCCAACAAGAATTAAACCGTTTCAAAGTTGCCTCACTGAAGGAGCCAAATAAATTTATTTTATTTTCTCCTCCAAGGGCGGGGGGGCTCGATTCAGCACCCGCCGCCTCTATTAGAATGATCCGTCGCGCTTTTTTGTTTCGTATACCTTTTGTTTCAGTTTCGCAGTTTGTTTAAGACTATAAATTTCATTGGCGCGCGTTCGCTTGCTGAAGACTTTGGGGCGGCTACTCGTGATTCTTTGGAAAACAAACGAGGTCAAAAAGTCAAGAAATCTTGACTAAATAACTAATAAAAATGCACTGAAAATCTCCAGATTTCTTTAAAATAACATTAGTGTATTTCAGTGTTGCTTGACCCTAAACATGCATGGCTTTCACAATGGCCACTGAGTTGATATAACGCTGACAAATCTGTCAAACCATTCCGTCACAAGAAAGAGTAGTGTAGCCTAGGCTAGACATTTCAGTCAAAGACAACGTCGTGGCTGCCTGAGAAAATGAGACACACAAGACAACATGTCGAGTCTTACATGCTAGCACTCTATTCGGTTACGTTACGAGCGACATTACAACAAAAGTGTACAGTCTGACGTGCTGCTGACGTGTTTACATTAATAAAATCAATCAGGAATGGGCTTTTGACACTAAAAATCTCGCAATTGTAATATTTGTGAGCCCCATACTTAGACCAGGGGCCGGAATCTCGAGTAGCCTATTCTGCGAAGAAAACATACTAACTAGTGGTTCGCCCCGAACTATGAACTCGCGACCCCATATAAACTTAACAACCCCATATCTCAGCAACCCCTCGACAGTTTTGGCTCATGTTCGAACTTAAAAATTCTCTTGGTCTCATTTACCTGCCTACCAAATTTCATGACGATCCGACTAAATTTACTCAAGTTATCGTCGAACGAACATTCATACATACATACATACATACATACATACATACAAACGCCGGATTATTCCAGTAGACTCGGAGAACTTCGCTCGCTTCGCTCGCTCCTTCAACAAGTCACATTCGAGATTCCTAAGAATTTACCCCAGGTGTCTTCTTCCCAAGGCATTACCAAGTAGAGGCCCTTCACAAACATGAAGCTGTACAAAATACACCTCTCGGGCGGACGTATCCGGATGGACTCGTGAGTTATTTTATGTCTAGAGGGGGGGCATGCTGCAGCCACCACCCCCTTCCACCTGGCTGATGGTATATGATTGTTTTGACGTCTACGAGCTTTCTTCGCTGCCTGGCTTCTTTCACAGCTCCCTCACGCCTTAGCCCCTGGATGGGTGGGCAGGGGCAGCGGTATTTTCAGGTTGGAGGTTTCCTTGTTTCTCAGACATCTTAATACGAAATGTTCATTTAATTTTGTTGATTTTTACAACCCATGGTTAGGATATCGTATGGGGTAGTGGCCTGCGCGAATGGCTACTCTTTTTTTATTAATTTTGTATTATTACTTTGAAATGTTAGTTTCTTCCTTGCCTTTAAAGATTGGTTGATCTACAAAGCCGAGGAAAAAGCAATAGCCATTCTAACACCTTAACGCGGCTCTTCTAAGTCCGTTAAGGCAATAAACGGAAAAATTGAAAGCGACCTGAGCTACACAGGTAAATTTGAATTATTAACAGATTCAATTTGCCTCTGCGCTATCAGATGCGTCTGCTGGACTCGTATTATGCGCACTCATATCCGGGTTGATCCTGCTTTCAAACCACTTAAATCAGTTAAACTGTTGGACTCGGTTGTTGTAGTCTACTATATGTTTACTAATGTTAGAGGCCCTTTAGGCGGCCCAAAAACTCTGACACCAGGGGTGGCCACTACCTCATACGATAACTTTACCTAACCACTGAAATCGAACGAAAAATGCATCAGTGGAATCCAGCAAAAATATAGAGCAGCACTGCAACAATACAGTTTGTATGGAGATTTTCAGACATAAATAGGTCTTATAATACATCCCTAAAACCTCCAGAAAAGCCACGTTTTTATATAAAAGGTTTTACTGTCCGAGAGTCCAACAAGTTTTTTTTTATTGTTCTTCTTTGATTTGCAATCAGTCCAACAAGTGATTATCATGATCTTGATTGATAAAAAAAATGTACTGAGAGGATGGTATAGGTGCTGGGCAAGCCTACTCCATCTAAACATGTCATAGCCACCGCAGCGATCTATTGGTCTCTTCACCCGATCTAGTGTGAGTAAAGTTGCAACTGGACGTTGTTTAAACTTTAAATCATCTCATTACGTAGATCTTCTCTTGCGGGGGGGCGCAGAGAATGTCCCATATCACTTACCATTGCTCGCAGTGGTCAATAGAAGGAGGGATCCAAAAGATCAAGATTCAAGATTCAAGATTCAAGATTCAAATGTTTTTATTCAATATGCCATAAATAAATTATTTACATTGAACGTCAAAATATTATCTAAAGTAAAAATGTATATAAATCAGATACTTATTAATATCTAATACTAAGTATCTAGCTACTTTTTTTTCTCCAGCTTCACTAGCTCTGATCAAGGAGGCCGATGCGGAAGTGACGGATTGTATCAAGGGCGTTCCCTTTATTCTTTAATATTCGCTGCATAATGTGCCATACGCAAAATAAATAAATTAGGTACGTAGATGCAAAGACGAGACTCTGACTCGAAAGAGAACGGTGTGACTCCGCCAGAGCTACACTCCCTAGACATGAACAGAGAAATGGAAAGCCCTTGTGTCAGCCCCAGACTTCACGGAGGAGTAAAGGGATCAAAGAAGAAGAAGCAGAAGAAGATTTAAATGCTAAAGTTTTGTTTGGTAGGTACGCAGTATGCATAGTAGGCCTCAGAACGCGATAACGCGTTGCGTTGCGCGTTGGTACGAGTATAATGCCCTTATTTAGACTCGCAATATGCTAAGATAGTACGCCGGCATTAACTAGTCACGAGATGGCGGAGCGAGTGAAAAGGAACAGGGAAATCTATGGAGGAAAATCCTTACGGGAAAATGGCATAGTTTCTTGTAGTGTAGAGCTAAGCTTCTATCTGTTTATTGCTGCATACTAAACTCAAAACCTACACGCTTGTGGGCGGGATTGAGGATTGTCCACTAGCACCCACCAATGAAAAAAACATAAAATATCTACATTGTGGATGCGTTTTTTGCTAAAAAAAAAACGAGCCATCAAATGACAATCCTTAGGCTTAACTATTTTTAGGACCTACGGACTAGATTCAAGATCCTAGAACCTATGAATAAATCCCGCACAAGTCAAAAGTGGCCGTTTTCCTAAAAAATACTAAAGATAGTTCTAATTATGGTAAAAAATAAATCTACTAGTTATTGAGTGACAGACAGCCTTAAAGTAAATTACATTAGTGACAGACCGGCTAAACTGGCTGCCTGCTGCGTATAACAAAAATATATTCATCGAAAAGTTACGGCTCTATGTAATAAAATATTAAAAGAAAAGGAAAACGAAAATTAACTGTATCATAAGAAAATGTTAAAACTGAAAATTAAAAAAATATTTTTAGACTATAAATAAAATAAAATAATTAGAAAAGTTTAAAACTTCTACGTACTGATATGTTCATTAAGGTCCACTTGCGTCAATCAGGGTTAGCCAGTTAACTCTGAGTTAACGTCAAAATTTGTATGGAAATGTCATGTTAACTCGGAGTTAGTTTGCTAACCCTGAGTGGCGCAAGTCCGCCTAAGTTGATTAAGCCTGTAAAATAATTAAACAGTTAATAAAAAAAACTGTAAGAGCGCTTCGCCAACAAATTGTTAAGTACTACAGTTTGGCGTGTTTTGTAACTGTTTTGTAAATATGTTTTTTGCTTAAATAAATAAAACAAATTAAATAAATCTCACCATCTCTACATCTTTCCGTTGAGTTTTTGCAAGATCTGTAAAATGGAGGGCCTACACCAGGCGCCGCTTATTGTTAAAAACACAATGAATAATCAGGACTACTTACAATCGCGGAACTTTGAATTTTGAATCGTTAACGTTTGTGTCGTGTGGATGAAATGTTCTAGTGTTCTAGTATAGAGCAACACAGGCGTGCTTGTCTCATGGTTTTGGTAGAAAGAATGACGTTTTGACTTACGAAGTAGTCATTCTCGGAGACTAAGGGTGGTATTCTAGAACGCTACTTAAACTCAGTTCAAACTAGAACGCTCCTTAAACTCTGTTTAAACTCAGTTTAAGCAGAGTTTAGTAGTGTCGACTGTCGATAAAACAGTGCATGTTTTGATTTGAATATCCCTCCCTTCATATCAAAACATGCACTTTTTTATCGACAGTCTGAACTCTGTTTATTTTTGTTTTATTTTAGTTTAGCTACAACATGTAAAAAACTGCAAAAATTTTGAATTTCCCGCCACGCTGCTATCTTCCAGCCTTAAACTGAGTTTAAACAGAGTTCAAGGAGCTTTCTAGTTTGAACTGAATTTAAACAGAGTTTAAGTAGCGTTTTAGTTTGAACTGAGTTTAAGTAGCGTTCTAGAATACCACCCTAAGGTTTCCCCACAGATGATGTCATCCCAGACAGATGAATTACACGACTATGTTAATTAGGTATGTAAACCCATTAATATACCTACCACCAGCGGAAATCGAAATCGAATCTCAAGATTGATAAGCCACTAACCAAACCGCTAGACCACTCTACCACCCTATTTGCAAACTGAGGAAAAATAATTGCACCAGAAGGCACAGTCAATCACCAAACTCAATTATCTCAACTCCAAAAGGCACACATCACGTAACTTCACGATCATAATTTTTGCACCAACCGTGTGCCGACAATGTGTAAAGCCTCCTCTACACGTCAGCAGATGCATCTGCGGACGCTGGCAGATGCATCTGCAGATGAATTTCCATGAGCTGTCCACACGTCTGTATGTCGATCAGTCTATGTTCATTCCCGACAGACGAAACACGCGTTCGCCCCTTGAGACAGTAGCTGCCGCACCTATTTATTTATTTAGTAGGTACTATACACCGTGGAATTTTAGTGGTTTTAATATTTAGTTGCACTCGTGATTCTGAGCCCAATTCCAAAATTTTACTTCAAAACGAGCGAAAAAAAAAACACTTCCCAATACAAACGGCTATCGCCAATCGACACAATTTGTATGGAGAAGTGAATTTTTTTTTCGCGCGTTTTGGGATGAAAATTTGTAATTTGGCTCAGAATCACCAGTGCAACAAAATACCTTCGGCTTTAAAACCACAAAAATTGCACGGAGTATATTTAGGTATAGGTAAACATCATCATAATGTCATGTACTGGTAGGTATTTTAGGTAGGTTAGATATCCAATTAGTTTTGCAGTAGTCTCAATAGAAAAACATAATTGAAATAGCTACTTAGCTAAATTATTATACCTCCTTACAACATTTTTTATGTTTGTAATATTATTTTTTTGAATTCCAAAGAAAGTTTTCAGCTTGATACAGCTCAATAAACCTAAAAGTTTCCTCGACGCTCATATTATTAGTCATTTCGGGGGGAATTAAACCACCAGAAGCACGCGTGCACTCTCATTCACATCTACGATCAAACTGATGCGTCGGCAGACGTGTGGACAGACGCCGGAGGTTCGCGCCGAAACCCTTTGATGTGTGCCAAAAAACCGACAACCATCGGATTCGGGGCGGACGCGTCTCCAGACGTTAAATACCTACCACAGATACGCAAATCACCCCCTCTACACGTCGGCGGACGCATCCGGAGATGACGTCTGCAGATGCCTCTGTAGACGTGTAGAGGAGCCTTAAGGGCTGTGTGTGGGAGGACAGAAGAACGACTTTGGAAAACTTATTTGTAATTTGTTTTTGTGTCGATCGTCAATGTTTCATTTACGTCAGTCGTCACCAAGTTTTCGATACAAAAACTCTTGACCTTATAACCTCACTCAAATTCAAACATTTTTATTTAGTATTCAATAAATACATTGCATACACTGAATATCAAAAGTAAAAAAGTCACGATATAAATTAAATTAATATTAGGGACTATCTACTTCTAAGTACATATCCAGCGATTTTTTTTGTCCAGTTTCACTAGCTCTGATTAACCAAAAATCTTTATAATACGCGCGCGATGAGGATGGGATGGAACCTTGTCAAAGTCAATCGAAAATATACTTTATTTTACTTTGACAAGGTAGCTTCGACGCGAGTTTGCTCACCGCGCGCGTCTCAGTCCCAAAAAGTCGCATACCATTCTCATCGCGCGCGGATTGTACCTGATGATATTTTTTTTAGTTTATCTTTGAGTCGTGTCTTGGTAAGTTAAAGCTTATGTAAAGCATGTTAAATGGCACTACCTAAACCACTTGTATTTTTGTGAACAGTTAGTTGGCTTTGCACGGATTGACCTAGTATTACATGTGAACTAGGCCTTCTCTAAGTTTTTTTTTGTAGCAAGGAAGACTTCATAGCTGAAGAGCATTCAACTTATTTTATCGTACAAGGCTGGGAGTTGGTAGGCTAATAGGATTTCGCTGTCATCTGGAAAAAACATTTTTTGGCCGGTCGCAGTCGATAGTTCGACTTTTTTCAATTTGAAAGTTTAATTGTTTGTTTAGAACAGGGTGAAGTGAAGAGAAGAATAAGAGATAAAAGCTAGGTAGTGAGAGAGAGAGGGCGCCAGCAAGCAGTCGACACTTCACTCGCACCCAGCGGCCCTTCTGCCCTCTTGTTGCTCTGTGAAGGTGAGCAATAAATCGTCAAGTTTGCATCGATCGTGATAAATCACCGTGATGTATTAGAGCCTTCAGCGCGTGTGAATTAAAAAATATAATAAAGTAAACGCGCGCTCTCCTCTCCTGTGTAATTTATGTTTCGCCCGTGATTAGGGTGTTTCAACTACTGGCGGGTTTTTGAATTTCGAATAGTTTTCTTTTTCGGCTGCGGCACTTTCGATTTTATTGGCAGCCATTAATTAGATCACCACACATATTAGGTATTTAAAAAAAGTTCGTAACATGGAAAAAAAATACGAATTAAAATTAAGAAAACTATACGGTAAAAATGTAGGTATACGCAATTTAGTTATGAAACAAAAAGTGTTCGGTAGAATAGAAATGTCATGAAATAAAGGATTTATTTGTAAAAGGAACCTCTCCTAAGTTACTTGAAAGCCTATGGGTTAGATCAATGAAGTTTCTTCAAACAATCCTGTAAAATCTCGACATAGGGGTCGGTTTAAAAACATACGTAAATTAATTAACTAAGCAGAATAATCTAAAAAAATGCGTCGCCAATTTACAAAACACAATCTGACAGGCGCACACACATCTAATCATAACTTATCGACCGACAAACAGAATTGCATTCAGTAAATTCTCGATATATATTAAACCATTTATATTAAAAGAAATAATTTATATCCCACACCCCTGCATATTGCCTGCATACGACTGATTCTACGTATTTGCCGCGATAGGTTTTCTTGTCACCCCATCCATCAAACAAGTCGGATCAGAGTGAAGGTCCCCAGAATAACCAAAGGTGCAAACTTATTTACAAAAACTTAGTAAAAGGTGCATTCACTAACGAATCCTTAGCACTTCCGGACGAGGTCGAAACTAGTCGGCTATCTTATGGTTATGAAAAGGTAAAGGAAAAAGAAAAGTGAAACCGAAAAATTAATAATATAAAATTCGTAAGCAGATGACGGTAAAGGAGGGAAAAACAACGAAACAAAATGCAACATTATTGTTTCTGTATTCTGGGCATAATAATTTAAGTGTGTCGGCCGAGGGCCGAATTTTTTAATACCTATACAGAGTGTCCCGAAATTGAACGTCAAGCGGGAACTGGATGAAGGGGCTGGTCATGACGGTACTAGAAAAAAAAAATTTCATTGCACGACTTACAGGCTGGAAGCTTATGGCGAGACCAGTGGTGACTTCTTGTGAAGGACCACGTCGTGTAGCTGAACCAGCGGAGTAAGTAAGGATCCTTAGAAAAACTAATTAAATCTTTGAGTCGGTAACAAATTTTCTTTTGGCTTTCTGTGCTATACTATTTTGTGGTGTTTACCAAATAATTCGATCCGTAGTGAGCGACTCGTCATTTCGCGCATTGTCGTAATCCGCTGATTTACTGCAACATTAATCAGTCCGACGGCCGATAGGGACTTTCTGACTTGCAATTTTATCGCTACCATCATTTTGTACACTAACACCATACATTTAAAGACTAGTTTACACCATTTCTTAGGTGGAGTAAAAGTGGTAAGTACACAAATGCATGTTACAAGCTGTAATGCATTTTTTTCTGTGAATTCGCAATTTTGTACCGCTTGGCACTTTTTTTGCCGATTTATTTGTCTAGGGTCGCAGTTTTTATTGATTTATTGTGGTCGTTTCCTGTTTTATATTGTTTCGACATCGTGACGGTAACTCGAGAAGTCCCTGGGCAATTTTGAAATAAAATGCGGTATCTTTTTTCAATAGTGACACTTGGGTGGTGTCATGTCAAGTCGAGATGATACAAATAATTATTTGTGCTTAGTTACTTACAGCAAACTTTCGGGATTTAGCACTTCGTATTTTGAGGTCATTTGACGGGGCGGATTTATAAGGCCCGGTTTCTGAAATAAGTATCGTTCTGTCACACTCTTTTCTGAGAAATTTGCAGAGACAGAACGATGCTTCCGAGCTTCAGAAGGCACGTTAAGAGTTCCCTGTACAAGCGTCGGAACTCGGCGATGGCCAAGCGCGTGAAACTGTTTCACCCAGAACGAGAAGGGCCGCGGGAAAATAGAGGCAATGCGGCTGTATGAGTCTACGTGTGTTCGCGTCTTTTCGCGAGTATGTAGTTGTAGTTGTAATGTAATAGATCTATTTTCCCAAATTTGTTCGTAGTTCACCTGCCATTTGTACATTTTAATAGCTATTTAAAAAAAAAATTTTTTTTACAAGTACAATACATTATTGATGTTCCCAAGGTAGTTAAACTCCAATAGACAGTGTAATAATGTAAGTAAATAACAGCTGAAAGTAACCCTTTTTTCGGCGCGAAAAACGCATCGCTCTAATTTCTTTCAGCCAATTTTTTTTATTAGTGGCCACTACATCATACGTTTATTTAATTACTTACTAGGGAAGAGAACACCCAACCCCCTAGTACCAGGTACTCCTTCAGGCGAGCTCTGTCGCCGTTTGATTGAGTAACAGGCGATGTTTGTCAGTGTCACCGGCAGATGTGGCGAGTGAAGCCTTCCGTAGGGGTCTCTGGTTCGATTCCCGGTATATTGCAGTCATTGGATATAGACATTACAGGAGCTGTCAGAGAGCTTGGACATAGGATGTTAGGGATTGGTGTTTGAAGGTGTTTAAGGTAGACTATGCATAACTTTTTTTCCTAAAACCCGCCACAAGTTTTGTTTTCCTTCAACTTTAGGCAAGTGGTATTTAGCTTTTTGAAACTTTCGTGGTTTTTAGACGTAATTATTGTAAGAAAACGGGATTCTTACCACGATTTGTCAACTCGTGACCATGGTTCCTGCAACGGTGCCGAAATATCGGGAACTCCAAAGAAAATTAATCGTGGTAAGAATCCCGTTTTCTTACAATAATTAAGTGGTATCTTGCCCAACGGGCCCATGATATGACATATGCCGGTAGCGAAACGGCCAAGCCACATATTTAACTAAGGTGTAGAGTTTGTGAAGTTACGGCTTTTAGAGTTAGGGCATGCATAGATAGAAGTTTAGCTCTACATGAGATCGGATAGCTTTTTGACAGTGCGGGGTGTATGGTCTCGTCTTGGCAACATTTTTTACATGAAAATGTTTTTGGGCAATCCGTAGCAGTCGCCGCCAACACCTAGCTGGACAGACTCCATCGGTCCCAAATATTTGAGTTCAAGTTTTTAGTTTGAGTGCAGTATAAAGCTTTTAAAGTTACAATAACTAGTGGTTCGCCTCGAACTGTGAACTCGCGACCCCATATAAACTTAACAACCCCATATCTCGGCAACCCCTCGACCGATTTGGCCCATGTTCGAACTTAAAAATTCTTTTAATTTCATTTACCCGCCTACCAAATTTCATAACGATCCGACCAAATTTACTCAAGTTATCGTCGAACGAACATTCATACATACATAGATACATACATACATACATACATACATACATACATACATACAAACGCCGGATTGTTCCAGTAGACTCGGAGAACTTCGCTCGCTTCGCTCGCTCGTTCAATAACCTAAGCCGCCTCACCGGCCGCTATGTTGCAGCTCACGCGAGCTCTCAGTCGAACACGAAGGTGGCGAGGCCGCGACGCGACTGTCGACGGCGTCCCCCAAAACGACATAAATCAATTTGTCCTAGCGGTGAGTAGACATGCGTGAAACAGTGCTGATATATTTCATGACATTTCATACCGCGTGATATTACCTTATATCATGGCACGAAACATGACACATGACATCATGGTATTTCTTCATTGCAGACATGAAACATGACATCATGATATTTCTTCATTGTAGACATGAAACATGACATCATGGTATTTCTTCATTGCAGACATGAAACATGACATCATGGTATTTCTTCATTGCAGACATGAAACATGACATCATGGTATTTCAGACACTTTCATTGCAGTACGTACAGTGTGCTGAAATGCCATGCGTCATGTTTCATGTCATCTAGTGTAATGAAATGCTTTGTGCCATGCTTTATTCTCTCGTGTAATGTGTAATATTTCATAACACCGTTATGTAATATGTCTTTTGTAATATTACAAGCATTACCTACACATGTCTAGCGGTGAGCATGCGAGCGAGAACTTGACGGCTGACGGGTGCGTGCGTTGGTAAACAAGGCCCTTTCGTGGTGGATGGATGCAGTTTTCGGGTTTTGAGTTGTGTGTGTTTGATAGGTGTGTTTATGCGTTCAGCTTTTACGGCCCTAAGGCTCGGTTTCTAAATTGAGAATTTTACTAAGTAAAACTATCGTTCTGTCACGTTCTTTTGTGAGAAATCAGCAGAGGCAGAACGATATTTAAGTACTTGCTTAGCAAATTTCTCAAATCAGAAACCGGCAGTAAGTGCCGTAAAATCAACTCACAGTTTAAACTCAGACCTTAGATTAAACCTCGCATTCTGTGTGAAAATTAATCGTCAAACAGGGTTTTAACTAGCCTTTTTGGTTTAAACTGTGATTGATCTTACGGGCTGTGTCTGTTAATCCAGCCCATTTGACGCCCATAACTTTTATGGATGAACCAAGTAAACGATCCTGGTTTTAAAGTTACGGCCTCGGATCCAATGGAGTGACATCTGATTTTACTGGCATTCGAATGTGGCCGTCACCAATCGAAGATCTATCTATACTGTTAGGGGACTGAGATATAATGTATTGGAATTTTATGGCTTTTTAATCTTTAAAGTTTTGAACGTTGTGGGAACTAACCCATGATGACTGCTACTAAGTGATAAGCCGTAGTAATAGGGCAATTTTAGCATTTTTTTGCTGACTGTAAACTTTTTCCAGACGCTGTAAATGCAGTCCAGAATAACTCAACAAGCTATGGTAACTATAATGCTTAAAGTACCTGCACTTACAGCCCCATTTTAAAAAAAAAACACCCTGAATACACATTGTCCAAGTTGCAGGGTTCCTCACGATGCTTTTGATCTCAATTCTGCGAATACCTAGTAATTTTTTGGTATACAATAAAGAGTAATCTCACCAAAACTACAACCAAACTGCTTAATTCACTCATATACTTAATAGAAACATCAGTTTTGTGTATATTTAAAACTTTCTAGTCACTAACGCAATAAGGATCCAAAGTTTTGACTTGATCTAATTATTATTAAAAATAACAACATAAAAACATTGTTATCCCATATTTTAATTGCTATTAACTTAAATTAGTAGTAAAACCATAAAAAAATCATGTTGCTAACTAACTACATCATAAAAGTATCCAAAGTTACAGACCGATACACAAAAACAATGACACGATTCGGGAAACGTCGACCAAGGATTCTCGTTCTAAAAACCATCGCAACAGCGTCCAATTTTGCTCCTAAAGTTATAAGTTGCAGGCTGTGCTAGTAAATAACTTTTTTCAATTATAAAAGACTTAATACTCTACAATATCACTCAAGAATGTAATGTAAAGCGTCTCGTCCAAGGCATAGTTTTGATTGACTTTCGCGCGCGATATAGGATGTTTCAAAACCAAAAAGGCGGTATCCACGAAAATGTTAATATAATAGTTGCTTCAGTACCACGGGTTTTGTTGGCGTGAAAGCATAAATCAATTTTATGGCCCCATCTAAATCAAACGTGTTTTAATGGGAGGCCCCCGTCATATCATAGCAGTGCATGATAATTTAGTGCTACTATGTGACGAATGTTAGAAATAAAGGCCCCCCATTTCCCCCTCCGCCCTTCGTCTGTAGGGATTAGTTTTATGCCCTAAACCCCCCGTCGTAAATATGTCACCCGTATCTTACGGGGCGAGTGTGTCATACGAGATAATTTTTGGATTTACGCCGTTCTTGGATGTTTGGGCGACGTCTCACCCGAGGTCGGCCGCGGCCCTTGGTTGCTTTTTGTTTTTGAGATAATACGCTCTTGTTTGTTCTTTTGATTGATTTATTGTAGGTTTTTGGTTGCACTTTTGGGGTTCTGTTTTCGGTCGTGGTGACGAGTGGGTTATTTTGAAAAAGTGTTGAGACGGTTGACGTGTCTCATTCTACTATGTAGAGTCCGGGTTATTTCTTGAACAGAGTTGACAGCACGTAAACATAGACATACAATAAAGTCACACGTAAGGTAACCGAGTAAATTGTTGGTGTTTAGTTCCACTTGCTGACGATTGTATACTGTTATTGATCCTAACAGAACCGTGTGATGTGCTGTCATGTTTACTCTATTATAGTTCTTAAGTTTTTGAATAAATAATTTGTATTTTTCGTATTTTGTACTCTGTGCATAATATTAAAAAGTTATTATTTTATATAATTGTATACAACGTCGTTAACACGTAAATAAAAAATCCCGACAATGGCTTCCTACTAGTTATATTTGGGACGAAATTCGTAAGAAAGCAATCCCCAAAACAAAATCAATATATTTTGTGCCACTGCTAATCTCAGTCCTCTAAATAAGCGTGAAGGTTCGCATTATTGTATCGCTATAAGCCATTTTATTCAAGTTTATTGTAAAATCATGTTAGAAACAGACAAAACGACAGCAGACCGACAAAACACATTACGTAATTAATTTTAACTAAGTAATAAAAAGAATGGACTCGTATAGCCTCTGTGTATCACTTGACAATGGCACAGAATTTATGACATTCATAAATTTCATTAATTACCTACGTTTTGATGATAAATCGTCGCAACACGATGTAAATTGGACACAATTTCGATGAAATTAATAGAAAATTGTTCGTTTGTTAATATATTGTTTATCTGTACTTGATCATAATCATGGCTTGAATTATGGGATGAATGGAACTGAACTCAACTCTACCACTGACAATATCGCAAAATCGCCGAATACCCAGGACATGCTTAGATGTACACCAACATTTCAAGGGAATTCTTAAAACTAATCAGTAAGCATACAATTGGTGGCCTTATCGCTAAAAGCGATATCTGCCAGGCAACCATTGGATGGACAGGACAGAGATAATAAAATATTCTTAGATATGCTTGTCCCAAAGCAAATTTTCTGCTCCTTACGAAACATTGTAATTAATAGCCAAAAAGTCTGAAAATATGAGTTGCTAATTTGATGAGACGAACAATCAATTCTATGACCTATCAGAACGGACAAGATCTTAATTCTGACTCTACCTAAAGAAAAAACTTGAAAGAGTGAAAGTTGATGAAACGCAACAAATCAACCGAATTAACAATTCTTAATCAAAACGTACTAACTTTAAACAATAAATTAGTGTCGCCTGGGCAATAAAATACAACACATTGATAAATTTTTGAAATCCAACACATTTTGGGGTCTGTCATGTGTTTCATTGATATATTTGTCATAAGACAAATGCGGGTATAACAATTTATAAGTATCTACAGAATGAAGGAAACGAATATTAAAATATACAGGACATTGATGACAACGCATAAATGTGGACTGTGGCCCAAGAAAAATCCAAATGAGGATGCACCAAATGTAAATGTATTTTTGACATAGAAAATAGGCTCTGTTAAAAGTTCACAGGGTAAAAAAATACACAAGCAGACAATTACTAATGCATTAAAAATATAAAGAAGAAGTTTTGAGTCCATCGACTTGATAAACATTGCACTTTCATTCACTTGATTTTTCACGATGTTTCCTTTACAGTTTTATTAGGAGGTTGCTTTAATAGAATGCGATTGCGCGTCTAACATAAATTATAATTATTGATATTACGATTCTTACTGCACCAACATGCAATTCACTTCTCTCGTGTTGAAAGGGTCACACCAACGTGCGTGGTCTCTTTCTATTAGGACAGCCGCCTTAGGTCGTTTGCGTCAACCAAGGTTAGCCAGACAACTATGAGTCTGTTAACGTCAATAATTGTATGGAAATGTCAAATTAACTCATAATTTGTTGACTATCCCTGACTGACACAAGTCCACCTTAGTTGATTGACTCTGGTCACTGATTGACTCACTCGCTAGTCGCTCGTGACTTTAACCGGGCAATTCGCAGAACAGTTGGAAAGTGCACACAGCACGCGACGCGACGCGGTCGTAGATCAGCGCGCGTCATTTTGGGCAAGAATTTATTAATGGCCGATTGTCAATCGGTTGGACGGCGTGCAACGAGACGGATCTGTGAGACTGAAAAATTTTGACGAAATGATGACGAGAGTTGATACAAAATACTAATAATGTAGGTACCTATGCAGCTCTCTTTACGGTGTTTCACAAAGGTCCTGTGAAACTGAAACGGGTCGCTTAACTCATCAATACAAGCAACTTTCAGTGCGGGACAAAGTGGGAATTCGAGAAAAAAACATCAGCTGCTCCATACATTTGGTGCAGTATCTATAAAATTTTGGAATGGAACAGCTGATATTTTTTTCGAGAGTTCGCACTTTGTAAAAGTGTCTTGTATTGGTGAGTTAAGCGACCTCTTTATAGTGTCACAGGACTTTTTTGAAAAACCGAATCTGAGTTAGCTCAATGTATCAAATTTGGAAAAAAGTGTGCTTGCTTCACTGGAATCCAAAAATATTGAAAAATATCGTAAGCTAGTAAGCTGACCCGGTGAACTTCGTATCACCTGAAATAGTTTGACTCTCCGCGTCAAAAATGGCGATTCCAATACAAAATGACCAATTTTTATTTGTTCCTTTTTTCAGCTAATCCTTTAACTTTTCCCATAACGTCGGTGATACTCCCAGACCGCGTAACAAACAGTGGCAGATACCGCGTAAATTGATTTTGAGTTTTTCGCAGGATACCCACTCTCGCGGTTTCGACTTCTTTCATTTACAGCTCTCTGATTGGACGACCCACCAAACGGACGATGCGCGCCGCAGCCCATCACCGTTGCCTGTTAGTACTGCTGTTAGTACGAAATTTCAATTTTGATACTTTTGTAGATACGCGATATCAGCAATTGTTGGTTACGCGGTCTGGGAGTATCACCGACGATATTTCGTTGCTTTTAAACCTACCCTGAACTTTGGTGAACTAAACAAAACAGTAAATATGCAGATCGGTCAAGCTGTTTCTTAGTTTTAGCGAGACTAATGCACGGCGATTCATTTTTATATATTATCGTTTATCGTTTATTTATGTGGTTTGTGCAATTTTAAGCTCAATTTTTTCCTGTTTTTGAGGCAATTAATACGTTGTTTTCTTGAACATAATTATCTGTTCTGTCTAAATTTTACACGCATATAGTATACGTATACTTGGATTTATTTACTTATTGCTCTACATTTGAACGCAATTACGTATATCAGAGTAAAAGCTTCCTTTGAAAGTTCAACATTAAACATGAAAAACTCGGAGTCAAAATCTTGCATTAGCCCGTCCACTTCGGAATGGAATCAAAATAAATCAAAGGATATTGTTTCATTTCATTTTATTACTACACAGTCGAAGCGTGTCTCGTCATATTTTTGACTCAACAAAATTTAACTGTATATTGTGAAAAATGCAGAGGCCATTTTTGTTTTTTATTATCAACATTTTTGCGGATCAATTTTGCTTTTGGAGTTGTGACACTTTTGCACAACATGTAAAAGTAAACTTTGCTTTATACGTATTTTCAAGTTTTTTTTTAACCTGCTCGAGAAGTTTGCTGTTTTTTTGTAGAAATTTTCGTAGTAAAGTACCCAGTTAGGTTTTAACAATAAAACTACCAATTCAACTCTGTCTTATCATCATCAGCTCACCTCTGCCCACTGTTGGGTATAGGCCTTTTCTCCCCTCTCACGGACCCTCGCCATCCGAATCCATGGACCCTCCGCCGACACAACGATGTCGTCCGACCATCGGGCTGATTGTTTGCCCACCGACTGTCGTCCAGTTCTTGGACGCCACTCTGTTGCTGCCCTTGTCCACCGGCTTCCCGCCTCGCCAGGTATCCTGCCCATTTCCACTTAAGACTCGAGATCCTATCACCTATATCGTCTATCTACGTCCGACGTCGGACTTTATCCAATATTTTGTAGTGTTTGTTTATTTCACAATACTTTAAAAATGCCTCTAATCTTGGCATGTATAGAAGGATATAAACGATAGCGATAGATCGAAGAAAACAATAACACAAAAGCATCACCGAGCACCCTTCCTTCCCTTGACATTTACAAACTCGTCACTGTCTTCAAGCATTTAACAGAAATGTCAAAGCTGCAATGAATATGACAGTTAACAAATGTCTCGAGACAACGCGCGGGGAGATGTGAAAAATGGCGCGAAAATAACGCCGTTGTTTGCCGAATTAATATTGCCATTTAGGAGACTCCATGGCATGGGA
Source organism: Zelleria hepariella (assembly GCA_949319315.1). Lineage (NCBI taxonomy): Eukaryota > Metazoa > Arthropoda > Insecta > Lepidoptera > Yponomeutidae > Zelleria > Zelleria hepariella. Next base: position 23,051,143 of record OX439384.1, read on the forward strand.
AAGACGGTGATATCTTGCGCGAAAGTGACAGGTAAGGCGCCAGCTATCACAGAAGAGACATGAGACGAAGACCAGGCGCAGACGTGACGTTTTGTATTGACCCGACGTTTTGCTTTGTCCGCACCCTGCCCCGTCTCTTCAATTATCTCCGAAACTACTGCCCCTAAAATACAAAAAAAAAAATTTGTGAAAACAACTATCGAACTATAACAGTTCATGAGATACAGCCTGGTGACATACGGACGGACAGACAGACGGACAGGGGAGTCTTAAATGTAATCTATATAGGTAAATAGGTCTTTACCTATATATTACAGAGAACCTAAAAGAAGTCTCTGGTATTTATAGTAACAAAGCGAGCCCGAATAGCACTTGGCCGGTTTTTAGATTGATTGTCGTAAAGCCACAAAAGTTTGAAAAAGAAAATATTTATTATTTCAAGGGCATTACCTACGAGCCGGGCAGACTTGAGATATTTTATTTTTGGGCATAATTGGGCAGATACCTCTTATATTTTTACCAGCAGAAAGAAACAACCAGCTTCTGACATACCAAAGGCAAAGACATTTGCCTCTGAAGGTCACGTGGGTGGTGAAAGGCAGGAGAAATGACCAAGTGGCGTAAGTTTGGCGCGTTATTTAGCTTTTATCACTTTGCGGCAAAATTTTTAACCCCCGACCGAAAAAGAGGGGTGTTTAAGTTTGACCGCTATGTGTGTGTGTGTGTGTTTGTTTGTCTGTCTGGCGGTGTGTCTGTCTGTATGTGGTACCGTAGCTCCTAAACGGATGAACCGATTTGGATACGTTTTTTTATTCGAAAGCAGGTTTTCTAGCGAGTGTTCTTAGATTATGTTGTATCAAAATCCGTTTAGCCGTTTATGAGATAATATGCTAATTTCAAGCTAAAATGTCGGGGTATTCAATTATTTTAATTTAGTGGTTATTTTGCTCTAGGTTTTATTTATGACAGGTTGTTGAGTTATAATTATAAGATTTGCTTTCAAACAATGAAAAAGTCACTTCAGTAAGAGATCGAAAATACTTTCTTGGATTCACTTATCAATACAAACAACTTTTGATGAAGACTCTGACACCAGGGGTGGCCACCGCCTCATACGATTACCGACCTGTGAGTCTCCATAGCAAAACTCAACATGGGCCCTCAGTAGTTTTTCCATAGCTTCATAGTTGTAAGGACAGCGCAATCTTTTCTTCTACAACGCTGAACCGATAGAAACACAACAGAGAGCCTGAATGACCCCCCACTCTCAACAAAGGGAGCTTACGCCAGGGCCGGCACTAAACAACGTGTTTTTACGAGTCCCGTCACTCAGTGCACCCCCGCGTCACCGCGTGGGCCATAAGTCACCCCCTCCCCGGGAGAGGCTACCGTCATATTTCCATCACTTTGCTCGTAATGGTCCGTTTTAAACTGACAGTTAAAAGCTGAATTCAAAGCCCTTAGGCTTGGCCATACAAGAACCGGGATGTGGCTGTCAAATTTCGGTTACACAGATTAATAATATCTTCAGAAAAAGCGAAATTTGACAGCCGTGAAAACGGCTCATTGTATGCTCGTGTATGCTCGTGAAATGAAACTCTGAGCTTCATCAGACACTTGCTATACTACGACCGGTTACTTAGGGTTTCGTACCTCAAAAGGCAAAATGGAACCATTACAGGATTACTCGTGAGTCTGTCTGTCTGAAAGACTGTCAAGGCCAAGTTTCTCTGAAACTACTGGACCGATCGACTTGGGTATGCGACTTACATTGTGTATGTGTAAGTCGGTGACCCAACACGGACGTGTAAAGTAAAAATAAATGAATTTTAAACATGGGGGCAACTTTTGGCGGGTGAATAAGAAAATTTAAAAACAGTTTTGTAAACTTTATTGCGTAACATATCAAATGAAAGGGCTGTGCTGTCGTGTGTACACAGGACAGCACGTCAGTGTGTACACTTTTATTTTGCAACCGGGTAGAGTGCTAGCGTGTAAGCGTCTACGTGCTGTCGTGTGTACAATAACATTACAAGTCACTGCAACAAATATAGGTGCAATCTGAGCCATGGTTATCATCACTTACAACAAGCACAACACGGTCCGTCAAAGAAAAAAAGCAATAACTACAGCGGCCCCCATAACCGTTAGGGGGTGGGCAGAGGCGCGGGCGACGCGGCTGATTCATAACCAATAAATCAATGGGCTTAGGGCTGTAATGGCCCCAATATTGTACCATACAGGGGTAGGAAGAAGGCCGTTTTGTCACGCGAATGCTGTAGCTGCGAAAGTTTGAAGAAAAACATCGTGTGGACATTATTTGGCGATGTGTAACTTTACGGCTAACTTTAAACTTAGGTGGGCATTAATAGTCGTCAGCTCAAGCTCTAGCTCAAGTAGGTGATCTCAGAAAACAAAATCAATCGAGCTTGAGTAGCTGTCAGTATATTAATAGACACTAGCTAGACATTGAATTTAGCCAAGGTCTCAAGTCGGCTAATGTCAATGTCAAGCTCAAGCTAGTGTCTGTTAATATGCTGACAGCTACTCAAGCTCGATTGGTTTTGTTTTCTGAGATCACCCACTTGAGCTCGATCTTGAGTTGACGATTATTAATGCCACCCTTACTGACGGTTGTAGAACTTGCAGGAACGCAGTGACCTTCACAAAACCGTAGAAATATAGCAAAGTATGAAAAATTACTCAACGGGAAGTTTCCTCGAGCGAGCGAAAACGTGACAATTTCAATAGCTTCGACAAACTTCAAAGAAAAAGGCATTCAATAACTTTGTCGCCTCAAAATCGTCGCATCGATTGACGCCGTCTGGTCACAAAATATACTACGACAGAAGATCGCTAAGGCCCGATTTCTGAATTGAGAATTTTTCTAAGCAAATACTTTACTATCGTTCTGTCACGCTCTTTTGTGAGAAATCCGCAGAGACAAGACGATACTTACCCATTTGCTTAGCAAATTTCTCAATTCAGAAACCGGCAGTAAGGGTAGCATTAATAGTCGTCATATCAAGCTCGAGCTCAAGTAGGTGAACTCGAACATAAAATGTGGCTGTACACTCGTGTAAGATTATTTGAAATGACTAGAAATTACTCTTTTTAAACGGTCTTACACCAGTGTACAGCCACATTTCATGGTAATTTTTCATCGTATGGCAATGAAATGTGGCTGTAAAATATTGCAAAAAAAATGTGTATTTTTTACTTTGCGGCGGGTTAAGAATTGCAAGAATTAGGTTTTTATAATTATGCAAAATTACATACTTTATAACATATCAACGGAGAAGACGGTAACCTTTTACGTGAATTAAACCACTACAGGCGACTGTACTAACTGACGACGATACTACATGTGGACCACAACCGCTCTGACAAGAGGGCAACGACGAAGAAGAAGTATTTTCCGCCGAATAAGGGCGAGGCCCCATTGGTGCATTGCGCTGCGTTGCGTCGTCGTTGCGGAGTGGACACGTTTGTATCTGTCCACTGCGAAGGCTGAACTGAGACGCAGATGCGTCGGCGTGTATACCCTCTTGCGTCGCGACGTCGTGCGTCGTCGCAACACAGATGTGGCATACAATGCCTCGATCTGATGCGACGACGCAACGCAACGCAGCCCAACGCACCAATAGGGCTTCGCCTTAAACCTTCTGCAACAGCCAATTCTACGCCCTGACGTTCGTCAATCATCCCCCCGCCTTCGCGTCAGCTGTCACGCGTCAAATGACAATTAATGACGAGCCATAGAAAGCACTTTTACGGCCTCGATTGTGAGGAAATGATTAATGTAATCACTAATGCAAATCCCATAGTGTTCTGCAGCGTACAGTTTTTCTTTGTAGGTGTTTGGTTTGCAGCGCTAAAGCGCTTGATCTAGCGATAGACAATGCAATTCCGGGAAGGAAGGTAGTATTGCGATTTGCGAGAACGTTTGTCAGGTAGAAAGGAATAACTAGTGGTTCGCTCCGAACTATGAACTCGCGACCCAATAATATCTCAGCAAACCCCTTGACCGATTTGGCTCATGTTCGAAATTAAAAATTCTCTTTGCCTCATTTAACTGCCAAATTTAATTACGATCCGACTAAATTTACTCAAGTTATCGTCGAACGAACATTCATACATACATACAAACATACATACACTCGCTTCGCTCGCTCGTTCAGTAAAAATAGTCACTGAAAAGAGACACCATGGCGTGATTTTGCATGAAAAATTGATATTCTCAAAACAACTTCACATAACATAGGAAATACTCTGGAGCGCCATGCGCCATTCAGATCTTCAAGCGCTTTACGCTAAGGGGAGGACAACGGACGCATTATGCCATGTGTAGACTTTGTTACTTCTGTCGATGTTTGATTTATTGGACAGTTTGTCATTGAAACTCTTCAAAAGAACCGTGGGCGGAGTACTTAATGGCATTTTTTTTTATTGTTCCGTAGTGTTGGGCGAGGGTGGCTTTGAACATGAAATTCACTGGGTATGATTTTGTGGAGGGAAATTTGCTCTCTGTGATGTGCTAGACAAAACCACAGATGCTCGCACCCATAAAGAACTACAGGCCAAATGAAAAATATAGCAGTAGAGTACTTGAATGCATGATTGTTAAAATCTACCTCAGACCTCCTTAGAGTGAGGTGGGTTTTAACAATTATGCATTCACTTAGTGCGGAGTTTTATGGAGAGTTCTCGACACAGCACAGCACAACTCTTCACTCTCATGAATGACGCTCGGGTTTTTTGTTCGAAAGTCCGTTATTGGCTCAATCTTATCTTTAGACAATATTGAGAAACTAATTTCAATATTTTTTATTTTGGTTCAGTAGTTTGGATTTTACAACGTTTCAAAGATACGGTTTTATGACCTTCACACGACGGTCTGCATACTGTTGGCGGTCATAGGAACAAAACATTTTAGCGCATAAAAACAAAACTACTGGACCAAAATAAAAAATATTTAAATTAGTTTCTCAATATTGTCTAAAGATAAGTTTAAGCCAATAACGGACTTTCGAACAAAAAACTTTGCGTACCCAATATACGCACACGTATTTCAGTATCGTTGTTTTCGGTAGTCAGCCATGATACAAGAAGAAGAAATTTAGGGTGGCATTAATAGTCGTCACCTCAAGATCAAGCTCAAGTAATCTCAGAAAACATTATTTTCTAATGTCAAGCCTTGGCTAATGTCAAGCTCGAGTAGCCGTCAGCCTATTAAATATCCAAAATAACCAACGGAGCCACCAAAACCCAAATCGACAATAACCCAACGCAAAGTAAACAAAGCCCTCACTGTCACCAGCGCAGCCGTATTGACTGTCTAATTAACGGTGCGACGCTGACAGTGACGGACGCCTGACGCCTGACGCTGACTGACGTGTGACGCCTGACGGAGTGACGGTGACGTCTCCGGTAATGAAATTGTGACGCTTGACGCCCGCGCGCCGCGGAAGAGGAAACTATAGAAGCTACACTCGGTTCGTGATCTTTAGGCTTAAACTTTCGTGAGAACTGTACATTCAGTTTTGAACTAGTCGGTTATTGTCACATAGGCTATCACATTTTAAGTAATAAAGCAAAAAAAAAAAAATTTTGTTTGTGATCCCTATCACTGGGTGGATTACACTGTAAAAAGAGTTAGGATCTTTTGTGACACCTTGTACAGTCGGCCACACGCTAGGATACCCCTTTTTGTTCGATTGTCGTCCTTATTCCGCGCGCGCTAAGAGCTGCCATGGGGTATATGTCACTGTGGCCGACCGTACCTAAGTGACACCAAGTCACGATTTAAATTAAATTAATATTAGGTAGGTACTATCTAACTACTATTTGTTCTCCAGCTTCACTAGCTCTGATCATACTTGAAACATGTGTGTATAATACTACCTGGCGAGGAGGGAAGACGGCTGGTGGACAAGGGCAGTGACAGAATGGAGGCCGAGAACTGGACGGCGATCGGTTGGAAGACCAGCAGCCCGATGGTCGGGCGACATTGTCATTGCGGCGGAGGGTCCATGGATGCGAATGGCTAGGGACCGTGAGAGGTGGCGCGAGGGGACAAAGGCCTATACCCAGCAGTGGGCAGAGGTGGGCTGATGATGATGATGATACTTGGAGAAGAAGCATGGTAAAGAAACTCCAAGGATTAATTATAGAAGATAACCTTCTGTGTATTTAATTTCGCGGCGCATAAACTCATTTTAATTATGAATGTGATGTGGTATTTGTTCTACGTACGCGACAGACACGCCACAACCTCCACAGCCATGCACGCTATTTGCTTACGTTACTGCTGAGTTTGCAACAACAATAGATGGATTCAGCTGCTGTCGTAGGTACACTCTTTTATTTCGGATGTAGTAGTTAATCGGTGGCACTGATGAATTAATTTGTGTCAAAGATGGAGCGCTTGTCATTAAGAGATTTTGTGGTTCCAGGTACTCAGAACAGTACCTCCTTTATTTTAGAATGTAGAATCTTATTTTAGAATCTTCAGGATTTACAGGGTGCATTCTAATTCGATAGCTCAACTTTAAGTAGGCTGTCTACTGATCAATACATACAAACAAGTTGCACTAGGTGGCTAAAAAAAACTGGCGACTTGTATCATTGAACGAGCGAGCGAAGCGAGCGAAGTTCTCCGAGTCTACTAGAACAATCCGGCGTTTGTATGTTTGTATGTATGTATGTATGTATGTATGTATGTTTGTACAATGGCAAAATACCAGACCACGAGGCCGCCCACCCAGGCGCTGGGCGGATGACATCCGCGAACAGGCGGGTTACCGCTGGATGAGAAAGGCAGCAAACCGCCAACCCTGGAAATTTTTGGGAGAGCCCTATGTCCAGAAATGGACCAACAGAGGCTGCCAATGATGATGATGATGATGATGTATGTATGTTTGTATGTATGTTCGTGAAGGGGGCTCTTAAATGGCCAAAATACTCAAGCTTCCATTGCTGGATATCTTTATATCTACATCCTCTGGGGTAAGGTGGGGTATTTTCACCACTCTTGTCACAGCCACATTAACCTTACCCTACATTTTGGAAACGCTTCAACAGTCAGTGGGTGACTTTTGTCGGGTTATTCTCATCGCGCCACGAAATCTGGTAACAATTGTAAACAAGTGTCGTGAACACTTTAATTTATTATTTTCCACCAGCCGCCATTATAGAGCCCACTATTTTAGTTTTAAGATAAATGGGAGTCTTCGGCGTCAAAGACTAGAGACTGTAGAGTTGTTAGAAGGTAGAGTTGTGGAAGAGAGCAGATTTTTTTCTTAAGATGGCCTGAAAATAGTAGTAATGATTATGTTTAAATCATATTTCATGCTGAAACTTACAACAGATTTTGCCGAAACGTTAACCTATACGTTCAACCTTTGCTATCTAGAGTCGATAACTCAATCTCAAAATGTGTTTTTCGAATAACTCCATTCCGAATGAACGCCATTTCGGAAAACGCAACCAGGAAATATTTCAATGCCGAAACACTCGATGCCGAATGTACGCCATTTCGAAAAACTCAAAATCGAACGTCTTATTTATTTATCGATGGCTGAGGCGTTTAACTCTAAGGGTTAAGTTAAACTTCAAATTATCATACTTCAAAATCGGTTCGGTACCTATTGGATTATGTGACTATTATACCTAGTTGGTTGATAAAGATTAATTTCATGTGATTAATTCCATTCTTAAAATAAATATATTATCTTTTTTTTGTAAAAGTCAGGACCTCATCTTAGCAGCGATTTTGGGATCTTGAAACTAGAACTAAATCTTCCACCTGAACCCCCTTGTGATTAAAATTTGTGTAAATGCCAAAAGCCTCGCCATCGCATTAATATGAAAATAATGTTATCTTACTGACAGCACGTTTTACCTTAGAATATTTTGCGTGTCACAAAATGCTGTTACCGAAAGTGTAACATCACCAAAAGCCTACTCTCTGCTCTTTGCCCCTCCAATGTTTGTTCTTAGAAGCCGCGGGGGGCGCGGGGGGAGGGGGGCGGCGCATCTGCGCCCGCGCACCGCCGCTATGACGAGACGTGACAGACATAAATCAATTGTCAGACTCAGCCACCAGCCTGGTAATCTTGAGAGACTAATTGCAAGCAAGAGGATAGGGTGGATACGGCGGAATAACAATGGAAACGTGATTTTCTTGTCAGTGTAGGTAATGCTCGTAATATTACAAAAGACATATCACAGAACGGTGTCATGAAATATTACGCATTACAACAAAGAATAAAGCATGACATGGCATTTCAGCACACTTACTGTACTTAACTGTAATGAGGTGAAATTGCATGGGCCATGTGTCATGGTTCATATCATACAAAAATCTCACAAGCGAATAAAGTACTCAAATAAAACTCCCGGGCCACCTCTGACCCAAAGGTCCCCATAACACTTCGCGCTGCACCGCCAGGGAGATCCTCTGCATCAGAAATGCCCCGGAGCGGTAGTCAAAGCCACGGTCCCTCAACCGGCGCACTATAATATCGGATATTAATGCGCACTAAAGGGCAACAACTGAAAATCTGTGTTTTGCCTTTTGGCAAATACAGGCAATGAATTGTGGCCTATGGTATTACCGGACACACACTCACACACATAACTCATATACATAACTCATATACACACATAACTCATATACTCAACTAATATTGTTGATTAAATGTCTGTTTTGTTAATTTAAGTTAGTTTACGTTTTATGTCTAAAATCATTGTTCTGCTTTCTTTCATTTTCTGTGTATGTTTTGGTAATACAATAAACTTTTTATCTATCTATCTACCTACGTTGTAACTAGAACGTCTTATCCACATCATCCAAACCCGAGTCAGCGACGCATTCAGCTCTTAATAAGTCCAAAGTGGCGGTCGACAAAAACTGTCGTTAAAATACGTATCGTATCGTACTGGACCGTGGGAGCATATCGATTGGGTTACAAGAGTGACGAGCCTGTTAGGTATCGGCTTTGATCGGCGCCCTTGTAATGTGTAACTTTAGATGTTAATGGTTGTCATGTGTACTGTGTAGGCTTGTATCGGTTATTGACTTGATAGAGAAACAAGCTGTGATAGATGATTTGGTAGAGTTTGAAGTCTCAATCATTGGGGACTGGGGACAAATTTTCGGGAATCTCGCATTTGACACATCTTGAAGGAAAATCTCATGTCCTTTCGATCTCGACTGCTCCCGACCGCTCGAGTCATGTCGAGCGAAAAAGGCAAACATCTCGCAGAAATCTCGTGCCTTGTGTCGAGGATGACTTCGTGAGAATAGAAGATGTGACATTTGCCGCAAAATTAGATTTTTCGTTCGAGATGTGTCGAATGCGAATTAGCCCCCTGGTTCGAAAAAAAAACAAAGATTGATATTTCCTTCGACATTTGCGGGAGAAATAAAAAAAGCGAATTTATAATCTTGAATCTTAGATTTTTTTTATTGAATGGGTTACTGCTTTAGTTAAAACAAAAAGTGGTAGAGTCGTCAAGTCGAGAAGTGACTTTAATAAATTATTGTACGGTCGTCCACAGTCTAAGATATCCCATGGTAGCCCTTACCGCGCGCGGCATAAGGGCGCCAATCGAACGAAAAGGGGTATCCTTACGTATGGCCGACTGTACATCAATAAATTCTCGATTATGGAGACTATTTTGACTAGCCTGGAACTGAAACGACTACTCATTCGACCGCCCAGCAAACACTGGTCTACCCCCAGGCACAATCACTAAGCAACCTTGAGACCTGTTTACACTGGTCGCCTGCATTGCGAGTTACTCAGTGTCCGGATATTTTGTGACAAACTTATTGTAAACAAACAATAGAAGATGCCGATTATAAAAATATGTCACGTATAAAACGTATGTTTCAAAGGCGCCTTGATAATGCACGTTTGAGACAAATATTTTACAGCTCATCAAAATATTTTTACTAAGTCTGTCAATAAACACGTAGACGTGAAATTATCAGAAAACTTCCTGTTTAAGATAGGTAATAAATTAAAAACAAACCATCACCATGTCTATAGACAGCATATGAAGCGAGTTAACACTCGATACAAAACTCCTTCCTACTCTTTTGATCTCCATAAAGCGGCACAGTATAACCCTCGCGGCTTTGCCCGAATGGACTTCTTCTGTGTCTTCCTTCTTCTTTCTTCTTTTCTTCTTATCTCATTATAATTTGGGGTCGGCTCTCCTCGCTGTCTTGCCCCAGATTTTTCTGTCCTGGGTTTTCGTTTCGCTCAGTTGGGCTCGCTCCAAGTCCTTTGCGACCGTGGACCACCAGGTGGCCAGTGTACGTCCTATGGCTCTCCTCTTTGCCTGAATGGACACTTTATCAAAATAATTTGATGCTGAAATTAAAAACCGTTTCGAAATTAAGCTTCAAGGTATACAAGAAAAATACTCGAAGATTTTTCTGCAGTGTTATTTTAGAGAAAATTGGAAAATTGCAAAATAAAAAAAAAACCGGCATCGCGGTAGGCCTTTGCTCTCAGCCTTTGTCAGACAAAAAAAAAGCAAAATGTCAAAAAAAAGAAAGACGCTTGACAGCTGGGGAACAATATCACATGACAATGACATGATAAGTGAGTGACTCTTTTTTTTTTCAGCTTTACGTAGCAAAGGTCAAGTTATTCTAAGCCTAAAATGCTACGTCACTTACAGCCCAAAAAAAAACTTTAAAACTAACAAATAACTAGGATTTCCAAAAAAATTCAACTATTTTAAAACTTAAACTTTCGTAAGCACTGCACATTTTTATATCGCTAAAGAAAAAAATAATAATTCAACTAAAGAAAAATACGTGCCCCTTCATTTACTATCCTTCCTGAAAGTCCAATAAAATCTCTATCAACAATAAATTAAATATTGTCCAATTATTAAAGAACTAGTTGTCTTTATGGCTTGAAATAAATTATAGAACGTAACCACTTTAGTAACAAATGTTGTATGTACAGTCGGCCACACCCTAGGATACCCCTTTTTGATCGATTGGCGCCCTTATGCCGCACGTGGTAAGAGCTGCCATGGGGTATCTGTGACTGTGTCCGACCGTACCTGCTTAAAGCAATTTTAAACATTACGCAACTAAAAAACATAGGCCCGGTTTCTGTGTTGAGAATTTTGCTAAGCAAATGGGTAAGAAATCGTCCTGTCTCTGCAGTTTTCTCACAAAAGAGCGTGACAGAGCGATACGTAAGTATGTGCTTAGTAAAATTCTCAACTCAGAAACCGGTCCATTTTTTCCTTCACTGAGTTAGGTACCGGACTAACACTAAACATATCATCACACTACGTCAAAAGGGGGCCGGGCAGGGGCCCATAAAACATCCGACCACGTGAAACCGCTAGTTAGAGCACGATTTATTATAACTCTACAACTTTTTCTTCGTCCATAACTTCTAAATTAAATTTTTAAAATACCCCCGACATTTAAGCTTCAAATTAGCATATCTCAAAAACGGCTGAACCGATTTTGATAAAACATATCTAAGAACATTTGCTAAGAAACCTGCTTTCAAATAAACTAGTGGTTCGCCCCGAACTGTGAACTCGCGACCCCATATAAACTTAACAACCCCATATCTCGGCAACCCCTCGACCGATTTAGCTCATGTTCGAATATAAAATTATTTTAATTTAATTTACCCCCCTACCAAATTTCATAACGATCCGACCAAATTTACTCAAGTTACATACATACATACATACATACAAACATACAAACGCCGGATTGTTCAAAAAGACCGCACTCAAATCGGTTGGGTACGTTGCTACAGACAGACAGACATAGCGGTCAAACTTATAACACCTCTCTTTTTGTGTTGGGGGTTAAAAATATGGCATATTTCGTGTGGCATGGTAGGAATGTCATTCGCTGGCTAAATTATGACGAATTCGACTAATTAAATGGTGGAATTTATTAGTTTTATCTACATCTGTTTTGGGTTTAAACGGAGGGCGGTGAAGCGACCTTGCAATGGAAATACTTTCTAAGCAAAGTTTCAGATGGCAATGGAAAGGTTTGAAGTTGGGCAATCATTGGGTGTCACGTTTCATTTGCTGGTGTCACGTCAATCACTCACTGGGCAATTATTATGGCGAATGTCTACTCCGTGCAATTTTAGTGGTTTTAAAGCCGAAGGTATTTTGTTGCACTGGTGATTCTGAGCCATATTACAAAATTTCATTCCAAAACGCGCGAAAAAAAAATTCACTTCGCCATACAAATGGTGTCGATTGGCGATAGCCGTTTGTATTGGGAAGTGTCTTTTTTTTTCGCTCGTTTTGCTGTAAAATATTGGAATTTGGCTTAGAATCACGAGTGCAACTAAATACCTTCGGCTTAAAACCACAAAAATTCGATGGTGTATTTTAGAGGGCCCCACACAGGCGCGTTTTTGCGTTTGCGTTAGATATTGCGTTTGCGTTATTGCGATATGTGTTTTCAGTACATTTTGTATTGGCTTCGCCATGGAGTAACACACTGCTGCGGTAAGAATGCAATGGCATTCCTTTCAAAATGTACTGAAAACAGATATCGCAATAACGCATCCGATCTTACCGACCGATAAAACGCACCTGTGCCTTTATAAGTAAGTAATATCCCACCAAAAACATTCTGTAAAAAACTAGCCAGGTCTCGATGGAGCTGCTTGTTTATCTCTAAAAAGTAATGAAATCTAGACAAAGTCTTGCCAAGTCTAAGGTTCCTTACTGCGATTTCTTTATTATTATAGTTAATGTTGTGTGACTTGGCCGTTGAAGGGTACATAAGCGGTTCTGGCGTCAGATTGGTGCACTGGTGTCATGGAGCACCTGGTTTTGAACCCTTGTATACCCTTCAACGGCCAAGTCACACAACATTAACTATAATAATAAAGAAATCGCAGTAAGGAACCTTAGACTTGGCAAGACTTTGTCTAGATTTCATTACTTTTTAGAGATAAACAAGCAGCTCCATCGAGACCTGGCTAGTTTTTTACAGAATGTTTTTGGTGGGATTTCACTTCTTTTTGTAGAAACGTGGGCATATTGATTTATTTCATTAGATTTTCTTATTGGGAACAGTTTTTTAATTTGTGTAATGTTCGAGTAGAATAAAGTTAATCGTTCGACTATTTCTTCTTGTTAAATTGTAAGTATAAGTATAAAAGCCAGTCTAGTCTTATCCAGAGTTTTCCTTTAATTTTATTTATATGCTTATTAAAAGCAGAAGGGGAGGCATTCGCCCAGCAGTAGGACGCTATAGGCTAGATTAAATTAGAAGATGTGTCCCACTACGCTGGATTTCTGCAATGACAGTCGATATTTTTACCAATAGTAGAAGGGGGCTCTAATACAGCTGAGACCAGCTGAGGGTTCTTTATCAGATACTTCAGACCTTCTATTTTTGACATCAAATGAAGCGGCCCACCAAGTTGAATATTTTTTGTAAGGGCGGTATATGTTGATCTATAATAGTTTGGTTGGGCTCTTGTGTTTTCTAATCAGGGTCACCAGGTACTCCAGATCTTCGATTATCCTAGTTTTTATAGTTTTCCCTTTATGTGGCCATTAAACTGTAACTCTGTACCAAATTTCAGCTCCCTGAGTTTATGGGAAGTACTAGTCCTATTAGGGCTCTTGTGTTTTCTAATCAGGGTCACCAGGTACTCCAGATCTTTGATTATCCTAGTTTTTATAGTTTTCCCTTTATGTGGCCATTAAACCCTAACTCTGTACCAAATTTCAGCTCTCTGAGTTTATGGGAAGTACTAGTCCTATTAGGGCTCTTGTGTTTTCTAATCAGGGTCACCAGGTACTCCAGATCTTCGGTTATCCTAGTTTTTATAGTTTTCCCTTTATGTGGCCATTAAACCCTAACTCTGTACCAAATTTCGGCTCTCTGAGTTTATGGGAAGTACTAGTTCTATTATGATGATCATGAGTGAGTGAGTGAGTGAGTGTGTGTCATAAATGCGAAACTTTGCTTTCGCTTAACTTCGGAACTAAATGACCTACACACTTGAAATTTTGGATTTTAAGTATGTGATTATAGCTTACTAGATGACGAAAATTTCTGCGTTCTGGTCTTATCCAGAGGTTCTCAAATAGGGGCCTGAAAATGCGGCGAAATGGTTCCAGTAAAGGATGGTACGGCAGTGTTTGCTTCGCGCTCGACCTGGCGGGGGCACTGCCGTGCCCCCAGATTGTCCAGCAAATGTCGCTGCATTTGAAGATTTACAATGGCACTTTTTTTTATTGATGGCGCTAGTAAATGCATCCTTACCTAATAAGAACTCTCTCCTACCGTGCTCATAATATGTCACCAGTTAATCCACCATGTGTTTTTAATATCGCCCGCCCAAGTGCATCTGCCTCCAGCCGAGACGGGCAGCTCCACTGCTCCGCTATAAATCTGTCAACTTGAAACTTGCACTCATTTCGAAACATCACTTCGGATTCGGCCCTCGCCTGAGCGAGCGATGAGTAATGTTTCGGTGTTCTTTGGATGGTAGAGAGAAGAGGAGGTGGGTTTTGTCTATGGCTCTTAATATACCGGGTTTTAGGGTAAAGTTCTGTCAAAATATAGTGGGGAAATCTACTGGGCTCCCCATATTCCCACTGTTGGGTATAATAGGACTTTTCTCCTTCATACCCCTCCTCGGTTTGTGGTTCCACGCATCAGCGGGTCCTCTGTTACCTTACATAATATCGTCTGGACCAAGGACTACCGACCTGGACTACCTCAGTTTGACCTAAATCCTTTGTGTCGGTGTTCTTTGCAAGGTAGAGAGAAGAGGAGGTGGGTTTTGTCTATGGCTCTTAAGACGAAACGCGGGTAGCCGCTGCTCCATACAAAAAGGAAGACCTGTTTCCTCCCTGGATAATTATTTTAGAAAAAATATGTTTATGCCATTCAATCTATATTGTAGCTCTGCAATGTTCCTATGTTTTCCTTTTTGCTTATTTTATTTTAATAAATTTTATTACAATAATTAAAATAATCTGCCATGTCCCTATGTTTTTTCCTTTTTTTCTTATTTTAATTATTTAAATACATTTTATTAAAATAATAAAAAAAGGAAAACATAGGGACATGGCAGAGGTAAATTAAATGGCATAAACATATTTTTTCTAAAATAATTATCGAGGGAGGAAACAGGTCTCCCTTTTTGTATGGGGCAGCGGCTACCCGCGTTTCCTCTTAATATACAGGGTGTTAGGGTAAAGTTCTGTCAAAATATAGGGGGAAATGTACTCATCAAAAAGCAGGCGCTTCAACATAAAGTTTTTTTTCTTGGGGCCATCGCTCAAATCTCAACGAAGAATATCACCAAGTGCATTTACATTTTTAAACCAGAAAATAACTCTTCTAGTATAACTCACAAGGTAGAGCCTTTCGGTGATACCCAATACAGACTGTCCGTTAACTCTAGAAATTAAATGGCAACAATTGTTCATAGTAAAGCCATTATAGTAAAGACCACTACTAGGATTTACTATGAAAAATTGTTGCCATTTAATTTCTAGAGTTAACGGACAGTCTGTACGTCTAGCAAGCCCAAAAAAAATACAAAATGAACCATCCAAATGCCAATGAAATGCATTGTCCCGTTGTCCCACCTCATACCCCAATGAACATGAAATTGAAAAGTGACGTTATCTTGAAACCGTCCATCGGTTGTCAATCGAATGGTTCTTTTCATAGGGGTGGTGGTATTCAATTAAATAATACCTCTGTGTAAGGGTTGAAAATGGAACCTTAGTCACAGTGTGGCTAGAGCTAAAAGAAAATGGAAATAAATAAAGAATTTGAACAGACTTTATTGACTTTAGCGATATAAAAATGTGCAGTGCTTACGAAAGTTTAAGTTTTAAGACTTTATTGAGGTAATTTAATATACTTTTTTTATGAAAACTTATTACAGACAGGTTCTAGCTCTTTTTCTAAAGTTTAATATCAGT
The DNA here is from genome assembly GCA_949319315.1 of Zelleria hepariella. Lineage (NCBI taxonomy): Eukaryota > Metazoa > Arthropoda > Insecta > Lepidoptera > Yponomeutidae > Zelleria > Zelleria hepariella. The sequence goes on from OX439384.1 coordinate 23,067,127, forward strand.
TACCAATGGCAATGGATATTTGTTGACCCTTCTTGGTTATATTCTGGGTGATAGTCCAAAATGACTTGAGTCTTACTAAAAAACTTAAAATAAAAATAGAAGTTAAAAACTAAAGTCCGACTACCAAAAAGCTTGAAACAAGACCTGTTTATCCTTAACATAGACTCATAGATAATTAATCGTAGTCGGAGGACACCACATTCGCATTTGATAAACCGATGGCCTCCGACTACGATTAATTATCTATGAGTCTATTTTAAGGATAAACAGGTCTTGTTTTAAGCCTTTTAGTAGTCGGGTTTTAGTTTTTAACTTCTATTTTTTTGAGCTTTTTATAAGGATAGGCAGGTCTTGTTTCAAGCCTTTTGGTAGTCGAGTTTTAGTTTTTAACTTCTATTTTTTTAAGTATTATAGAAAGTTCCCGTAGTTATGATTCATCCTATACCGGACCCTTTTCTCAAAAACCCTATTTTATCAATCAATTCAGTTTGAAGGATGATTGAAGGGCCGTGACAAGACTGACAAGGGTCCGATTGTTTCCCGATAAGCATCAGGTGAGGCACAGCGATGGGGGAACAGAACTTTTCCATCTACCCTCAGTTTTTAAAGTTACCAGTATGCTTAGCATGGTCGTTTTGACACTCTCTCGAACTCGAGTGACAGACGTGCCATGTCTATTGTGCGAGCATGGCAGACGGAACTCGAGATGGCAATAGATTAGGGTCATGTCGAGCAGAAAGTAGATATTGCCATTTTTAATAAAAAAATTGTATTTTTGTCTCCATCGCCATGTTGGCGTAGAGCCAACTCGAGCCCGACCGACAAGTTGACAGTTTTGCATAGAGAAGGGCCTATCTCGGGCTTACCATGCTGCACGTACAGGGGGCTAATTCTCGGGAAAACATCGTGAGGAAACCCGCAGATTAATTGCCTCCACACGTATTGACTCGTCTTTCCTGTGGGCTAGGCTGACTAAGCTGTCAGGCAGGATGGTATAGGTGCTGGGCAAGCCTAAAACTAAGGCCTTTGCATCTACATAATTAGATGATTTATAAAGCGTCAAGTGGCACCTTCACTCACACAAGCAAGCCAACTCCATCTAAAACAATGTCCCAGGCACTGCGGCGCCGAGTGGTCTCTTCACCCATCTAGTGTGAGTTATGGTACCACTGGACGCTGTATAAATCATATTACGTAGATGCAAAGGCCTTTATTTATATTTATTTAATTCTCGGGAATCTCGTATTTGACGCAATCATCTTGAAAGAAAAATCTAATTTTGCGGCAAATGTCACATCTCCTATTCTCACGAAGTCATCCTCGACATAAGGCACGAGATTTCTGCGAGATGTTTGCATTTTTCGCTCTACATGATTCGAGTGGTCGGGAGCAGTCGAGAAATGACATGAGATTTTTCCTTCGTGATGTGTCGCATGCGAGATTCCCAGAGAATTGGCCCCCTGCCCCTGTGGCACGGTGGTTTTCATTGAGGTCAGGAGCGCGATAAAATGGCCTCTATCTAACTCTTTGCTTGATACATTTTAAAGCGCTACATTGACGTGGCACCGAGCATCCTAGGGCCCAGAACTTATGTAACTTGTTGATATTAAATTCTCAAAATAGAGCCTTAGAGCGATTAAAAATTAAGATAAAATACGATGGACAACTAGCGCCGCCAAAGAAAAAAAAATATCTGTTTTTGGGTGCGTTTTTAGCAAAAAACGCTCCTGCGACTTCTCAACGCGAGGCTTAACTATTTTTAGGACCTAAGGTTTGGATTCCAGGATAGGATTTCCTACGAATGCAATCGATTCTCGCCAAAAGTGGCGAGATACGATTTTTTTTCATAGGCGGCGCTAGTTGAGAGACCTATTGCGTCTTAAAGGAATCTTAACCTTAGGTCCTAAAAATAGTTAAGCCTCGTGTTGACTATTTGGTGTTTTGTTTCTCGTAGCAAAAAACGCATCCAAAAAGAAGATATGATTTTTTTTTCATTGGCGGCGCTAGTTTTGCCTCTGTATTCACCTTAATACTTACGAGCAAGGGCGTCGCCAAGGGGGGGCAGGGAGGGGCAGCTGCCCCCCCCCTAGAGATTCTAAAAAAGTTGCCAAATATAATGCAACCAAAGTCCTAAGTCTTTGAGTTAATTTGCTTGAAGTTCAAGCCTTGAACAATCATTCCCGTACGTCGAAACTCGAATGAATTCACCAATTCCACTCCTAATATTCCGTACGCTCAACTACGCTCTGCTCTACTCTATCGTTGAAGCGGGAGAGGGGGAGTGGGGAAGTTATTACAATCGCTGTAGATGTAAGGCTCGTAGTACAAGTGAAAAGCTTCATGTGCTGTCGACTTTACCTTAGAGAATGAGAAAAGTATGAATTGTAGTAGGTAAAGTCAACTTGCCCCCCCCTGCGCCATCGGCTGGCGACGCCCTTGCTTACGAGTACAAGTCACAAAACAATGATAATCTGCTGTTAGTTATCAAGGTTTAAATTGTGCCCAGACAACACAGGAAACTTTATACTTGTACTGTTGACTTAACTGCTTGACAACCGCGGGTACAAATACGGCAAAACCATAATTGAATTTAACAAAACTGGTGCCTAAGAGCGCAAAATGGTCACAACAAGTACAGCACACTGTTATACAACGTGATGTAAGAACATTGTCAACAAACGCCACCCTTCACAAACACGCGCACACCGCGCTCGAGACGGAAGGGAAAGGTGTGCCGTGTGCGCGCGGCTATTTTCATGCCAACCCGTCAATGTCACCGTGGATTGATAGGCGCGAATATATCTGGAGCGGTACGGCGGACCACACACGGAGAGGTTGGAAACTGACCTCTATTCCGAGTGGAATAAGGCTGGTAGTTTCTGTGACAATCCCTCCTTTTACCCGTTTCGTCACAATGTAAGAGTAGGTGTGCAAAAGGATGGCTTGATGTTAGTGTTTTCTGAAAGCATGAGTTTTTTGCTTATGTCGGATAAGGTTGCTAGGTTGCAGTGTTATGAAAGAAACACCATTGTGTTTTTAATATAGCTTAAAACTGCTTAAATTTGGGGAGATTTTGTTATAGATTTTGACCATAACTGATGCAGAAGATTTCCCTTGCGGTTTAACATAGAAACGCTGCAAGCAGCTTGAAATCCATAACAAAAAAAGTGCGCCACCTATTTTTTTTCAAGCAAAATATCTTCAAAACGTTTATGAATGTCAACACGAAACTGGCTGTTTTAGATAGATTTTACCTAATTCTAGGATTTTATATGTGAAAATTTTCAATTTGTTTAATGTATATGATGCAGGAAACGATTATGTGCATTTTTTTTTGCGCGCGGGTGATTCACTTTACACGGCGCTTTAAGCTTGGGTACGAACACAGATGGTTCACTCGATAGCTTACTATCGAGTGAACCATCTGTGTTCTCTTTGAGCGTTGCTCTTCTGCGGTCTCGTCCCCCGCGGAAGTCCGTCGGCTATCCGTCATCGTCAAAACAACGCACGGTGGCGCTTTTTAGGTCTCAGCCGGGGTGAATTATTGTTGCGATATGTATGGAGGTTTGGGACTACGAATATGTGCCACTTGGAGACTGATGTAGGAAGAAATGTGAGTTTTTGGTGGGTTGTTGTTGTAATCAGTGTGAAACATCGTGAGAAAACCCGAGGTTTAGTTGGCTCCCGTATTGACTTGTCTTTCCTGTGGGCTAGGCCGACTAAGCTGTCAGGATGGTATAGGTGCTGGGCAAGCCTACAGCCACTGCAGCGCCGAGTGGTCTCCTCACCCATCTAGTGTGAGTGAAGGTGCCACTGGACGCTGTATAAATCATCTCATTACGTTACGTAAATGCAAAGGCTTTAGGTACTTATTGTTGTAATGTGATGGGCTCCGATAATTTATAACAGCAGTATATTTTGTAGTTGAAGATAATGTATTCTGTGGTTGACGCTAGATAATGTTTTAATCAACGTAAATACAGTCAACAGCACGTAAACAGTTTACGTTTTCTTTGCAAAGTCGCCCGGAACGTAACTGAATAGAGTGCACGTGTGTAAAGGTTAAAGTGCCGTCGACTGTACCAACTTTTTTCAATCAGAAATATATGTTGCAACTTTGCAAGATACCTTCAGACCTTGGTTTAAAAAATATTCAGCTAATCAAAATTTTATATTGACATTTCCGACAGTTTTTACGTATACGTCTATGTATAAGGATAATTGAAAGACCAGTAATAAAAATTCTGCATGGATGGGTACATCAGGGTGCCCTTATGGTCCATAAGTATCAATTGTATTGCAATATCGGTATCGATTAGTCGTGACATACTTTTTGCTTCAATTGATTAATGATGTCAAAATTTTTATAACGAGTGATCTCTCAAACGGACTGTCCACCATGTACAATTAACAGATTCTGCAGTACGATCAACAGCTTCTGGCACTTCAATTATCAACTCTCGCCACAAGCAACAAGATCTATCTGGAACGAAATTTCATAATGCTGACTTCATCTATACAAATCACCAAACATCGATTAACAAAAGCCCATTCTAACGTTTTTTTTTTTCTTTTCCCAAAACTTGATTAATGACCTGCATAATATTGCAAAATGCACTTTCCATCTCGCTTTTGTCCCGAAGGGTCGAATCATACTTCATTCTACGCTCTTTCCGTACACATTTTTGCCAAGGGCAAAGTAAGACAGTCCAAGACAGATTTGTCCAAGTTTACTCAAATATTTTCAGCATTTTGGAGTATCAACTCAGCATCATTACTGCGAATCTCTTGTGGATAAGAGATAATTATTGGTTTTCAAGTGATTATCTTTTCTTATGTCCATGGATGCGGATGGCTCGGTACCGTGAGAGGTGGCGCGAGGGGAAAAAGGCCTATACCCAACAGTGGGCAGAGGTGGGCTGATGATGATGATGATGATGATGCTTTTTTTACTAGGTATATATCCTCATCTGCTTGATGTGCAGCATCAAGCAGCAGTTCATCAACAAGTTTTTTGGGCAGTTCCACTACTTCGTAGACCAAAACACATAATCGGCTGAATTATTCTTGTTCTGTTGTTTACGATACTGAAAAGAATACTATGTTATTGCCGCGAACGAAAAGTCGCTACACAAAAATAGCTCAGTTTAGCTACAAAATGTAAAAAAACTGTGAAAATTCTGAATTTACCGCCACGTTGCTATCGTCCAACCTTAAGTAGCGTTCTAGATTAAACTGTATTTAATTGCGTTTAAGTAGCGTTCTAGTTTAAACTGAGTTTAAGTAGCGTTCTAGAATACCAAACCAGAAAATCGCCGAACCGCATTGAGCACGCGTGGTGATTAAGCTCGAACTCTCTCACTGAGAGAAGGCCTTTGCCCAGCTAGTGGGACATGTACAATTGTACAGGCTACATCTTACTCTTACTTCTACAGGGTGCACTCTAAGTCGATAGCGGAACTTTAAGTAGGCTGTCTACTGATCAATACAAACAACTTGTACTAGGTGGCGACAAAAATGGAGTGAAAAAAATATCAGCTGTTTCATACATTTGGCGCAGTACTGAGTCGACCTTTTGTAAGGAACAGCTGATATTTTTTTCACTCCATTTTTTTCGCCACCTAGTACAAGTTATTTGTATTGATCAGTAGATAGCCCACTTAAAGTTCCGCTATCGGCTTAGAGTGCATCCTGTAGAATACCACCCTAAGATCTTTCGCCTCGAAGTTTTTTCCGGTTGCAATCTGAAACTTTGTGCGGTTTGAGCACGGTTTGAGAGCTCAACTCAGTGTGCGGGTGATAATGGACACATGTCCCGACATCCATCAACCCGACAGATGTCTGCGAGTGGACGTGCGAGGAGAGTTATAGGTGGCGCGCGGATCGGTTGAGGGCCTACTCTCACAAGGAGGGTGGAGACGAGTCTACTTTGTAGAGCTTGTGTAGCAGTATGAGTAACGCTCGACTTCTGGTAGAGAGATCAAATCTAACAGGCATGTTACTTTCTTGAAGCTATTTTGAATTAACTGAGGCCTTTGCATCTACGCAATGAGATGATTTATACAGCGTCCAGTGGCACCATCACTCACACTACAGGGTGCACAGTAAGTCTAGCGGAACTTTAAGTAGGCTGTCTACTGATCACTACAAACAACTTGTACCAGGTGGCGAAAAAAATGGAGCGAAAAAAATATCAGCTGTTCCATACAAAAGGTCGACTCAGTACTGCGCCAAATGTATGAAACAGCTGATATTTTTTTCGCTCCTTTTTTTTTTGTACAAGTTGTTTGTAGTGATCAGTAGACAGCCTACTTAAAGTTTCGCTATCGACTTAGAGTGCACCCTGTAGATGGGTGAAGAGACCACTCGGCGCCGCAGTGCTTGGGACATTGATTAATATTTTGAATTAATAATTGATTAATCACACATGCTAAATTTGATCGTCCTTGTAGAAATCGGGCAATTGCGTTAATTTTTCCATCGTTTTAGGGATAAACAAAATTTAATTTAAATAAAAATTAAATATGGTTTAAACACGGTCAACGAATTATCGAAAAGCATACAATAAAATGGCATAGGTACAATAAATTTCTTCATTCACCCAATCGTATGTGAATTTCATTAGGGTCAAAGAAGATTCACATACGAAGGAGTGAGTGAATTACTTGGAGAAAACCTCGTAGGTGACTCGAAAGTAGCCACCCAAAGTAACCGGGCTAGATCGCATTATGCTAGACTTTACCCGATGCATTTTCGGGTTACTTTTCTCGGGTACTCCGTACATAGCGCCGCCAATGGAAAAGAAAATCATATATTACTTATCTTCTCTTCGAATGCGTTTTTTGCTTAAAAAAACGGTCCGTCAGATACGAATCTCTAGGCTTATTTTTAGGACCTAAGGCCTAGATTCCAGATCCTAGAACCTAATCCTAGAACCACAACGCTTAATTATTTGAATTAATATGTATTAAAAATAATAATTAAAAACCTTTGAACAACAACTTCTACATACACGTGTATCATCTGATTCACGCTAATGGGACTGGAAAACTGTCTCCTAGACACAGGATTTTTATCCTAGTTAAAAAGACAGGGAACCATGATCAATTTAAGTTTTAACGTGCTAATTTTAATATTAATGCTTAATTTAAATAACATGCAATGCTCCACACATAATAAATAGTTAAGATCTATGTAACATGCAACTCTTGTTTGGGTCAATATTTATTTTATATTTTAAGAATAATAAATAAAATAAATTTAAATTAAAATCTTTTTATATTTTCAGCCCAGCTAATGTCCGCACAAGAAATAAACGGCCACTTTTGACTAGTTGACAGAACAAAATTTGATGGAAATCACATTTAAAAGTTGACGTGTTTTAGGAAAAAACCAATAAAAAAAAAAACCCTGTAGAGGCGTGTCGCGGACCGTTCAGACTGTTCTTGTCTCATTGCTGAAGAAAACAGATGCTGACGGAGGATTGATTGAAGTGCATTGTGACAAATCTTTGTAACTTACCTATAGGGCAGTGTTCACGAGACCCTTAATAAACCAAACCTTCAACTTGCAAAGGCCACTAAACGACGCCAGCTTTAGCTCAAGTCCAACATTTCAAACTAGGGCTGTGGTAAAAGTGTTTAGCTGATGCGGATTATTGCGGAGTTGCGGAGCTTTGGAGCGACGTAACGAATTCACGGTAAGGTTTTTTAAGTCAAGTTTATTTTTCAGACAGATGGTGCTGAGGGTACTGCATACAAATATTTCCCAATCAATGCGAGAAAAGTTTTGACGATAGCAGGTAGTCACGGTCAGAATCTAGAATAGCCAAGGCGCACATCAATTTACCCAATTTAATTCGGAAGGCAAAGTTTTTTGTTCGAAAGACCGTTATTGTCTTAATCTTATCTTTAGACAATATTGAGAAACTAATTTCAATATTTTTTATTTTGGTTCAGTAGTTTGGATTTTACAACGTTTCAAAGATACGGTTTTATGACCTTCACGCGACGGTCTGCATACTGTTGGCGGTCATAGGAACAAAACATTTTAGCGCATAAAAACAAAACTACTGGACCAAAATAAAAAATATTGCAATTAGTTTCTCAATATTGTCTAAAGATAAGTTTAAGCCAATAACGGACTTTCGAACAAAAAACTTTGCGTACCCAATTCCCTATTCCGTGACCCAAAATGGAATTAAATTGATGCGCTTCTAGGCGTGGCATTAATAGTCGTCAGCCCAAGCTCGAGCTCAAGTAGGTGATCTCAGAAAACAAAATCAAATGAGCTTGAGTAGATGTCAGCATAATTATAGACAGTAGCTTGTGCTTGAAATTTACATTAGCCAAGGTCTCAAGTCGCCTAATGTCAATGTCAAGCTCAACCTAGTGTCTCATGCAAGCCTACAGTCATATTCCACGGCTCGTCTGGTAGCTTCCAAATGGTAAATTATCTAATGTGAATGGAGGTGCCACTGAAAGGTGTAAACAAGTAAGTTTAACCGTTTACGAAACACAAAATGTGCAGTGCTTATGAAAGTTTAAGTGTTAAAGCATAAGTCTAACTTGTTTCTTACACCATAAATATCCGCTTCCAAAAATATCCGCAAGTACCTTCACTCATGCTAGATGGGTGAAGAGACTTCTCGGCGCTGCAGTGCTTGGGACTTTGACCTGGGGATTTGATTCCGCATTTTATGCGGAGCTAAACCCACAACCCTCGACTTCCGCTAAAGCAGCCGGTTGACTGATGGCTGCTCGCAACCCGCTCGTTCAGTAAATAGGCGAGATTTGGATGTATATTCATAGGAAAGGTGTATATTAATCAACTAGCATAAATCTAACTTTTTCTTTTCGTCATAAATATCCGGAAGCATCGGCATGTCATACTGAGGCTGAAACTTCAGAAATCTCCGCTTCCAAAAATATCCGCAAGTATCCGCATGTTATGCGGAGGCTAAACCCACAACCCTCGACTCCCGCCAAAGCAGCCGCCTGACGGATGGGTGCCCGCGACCCGCTCGTTCAATAAATAGGCGAGATTTGGATCGCACAATAAATGATTTAGTTCTAGGTCGACGTAATGAGTGGATTGATGCCGGGGCGCCCCGTCATTTGTCTCCTAGAGAGGGAAGGTAACTGTTTTAGGATGGAGTGGATTTGCGCGTTGCTTTTTTAGGAGGGCTGTTGCGGTGTTATATAGTCGACTTTCTGTTGTAACCAGCTTGTTTACATTTGATTTGGACATCAGGCAACTTATTTTATTTAGATTTAGATCACTTTAGGGTACCTGGGGATATACGTTTGTACCGCTGGCTATGGGCCCCCAGCGAAGTTAGTTTTGACCCCTTGTACCCAACAAAACCTTCTGGATTGATAACACAGCGGGCTATCGCTCTTATCAGATTTTATTTGGCTAATTATATGAACCAACATTTTCAGGGGTATCTGTAAAGGCCTACCTACCTTCTAAAATTCTCTTCCTAAAAAATGAATGAGCCAAGACAAGTATTCACTGAATCAAATCGTCCAGCTAAAATAAAACAAAATATATAACCTACTTGACACAAAAACCTACTAACGGCCGACAACATTATTATTGTAAGAGCAATAACGCTAGAAGAAAACCGGACAGAAGACCCATGAGAATGAATCACAGACTTTAATAATTGAACGAGCGAGCGAAGTTCTCCGAGTCTACTGGAACAATCCGGCGTTTGTATGTATGTATGTATGTATGTATGTATGTATGTATGAATGTTCGTTCGACGATAACTTGAGTAAATTTAGACGGATCGTCATGAAATTTGGTAGGCAGGTAAATGAGGCCAAGAGAATTTTTAAGTTCGGACATAAGCTAAATCGGTCGAGGGGTTGCTGAGATATGGGGTCGCGAGTTCATAGTTCGGGGCGAACCACTAGTTAGAGAGGTGTAAAGCAGTGAATGTGCATAGTACTTTAGGCCAGTCAATATAAACATCCAAAATCGCAAACACGCATCTATCGACGATTTTTGTACCTATTGTTAGAGCCCCTTAGTACCTAGTTTATACCAAAATTTACAACCCTGAAAGCCCTGTGCTACTCCAAATTCCAGCACTTGTTCTAGTTTAAAAAAACACCTAAAGCAATATTTGCTTTAATTTGAGCCCAACTTAACTTCTCTAGGTCTTATGGTTGAGGAGATAAACTGCCAATTTCTGAATTGAGATATCCACTAAGCAAATTCTTAAGTATCGTTCTGTCTCTGCAGATTTCTCACAAAAGAGCGTGACAGGACGATACTTAAGTATTTGCTTAGTAAATTTCTCAATTCAGAAACCGGGCCAAAGCCTGTCAAAAAAGCACATTTTTTTCCCCAAAATGTGTCTTTTTTTCAAAAAAGTGTCAAGACACGATAGTACCCGCTGAACTAATAGTCCTAGAGATAAGTCATGAAAGAAGATCTTGTAAAGAATTTAATGAGATTTAATTTGATACCAAAATTGTGTCTCTAGGCCTCACCACCACCACCATTTGAAGGTAGTTTTTTTTTTTCACTTTGTGCAAACCTTTAATTTGGATTGGTTGAACCTTTATTATCTAGAATAATCTAGATCAATTCGTTTTTTAAGGTGCATCGGCAAACCTCTGACAGGAACTTTCGTTTCTTTTTATTCAGTGACAGTAATGATTAAAACATGTTTTATAATGCGATGGGGCGTCCGGAGACAAATAGTCCACTCAATTATACTCTATCTAACGTCTGAAGACCATTCTGAACACCTAATTAGAATTTCAGGACTTTATTTATGACGCCTAGTATTGTAAAATTAAATACTGAAAGCAACGGGTGACAATGTATTCTACGAAAAGGCGTCGAAAAGCAAGTCAAGGAAACCGGTCCATTTGGCGTTTATCTGACAGAGATCGCTTTAAGCGATAAGACCGCCCATTGTATATTGATTAGTTTAACAATGTCCCAGGCACTGCAGCGCCGAGTGGTCTCTTCACCCATCTAGTGTGAGTGAAGGTGCCACTGGACGCTGTATAAATCATCTCATTACGTAGATGCGAAGGCCTTAGTTTGAGAAAATCCTTTGTAAATAATTTGTTCGGTTTGTTGTAGGTACACAAGACAGCGCGTAGACGCTTACACGCTTGCACTCTATTCACTTACGTTACGGGCGACTTTGCAACAAATAATTATGACAGCACGTCAGAGTGTACACATTTGTTGTAAAGTCACCCGTAACGTAACCGAGTAGAGTGCACGCGTGTAAGGGTCGAGGTGCTGTCGTGTGTTTATACAACAAAGAGTATTAAGAGGGCGTTAGAACACCATTTTCCCATACAAACGTAGTTCGGGTTTAATTTCTAAACTACAGGTTGGATTTTGCTGAAACTTGGTTTATATCAGTAGATGATCAATATGAAGGTTTGCAAATAGTTTTTATAAAAAAAAAAATAGCCTAAAAGAAATTAGAGCGATGCGTTTTTCGCGCCGAAAAAGGGGTTACTTTCAGCTGTTATTGACTTACATTATTACACTGTCTATTGGAGTCTAACTTCCTTGGGAACATCAATAATGTAGTACTTGTCAGAAAAAAAAAAGATTTTTGAAATACCTTATAAATGTAGAAATGGCAGCGGAACTACAAAACATTTTGGGAAAATAGATCTATTACATTACAACTACAACTAGATACTCGCGAAAGGACACGAACACACGTAGACTCATACAGCCGCATTGCCTCCCACTTTTCCCGCGCCCCGTCTCGCTCTGGGTGAAACAGCCATAGAAAACAGTGTTTCACGCGCTTGGCCGTCACTGAGTTCCCACGGTCCTGAAGGAGCCTCTTAAGTACTACTACTACTTATTGAGAGTAGGCGAACTATCTATGAATAACGTCAAAATTTCTAATAATCATGGGCCCCACGCAAAAACGCAAAATACACAAACAAAGGGCCACCAGGAAGGGAAGGGAGGGACGAAGGGCCTCCATTAATTTGATGAAATAAAACAAAACGTCAGTTTTATTAGCGGCCGTTGTTACAACAATGACAGACAACGCGGCTCATGGTTCCAACGAGCGTAAAAGATAGAGAAGGACCTTTTACAACCGTTATACACGGTGAAATTTTAGTGCCTGTAAAAATCCTGTTGTTTACAATAATGAAAAGAATACTTGCCGTGAAACCAAAATTGCTCCTTTGGAAACAAAAATAGCGGTTTAGCTACAAAATGTAAAAAACTGTGAAAATTTTGAATTTCCCGCCACGTTGCTATCGTCCACCCTTAAGGTCCAACCATAGCAGCGTAACGGGAAAAATATAAATTTTCACATCTTTTTAAATGTTGAAGCTAAACTGAGCTATTTTTGTTCAGCGATTTTTCGTTCGCGGCAATAAAACAGTATTCTTTTCATTATTGTAAACAACAGAACAACAATAATTTTGCCGATTATGTGTTCTGGTCTACGAACGAGTGGCACTGCCCAAAAAACTTGACGTAGACCAGAACACATAATCGGCTGAATTATTGTTGTTCTGTTGTTTACAATAATGAAAAGATTACTATTTTATTGCCGCGAACGAAAAATCGCTGAACAAAAATAGCTCAGTTTAGCTACAAAATGTAAAAAACTGTGAAGATATTGAATTTCCCGCCACGCTGCTATCTTCCAGCCCATAACATAGAAGCAAAGGCCTAAGTTAAAACTATCGAAAAACCGCCTTCCAAACTTGATGCCCGTTCAGAAAGGAGTCTTCTCTCCCCTCGACGCTCCTTGTTTCACGTTCCCGCGTATTTGACGGCATTTGTCTTGCTCAAACGGGGGCGGCGGTACCTGTTGTGGCGACACCGAACGTAAGCATTCAAGGGTTTGACTGACAACTAATCACCCCACCCCTCCCTGCGAGCTTCGGGACCTGCTTGAGGTCCATTTCCGCTTCGGTATGGATGTTTCTCCTTATCCAGAACAATGTTTTTGTTTTTGTTACTATAATTACCAGAGACTTCTTATAGATTTTCCTGTAATCTAATAGATAAGGACCTATTTTTTATGTAATTTTTTTTTATTTTGGCCCAGTAGTTTCGGAGATAAGGGTGGGAGATGATCAATTTTCACGTATTTTCATAAATAACTTCAAAACTATTTATTTTAAAATTATTAAAAAAATCATTTTTTTTAAATCACTAACCCTTGCTAGGGAATAATTTAAACAAATCTATAATAAGTTGAAACAATTCAAGTCCTGTCCCGAGTGAATTTTTTCAACTTATTATAAACGTTTAAAAATACATTTGTGATGATTAAAATAAGCACTTTTATTTCATGAAGATACTTATTTCTTTTATTTAATTTTCTGATTTAACCCACAAAAGTTAAAATAAACCCATAGTTAAACTTCCTCTATTTCAACTCAATCGGTTCAGTAGTTTCGGAGCAAATTGGTTGGGACATACGGACAGACAGACAAACACACGAGTGGTCCTATAATGTTTCGGTTTTTTTTTCCTTTAGAGGTACGGAACCCTAAAAATGGATAACGAAGGAATAAAGGCATCTTTCATTGAAACCTACCGAATGGCACTCTATGTTCAGCAGTTCACTCGTAGAGATTGTTGGTACCGACGCAGCAATGGATGCGCTGCAAAGAAAAGTCGTCGGCCGATGGAAGGAAAATGCGTAACGGGCGATGAATGATATAATTATAATGATTAAGACGAGGCTCGCCTCAGTTAAGACGTTTGTCTGAGACTGATACTTGGGTGAAGGCGGATTTGGGTTGCGGTTAGGGGGGTCTGGAAAACCGCAGTGAAAATTCCACCATAATTTTGTACGGTCGGCCACAGTCTAGGATACCCCATGGCAGCTCTTACCGCGAGCGACATAAGGGCGCCAATCAAACTAAAAAAATATCCTAGCGTGTGGCCGACTGTAGTACCTACTTTACTTACAAGTTACAACCAATCGGTCGGTCGTGAGAGGTGGCGTGAGCATGAAGAGGCCTTTACTCAGCAGTGGGTGCTAACAGGCTGATGATGATGATGATGAATCGGTCACTTTAGCTTTAGGATGTAACACTAGTTTTATTTACTTTGGAAGAAAAATCAAAAGTAGGTACCTACATAAAACGAGTGTTAAATTCTGTAGTCAATGTGTAGTAAAAAAGTTAAAAAAAAAGTAAAAAATATTTATTGGCAAAAGTGATATTTGTAGCAACTAGCAACAGTTTTTACTCGACTTTTCAAAAGGCATGAAAGAAAATAGAACCTATAAACCTCCGATAAAGGATAAAACATAAACTAATCATTCTCAGTCAACTTTCAAAGTGACAGCGATATGGTTAAAAATTCCCAGCAGGCAGATTCTAATTCGAAGATCAATGCTGGATACATTTTTCCAATAGTTATTTTTTCTTGCATCGACTAAACAACCTGCACTTATTTCTTTGCAGGTGTGAAGTTATTTTAGGGCCGTCATATCGAATGGCAGCACAAAGCGCTCGTCGAGCAAGAGTAACTGACAGCTGGCTGTTCCATACATTTGCTGTCATTTGCCAATCGTCTGCGGTCGAAACTTTATGGAACAGACAGCGATCAGTAGCCCACCAGTTCTCGCAAAATGCAATGGCCATTGCTTTTCCTGGAAAAACGTTCAATTTCAAAAACAAACAGTTGCAATATTGATAGGTTTTATCCAATTATTGTTTTATGCAACCGGGTGTTTTTACCTGTTTTCAATGTTGTCTCCTTTGCAAAGCATCTTGTAACTTGTTAGTACAAAGTACATGTACCTAACTACGACAAACTATTAGTAGAAGATCGAAGGGAGCACATAGAAGTTTTTTTTTTAGTAGCTTATTATTAATTTAGTATTTTGAGTTTATTCATTTCATTACACTTGCCGCACGTCACTTTGTCATGTCTGAAAACGTCAACTTTGTGTTTCATTACCCCTTTTCATTAAACTGCTCACACCTTCATTATTTGGGACACTATTTGAGTGAAATGATAAATAAAAGAATTGCATTTAAAGTATGTAACATATATATTTCTTTGAGCTTTTAATTGCATTTTGAAATACAACATAAAATATTAAATAAGATTATTAAATTTGGTAAAATCAATATTATTATTTTTTTCAACACCATTTTTCATTTTTAAAGAATGAGCAAAAATACTCCCGAAAAGAGCTAGCGTATACATAATTATTTTTCGTATGGGTTTTTATCGTTAAAATGATAGTTATCGATTTAAAATTTTGAGTATGTATCGTGGTACCATTGTATTATAGTTTGATAAAGACAAAGTTAACGTTGACCAAAAGAAAATCACTGTTTTCGAAAAATATGATCAACATCAAATTCTGAAATGGGGTCTTTTTTGACAGCGTTTACAAGATCAGTAACTATACAATTGTACAATGGAACCACGGTTTACAATTTTCACTTCTTAATAAGTTGTGATATCGTCTGAACCTTACATTTAGTATGTTTACAATATTTTTCATTAAATATAAAATGAGCGTCCGCTCAAGTCCGTATATACAGGTCGTATATCTGATGTTACAATTGGAAGAAATCTCTTTAATAATCAATTTAGAAGGTCCTAAACGTATACGAATGTTTGTTTCTCTTTTAGGTAAAAGAAAACAGTAGATATATTGTATATCACGTTTTATCCTCAAAATATCTTAGTCGCGTCGCTAAGGACAGCCAAATTGTATCGCTGTTACATTTATTGGTATACAAGAGTTCACAGACGTAGTAGTTACCTAAAGTACATCTTAACACTAAAATAATAAATAGCAATCCTGCCAAAGAGCGTCCTACCTATAGCGAACTTTACACTAGGGAGATTTTGTTTATAATATTGCGTCCTATTGTAGGTTTGTATGTACAACATCAACTTAACATTTACACCGTACAAACCGAAAATAACTGAGATTGGATCTCTGAGATTACACCGCCAACGAACGATTGTTGGGCAAAAGTGAAAAAAATTAAAAACACCATTCAAAATATACAAATAGAAAACTAGAAAAACCCTAAATGATTTTATATAAAACAAAAATAATTAAGTAACATGAGACAAAAATCAAAATTAATATTGCAACGAATTCCAAAAATACTGAGAGTTGACACCACGCCGGACTGACGTGCGGTCAAATTCAATCACATGCAAAAGGCAGATTGCAAACAACATTACACAAACGTAATTAAGGATTCCTTTTCAATTATTAGCAAAAATACATTTACAAGAGATCGAATCGAACGTTTTATGACTTAATGAGACTTATCTATTTACAATTATTGAAATGGAATTACATGTACCTAGTGTGGAAGAGAAGCCGCGACGCCATCAGGCGAAACCTTACTCCTCTAAAGGCAATATTTTCAAAATATCCTCTTACACCTAAATGAACGTAAGACGTTTGGCGTATACTTAAGGGTCCGTATAAGGCTAACTAGCGCCACCAATGTTGAAAAAATCATATCTTCCTTTAGAAGAAGTTTATGGAAAAATCCTAAGATGAGCCTATGCGCCATGCTTTTCTAGATTTTTAAGTGTAGATACCCTCTTCGAAATTTACTTTTAAGCTAAAAAATTTTCGATAACCGCCAAAAACGGCCGTTTTTGGCGGTTATCGAAAATTTTTTAGCTTAAGACTAGAAATTGAGTTGGGTACCCACACTTAAAAATCTAGAAAAGCATGGCGCATGAGCTCATCTTAGGATTTTGTCAGAAACTTCTTCTGAAGCGAGATATGATTTTTTCAACATTGGTGGCGCTAGTTAGCCTTATACGGACCCTTAAGTAGCTAATCGTTATTACAACTATGCGGTGAACGCTAACAATAATTTCCTAATTTTTTAATTAAATTGGCAAAGAGTTTCGAAATACTTAGCGTCGCGTGCGCGACTCGCACTAACCCTAAGAAGGTTTTAACGTAGCAAGATATGGTATCATCACAACTGATGGCCCGTCAGACCGTATGTACAGCTTTGTACCGTCTACACGTATTTACTGGACAACTGCTTCGCAAGCTCCGTATACTTTAGAAACTTGGAGTGGGGGCTCTCCTCAAAAGACTGAGACGGACTCCGAGGGTCTTGGGGAGACGCCGCGTTGGAGCCCCCACTCTTGTGAGTGCCGGGAGACCCGGGCGGGGGAGGAGCCTTCACCTGGCCCTGCTCCGGCAGAGCTCCGTCTTTGACAAAATGCACTTTGGACAAATGGTGCCGGTAAGCACCTTTAGAAATGAACGGTGTGTCACAGAACGCGCATTTGGTTATGGAGTCAGTGGTGACAGCGTCGTTGCATGCCCAGCTGAAGGTCAAGATGCTTGGGGGTCCGGCCGGGGACGGAGCGGGGGGCGCGGTCCTAGCTGGGTTGTTCTCAGTTTTATCGCAAAGTTTTTGTAAAGCGGCTAAAGGGTGACTGCTGCCGCGGCGCGAAGAGCTGGGCTCGCTCGACGACCCTCCCCCAGCGAGGTTATCAAACATTGAGGATAAAGCACCGAGGCTTGAAGCTGGCTTCCTTTCACCCCCGGGGGTGTTGACCGACCTATCGCTAGCCGGGCTGCGAGGACTAGCAGCAGGGCTGGGACCCTCACTCTCTCGCTTAGGTACGGCCTTCCCGTCTTCGTTAGAACTGTTCGGTCGCGGAGGCTCATCATCGTCTTCTACTTCAGTCTTAACACGAACTTGGCCGCTCAAATCTACACCGTTTTCACGGTCCTCCTCTTCCTGAACTTCTTTCTTTATCCTAACTTCTGTGGCGCGATCTTCGGAAGCGGGGGTTTGGGAGCCGCGAGTGTCGGGGGTGGTGCGAGGAGTCATGTGGTAGGAAGCGTCTAGTTTTCGGTCTGGAGTGAGAGATTCGACACGACTGCCCCCTCGCTCGGACATGGAGCTGGACTCGCTGCCGCTGCGCTCGCGACGGCCATATGCCTGCTGATGCTGCTGATAGCTCCTGAGCATGTTCATCGTATGCGGGTCAACTAACGGCTTTGTGTAATCTACGCTTTCGTCTATTCCTAGTCTTTTCAAAATGCTAGAGCCGATTGGGGCATGAGAAGGAGCGCCTGGCATGCCGGGGACTGAATGCCTGGAGCGTGTATCGAAGCTCTTCTCGATTAACTGCTCAATGGCGTTTAAGACGGAGGGGGATGAGCTCTTCTCATTGCTGGCGTTTGCGTCTTTGGAACTAGGTGAAGAATCGTTGACTGATGAAGGGGAGCGATGATGGGCAGAACCTGGAGAGGGTAATTCCTCATTGATGCTCTTACGACCGTCACGACCGGTAGGAGTCACGTGCCCGGGCACATCTGGGGGGATGATATTGTTGGAAAGAAGAGCGCTCTTCAAAAAGTTCCTTTGACTATTGGACATCGGCGCGCCTATACACTGTCGTATGTGCTCGACAAAGACAGCCGTCTCGATTTTATCGCCACATTTCTCGCAAGTTATTCTACTACCAGCGCCGAAGTCCCTCATGGGTTTGCCCATAGGAACCCCGTTGCCTTCTCCATTCTTAAAATCATGGGAAGCCCTTTCTAGTTCAAGTAACTTCCTAACTGGCAAAGATTTCTTTCGCTTTTCGCGGGTTTGACGTCGCCTACCACCGCTCTCGGTGATGGACCGCATAATGTGCTCTTTGTAATGAGAATTCTTGACCATATGGTTGCTCAATTCTTTTAACGAACTAAATGCTTGGTCGCAAACCTTACAAGTAAGTACTGCGCTAACGTGGCTGCTGGTGCCAGTAGTGGGCGGAGCGGCATTGGTGCCTCCTTGAGTGCTAGAATTTGACCCCTTTCCATCATCTGAAGATTTCCACGATATTATCTGCTCTTGGGAGATGATATTAGTGTAGTGTTGGGTTCTCTGCATGTGACTAGTCATTTCAGCCAAAGAGCGGAAGCTCTCAGCGCACCACATGCATTTCAAAATCTGTCTAGTTTGCTCAGCGCCCTTGCCTAGCCATACATCTTGACCGCGGACTAACTTTCTTGGGATTGGCATGTTTTCTTTGATGAGCATGTTCAAATCGCTTTGACTAGGCTTTGAGGAACCACTCGACGATGAGGAGTTGTGCGATGGCGTTGAAGGAGAACTTGACGGTGGATGCAGAGATGGTGGGAGAGGCGCTGAACCAGGAGGCACGGGGACGTTGACTCCGCAGTGCTTGGCTTCTTTCATGTGGACAGTCAAGTCAGCTAAAGAGTTGAAACTCTTTTTGCACCAGACGCATTTGAGAACATCCTTTGTTTGGTCTGCACCTTTGTTCAGCCAGTGTGACTGCCAGGCCGAGTGACGGGCAGCAGCGTTCGGCGCAAGACCTGCTCCTAAGGCAGCGCTTTGTACAGATCGGAACAGCTCTTCACCTCCAAGTCTACTCAACTCACTCATCTTTTCAAGCGCTTTTGACGCATCGCTGGGTGTTGGCCCACCGTGTTTTAGTTTACCGTTCCAGTCTGGCGGGGTGCCTTTAGGTGAGAGGCTGGCTGCAGCGACCGCAGCAGCAAAGTATGGCAAATGTGGGGCTACAGGCGTGGACCAGGGTGACGGAGCCGCTTTGAACTCCGACTCTCTTCTCGAACTCTTCCTTGTTGGCACCGGCGAGGGTGACCCCTCCGGTCCCCGCTTCCTAGTTCCGACCGAAAGGTCAAGTGGGCTATTTTCGGGTGTCTTACTGAGATTGACGGCGTCGTCTGCGTCGTCATCGTCGTGGGGCGATTCGCTTCGTTTCGTGCTAAAGTCTAGTGCGTCTGAGCGTTCTGTGTCTGTCATGTCTTCTTGGCAGGACATGAGGAGACGCTGCTGGGCGGCCGCGGCCGCTGCGGCGCCGAGGTAGGCGGCCACTGCGGCCGTGTGCGGCGGCAGTAGGGCTGCGGGCAGCGAGGCGGGTAGGGCTGCCGTCAGAGCCGCGGGCAGGGGCAGCCCCGGCGCACTCCGCCCAGAGTACACCGAGTCATTTGAGGGGCACCGCGGAGCCCCCGAAGACTCCCGCGACATACATCTCGGGCTCTCCCTGTGGACAACGAAATAAGCCTCATTAGCATCGATTCGTGATTGATTCGAATGCATTAGAATGGTAATGGGACTGGTTGGCTTAATATTGGGCAACGGACGCAGATAAAGTTCGATGATATAATAAATTGGCGATTTGAATTTTAATGGCGGATCGAATTACAATAAAATGGTTTCGGATGAGGATTTATTATTGCGATGAACGGGAAAATATTTAACAACATTGGTGAGATACAGAACAAAATTACTATATTATTACTAAGTTTTAAAACTAGTCAATAACCATATTATCGATCAGTGTCGTCTGTCATTAATAAAGATGGATTATAATATCACAACGACAATAAAATACTGTCTGTCAGCAATCCACAAAGCTTCTTATCGGTTGATAAATTAATTTCATTCATTACTTCAGGCCTTACTCAGGTGTTTTTTTTAAAATATAATTTAACAAATCGACACGGTACTCAATCACAATGGGGGAAATGTGAAAACTACTTTCTCTGTCGATATCAATGTTTGAGTATTCCAAATCACTCAGTTTATCGGTTTATAAAACTGGCATATAAAAAAATAACGTCAGTCAAAACTCCGTTTTATAAAAGAGCAATGTTGTTGTAGTCCCGAAAAGCAGTTTTTAAACTCTCGTAACGACATGCAGGAGTATAATATAAATGTAACTTTTTATGGGTTATGAATTTTATGGAGCAAGCAGTGAAATCGGATATCTCAGCCAGATGAGACAATTTCGAAAACATGTTTTGTTTTGTAAAATAACAAAGAACGTATTTTCGCCACTTTTTATCGAATAAAACACTCAATACTTTCTAAAAAGCAGTCGTTTTTCAAGATTTTTTGAGTTCTGAAAAGTTTATCCAATGGAATAAAATAGAAGTTGAATAAAAATAAAACGTTTTTATTTTTTTATTTTGGGGTAAAAGGTATGATAAACACAAAATTCTTCTTTCAGATGATTACCA
This sequence comes from Zelleria hepariella, assembly GCA_949319315.1. Lineage (NCBI taxonomy): Eukaryota > Metazoa > Arthropoda > Insecta > Lepidoptera > Yponomeutidae > Zelleria > Zelleria hepariella. Next base: position 23,088,131 of record OX439384.1, read on the forward strand.
TCAACTTCTTTTTAACAACTTACATATTTTTTTCAAAGAATTCTTCAAATAATATTTTTTTCAAATAGTTACTTCTATTTTTGTACGAAGCCACCAAACTACAACTTCCAATACAACTACAAGTTGAATTTTCGGTTGGTGGGGCAAGTGGGGCTTCGAATATTCCGATGTAATTCTAACAATTTCAGAATAATACCAAAGAAAAACGAACAATCCAAACGAACCGACATATCCACAAAAGAAACTACCTCAACACAACACACACACTTCGCAACCAAATGGAAAATCCATACCTGAGATGGTCGTGCTCCACGATCATCGCTGACCAGATCTGTTCAAAATATTGGCGAAGAATCTTGACTGTCTTCCAATGAATCCATAGAACAACACACCACAACCACACAAGGAACTGATAGGGAGACTTTTGTTTGGGAATACGTCGCGAAAGACGCGCGCGACTTGACGGTCGGTCGAGGAGTGCGAGGTGCCTGCGGCGGTAGCGGCGGCCCCGCGTGGAATGAGACGCCGCTTGATTTACGACCCGCCTGCATCGCCCCCGCCCCGCTTGCCTCCCGCCGGCGAGCGAGATGGAGAACCTGCGGCTGAAAAGTGTGACGAGAGCGAGCGAGACGAGCGTACGTTCGGAGCTTCGAGGGGTGGGCGCTGCGTAATGCAAGCGTGCGTGTGATGCGCGCCTTGGACGTGCAGTGACGGGCGATCGGTTCGCTGACAGGCGGCTGTCAGTGCGGCTGTGACTCAGAGACCTGAACCAATGAAAACTATGCGGCCTCGTGGCCTAATCGACGTTTTTAATAGGTTGGGTTTTTTCTTCACATGTTTTATTATTCCTATCTCACTTTTAATGAACATAACTAAAATGGGTGAAGTACTCGTAACAACAAAGGAATAGTAAAGACGTTTAGAAAACGATGATGATGCTTTTCGACTATTTGCCCACGTCACCGGCAGTATGTTTGGAGGAAAGTCTGCAGGGGATTAGAAAAGATTACTTGCCGGGCGTTGACAAGGAAATGGTGCGTTAACAAAACGACGAGACGAGACCTTTTAACAGACAGACAGGGGACGGACGTCGCGGGATTTACGTGTATCATGAACAGATTTCCGCGACTTGACAAAGGAAAATAAAATTGTTGGGGTTCATCTAGCTGGGTGCTTTTGTTGGGAGAATGGCGTTTGTAAGAAGAGACTTTCAACTTTCAACAGTCTCAACATGTATATTTCATTATTATAACCAGAGCTGGCTGGAAGAAATTTCTTTAGTAATAAGTCCGCCCTTGTACACGTTCTCTTACTCCTTTTTTATTTAAGTTTTTTTTTATATTTTGTGTGCAATAAAGTGTAACAAACAAACTTTCTTAGACTTACAGGATTCTAATTGGACAATATTTTAATTTTCTTTCACGTATTAGTGACATTCAGGCACTTAGAAACTCAAACGTTACAGAACTGTAATCGGATATAAAATCACTGGAGCAATATAACAATTCAAAAGATATTAGAAACATAATTTCAGTCCTAAAGTTTCTGACATTATTCCACCCCACATCAAGAATCGAGCAGAAAAGTTTTTAAATTTCAAAAATCGCCAGCTGTTTATTTCTTCCTGCAAGCATTAGCACTGCGGGCCCATCAATCACTTGTATTTATGTCACTATCGTGCTCTCTGTCCCTCTTAAACTCGTCTTTTGTAACACTATAATGTTGCCATCTCTTTCATCCAGAACCTTTTTACAGTATTCCAAACTTGGATTCAATGTCAGATGCCAAAAAACTATTCACTTGAATTGTGGCAAAACCCAAAGTATTACATTTATTCCGAGACATGTTTCAACGATTCACTACAGCGTTAGAGTGATTATTTCAGCCATCTAGTTTAAGAACATGTGCCGCTGGAAGCTGAATTTGACTAAAAAAATCGATGCAAAGGTCTAAGCTTTCTACTTTGAGAAGTACCTAAAGTGGTGTCAATTTGGATAACATTTATGCGATTTGGTTGCTCGTTTCAACAAACATCTGTCACGATTAGAATAAATTAGCAGTTTAATTTGATGACTAGAGTGATATGGAAACAGGTAGATTTTTCGAAACAATAAAACTGATGAGTAAGTATACTTTTTATAGTTTTTATGTCAATGAGTCACACAAACAAAATTATTTTGCGCCTAATTGGTTGAATATATTAAATTAAAACACCTGACATGGATTAACATTGTTTGAGTTATGCATTTAAACAAACTTATTGACTAGGTAATCTACATAATTTTTTGCCTGTCAGAATCATAAGAACATGTTATATTTTTGTAATTTACAATGTGGCTAAATTATGCAAATTACAATGCTTCTAACAATTTCACAAAAGGCATACCATCAAGGCATACCATATTAACTTTCCTGGTGTCCATTTATATTGTAAACCTGTAGATACTTGCATTCTAAAGACTAGAGAATCAGAGCCGATTCTAAACAATAGCCGACCTAGTCCATCCACGTCCCGTGTTGAAGGTAAAACCATCTATGATGGATGACGTTCACCCGTTGCAACTAATTGACAGTGATGGAACATCACCAACAGACACCGGGACCAGGCTACCAAGACCCCTCCCTGAAGACGCCACAATGAAAACTGATATGAAACTGCAAGACACAGCTTTCAGTGAGGAGTCAAGCAAAGTTGGGCGTGAGAATTGAATGATTCCACCGGACGTAGATAACCATTTTGTTTTTTTCTGTGTTTTTTGTGAAGGAGGAAAGATTTGTTTTGGTGACTATTTTATTCGACGATAGTTCTTAGTGATAATTTTTTAAAACTTTAAGATAATAAATGGTCTACTCATTAAATTTACTACGATTAGTTAAAATTAGGATTTCAAAGTTGGCCCCAAATGAAACTTGGAATCTTGTAAAATTAATAGACCGGTATTTCTTGGTCGTTTTAAATATTTCCTTTAGAACAATACTAGATACTGCATCATTTGTTCATTACCGACCATAAAAATACGAACAAGACAATTTTACCAAACAGACAAATCATTAAAATTCAACATCATCTCATAAATTTTAAACGACTGTATGTTTTTCATGTCAAAATCAACAAGTAGCGCACCTGTTCCAATAGATCTCAAGTCATCGACAATGCTTCTAAAATCAACCGATGAAATGGACAAGGACTGGGAGTAAAGTCTTCCATAGATACAATAATTTCGGTTTAGGAATGGAAAACTTACCAGAATAACACGTGAGCTGTAAATTATTAGCTTTTTCCTGCGATTTTGTCTGCGCTGATGTTGATAACGGGAAAAAAATAAGTCTGGTCGGACGAAGTCATGCGTAAAAATTTTATTATGAATTAACATAATATTATTCATCATTTACTAGAGTACTGAAGACAATTTTTAACCTTACGCGTTATATTATTATGAAACAAGTCAAAGTCAAATACTTGAGGAGCCAACCAACCTGTTTTGAGAAGAATACCTTGTTTATCAGTACCAAAAACTAGAGCTACATTGAGCGTGTCTGACACATCGTTCTAACATGTTTGATCAAGGACCGTGGACTGAATGGTTTGAAACAATATATCAACACAGATGTCTAAATGGGGCAATGGAATTATCAAATCTATGTAAACCACATTCAAGATTTTTTTTAAAATAATTATTACGATCCGTTCTCTCTCTGAGACGACAGAGAATTGCTAGAGCTCCCTAGCCATAGACAGAAAAAAAGTTAAGGACTTCTAAGGACCCTTGTGTCGGCCCCAGACTCCACGGAAGAATAACTGGATAAAAGAAGAAGAAAAAAGAATGGCTACAGAAAGGTGTTAAAGTAACGACAAGAAAACGTTTAGAAATGGTTTCAAAAAGGGCAGCAGTTTTTCATCAATAAGACAATAGAGTAGATGCCCAAAATGCAACAACAATTGATGGACTACAGCTTGCTGTCCCAGTCATTTTTACAACGTCTTCTTATCGTAGCTGACACTACTGAGACTGTTGTAAATTGTTCCGTTTCGTCACCAACCTGTTTGAGACCTTATTACGATTGTGATAAAGGCCATTGACTACGGATACGTCAACCAATAGGCTGGACAAACATCATTCATGGAGCGCTTCGTTGAAAACAATGGTATCATTAGACGTTGACATGTAGACTCGTTGACGACATAGACCACCATCAAGACAATGTTATTGAGTTCAATTATATTCAGTTTTGCTGGTAGGCTGGCACTAAAATGTTTTTTTTCTCCGATATTAATCAAGGTATTGAATCAGTGAAAAAAACTTTAGGCCTTTTACCTCTATTGTTATGAATGATTTATGTAGCGTCCAATTGCACATCCACCCACACCACTTAGTGCCTAGGTCTTGCTTGTTTATGATAGAGTAGGCTTGAAAATGATACTGTTAAAAGTATTTATTTTAAAAGTGTGGTTAACATATAGTAATACATTGGTGGCCCCCGTATATGGCCTGTGTTGTGGGTGCCGGATAAAATATTTAAAAGAAAATAATGCAATAATAATAGTGGCAACAACAATGCGATTTTACCAACTTGTGTAGGTACAGTGAAGTCTAAACTAAGTCGATAGTGGTAGTCTCCACACTATGCCTAGCCTGTGTTGTGGAGAACCAATATTGGTGGTAATTAATACGTTATCAACATGCGCTTTTACCAACTTGTGTAGGTACAGTGAAGTCTAAACTAAGTCTATAGGTGGTCTCCACACTATGCCTGGCCTGTATCGTGGAGAACCAATATTGGTGGTAACTAATACGTTACCAACACTGTCTTATATGCTAGCCTTATCTGCTATTGTCCGAGTCCAATATTCTATCACTAGGCCACCTCCGCTCTTTCGGGTTACAGAATAGAATATCTGTTTTGCGGTTAGAAAGCTCACCTCTCAGCATGTGGATCCTGAATCAAGATGGCTGGTAATGCTATTCTCTGTGATGTCATCTTTATTGTCAGAAACATACCTAGTCAGTCTCTTAGGGTTACATAATAGATCCATTGTGCGGTTAAGAAGCTCACCTTTCAGCATGTGGATCCTGGATCAAGGTGGCTGGTATGCTGTGCTCGATGTCGTCCCTTTCATCGGCGGAGCCCCGAGAGCCCGGCGAGGGTGGCCCGGAGCCCGAGCGCTCCGCTGACTCCTTCACGCCGTCTGGGCTGGTCTGGTCTTCTGTGGACAACGAGAATGGGGTGGTTAGGATTGGTGAAACAAAAAGCCAGCGGATACTTGTATGAAGAGCTCTATTGTATGTATAATCGCGATTATAGCAAAATTTTAAGTAATTCTGAATTTGTGAAAATAATTTCAGTCTAATTGAAAAAGTAACATGTTTGAATTGGTTCATTATTCGGGTTAAAAACAATGTCCCAGGCACTGCAGCGCCGAGTGGTCTCTCCACCCATCTAGTAAATGTGAGTGAAGGTGCCACTGGACGCTGTATAAATCATCTCATTGCATAGATGCAAAGGTCGCAGAAAATAGACCTCGTAACCCATGACAAATATTTAGAATTTCTTTTGGATTTCAAATAAAGCCTATAGGTATAATCAGCCTGTTAACTAGATGTATGGATATGGTCTGATAAAATTACAGCAACGGCGATATCGAATTAGTTTTTTCGCAATGATTTATTAATCATGACAATCAAAAATATAAACGTCGTAGGTTGCAAATTAGCGATAAAATTTGCACTCAACCAAAGGAAAAAGGCCGCTTTGCAAACGTGAAAAGTCTCCTATCAATGTAATTGCGATCATTTGTCACCTATCAATAAATGTAATAGTAACTAAAGACGATAGTCCGCGATACACTCGGTGATAAGACCGGGGAAAATTACGTGAAAACGGGGCCACTACTGCGGCTTGCGCAAACAACATGTGATTAATGATTGATTGATCGTTACTCATCGGTGCGCTGGATCAATTATTCAAAGTTTAGTTATCTGCTGACATAATTCGGGCCGATAAATCGATTGATAACATCGATACATTTTTTGTCGAGCGAGTAGCGCTGCTTGTGAAAGGAAATAAGCGAAGTAATTTTTTCTTTTGTATTCAAGTGGAAACTAAAACTGGCCCCTGTTGCACGAACGTGACAACGATAGGTGATAGGCGACAGGTGACAATCCGACAATTTGACAAGTATCTGTTGCACAAAGATTTTGAGCGACAAATAAGTCATGGTGGAAAATTGACAAATTCGTCGAATTGTCGCGACAACTTGACATATTTCTGTTGCACAAAAGATTTTACGCGACAGGCAAAAAGTGACAAATTGTCGTGAAAAACTTGTCGGATTTGCTTTGTGCAACCATAAATTGTCAAGACGACTCGACATATTTGTCAAATTGTCAGACAATTCGGAAGGCAAAGTTTTTTGTTCGAAAGTCCGTTATTGGCTTAATCTTATCTTTAGACAATATTGAGAAACTAATTTCAATATTTTTTATTTTGGTTCAAATAAGTCAATTTTCGACAAATAAGTCCACTTGTCGCGTACGTGCAACAGTGCCCTGGTCAAAAGCCGACTTTACGGCTGCCTTATTAGCCCTGCTAGTTTAAATGCTAGTGACGACAGTCCGGGCGAATTGTTTTTTTTTTACAAATTAAATGTTACGTAATTATGTTAAGTGTAGTTGGTTATGTTTTGTTATTTTAATTGTATGATAAAACACTAAATTAAAAGGGCACACACGCAGCGGCTCAAAGGCATAAAGGCACGTGTCATCTGACTTTGAAACCGCAATTCAGTCACAAATTAAACAGTCCCAGAAGAACTACAAACTAACACCTGCTAATCTGTATTTAAAGTGCTCAATCGTCATTTCAGGCTATCTATATACCTACGACCAAATACCTCCATCTATACTAAGGAAAACCTCATAAACTGAGACTCCTGCCGGCATCAAGCGCCGGCAAAATTTTGGTCTCTCGAAAGTTCGATTCATCCAAACTAACTCCGTCCTTCCACCCGCGCCCACACACCCCAATCGTGGTTCCGAGCGAACGGATGCACCCGCGATCCTTTGATCAGCCTGCTCCGCGCTGCACAAACGGGGCGCAGCGCCGCCCCGGGCGTCCGTCCGGCTCAGATTGACATGCTGCGTTTTAATCAATTAGCGGACAAACGCGGTTCGCAGACCAGTGGGCCGCGAAATAAACGGACCACACCACCACTGCCGATTTTCGGACCAGAGCTCCGGTTTCACAAAAAGACGGGCCCAGTTTTGGAGGTACAGGTGTGCTCTCCTGGTGCTTGACACTTGGCTAAGTCATCAAGTTTACTAAGGTCACCAAATGGAACAATCACCACTATCAGATTTCTCATCACTGGCGTAGGTTTTGTAGCCATGATATTATTATCATTACTTACTTACCTATTTGTACCTTGTTAGAGCATCTCTTTTTTGGTCTCTACCATTTTTATCTGAATGTTTGACTTTGTCCTTCAGATTTTTTTTTATAGGAACAACTCTTATAAATCTGAACAATTTGAAAGCAAAAAAGCCAAGACTTATACTGTACAAACTAACAACCTAAATTTCAGGGTTAGATAAATATCAATATGGTATAGATTCGGAAGAAAACACTTCAATTGTTACACCATCATTGTCATTCAGTAAGTTTTAAGGCTAACTTCATAATCCGAGCGAAAGCCCAAGTTTTTTGGTCGCATTGGACTTAACAGATGGGAGATTTGCCGTTCTGTTCCAACGATTAGATGAGCATATCCGATATCGAATGTTAAAAGATCGTGAGAGTTTTTCTTTGTTCCAAACCTACCACTACGTTAGAGTGAATGATTCGACAACGAACTTAGAATGCGTTAGGTAGGTAATCGTATGAGGTAATGGGCCACCTCTGGTGTCAGAGTTTTTAGGCCACCCAAAGGGTCTCTGACATGGCTTAACGATTGTTATTAATCAACAACAACCGGGACCAACGGTTTAACGTGCCTTCCGAAGCACGGAAGCGCTCAGATATTATTGCCACTAGCGGTCACCCATCCATGGACTGACCGCGCCCGTTGTTGCTTAACTTCGCCAATCGATTAAGAACGGCTAGTACAACTAGGCTGTGAGCGCTTCTTAGAATGCGTTGAAAATCTTCAATGCCCTCGATTCTACTTCTTACTTTCTTTGGCGCTGCAAACCTTTGTGGGCCTTGGCCTCCTCCACAGTTTTCCATCCATCTCTGGCTCTTTCCTTTTTTTACTAGTCAAATTAAAAACTCGTCAAATAACAAACTAGCGGGTTATTTGACTAGTTTTCTAAAATCTTCTTCATCGCAGTCAATCCAACGCTTTGTACTAACTCTGGTGAATAGAAATAGAATAGAATAGAAAAATATTTATTTATAATCCAAAACACACATTCGGTTACAACAAGACATATACAGGGTGTTAAGGCGCTGTACATAGTGAATAGCCCGCGCGCCAAGAAAAATGCACAAAATCGAGTCCTGTATCAAATACGCTAAAAAAATCCAAAATTTTCGCATATCAAACCCTACAATTAGGTGATATCTATCTAAAACAGCCAGTTTCGTGTTGACATTCATAAACGTTTCGAAGATATTTTTGATGAAAAAAAATAGGCGGCGCACTTTTTTTCAAACAAAATATCTTGCAATCTGTTATGGGTATCAACACAAAACTGGCTGTTTTAGATAGCTCTCACCTAATTCTAGGGTTTGATATGTGAACATTTTCGATTTTTTTTGTGTATTTGATACAGGAATCGTTTTTGTGCATTTTTTTTGCGCGCAGGCTAATTCACTATGCCCAGCGCCTTAAAAGACCGCCAACAGACCCGAAAGGTACGCATACTAGAGACCAAAACAAAGTACTTTTTCGATAAATTATTGCTGGGAAATGATTTTGGTTTTTTAGGTTATAATTTTGGAAAATATTTTATCACGCAATGGATGTGTAACGCAGAGAAGTCATATTGCGCAATCGTTGACATAAACTTTTGTTACTTACGCTCGAGGTGCCGATGTTAAGAATACATTGCGGGTTGCAATTTTAACGTCGTCTTATGCAAGAAGTATTCAAAATTTTGATATGGCTTCTTGAGAACAAATGTTAAGTACTAAATACTGAGTACATTTCTGCAAAAAAAAATTTTTGAAAAGTCCGACTTTGAACCTCATTATCTCGGAAACCGTTGATTTCCCAGGCATAGTTCCTTGGGCAAAAATGGTTGATATGATGAGGACAATACGTGGTTTCCCGCTTTGTTGGCGGTCTTTTAACACCCTGTATATTAACACGTTACAGACATTGTGTGAGTTGGCTATAAAAAAGATCTGGCTCAGCCTAAACTTACGGGTACTATAAAGACACCTTAGGAACACCCGCAACGCTGGTATTCTGCCAGATCCTACCTCCTAACATTAACTAAATAGGCTGTACATTACATATTAGTTGACGCCTCTGATACCATGTCACTACTCCTTTGAGAATTACATAGGAAGGTACAAAATACTCAAAACCATAACTACTTAAACAGGTTTGAAACAGATGTAAAGAATCTAATCATGTCTATATCCGCTTGTTGACAAGCTTCACCCGATTACACCGAGGCTCCAGCTCACTGTTACAGTTTCGAGGTTACCGTTTAATTCTCAGTTTATCAGTGCCGGTGGAAATAAACAGGGTTTATCTGTCGATCGATCAGGCACAGATGTACACAATGGCCCGCGCATAGCGGCTCGCGTCGACGGCTTCGCAATAACTTATGAACTATAGTGGTGCCATCCACCCACGAGATTGTCAACCGATGGAGAGCCACTATGGGAGACTGCCGGACGTTTTACTTTAGAAAATAAGAAAATAAATTCATTTAAACTAGTCTGTAACTCAATGGATCTCAGTTATCTGAATAAATAAAGATATTATTATTATATTATTATTATAAGTCTATTTGGACAATCCGGCGTTTGTATGTTTATACAACGTGTTATAAAACATCCTAACTCTTTTTACAGGGTGTAACTTACTGGTCAACAGGATGTCAATTCTGTAAAAAAAATAATTTAAAAAACAATTTTTATTTTATGACCCCAAAATTGAAAAAAAATCATAACTTTTTTGTTTTTGGTACTAGCTCAAATTTTAAAATATACTTGTGTGTGTAGGTGCATTTACATAGCTTTGAGTTGTAAAAACATTGTGAAAGTCAATGAAAACAATATTTAAAAAAATACTTTTCTCCCGCCACAGCACTCACATTTTATTAATTTAAAAATCAACGGAACGTAATAGAGCAAAAAAAAAATTTTGATGTGATCCCTATCACCGGGTGCTATTACCCTGTAAAAAGAGTTAGGTATTTTTGTAACACCTTGTATGTTTGTATGTACGAATGTTCGTTCGACGATAACTTGAGTAAATGTAGTCAGATCGTCATGTTTGGTAAGCGGGTAAATAATTTGTAATTGCGAACATCAGCCAAATCGGTCGAGGGGTTCCTGAGTTATGGGGTCGCGAGTTTATAGTTCGGGATGAACCACTAGTTATTGTAAGAAAACGGGATTCTTACTACGATTTATTTTGTTTGACTTGTTTGAGAACCCGATTTTCATACAATAATAATTATGTCTCAAAACCACGAAAGTTTAAAAAAGCAAGAAAGAACAAAATGTCCATTGGTTGACAACGTCGTGGTTGTCAACCGACTGTGGCTCTTGGTGACCCAGAGTTGTAGCCTGTTGGTTTGGAGGAAGAGCCACCATTGAATAAGGGCTATATTCCTGTAGTAGTTTGTGTAAACAGTGATAGCGAAACAAGGTGCGACGATAGCGAACAGCGATGGTGTTGTTGTAAAAAAGTCAAATTAATTTGAAGGGAATGTGTGCCATATTTTATGCGAATTTTATTGAAACACGTCTCAATATCATAATGTGAAAGACTGTGCTTGCGGTATTGACAAATTAATTATTGAGAAATAGATGACTGCATACCTACCTAAAACAAAACACATTGATATAAGTATAAGGGTATCAATAAGTAGTTAAGACGACGTACGTCTCACAACAAGCGCCGCCAATGGAAAAAAAATCATATCTTTTTTTTGGATGCGTTTTTAGCAAAAAAGGTTTGGATTCCAGGATTGGATTTCCTACGAATGCAATCGATTCTCGCCAAAAGTGGCCACTTTTGGCGAGAATCGATTGTATTCTTAAGTTCTAGGATCTGGAATCCAAACCTTAGGTCCTAAAAATAGTTAAGCCTCGCGTTGAGAAATCGCAGGAGCGTTTTTTGCTAAAAACGCATCCAAAAAAAAGATATAATTTTTTTTCCATTGGCGGCGCTAGTTGTGAGACGTACGTCGTCTTAATATTAAATCTGAGGTTGAGATTGATTAACTTTGTGTCCGTGATTGATAAGTGAAAACTTTGGAAATTATTCTACTTAGATAATTTATTTTAATTCTGTACCTGTGGGCGTTTTCGTTACTTATATTAGTTTTATCTTGAAATTCAACTTGTAATCTATTCCACCCAAATTCAAAGCAATATTTAATTGCAATTTTAAACAAAACCCACCACATCGAGGACATTTTGGACAAACAACGCGACGTCCAATTAGGCGCTCGGTTCGGGGACAGATTTATGCGCACACGCACGCCTCAGCAAGTCAGCACGATCTAATGCACAGAAGCTTAACTCAGTGGAGCTAGGATTTAATGCTGCGCGTTTAACTTTTGATCGGCCGGGCTCTAACTTTTAATTCATACATTTTGTTAATAGTCTGACCCTACGTGTTAGTAGTTGAAATTAAATTAAATTAGATACAATAATTTAAATACAATTCAGCTTTACTTGCTGGCTGGAGCAGTGACGCATGTAAGGCGAGTCGTCCGTCACGATCCGCTATAATTTTCAGGATTGGCGCAAAGACTAGGACTCGGAATAGGCAGTTCAATTTTACGTACTTGCAGAAAGAAAGTCAATGTATAATTTTATTAATAATTACATAAGTTGCATTGCATTGCATGATTTAAGGTCCCGGAAATCACGCTGATTCCCGGGATTTTAGGTCTTATCCATGTTATGCTTACGTTGTTTCTTTCTGCAAGTAAATAAAATTGAACTGCCTATACCGAGGATTTGGGCGATAGCTGTCAGATTCTAAATAAGTCTATTAGGTATCTGTGATCAATTTCAATTCATTTATTTCCCCTAATATTAGATTCCCCTAATGATGACCTTCTGTTGTAAGCTATTCGTTGGCCCCAAAATTTATTAACTACCGGCTAAACGCGAATCGCTCCAGTGGACAGATTGAGATCGATTTTTCGTGTCGGGTCCTGTAGGGGCCTTTAATTCGGTTACATGTGGTGTAAATCTTGCGGGTACAGACTAGTTTTCACCCGCGTTTTGGGAACGCATGTAGGTGCGGTTTTGTAGCAGTACGTGCAGCATGGTAAGCCCGAGATAGGCCCTTCTCTATGCAAAACTGTCAACTTGTCGGTCGGGCTCGAGTTGGCTCTACGCCAACATGGCGATGGAGACAAAAATACAACATTTTTATTAAAAATTGCAATATCTACTTTCTGCTCGACATGACCCTAATCTATTTCCATCTCGAATCCCGCCTGCCATGCTCGCACAATAGACATGGCACGTCTGTCACTCGAGTTCGAGAGAGTGTCAAAACGACCATGCTAAGCATACAGGTCTAACCAACTTGTCATTTATAGTCCAGGGGGCAAATTCTCGGGTATGTCACATTTGAGATTCTACGAAGAAAACCTTAGTAATAAGTCACATTCGAGATCTTTTATAGTCCGGGAAACTTGCATTCGACACATCTCGAAGGAAAAATCTAATTTTGCGGCAAATGTCACATCTCCTATTCTCACGCATGAAGTCATCCTCGACGTAAGGAACGGAATCTCTGCGAGATGTTTGCGTTTTTCGCTCGACATGACTCGATTGGTCGGGCGGGAGCTGTCGAGATCGAAATGACATGGGATTTTTCCTTCGAGATGTGTCGAATGCGACATTTCCGTGACTTAGCCCCCTGTACATTTAACAAGAAGGACCACAACGAGCTTGGTACGGCGTAATCTCGCTCGATACAAATCTTGTTCTATTGTTTTGATTTGTTTTTCAAAATTATTTATTTAGCAGAAAACACATAGGGTACATTAAAGCATGCACTAACACACTAAATACACTTTCAGACAGGACAACAAGACACTTAATCGGGCTGATACACCCTTCAAAGCTTTAAAATGTTGCAATCTAGTACCTGCTATTTAAAATATGATTAGTAATTTGGATTATTATAATGCAAATTCAATTAGCAGCTTTTCTAGCAAGTGTTCTTAGATATGTTTTATCAAAATTGGTTCAGCTTTTTATGAGATACCTACTACTAGCTTTTTCCCGCGACTTCGTCCGCGCAGACTTTTTTTTTCTCTCGTGAATTTTTCCGTTGTTTAAATGGTGATTCTGCTATTTGGGGCGGAGAGAAATCCAACAAAACAAAAATCATTAAAATCGGTCCACCCGTTCCCGAGTTATAAATGGTGTAACTGACACGACTTTGTTAGATGCTAATTTGAAGCTGTCGAGAGTATTTTAAATTTATAAGTTGTTGTTCTGTTTCCTTTAGCACCCTTTGGTTAATCTATTCGCAGGTACTTCCTACAGCCTGGATAGTGCCTACTACAGTATCACCGAAGCTTCTGGCAGTTTATCAGGCACACAGGCGCCGCTCGGAACATGGTATCTGACGGTTTACGAGCAAGCTTCCCTGCTCAATTACTGGCCAGATAAATGCTCAGTGAGGAGATAGCCTGGGGGCACTACATGCGAAAGGACTTAAGGCTTTTTGAGCTCTGACAGTTTGGGTGGGGCGACGCTGCGCTGTGCGTGCGGTAAGAGATCTCTAGCTCTGGAGGTCGCGGGTTCGAATCATATCCCGAGCGAAATCTTCTGAAAAATTGAGGAATTTTGGGCGGTCGAGAATTTGTAGTGCATTTTGTTTTTGCAATTTAGAATTTGCATTTTGGGCCTTTTTCGTAAAACTTTCATCATAATATTAAACGACAGCACACCATACATTGCAGACTCAGGACCCTGGAGCTTCTCAGATACCCTTCTCAGATTACAGAATTGTAGTTGAATGAAGTGCCTTTTGATGGATTTAAGAACAACACAAACACAAAGTGATACCTACTTCACTTATTGAAACAACTATTGCAAACCTTGTCAGTGCCAAAATATTATCAGAAGTATCATCAAGGGATTAGAATGAAATCTTATATATATTTTATCTAATCACTATCAAAGTCTAGCATTTCAAAGATGAAAGGGCATTAAAATGATTGAAAATTACAAAAATCTAATTAGCCTTGTCTAAAATTTACACGAGCAGTGGACATGATCAAATCACTTTGGACAGATTTTGTTGCTTGTTTTTAATAATATTATTCTATCTAATCAATCACTATCAAAGTCTAGCATCTCAAAGATGAAAGAGCATTAAAATGATTGAAAATTACAAAAATCTAATTAGCCTTGTCTAAAATTTACACGAGCAGTGGACATGATCAAATCACTTTGGACAGATTTTGTTGCTTGTTTTAATAATATTATTTCATCTCATTAAATGAGTAAAACTAACCAAGGCCTTTGCATCTACGTAATGAGATAATTTATACAGCGTCCAGTGACACCTTCACTCACACTAGATGGGTGAAGAGACCACTCGGCAAGCCCTAGCACCTATACCATCCAGACAGATTAGTCGGCCTAGCCCACAGGAAAGACAATTCAATACAGACGAAACGGATCAGTAACTTAATAATGAAGCATCGGGTACCTAGTAATAAGTATTTGATTTATAACTTTTTTTTACTTTTGATAATATTTTGACGTTCAATGTAAATACCGTATTTATGGCATTTTCCAGTTCGCTGTGTGGCATATTGAATAAAACCCTATGACTATGACTAATCAAAGAATATGTTGGTGCCATGTGTCAACAAGACGATAACAATGACTTAATCTAATTGTTACACTTTTGTACTTTGAACCGCGACGGACTGAAGTCACTCTAATTATAAAACATCGACAATCGATAATCAAGGTAGCCAGATTTCTAGACTACGTTAGTGCGTTTATGTCAACAAGACGTCAACAATATCCTTGATGGATATCGTAACCTGCCTACCTGATTTGACGCTCGTTCAGCTAGTACAGTCGGCCACACGCTAGGATACCCCTTTTTGTTCGATTGGCGTACTTATGCCACGCGCGGTAAGAGCTGCCATGGGGTATCTGTGACTGTGGCTGACCGTACCTATGCACAAACCAAACATTGCCTTGTGCTTTACTTTCAAATCTGATGCTCAACCATTAGAAAAAAATGGGTTATGTTTATTTATTCCAATACTCAGGCCTTAATGCCTGAATCCATGTATGGTAGC
Source organism: Zelleria hepariella (assembly GCA_949319315.1). Taxonomy (NCBI): domain Eukaryota; kingdom Metazoa; phylum Arthropoda; class Insecta; order Lepidoptera; family Yponomeutidae; genus Zelleria; species Zelleria hepariella. The sequence continues at coordinate 23,103,613 of OX439384.1, forward strand.
CCAAACTTTACCAGCCGTAAAGCAACAAGTGACAATTTGTACCCTGTCACTACTGCTTCACGGTACAAAATGGTTTAACACCGAGGGTCCGACTTGGCTTAGCTTGAATTTACTTCTTCTCTCTGTTAGTCACTACCATTTACACTATAATTTTATAGGGTTCACAAACATTGCCAAGTGCCAAAACGTCTCTAAAAGGTTCTGCGTGTTACACTTCTGTATTTGCTCGATACTTTGAGTTAACCTTTTATAGGTTCTTCTGTGTTGTCACTGCTACATCCAAACCTCATTCCCTTGTTCGCCCTGCAGGGTCCTTTTCGGCTATACCAGTTGTAGGAACCTAGAGGTCTTCAATGTCTGGTCTGCTAACGTAAGAGTACCTATATGGGCCTTGTCGGATATACAAGTTGTATGAATTTAGAGGTCTTCAACGCTGGTCCATCAGTTGGAAGAGACAATTTATTAAACTCACATCATGTGGAATTAGCACACTGCGATGATGTGAGGCCGATGATAAATCAATCGATGAAATGGCTGTTGATGGAGGTGGCCGTGAATCTGTTGATACTCCTGAGAGACTTGTGACTGAGGACGTATTTAATTAAAAAGACCCCTATTTTAAAAAGGTTCATTTAATACGGTCTGAATAAGCCTATAAAATAGCCGGAAAGTAAATGGCTTGAATTAGCAGTTTATTCGAATGACATGTTCAGATATTTAATGGTGTTCTAAGTTTGACGCAACCTCAAAATTAAAAAGGCCTCGAATTTTGAAAAACTAGGCATAGTTGGATGAGGGTTAGCATATTATACTAACCCTTTTTTACATTTCTCTCTGTACAATGTAAAACAAAACGAAAAGTGAAGTTTAGGGTGGAGAGACTCTAGCACACGACGAAATGTCCCAAAAATACAACTTATTATTACTATCAACGTGATCATCGCAGGCCTATAATAACACGTGATGGTGGAAAAATCAATCAACGTCACGCTGCCGAAGTTAAATTAATACCTTTATGAATTGGGTGTCGCCTCGCATCAATCAAGAGTGCCGGCTGATTGATGGCCGATGGTGGCCCGTGATACATCAACAGCAGAGGCTTGGCTTCGGCCTTGCTGTTGAGCTTTTTAACCGCGACTTCCACCTCAATTGCTTGGACCCTGAGGTCAGAATTCTTTAATATACCCTCCTGATATTATAAAAATAGCAATCTATCTATCCAGCCCATAATTAAAGCCCGGGCATAGACCTCTTCCTTTTCACCCCAACCCCCTCGGTCTAATGCCAATCTCGTCTATTGTCCTTCCGCTGTTTTGACAATGTCATCGAGCTTTCGGTCTACCCACCTACCGTTGACCCATTCTAGGCCCCGTTTCACACGATTGCATTATAGGATCTCAATGCAGCAGATTAATAATGCGGTGGTCCAACGTCAGCAAGCCCCATGACATAAAAACCATAAAATCCTCCATAAAGCTACGGATTGAGATAGTCATGAATAAAAAATAAAAATAAAGGCCTTTGCATCTAAGTAATGACATGATTTATACACACCGTCCAGTAGTACCTTCACTCACACTAGATGGGTGAAGAGACCACTCTCCTCTCTATAACATCCTGACAGTTTAGCCCGCAGGAAAGACGAGTAAATACGTGTGGAGCCAACTAAGCCGCGGGTTTCCTCACGATGTTTGGAAATTAAATATATTCATCAGTATCAAGGACAATCTTTCCATCACCGTCTTCGATCAACGCTGAGCGAGAGTAGCACACGCTCTCCTCTGCTCGTTCATAATGGTCCTTCGAGCAGAGTTTGAATTTGAGCAGTACTTCTGCTATACACGCATGTTGTGGTCGGGCGACGAAACAAAATCCGGCATCCATCATGATGGTCGACTCGTCATGTTAGAGGGAGGGATGTGATAGATCAGGTTAATCGATATTGTCGGCTGCGAAGGTCAGTTGACGGCGATATTTTATCGAATATAATATTTGCCTGATTAGCTTAGCAACCGGTGTTTATGTTATGATTCGTACATCGTCCAGTGGCAGGTGGCACCTTCAATCACACTAGTTTGATTGTTTGTTTACTTGAGACCTTGAGTTTCAGCGTTAAACCGTTGGTAGCAGTTGTTGTTAAGTCATGCCAAAGGCACTTCGGGTGGCCTAAAAACTCTGACAGCAGGGGTGGTCACTACTTCATACGATTACCTACCTAACAGCGTAGTCAGCCTTGCCCACATGAAAGAATAATTACAGAACCACGGGTTTCCTTACTTCTATGAATGTTAGCTAGTGGTATTGCCAGTATATTGACAACACATTTTAAACTTTGAAACTTTGAAATGAAAATGATGATAATATTATCTAATGACAAGTGTCATGATCTGGGTTTAAACCAAGTTTATCTTGCTTGAGAGTCCACGGTTTTATTCACGCATGACCATGACTTGGGTAAACTTTTTTTTATTTTCCAAGTTACGTAATACTTGCCTATCTATGATTTTGAGGAAGCAGAGGGGTATAAAAACTATGATAAACATTAGACATAAATTCTAGATTGATTACAGATGTAACTTTTTTTGCTAAGTTCTAATATCCTTCAGCATAACCCCCGATTACGTATGATTGGTAAATTAAACCAGAAATATAGTCTCTTTTATCGACTAGGAAGTAAGTATAAACCAAATTATCAAGGTCCCAAACGTTAACAGTTGATTTATTTGATCCATTTTGTCTAATGCCATTCGACTGATTGAGGCAAAAACTAGTCTGCCAGTCACGAAGCGGGATTCGTCACTCTTAAGATTTTATTTGAGAATTTAAATCAGTTCGTGATTTCATACATTAATGGGTGTTCAAAACGATAAAAGACGTTGCGGAATTGAATGATCTCAAACAATGGTTATTAATACAACTAGTTAGATTATTTCCGGTAAAACACGAAAAACTAAGGTTGCGCAATTAATGGCAATCATGTAAAGGCCTACATTAAACAACCTTCCAAAAACGATACGAAAAAATCACACAATGTAAACAAGATCAGAAAACCAGCTACAAAGAATCACCCGGCAGACTTAAGAGGCCCCTTCAGGACCGTGGGAATTAAGCGTCGGCCAAGCGCGTGAAACACTGTTTTCTATAGCTGTTTCACCCAGAGCGAGACGGGGCGCAGGAAAAGTGAGAGGCAATGCGGCTGTATGAGTCTACGTGTGTTCGTGTCCTTTCGCGAGTAGGTACCTAGTTGTAGTTGTAATGTAATAGATCTAGGTATTTACCCAAAATTTTTCGTAGTTCAGCTGCCATTTCTACATTTTATTAGCTATTTCAAAAATCTTTTTTTTTTCTGACAATACATTATTGATGTTCGCAAGGTAGTTAGACTCCAATAGACAGTGTATTAATGTAAATAATAACAGCTGAAAGTAACCCCTTTTTCGGCGCGAAAAACGCATCGCTCTAATTTCTTTCAGGCTATTTTTTTTTTAGTATAAAAACTATTTGCAAACCTCCGTATTGGTCATCTACTGATATAAACCAAATTTCAGCAAAATCCAGCTATTAGTTTAGAAATTAAACCGGAACTACGTTTGTATGGGAAAATGGTGCTCTAACGCCCTCTTAACACAAAAAAGTGCGTGCAAAAAGGATCGCCGGGAAAAAATCTATCGGGTCCCGTTGACCCCAGATTAAGCCCGAGGAATGTGTGAAAAATCCGGGACAGAATCATGTCGGGGAGACAACTCTATCCGTATTTGTCTCGGGCGAGACGTTGGGACATCATTTTCATTAGCCACCGGTCGCCCGTCATTTGTACTAATGTTTCCGAGGAGGGAGGATAAGTCCCCGGACTTTTTTTGACCTTTTTCACCTTACCATCGATATGTCTGTCTGCTGTTTTAGGGTTGCCTCTTTTTGTGCGCGCTGTGATTTGTGATGGAGTGTCTTTCGTTTAATATCGAGACTTCGTTTTCGGGTTTAAAGGGTGACTTTTTTCCTGATCAATACAAACAACTCTAATAAGAGGCAAAAGATTAACCAACTGTTTAATAATTACAAAGTTCGATACTAACAGTTACTGTTCTTTTTGCTCCGCTTATCGAGTCTCAAAGTAAAAGTTGATTGAATTGTTGAGAAAAAATTTATATCCCTTAACCAGAATTTTTCATTGCAAGGTCCTACGATAACATGGCAGCTGTAGACTCGGATTTTGTCTACGTATGCTGTGGAGACAATGTATTTTTCATCGTCTAGTAAAGTTGTCTATTGTTTTTTGGGGCATTCTAATAATTTCCTCGCTCTGTGAGATGAAGAGTTGTGTGTTTCGCACGGATGCAATTATTATTGGCGTCTCGTGCTTCTGAATACCTCACTACGCTCTTCTACGCACTTATTTGATTGAACCACTCGCTATACTGGCTCAATTTTAGAAACCTTCACTAACTTGGTATTCAATACAAGCACTCGTTGCAAACAATAGTTTTGCATTCTTGCTCAACAAATGACAATTTTTATTCAAACCGGGTCTTCCATCTTAGCCCAACATCACAAAGATATAATAATCAAAGTAGGTATGCAGATACCCTAATAGGTACACAAGAAGTACAATCACATTTTCCAAGTCTCATTTGTTCGAGACCTAAGAAATAAACTTCTGTTTAGATTTCGGACTGGACACAGGCGAGATAAGGCTGGTCCGTCCATTCCTTTCAAGTCTCAATGCGTCGTGAACATGCAATACGGACACTAGGTACTACGTGTAGGGTTAGCAGAGAAAGCTAAAGTTTTAATGATTCATGATATTCAATCATAATTGTATTTTAAAACCTTCGTCACCATCTGATAAGTTTTTTATGAAAGTGTGTGCTCTTAATAATAATGTCATCTTTTTTTCTTTTCGTTCGTTCATTTGTTGCGTTTTTGACATGCCTCCTGTCTTTTTATCTCTATCGCATACAGTGTATTCCATATCCAGCAACACCTCCATCCACGTCAGATGGGATGAAATTACCAGTTTGTAGTCCATATTTATAATACCCTTGCCCATGTCTTGTCAGTTTAGTTCAGTCAGTCCAAGAATTTTATGGTTGCGAGTAAATGATTCAATGATACATTCCCGCTGGCTCAGCGACTCTTGAATCTTACTGAAACTTGCCTCCGCGAGTAAAAGTCTGCAGTCCTGCGCTGCCTCTATCTAATCTGCTACTTAGAGCTCTCGCAGGTCTTGCCAGCGATACTTGGGACGTCCGATTTATGGTGTTGCTTAGAAAATGTCCCTTCAGAGCCATCTAGCACAGAAGGCGGTTAACGAAGAAATCCTCCTTAGAAAGTGGGGTTGCCTCGGACACACACTGAGGAGACACGACACCAACCCAACCAAACAGGTGCTAACCTGGCTGCCCGAGGGCAAACGGCGAGTGGGTCGCCCCAAATCCACGTGGCGTCGATCGGTCACCAGTGAGGCGAGGTCGGTCTGGACTGGAAAAACCTTGGACCAACTGCGCAAGATCGTCCCAAGTGGTTTCTTCGAGCCCTATGTCCCTCCTAAGGGATGACAGGCTTAAGTCAGTTAAGTCAGCGCCAGACCACATCACCACATCCCGAAGATGGCTCTCGACTGGAAACCCGCCGGAGGCTCAGGATGACCCGGAAGACCGTACCAGACGTGGAAGAGATCCGTTCTCTCTGAGACGAAAGAGAAGGGAGCAACTTGGTCAGAGCTGCCCTCCCTAGCCATGAACAGAGATAGATGGAAAGCCCTAGTCTCAGCCCCAGACTCCACGGAGGAGTTAAAGGACAAAAGAAGAAGAAGTCAGCGCCATCTATCCCCCAAGCGCTGAATCTCCTCTGCTGACGCTCCACATGATCCAATCCGACGGCCCGTCTACTTGCTCCAACGCAGCCCCGCCCCCCGCGCGATTTGACCAATGACTTCACCCGCTCGGCAAAACTAATTATACTGATTTATGCTCTCATTGTTCATTGTTGTACGTCTTTCTCTTTGGCGTGGGCTGGGACGGCGTTAGGGAGCGAGCTTGGAGGGGGGGCTGTAAACTGGGGGCCAAGTCACGGAAACGTAAAACTGTCTTTAGGTATTAAAAAAAAAAAAAAACACAACCTGTCAAATATCGAAATATCGATGAAGTAGCAGTTACCTTTGACGGTTACCTGTTTAACCTTCCCGAGAATGTGATTCTTGTGACCTATCGAAAACCAGTTGAATAATTACATCTCAAAGGGGTGATTAAGTTGGTGAAAAACTTTGGTCATATCAAGCAAACAAAAACCAAAAAGCAAAAAAATACATAATCAAGGGTTTATTAAATAGTAATATTACGACAAAACTCACATAAATACGAAGAAATTCACATTGTAAACAAGTCCTTGGCGACTTAGTTCAGAACCTGCTTAAAAAACTTCAACTAAATCCAACTATCAAACCATTTTTATAAAAACTTGTAGCAAAAGTCAAAACAGGTACTACATCACAAATATAAAGTTTTAAATTTTAGAGTTATACAGTAAGTTCGGAATATATTTTCTGGACCCCAAAATACCCTTAATCCGGCCCTGTTCCCGTGTGTGCATCGCGCATTGATATATCGCCTATCAACTTTTGTTTTTACTCCGAAGTTTTAGGGCCGGGAGTGATAATTAAGGGGGGGTTTTAAGGAGGGGGTGCCTTGTTTTTGGGACAAATCGTGATTTATGCCAGTTGAAAGTTCGCGCTGAGTAATTAATGTATTGATTTGTGCTCCTGATTTGTATGTTTTAGGGACAATTCGAGTTGAACGCTAGGTTGAAGTTACGTTAAGTCGAAAATATAAATATAATAACAATTGATTACTCCAAAATGTTCTGTCTTTGAGTTGCGTACCTATGTGAAGAAGATAAAGATACTAATTCCTTGTTAAATTAGAGCATAGCTGGGATTTGACAAAGGTAGCCAGCGTTGAAGACCTATTTTGCTAGGCAAAAATAGAGCAGAGTACATGGACAGCTGTCAGCCAACATCCAGTAGTTAAGAGGCACCCCAAGAAGACCACGAAGAAAAAAAAGAAGCGCTCACAGCCTAGTTGGACTAGCCATTCTTAATCGATTGGCAAAGTTAAGCAACAACGGCCGCGGTCAGTCCATGGATGGGTGACCGGTAGAGGCAATAATATCTGAGCGCTTCCATGCTTCGGGAAGGCACATTAAACCGTTGGTCACGGTTGTTGTTGAATAATAACAATCGTTAAGCCATGTCAGAGGCCTTTTGGGCGGCTTAAAAACTCCGACATCAGAGGTGGCCACTACGAGAAGAGGAAGAAAATTGAAAGAAAGTAAAGTTGTGTAAGTGATTTCAAACTCTACATAAAAACCGCAAAGACGCCCGAGAAAGAAGAAGAGTTTTCCCTTTTGATTTGTTTAATTGTGCAATGAACTTACAGACGAGTCTGCTACAAAATGAAGGTCCCACAGTAGCCTTAAGGCCACAAAAAGGCTGGGGACACAAGACTACATTATCATACAACAATCTGGCCCGTACAATGCGCCTGCGCAGACGGGCGTCACGCGCCGCGTCACTCCCATTGTGTATCAATATTTTACATGCCACCCCGACCACTGAGCTTGTAGACTTGGAAAAACACGTAAGCACACACGACAGCACGTCGACGCTTACACGCTAGCACTCCACTCGGTTACGTTAGGGGCGACTTTACAACAAAAGTGTACAGTCTGACGTGCTGTCGTGTGTACACTGTTCTTTGTAGTGCCGTCTCCTATCGGAGGTTAGCAATCAACGGGGCTCTCTCTCCCTTTGTGGCTGCCAAACGGAACAAGGCACTCGTGGATTGTCGGAAACAATGGCGTAAGTTCTAGCCATGATATCATGGGTCATACAGTTACAAGTTCGCAGAAATATTGGCAGTTCCCTATTTTTTTTCAGACTGAGCGATGTCTATGGCCCGGTTTCTGAGTTGTGAATTTTGCTAAGCAAATGGGTAAGTATCGTCCTATCTCTGCAGATTTCTCACAAAAGAGCGTGACAGAGCGATACGTAAGTATGTGCTTAGTCAAATTCTCAACTCAGAAACCGGACCTATATCAGCTTACCAACTCCCAGCCTTGTACGATAAAATAAATCGAATGGTCACCAGCTCTCCAGCTATAGCAGATTACGTAACTCAGTACAAATATGAAAATTCCAGACTAAAGAAACCGTATGTGTGTAGTAGCTCCATAGATTTGTATGTAGTTACTGCGTTCAGAGTCCTGATTCGATTTTTTCCGTCCGGAATTCCGTCTATATGTGGCCGGCTAAACAAAACTTTTCCTCAAGTCCACAGCCTATTTACGCAGCCCCTTCACTTTTATGTATTCCGCAGATTCGAAAACAAGAGCATAGGGCGCGCGCGTCCGGTATCCTCGCGCGCATTCACCTGTCTCGCCAGTCGCCACTCGCGCGCACGAAGGGGGGCGTGGTCTAAGTGCGCGCTTTCCGCGCTTTTTTCCATTTGCCCGTCAATCGTCGAAGGAATTCGGGTGCGATATTTTCTTTAGCTGGAATCCCTGGGTTATTTATTCCTTTAAGTCTTCGAGATTTACGGCCTTTACTCGGCTTGGTCGTGTTTTTATTTCGCGAGGGATTTATTGGTTTGTCCGCGCTTTTGACGCAGGTAAGGTTGTTTCGGAGGTTCATGGGGAGTTGGTTTTGGCTTCTTCTTAACAAAGCTTCTTCTTCATCAAACATGCTTACCATTCTGGTTGTGAGTTTCCGTCAGTCTAAACATTCGCCTTTACTTTTGTGGCCAAGAATAAATGAAATAAATGAAATAAAATTTATCGCACAACCAGTGTCACAGTGATTAAATCCCTGGTTCCTGAAGAAGGGTAACCTGTGTTTCAGGAACCAGTGCCTACGGCTTTGTATCTACGTAATGAGATGATTTATACAGCGTCAAGTGGCACTTTCACTCACACTAGACGGGTGAAGAGACCACTCGGCGCTTTAGTGCCTAGGACATTGCCCAGCACCTACAACATCCTGACAGCTTAGTCGGCCTAGCCCCCAGGAAAGACAAGTCAATACGTGTGGAGCCAACTCAGCCGCGAGCCAAGAAGATTCAGCATCTAAACGGATCATAATGAAACTATTCCTAAAGAAGATGATAATGAAAAACACTAGACTCAGGCAGTGGAATACGAATTCTCGTCTAATCTAGCTCGCATCGCCAGCGCGAATGTTTCGCAAAATTGTGGTTTAATTCAGTACAAGTCCGAGCGCGAAGGCTTTCGATGCAGTATGGCATTATGGTAATGAATTAGAGTCGATCGATTATCTGGTTTGGATAAAATAGTTTATTATAATACTGTCAACTTTGATAAAATTTCCATCCCCCTTATGTCTGAAGGGTAACGCACATATGCACGCACACGACCTAAATGAATAAAACCGGGGTTTCCTAGTTTTTCTCCAACAACCAGCGAATACGAATACTCTTCGCTATATTACAAAAAACATTAAAAGGACCGACAGCATTAATTAATCGTAATTAAAGCCGTCAATTGGGAGCCCATTTTGGCATCATTGCGTTATAGAGTCAGGTCCCTGTATCTAGAGCATGGAATACCGGAGCCTTTTCCCAATACCGGTATTCATTCGGTATCAAGATTTTAAATACCGGGATACCGGTTTTTCGGTATTTTTCGGTATTACATTTTTGTTATATTAAAAAATATTGAATTGTTATAAAATAGACAAATAGAAAATTTAAAATAAGGGAGTTTATTTAATTGAACGATAATATTAATTTATACTAGCTTTTGCCTGCGACTTCGTCCGCGTAGACTTTTTTTCCGTTATCGACATTACCAGACGAATTTAGTTCGTAATTTATAGTCTATGTTAGTCTGGTTTCTAAGCTATCTCCATTCCTTCAGGCAAATTCGTCCTGCAGTTCTAGCGTGAAAACAAATACACACTCACAAACTGACCGCGCACTCGGAGAAAAAGTTGCAGAATCAGAATATTCTTTGCTGTACTACAAAAACATTAAAAGGACCGTCCGCAATCCGCATTAATAAATCGTAATAGGCAATTTTCTGACAGCTCATGAGTTGTAGTTCCAAATTTGTAACTGGATGTCGCTGACGAGATCTGAGGGCACGGCAGTGCCCCCGCCAGGTCGAGCGCGAAGCAAACACTGCCGTACCATCCTTTACTGGAACCATTTCGCCGCATTTTCAGGCCCCTATTTGAGAACCTCTGGATAAGACCAGAACGCAGAAATTTTCGTCATCCAGTAAGCTATAATCACATACTTAAAATCCAAAATTTCAAGTCTCATTTCGTTCTGTCCGGTCATTTAGTTCCGAAGTTAAGCGAAAGCAAAGTTTCGCATTTATGACACACACTCACTCACTCATGATCATCAAAATAGAACTAGTACTTCCCATAAACTCAGAGAGCTGAAATTTGGTACAGAGTTAGGGATTAATGGCCACATAAAGGGAAAACTATAAAAACTAGGATAATCGAAGACCTGGAGCACCACCTGGTGACCCTGATTAGAAAACATAAGAGCCCAACTAAACTATCAGAGATCGACATATACCGCCTTTACAAAAAATATTCAACTTGGTGGGCCGCTTCATTTGATGTCAAAAATCGAAGGTCTGAAGTATCTGATGAAGAAACCCTCAGCTGGTCTCAGCTGTATTAGAGATATGGTAATGCCCCCTTCTACTATTGGTACATTTAATAAAAAAAACGACTGTCATTGCAAAAATCCAGCGTAGTGGGACACATCTTCTAATTTAATCTAGCCTATAGCGTCTATACTTACAAGTTAACAAGAAGAAATAGTCGAACGATTAAGTTTATTCTACTCGAACATTACACAAATTAAAAAAACTGTGTCAAATAAGAAAATCTAATAAAATAAATCAATATGCCCATGTTTCTACAAAAAAAAGTGAAATCCCACCAAAAACATTCTGTAAAAAACTAGCCAGGTCTCGATGGAGCTGCGTGTTTATCTCTAAAAAGTAATGAAATCTAGACAAAGTCGTGCCAAGTCTAAAGTTCCTTACTGCGATTTCTTTATTATTATTGAACGAGCGAGCGAAGCGAGCGAAGTTCTCCGAGTCTACTGGAACAATCCGGCGTTTGTATGTATGTATGTATGTATGTATGTATGTATGTATGTATGTATGTATGAATGTTCGTTCGACGATAACTTGAGTAAATTTAGTCGGATCGTCATGAAATTTGGTAGGCAGGTAAATGAGGCCAAGAGAATTTTTAAGTTCGAACATGAGCCAAATCGGTCGAGGGGTTGCTGAGATATGGGGTCGCGAGTTCATAGTTCGGGGCGAACCACTAGTAGTTAATGTTGTGAGACTTGGCCGTTGAAGGGTACACAAGGGTACAAAACCAGGTGCTCCATGACACCATTGCACCAATCTGTCGCCAGAACCGCTTGTGTACCCTTCAACGGCCAAGTCTCACAACATTAACTATAATAATAAAGAAATCGCAGTAAGGAACCTTAGACTTGGCACGACTTTGTCTAGATTTCATTACTTTTTAGAGATAAACAAGCAGCTCCATCGAGACCTGGCTAGTTTTTTACAGAATGTTTTTGGTGGGATTTAGATTTTTCATAAGCCAGTTCGCGCTCGTTGGGCTTCGTAGATACGTCCAAACACAATATTTAGGTATTGGTGCTGGAGCAAAATGTAGTGTTTCCGGTTCTACCATTCACTAATACAAGAACAATAACAAAGTCGTGCACTTTTTCATGTACCAAAATGGAATGAGGTGAAAGATGAAGTCACAGAGCAATGAAGTGAAAAAGTATTTTCGCTGTAGTAAGCACGAATTTACTTAGTGATGTCGAAAACGTTTTTTATTGTAGGTTTCTATAACCGGTTCACATCACTATTCCGCACGGCGCACTCGCACGCATCGCATGCGCGCGAAAATTTGATATTCTACACTTGTTTCAGAGTTTTATCTGTAATACCGAAAATACCGAAAAACCGGTATTAAGATAATACAATACCGGTTTTTCAAATGTAGATATTTAGTCCGGGATCCCGGTTTTTCGGTATTACCGAAAACCGGTATCCATGCTCTACCTGTATCAACTCATTTAAAAGAATCTGTCTAGGTATAGTCAGTGACAAGCTAGAATACCATTTTGTTTGATTGATCCTTATGCCACGCATGATAAAAGCGTTTCGCTAACCGCACCTATTCGCATACCTAATCGAGGCTGTACCGTCTCAACGACGTTGACTACGATTAAAAAAAGCCTTCCCCTTTTCCTGATACTGACAACAATTTAAAAACCTCAAGTCTCAACACCCAAGAGCGCTTTACGAACCTCATCTAAGGCTGCAAGGGCCCTCGGCGTATGATAATCAGATGCTATTGGAAATTGGAAGCGTTGACCGGCGAGCGAATGCAGACGTCTGCAACTCCTCTTACAACGAGTGTGGTCTGCATTCGTTCATCTACAGCGCTTGGGATAAGACATGTAGAGTTTGTTGAAGTGTTTGTGATAGCGAGTGGAGTTGAGATAGTTTTTGTAATAGGAACCATGAATCCAATACGGAAAGCGCGAAAGGGTAAAAGGGTGTCATAGGCGGTAGAAAGGTGAGGTAAGTGAAATTAAAATACATTGACTTATCTTATTGTATGACTTGACTCAAGTGAGTGGCTAATTTTCTTGCAATTTTTACCGACTTCAAAAAAGGAAGCGGTGCTCAATTCGAACCGTAATTTTTTCAATGTATGTTACCTCAGAATCAAATTCACAACTCGCTAACGGTGAAGGTAAAACACCGTGAGGAAACCCGCGGCTTAGTAAGCTCTACACATATTGACTCGTCTTTCCTTGGGCTAGGCTGACTAAGCTGTCAGGATGGTATAGGTGCTGGGCAAGCCTACTCCATCTAAAAAACAATGTCCCAGGCACTGCAGCGCCCAGTGGTCTCTTCATCCATCTAGTGTGAGTGAAGGTACCACTGGACGCTGCATAAATCATCTCATGTCGTAGATGCAAAAAGGCCTTTATTTACCTAAGAACTTTTTTCTACGTGAACTGATTTTGATGATTCTTTGTTTGTTTGAAAGAATATACCTTCCATGTGGTGCCATAAAAATTGTGAAGATCTGATAAAGAACGTCGGAGATGAAGAACGGACAGCAGCAAATCACTTGAAATCAGTGCAATAGCCTAATAACAGTGTACCTTTTCACCAATGAAGTATATTTTGTTAATTTTGTATAATAACATCTTCACATAATATGATAATAATGTTATCAATTAGACACTACGTCAATATAATAAAGCATATGTTTTTAAAAGATTAGTTTACTAGAAACCAGTAAGCAGGATATAAAAAAATAAAATGACAATGGCGATATAAATATACCACTGGAACCTCCGCCGGAATGCCCTAACGAAATCTGACACTATAAAGAAGAGCTATGTGACATGTCAGAAAGAATGGCGGCTATTTCGGTCGCCATAGCGGTCGCGGACAGAATTAAAATAATACTAAACACATTCGTGACATTTGTCTCAGTCGAGCGTTTCCTGGATTTGACTCTCGAGATCCCATCAAAGATGAGGATGATGAATAAATTATGGCTGAAGGGCTATAAATTCGGGAATATGAAAGATGGCGGACTATAATGTAGTTTAAAATTCGTCTTTGCAATATTGTGTTAAATGTAAAGTAAATGTGTTTTAGTATGGGTATGATCAATTTAAAAATGTTATTGTGCGATTTACAATTTCATACTAAACTTGAAACTTGACTTTAGAGGTAGAGCAACACACAAGTCGAAACTATTACGCAAACGATTTGAATAAAAAGTCACGAAGCATAAACCTTAAAATCTTTATCTTGTTGGGGTCATAACTTGGTCAGGAGCATAACATATCTACACTTTTGATCTTTACAAAACAACAAAACATAATAATATTTTCTTTTAGTACAACTATTAATGTTAGGTATTTAATTGCAAATTAGCACCTGAAATTTACCGTGTAAGTGTATTTTTTAAACATCGTATAAGAGCACCAATCTAAAGGTCATCTAGGCCCCAAAACATACATTTTCAAGGAAATTTTGAAGGCAGTTAGGCATCAAGCAAACTATGTAGTGCCACCTAGTCTCGATAACTACATATTTTTTTCATAATTGTTAACAGGCGATCAATCTTACGTCGACACAGGAAGTGGCTCTTAGCAGGCGGCCTTTCTTGATATTTCACGTAGATTTCGAATTATTGTTGTTGTTACAGTTTTGAGTGATGGCCCCTCAGTTTTGGGGCCACACGGCCACGGAGTCCACAGAACGCCCTCAGAATTATTCTCAAATGAATGAATGTGAGATGGAGAAATTGTTTGTCAAAATTTCCTTAGCCGATCAAAGAGCGATAGAGCCAGACTCTATGGTGTTATACATAGAAAGGTCCAGTCATAATATTTTAAGGGAGACACTTTTTAGTATTACCTACATAGTTCTGAAAAAAAAAAATCAAATTCTCAGTAAAATGTAACCTGTACAATTGTACATATCCCACTAGCAAAAGCTCAGGCTCTCAGAGAGAGAACGTGTGCTCAATGCCGATTGGCGATTATCGCTTTGAAGTTATGCCTCATACGCTCAGGTTTCCACACGATGTTTTCCTTCGCCGTTAGCGAGCGATATTATCGACCGATAAAAACGCGCCTGTGTGGGGGGGGCCTTGACGCTGACTGTTTAGAACCAAAGTGGACCTTCTCAATTATTCTCCAAAGTTTTCGGTCACATGACCCAATTTATTCATTTATTATTTTTAAGGGCGACACGCAAGAACGAATAATGTAAATGAATTCGTGAAACGCAAGCTTTTCGACTCGGAGGAAGAGTTATGTGACAACGATAAGGTTTTTAAGGCGATTAGGGAAACGTGGTCAAGGAGTTGAAAGGGTTATCGTATGGTAAGTACAGTCAGCCACACGCTATGATACCCCTTTTTGTTCGATTGGCGCCCCTATGCCGCGCGCGGTAAGAGCTACCATGGGGTATTCATGACTGTGGCTGACTGCACGAAGCTTATAACCAAACAGTAGCCTTAATTCATGGACTAGATAGATGAGGCCGAATTTAAGGTATCTAGCTTTTTGGATCCGATTAAAGATAAGATGTACCTACCTCCTTAATTCGTTAACACGTCATGGTACCGACTAACCTAAGCCTAAGTATCAGGGGTAGCTTGATAACCTACTTATAGAATAGACAAGTAGCAAGTTAAGCTTTTAGTACGGAAGCCGACCGCATGACTTCACGTCACTTGATACAAAGATAAGCTCTATGATAGCTCTATTTAGCCCAAAACCTGATCTTTGAGGGCATGTGCCAGGAACTTCCGGTCACTCCAGAGCTGGCAGACTTGGTTTTTCTGCTTCTGCTAATCGAAGGCTAATTGACGCCACCAATCTCATTATTGTATCAAATCACGTAAAATCGGGTCTTTTTTCGCACCCGAAGTGGCCCTTTTTTTCGACCTTTCGGCCAATTCTTAGTGTTATGACCAATTGATTCGAGCTCAGCGTAACTTTTTCTATTTGAAGCCATAGAGCTTATCTTTGTATCAAGTGATGTCAAAATCATGCGGTCGGCTTCCGTACTATTATCTTGATGCTAGCTAATCACCATCACCTAATGTTATGGTATCCACAAGTATGCAATTGGTGGTAACTACATACTCACCATAACTGAAAAGATAGGCATGATAAAAATCTATGCCTACAGTACTTTGTTTCAGTAGAGGTATTTAAGAAACAACCTTTCAATCTCGGAGCAAATAAAAGTGCACTTGACTGAACGGGCAAAGACAGAGATGCAATTGCAATTCCTTAAACATTCAGCAGTCGTAATGTGTTAAGAATGCACCAATTCCACCTCCCTACCGAGTCGGCCGGCATTTTATCGTCGACTAATGATCTCCGACGAGTAATGAGGTAGGTGGACCGTTTAGGACCGCCCCACTACGATAATGCATTTATGAGAGCCTTGTAGCTCAACCAGAGATAGATGGAGATGTCACCGATAGAGAGAACCACAAAGATACAGCTGAATAGATGTAATTAGGAACCATGAGTCGAGACAAGTTGGGAGATATCTGCATGATTTACTGGGTGGTTTGTATTGATAAAGATGGAGTAAACGGCGATGGTATCCTCAGCGGTGATACTGACGCACTGAGAGGCGAACATTATGGATCAGTGGCGGCCAAAATAAAACGCGAAGACAATGGAGTCTGGGTGGAGCGAGGCTGTCGACGCACGCAGAATAAGTCTCGTTAAGTCGGTGCGGACGCGAATTTAAGGGACAGCGTCTAAATATCCAGTGGCGTCCGTTGTCCTGGCTCAGATCTGTATCGGGGCGGACAATACCGCGGCCGGCCGTCACGACGGTAGCAGAAATATGGACGGCCCGGCCGCCGCATACCTGCTTGTTTTATGTTAATGCACGGGCATAAACGGCTGAGCCGGCGCAGCTAGCCGCGGAAAATATCGCGGCGACGACGCGGTGATGGAGTATCCGATAGGGTCCCGAGCGCGCAGGATTCTCATCGCAGCAATCATTAAGCCCCAGCCGAGCTATCGCGCCCATTACCATCTTACGATTGAAAAGTAAGACAATGAGTTCAATTAGGGCTAACGCTATTGTGCGGCCGGCTGCGGAGTCTGCTCTCGGAGACGATCCCGCGACCGGACACGAGGAAGTGAAATAATTAACGTGAGGGGTCGCCGGGCGGTAGCGTCGCCCTCGCATTCCCGACGCTATCGACGGCGTCCATCTGCCGCTGGCGAAATACCGAAACCTAATAAGTCCCGGCGAGTCTCATTTGTGTAAGGGCTAAGGACCAAGGAGTCACTCGAAAAAACGAACAATACCGCGTCCCGATAAAGGAGACGGCCCAATAATTTAGGGTCATTGTTTCGCCTCCTTAATTTATGGAGTGCGGGCGGACGATTGATTTGTAGGTTTAGGAGGGGCTTCTTCGGGAAAAAGAGTGTCGGGATAAGCGTTTTTAAATCCGCGAGTGCCGGAGTGGATTATCTCGATCTGGGAGGGCGCGGGTCCTCTGACGCGCGTCAACGAGACTCCTCGGGGCTGGAGAAAACTCAATTTATTCGCGACGCTGACGCGTCGGTAACGTCCCGATATACATACAATGCGGTGCGGCATTTAAATGCGCGATAGGATTGGACGGCGAGCTCTGGGCGGGGTGCTGGCCGAGCCATATACGCGTCCGTCGTGATGCACATATTAAGTTAGGGCCTCTCTACATGGGATGCGGCCGGATGCCTGGCAGGACTTACGAGATAGGTCGGATGATGTCTGCGCGATCGTGAGAGTCCCTCCGGTAGTGCGAGCACAATGGGCGAACTCGCGGCCTGAAATTATTAATGCCCGTGGGCGCGGTGTTACATTAAATTGCGGGCGGTGGGTCCGGAGTGCCATTAAATTATCGAATACACGGATGTCCTCCCACCGAGACCGCGCTTTGCTCGGTAGTAACTCACGTGGTGCAGACAACACGGGATAATTTCATGTATTTAATGTCGTTACGCTGGACGTGGCTTTTGTCTATTCACCTGGCCTGAGTTGGCGGAGCGAGCGACATTCTTGGCTTGGATTTATAGTGCGTGCGGATCTCTGGTATCAGATGGTGTGTCGCGGGTGAGTGTGGGTCCCGCATTAATTGGAACGGGCCTGCCGATCTCGCAGCAGCTTCTATAAATGGCGCAAAGCTTTATGGTATCGGCGCGCGCGCTGTAGCCGTCAGCGGGCGCAGGCGCTGCCTTGTAATTGGTGGACCGCCGGTTGACATTTACAAGCCAAGATGGCCGCTCGATGCGATATGGCGATGCATTGACAAATAGGCAGCTCGTTATGGGTGAGTCGCGCTGAGGGAAATAATTGGGCTCGCATGCTAGCTCCCTATAACTAGTGCTTTTCTTTCTGCTAATAGGTCCGGTGCTGGTTCTAGGAATCGTCGGTGCGCTTTGTCTAGTGGAGCGTGCTGCTGCCGTTGGTATTGTTGTTATGTTAGTAACTGAATGTTATCTATACGTTTTTCCTTTCACCGATATTTCTTCACCGTTATTTCATGGGATTCCTCACTTTCATCGTCGTCCATAAATTGTGAAAGAATCATCATACACTTCACCAGTCAATACCAATGCCAGCCAATAGAAAGCTCTGGTAGTGACTCCACACTTCACGGAGGAGAAACGGGATCAAATAAAAAAAATGCAAGATAAAATAAAAGAATCAAGAAATCTTTTTCAGACTTTATTCATTATAATGTCTGAGGTCATGGCATCACAGTCAGTTGAGTCAGTACATCTATCTACATACATATATTCGTATAAATACCTCTCTACTGTATCGGCTCCTAAAATATCAACCGCACACTTGGCAGCCTAAAAGGGTTTGTCCACACGCAGATCAATCAAGCTTGCAAACTCGCGTCGATGATGGATTCATCGACTGAGACAATCGGGCGATCCATCATCGCACGACAGAGTCGCCGGCCAGTGTGGTCTCGGCTTTTTGTAGGCCACACCAGGAAATGAGCTGTTACGACAGAAGTGCAGCTTCTTTGTAAGCCGTGTAGCGAGTTTTTCTTTTTGCTGAAGCCATGTCGTAAGCGGTTGGGACGGTACCAGTAAAATATCCCGTAAACAATCAATTTTATGGATGATTTTCTTCCTAAAAACGAGCCGTTGACTTTTCATGGTTGAGAAACTATTTACTGCGTGCCCTCTCCTATCTTAGGTTGGCGATCAGTTTGGCTATTGTCCTTTGAAGTTACCTACGATTATAATCACGAATGATGTGTAAAGCGAATCCTTCAAAGTTTCAAATAAAGATAAAGTTCGTAAATTCTAACCCTCAGTGCGATCAAGTTGGCACATTTTTGGGAGCTCGAAGCGTGGCGCTTTCGACACGCGAAAAGAAAATAGTAAATCCAACCAAAATCAGTTGAACCTTCTGGTGTGTTGTTCAATGACAGAGCCGGGTGAAGGATAGTTGCTGAGTATTAATTGATAGGCTGTCTGCCGGTTGGCACCAATGTAGGCTGATCTGGAGATAATGTGGAGCTCTCAGCTAGGAAGAGGATTAGAAATCTAAACAAGCCTACCTAGGCTCTGCTTTGGAACGGTAGAACTGTAGAAGGTAAAACATACCTTCAGAAAAGTCTCTACTCTACTCTCTGTACATAAGGCTTTATTAAGGGCTAACTAGCGCCACCAATGATTAAAAAATCATGGCTTTTTTTATAACCCTCTATTTGAAAAAGTTAAACAACAGAGTTTTCTATATTACTAATAGCAATTTTTAGAACCTACAACCTGCAATCTAGGAACAACAATTTAAGCTACAATTTCGTTTATGCCACAAACGGCCGTTTCTGCAAAAAGTTAAATTGTAGCCTAGATTCCTGGGTCTCGGCTCTGGGCTGATGGTTCTAAAAATTGCTATTAGTAATATAGAAAACTCTGTTGTTTAACTTTTTTTTAAAAGGGGTTATAAAAAAAAACATGATTTTTTTATCATTGGTGGCGCTAGTTAGCCCTTATTAAAGCCATAATATTGAATTGAATCACAATATTTTTAACCGACTTCGAAAAGGACGTACTCGATTTGACCCGTATGTTTTTTTATGTGCGTTAAGTACTTACCTCAGAACTTTTTTCTACGTGAACCGATTTTGAAGATTCTTTTTTTTTTGTTTGAAATGGTTTACTTCCCATGTGGTCCCATGAAAATGATGAAGATCTGATGAAGAACTTCGGAGATGGAGAACGAAACTCCTCAACAAAACCCATACAAACCATGCGGTTTAGGGGTGTAAAGAAACTATATTTTGTTAATAGTTTAAGAAAAAAAATTTTCAAAAAATGGACATCAGCAAATCTCTCGGAATCAGTGCAATAGCACATCGTCATCCTTCGTTCGATATCGGATGACGAAAGGTATTCGATCCGCGGGTCGAAGGCCTAGCATGGCTCGCTCCATAGCCCTTTGTGCTGTTTTATGCGCTCTGCCGATACCTAATGTGATTAGTGACTAACAAAAAGTTTGAATCGAACTGTAAATTTCTGATAAAATCTTGCCTTTTCAATTTGGACCCCTAAAAGACGCTGGCGTCGTCTGGCCGCCAAGTTGAGGAAGTGCTTGATAAATGATCAATCAAAAATCACTTTTGCTGTCACACCTTGAGGCCCAGTCTATTAATTAACACTGCACGTGGCTTTGAAAAAAGAAAGGTTCGAATTCTAAAACAGTTTAATGTAGCCTGTTCAATTGTACATGTCCCACTAGCTGGGCAAAGGCCTTCTCTCAGAGAGAGAGTTTGAGCTTAATCACCGCGAGTGCTCAATGCGGGTTGGCGATTTTCGCGTTGAGGGTATAATGCCTGATACGTTCAGGTTTCATCACGATGTTTCCCTTCAACGTCAGCGAGTGGTATTGCTACTACAAATTCACAAATGTAGGTACACACGACAGCACGTCGACCCTTACACGCTAGCACTCTACTCGGTTACGTTACGGGTGACTTTAAAACAAAAGTGTACACTCTGACGTGCTGTCGTGTGTACCTAACTTTGAAATAAATTAAAGTCATAGGTAGGTACATGCCCGTACCGGGAATCGAACCTGAGTCTAACGCTTTCGAGTTCATTGTTCTACCCACTAGCCCACCACCGCTTTATTTGAAAAAAAAAATACAACAAAAAACACTGGTAGCCAGCGAATATGCGTAATCTAATACAAACAGTTGCAACACGATAATTGGTTAGCAGCACCCCTTATAATTTACACAAGGAAAACAGACTTATACCTGTCTGTCTAGCGTTGTCATCAATCATACGTTACCTTATCTGTGATACATAGATAGTAGGAAAATAATAATTTAGCGATATCTGTAAAATAGGGTCGGGATTAACCGACTTTGTGGAATTGTAGTGAGTAATATGCCAAATAAAGATAAAGTATGAAAATAAACAAGGATAATGTTGTACAAGTATTCAAAGAAGTAAACAACAAGTTAAGACGCAATACGACACACAACTAGCGCCACCACGAATGCAATCGATTCTCGCCAAAAGTGGCCACTTTTGGCGAGAATCGATTGCATTCGTAGGTTATAGGATCTGGAATCCAAACCATAGGTCCTAAAAATAGTTAAGCCTCGCGTTGAGAAATCGCAGGAGCCTTTTTTGCTAAAAACGCATCCAAAAAGAAGATATGATTTTTTTTCATTGGCGCTAGTTTACGTCCTATTTCGTCTTAAATATATTTTTCTTAAAATTTTTGCAATTTTATTAGGGACAATGTCACATGACTGTCACATAAAATGCAATGGTCAGAATATCAAGCGAAGCATTTATGCAACAAACAACAATAACTCGAGATTAAAAGTGTTTGACTTGAACTATAGTAATAACGTGAAGCAAATATGAATTAGAGATGGGTTTTCATCCATTCGAAACCTCGCTCGATCTCACTCGATAACCATGTCAAATGTATGAAGACGCACCCATCTTCACCCATCTTACCTTATTAGTATGGGGCCAGGCTGAGAGCCCGGGTCACTTCTACCCAGTGGGATCTTTTATGTCAGCCCCATCCTTACCTCCTAAAGTTCTAAAGACCGAGGTCTTTAGAACGTCACCGTGTTTGAGGAACTTATATTCTTCCGGTCTAGAAACTTATATTCTTCTCTTTTGTAGATACCAGTCCTAATCTGCGACAGAGAGAATTGACCCTCAAAACCGGATACCTTACTTCGATTTCCGTAATAAGAGTGCAGGTAAAGGTAAAGGGACTCTCAAATCGACGACGACGCATAAAATAAAATGTCAAACGTCGCTTGGTAGGGTGTCTATAATAAACCTGTCTTCCAGAGACACTCTGGCGGGTGACATTACACTTATCAGTGGACGTTATGTCCCTGAAGTTACGGCGACTCGCCCTGCGCCCGCGCGGCGGCGTAAATTCACTGACAATTGTCACTGAGCACACTTTATGTTACGGATCAAGAGAATGTTTTTGATATTCAAGAGATATGTTTATAGCTTTTAGCGATGCATTTTACGATACCCCTAAATGCTAAATGATGGCTTTGGAAAGGCGGCGAATGGATATCCAGATTCGGACTTGATTTTAGTGTCAATTAATTTATATATTATCGGGCATCGTTCCGATTGGATATGCAACTGGAACAATTACCATTACCATATCCAAAAAAGGTAGGTAACGTTAATACTTAAATCTCAATAACCATTACTATATTGCTGCCATGCATTCTACTTATAGTTCATCATTCAGATCCAACACAACAAACATCCATAATTTCTTCAAAATAGTGATATCTATCAATTATGTAACATTCAGGTGAATAAATATATATTTGCCATTTAATTCAAAGGGACACTAAATAAGAGGCAACATAAAAAAAAAAAACAAAGACTATCTGCAAGTTTCTACACCCCACACACTAGACAATATCTAGGTATTCTATCCTCAGACGACAAAACAAGTAAGTAGCTAAAACAAAACCACCACTCATTCAACGCCAAGTCTCCGTAGATCCAGTTCTTCATCCTCGTGTATTTCTAATTAGGCAATCCATGCACTGGTTCGCTAATGGTCCGTGGGCTATAAAGCTGCGCAATCTGATGGTGTGAACACGGTGACCGGTGTTCGGGGCTGCATTGACTCCGGACACGCGAACGAGTGGTCACCCTAGCTCCCACGCGTCATTCTGGGTCTCAATGTGTAACGTTGATATCAATCCCGAGGCCTTTCAAAGGTATCGTAATTTTCGGCTCAATTGGGTACGCAAATTTTTTTGTTCGAAAGTCCGTTATTGGCTTAAACTTATTTTTAGACAATATTGAGAAACTAATTTAAATATTTTTTATTTTGGTCCAGTAGTTTTGTTTTTATGCGCTTAATTGTTTTGTTCCTATGACCACCAACAGTATGCAGACAGACCGTCGCGTGAAGGTCATAAAACCGTCTCTTTGAAACGTTGTAAAATCCAAACTTCTGAAACAAAATAAAAAATATTGAAATTAGTTTCTCAATATTGTCTAAAGATAAGATTAAGCCAATAACGGACTTTCGAACAAAAAACTTTGCGTACCGAATTGTACGAGGTGGTGTCAGAATATTTTAGTCGGACCATGTAAGAACTTCTGACATATGTATAGGTATAGGTTAAAATCCCTATCACATTAATCGTAATGCCATAAGGATTAAAGAATATGAATTTGCAATTTAGACAACTCAACATGTTTCCTAATCGAGTCGTCATCACGATCACAATGCAAAACGACTTTCGATAACGTATTTCAAATGTCAATTTGAAAGAGATCGTCACAGATATTGATGTTAGACAATGAGACCCCTGGTCTCAGAGGTGAAATAGACAGTGCAAGGGCTGAAGTATGGCGCATTATCGGGTGTATTGGTTTAAAGGCTAAAAGGGTTTGATTGAAGCAAGTCTAGGGTTCGAAGAATCGAAGAAGTTTTACACGGCAACAATCAGTGTATCTTGCTTACTTACAATAATCGAAGAGAGAGAAAAAAAGAAGAAGATATTCTGCGATATTGGTGATAATACTGATAATACAGGGTCAAAGAACAATTTCTAAAAGTTATATCATTATGTAGTTCGGTGCGCTTTACTAACCGCCGATCCTCGAAGAAGAAGCTGGCAATGAAATTCTATGAATCATCTTTTCAACATGGAGCCTGAGCCGAAATCACTGCGAAATTTTGCAATCTTCGGCGACTCCATAGGGCGGTCACACACGAGCACACAAACCACCTAAAATAACACTAAATTAACTCGCGCGCTACAAAGACCCGCGTGGGCACAAACAAGGATCCACACTCAGGTCCCTTATTGATGGAAGCATTTCAAATACCATTTAGATAGCGTTGTGGACGTTGACGTATTATTATTGTTGTCAGAGAGGTCGGTATGGCATTCCGTGGTGGTTGGCTGCATGTGGGAAACCGTGGAGGAGGTATTTTTATGGGAACTCCAAGGGCAGTCAGTGCTCAGTGTCACTTAATCTGGATATGTCCGATCAATAATTTCTAATTAAGATGTACCCTTTATAATGTCTCATCCTTGACTTTCTTAAAGGAAGAGAGACTTCAGCAATCATCAGCAAAGCTACTGTGGCTTGTGACTTGTACCTCTTAAATGTAATCAATATGTTTTTGTTAGTCCTTAGATACTTTGATAACAATATAATTTGAAATTATAGTTTTTGTGATTTTCTAGATAGAACTAGAAAAAGTTCTAGTTATGAAGGTTAGCTAAGCAATGGAAAGGAATAACGTGAGTATATTACTCCAAAATAGAGGCGCTCTTTCGTAGCTCATTGTACGCTTCCTCGATGTCATTCATAACTTCAGTCCGTTGAGAGCAAAGGATCTCACAATTGTTTATTTATATCTAGCTAATGCACTATCACACTATTAGATACACATACTGTCAGGAAATATAAGTTTCAATGCACAAGTCTAATTGCCACTCGTGTTATAGGTAATGTGGAAAAATAGAGTCAAAAATCAACCTCTGGATTTGAAAAAATATTAAAACTTACATAGACTACGTTCACAGCAATAAATGAAAGGATACTTAATCAATAATGTGTGAAATATCATAACAGAAGTTTGGTTTTATGAGACTTCTAGTTAGTTGTAATTTAGAGGCTTTTACGAAACTATTAAAAAGTTTTAACGTGAAAATAATGCCTAATAAACACGTCCTAAAAAGGGCTTAAAATTTAAGGCGCCACCAATCGCCGCAACAGGAATAAAATATCACAGTTTGTCTGTTTGATCGTAAATTAGTCTCCGTATACGGATCTCTGTACAATTGACGCGGGCCCCACGATAAAGTACGTCAAAATACGACCTGTTAAATGTCGAACACGGGCCATAAATATTTACGTGTGAGACGAGTGCTTTACGCCCTATATCGGCTCTTAAAAAGACAAAGGTTATCTGAGTGAATATGGAGGTTAGATTCGTTTTCTCGTTTGTAAAGACAGATCCAACATCAAAATCGGCTATGCCTAATAAAAATACTGATTTATGTAGGAGCATTGTCCAAGGTACTGCAGCGCCGAGTGGTCTCTTCACACATCTAGTGTGAATGAAGGTGCCACTGGACGCTGTATAAATCATCTCATTACGTAGATGCGAAAACATTAGTTTATGTAGGAACCTTACAGTTGTTGATCGTAAGTTCATAAGACAAAGTAAACAAATCTGAGAAATCACAGCATGCAAATCCGACAGCCGAAAACGATGAAACATCAATCTAAACGTTTAATGAACATTAAAAGCCACAAAACGACCCAACATAAAACAATTTTGTAGTTTCTTTTACCATTCGACGGACATAAACGTCAGACCTCGACGATTCGATAATCACGAGTCGACAAAACGTCTCGAATTCATTCGATATTAGAAATAAAATAATCGGATTTACGAGTGCCGGGCGGATAACGCCATCAATATGTAATCGAGAACTTATGGACGAAGATAATCCCGTGAAGCGGGAATAATTTATGGAAAATATACGTTTTGATATAGACAATGGTGATTTTTTGGTCGATTAAGATAACGCTGTAAAAGTGAAGGTAATACATCGAATAGGCTAATTTTTAATGTAACTTTCGAAGTTAAAGCAATAAGACAGCTAAAACACGGTAATTTCGATGTAAAGTCAAAGTTTGTAATACACAACTTTAGGTATTTCACTCAAGCGCACCAGGAAGACAAGATTAAATCATACATTACTCCATAAAGCAAACCTAATACAGATGAACTTTGAGATGTTAAAAACTCTCAGTATATCCGATTTCAGAATCGTTAAACAGCAATAAAGCAAGGGACGTTTACAGTCAACTAACGAGCATAAAACCGAATATAATCAGTCCAAGGGTTTTCACTGCAGTCGTTTTATAATATTTCGCCAATTGACTACTGTCAAAAGATAGTAATTTTCATATTATTTTCACATTTAATGTTGTTGCTTGAAGTTATATCGCAAATGCAAACGTTACATGAACATTTGTATCAAAACATCACGAAAGTTTTGTCACAGTTGTCAAAACAAAACAAAACAGGACAAGGCGTAAACCTCATCTATAACTGCCATCAATATATCAACGAAAGCGGAAACAATTTACAATTCAAACTATAAAAACAGCACCATTGAAACCTTAGGCGCCAACCGACAAAAAAGCACACTCTTTCATCTATAAAAATGATAAATCTCGACTAAAGGGGACTCTATCAAAAAACGCGTTGAAAACCCGTATCAGATCTATTCGAGACGGTCTTATATCAATCAACCGAGCTTGTCTGGTTCGCTTCATTAAAGCCGTATGATGACAAAATTTGGACTCTCGGTCCAAGATTATGCTTCCCTTTTTTTGGGTTAGGAAGTGAGGTTTTCACTTTGTCATATTTTGTGTTGCATTCGGAACTTTATATGTTTCAATTCCTCTTCTCGGAGTCATGATTTTTTCAAACAATTTATTGTTATGATCGTAATTTCCAAAAGACAGTAGGTAGTTTTTTTTTAACCTGTCGATATCTTCCGCAATGTCTGCTTCCGAAACCTCAACTCAACCGCTTCCGAGACGCTAACCTTATTACGCCAAAATTTTGGCAACACAATTTCAATTCCCGCCGAAGTAAAAAGGAAAAATTCTTCCAATTACTACCGCAGGCCGCAACTCGAACTTCCGAGCCCCATCGTCCACTGCTAGCTTCTAATTGATAATTAGTATTCCACCGACGGACTGTCCATGTCCAGCCTACGTGACCCCCCCGCCTCCCTGCCCCCTCCTTGCAGCATCAGCAGCGTCTGCTATTGACACAGAGGCTAAGACAATTTGGTGACCTTTGGGGAATGGTCATAATCGACTGTCTGCCGACGACGTGATTTGAAATGTCTTGAGGATGTACCGAGTGTGTGGTGTGCGGTCTGGTTTTGAGCGCAACTTGGATGACTATGTTTTACGATGGCTACGGGTAAATGCAATATACATTTACATACTTAGGCTTTGTTTATTATGATTGGTTTTGACTAGATCGTCTCTGAGGTACATTACTCTAAACGCGGAAAATCACCAATCCGCGGTGGGCTCTTAATGAACACTCTCTCTCTCAAGTGGGACAATTTAAAGGCTACCTCTTACAGCTTCCATATTATGATGTTTCCTTATTTAATGATTTTTTGCGATTGGTTCGTAAAATGTAGTGTAGAAAGCTCTTTACCTTTTCAAACGTTACTGGTGGAAAACCCCAGTAGCAGTCCCTGTAGCCGTTTCTAGAAACTTATAAATATTTAAATGTTTCATCAACGTGTAAACACTTTGCGAATTATCAGTATATTTTCAGGGACGCAACATCCTATTTATCTCCGTTTAGAGAGCGCTACATTAGCAAACTCCCACTATTACCTAAGGCTGAATAAGAGCGATCAGCAATCGGGGTCCCGGCGGCAACAACTCAAAACCCCTAATGAATCAGCGAATTAAAGCGGACATCGCCTGCGCCGTGTATATATTTAAATTAGCCAACTTTACAAGTCCCTTGATTAAAGAACGCGGGTTCTCCTGTACAGGGGTTTTCACCTTGCGCTCGTGTCGTCCGTTGTGGGGATTTTTGTTTCGCGATGTTTATTGGACTAGTTCGGATCTAGTTCTTCAGCGAATGCAAGTCGTTCACTTAAGTAGATATGTAGCTATTCCTAGTAAAGATTGTGGGAAGGAAGCTGATATTGTTGAGGATTTCGGCGCTGCTTGGATGATTTTCAGATGCTGAAAGGCGATAAATGGCTGACTTCAGCGACAAGATACCTTTAACGCAATTATAAGTTTATGTGAAATCATATTCAGTTTTTCGGAAAACAAACTGTAGGTAAAGAAGGTGACAGGCTAACCGTTAATGACTTCAGCTAGATTCTAATGAATTGGTGCCTCTTATTACACTTTAAGTCACCTTAGTGAAAGCTTAAAGCGATGTTTGAGTTTGAGCAAAATTCCACAACAACTTCTCAGGACCAAGAAACGCGAGCCAAAAACCCTAACAATCAGTCCTTCCACCAAACCCCTGAGCAGCTGAAAAGAATACTGATTGTGCCCCTCAGTCGCTCAGCTTCATTTGCAGTCGTCTCTAAGTTAAAATCAATTATGCTCGCGATTGTTTCGTTAGTCGCGGAGTGTTTTTTGTCCTTTTCCACCGGGTGCCCCCAGTGAACCTGGCCGTCTCCTGACTGACCCTAAAATCTGGTTGCTGGTTGTAATAAAAAAAACTAAGGCCTTTGCATCTACGTAATGAGATGATTTATACAGCGTCCAGTGGCACCTTCACACTAGATGGGTGAAGAGACCGCTCGGCGTTGCAGTGCCTGGGACTATATTTGTGCCTGGATTTATATTTTTTCCGAAGACTTTTCAATGACGAATTCAATATGAGGACCCGATCAATAAAATACGTGACAACATATTTTACATTTTGTATGACTGCAGTAGTGTGAAGAGATGATCTTGCATGCGCGTAACAGACCATAAATAATATCACTTATTTATAAGTAAAGATGTTACTAATTAAAGTAAAAACCCGCCCTCCAACACTACTATAGATTTATTAGAGTAGCCCTTTTATCGATAGCTTTGGTTTTAATAAAGAAAAACAAAGTAAATCTAATTTGGATGAAAAAAATTACATAACTCAAATACCCGACAGTTTAAGCTTTTCCGCATCAACTAGAACCTTAGCTAAATAATACTAAGAATCTTCTGAAATAAACAACGTAGAGGCCAGGCTCTATTGACTCGGTCGGGAACAGCCCTGCAAATCTATCTTTGTATTCTGCGCGCCCAACTCGCCGTCCCTCTCTGTTTGGATTTCTTTTGATGAAGTTGACTGTACCTCTTACTTAGTATTTGTGTATTGCGATATGCATCCTTGTTCTTCACAAATGTTGCAGAAAGACTACTTCAGCTCAAGTTTTAGGTTTCCCTTCATGTTTAGTAAATGGTATTATTGCTATCTGCAAATCCATATTCCTTCATAGAGCTATGAAACAAAGTGCAGACTTACAACCGCTGCAAGTTCAGTTTTTGTCACCGGACTGTATGTGACCGGAATGTTTTCTAGTATAATCTTAATAAAAGTCGTGTCAGTTACACCATTTCTGACTCCAGAACGGGTGGACCGATTTTTATGATTTTTAATTGCTGGATTTCTCTCCGCTCCGAATAGCAGAATAACCATTCAAACAACGGAAAAACTCACGAGAAAAAAAAGTCGGCGCGGACGAAGTCGCGGGAAAAAGCTAGTAAAGATTATTCTATTCTGTGTTTAAACTCTAAAATTATTTTAAGAAAGTTACCGAAAAGGAAAAACAAAATAGGCCAAAGCATATCTCCTTGCGAAACTCAGTTTACATAACAAGGTGACTCTCTGTACATTTCTATCAATCAACTTTCTGCCTCAATATTTAGTGGCTCACTTTTAAGTCCACGTTGTGTCAAACCAGAGGTCACCAAAAGGTGAGCATTTGCTTAAGCTGCCGTACTGTCTACGTCAGCTTGCTTGATTTTGTTTCGTTCGTCTTTCGCTAATGCTACGCCGCCGTCTTCGTCAATATTGGCTTCTAATTTGGTTTGTTCTTTTTCTTCTTATTTATTACCTGCCTCTGTCATGCCAGTAACTTTTGCTTCATTTCTTAGTTCTAGAATGAAGTTGAGAATTCAGAAGTCTGGTATATTGTCTTGATGATAGTTGGATGTCGTTCTTTCCACAGTTGTTTTTATATTTTACATTAAGATATTTTTTTCATAATTGGAAACAAAAAAACCTGTTAGGTCTCAACCAAAACACAATCATGTACTTATTCTCTTATTTTCGATTCAGTTTCAGTCTAATTTAAGTAGATGCATACAATGTTTGGAAATTCTCATTGGATTGTTTTGCGATAATTACAAAGGGAAATAACCAATATAGAAAAGTAAGTAGCCATTCCTTCCCTCTTTCATGTAAACATTCCGTTTGTTTTTCTTTGTTTCGCCAGGAACCAAAAGTTAAGGGTCCGACAATTAGGCTTAATTATTGTCACAATTAAAAATCAAGTGGAAGCAGAGGAATCCGGCTGATTGATCCTTAAAGCTTGCTCAGTAGAGTCGCTTTTCCAGGGAAGTTAAGGCGTTTCCATACTGCGCGGTAATATCTCCGCGACCCTATTTTCTTTTTTAATTGCTCGCCAGTCGGGATTAACATTCAAGACCGGAGTAACGACAATTGTCAATGTTCAATACCGTCCTACATTAATTATGCAAACGATCGACTATTTAGAATAAAATGCTGATTTTTGTATCGGCGCCGACGCTGAGGGTTAATTCGACAGGGTCCTAAGTGTTATTGGATGTTCGGCGGAGGATGGAACCTTTGTATGGGATGCTCTTATTGTGTCGCGTAATTAAAAGTGAGATGACCTTTGTTATTGATAGCACGTGACTGGACTGAAAGATCTGAAGGCTTGTTACTTTTTAATTTAACTTTATTGTTTAAATTTTTAAAACAAAAACACAACCACTGGTCTTTATCGTTTTCAGCCTTGGTTTTTCCGTCTATGAACAAACCAAGGCAGAAAATACAAAAAAACTGACTATCATTCTTATAGATATTCGCTGCCTAAAGTGCCATACACAAAATGAATAAAACTCTTATAGACTACTTCGTAAAAATTATACGCGATTTCTTTTAATTCCTCATAAACACGGTTCTCCAGAGTCCAGAGACCAACAAAGCCATAGTGTACGTCAACATACAAGTTACAACGCAGGTCATACAATGTCGTCTTGCGCCACATTACGATAGCTCCGATGTAATAAATTACTAAAAACAACAAAAAAAGCCGCCAATACGCTACCGTCTAAACTAAACGCACGAAGTAAACCGACCGATTCAGGATTCAGAGAACAATTCATAAGAGATCCATGCGAGAGATAGCCAATTTGTAATTCAAGTTTTAGAGCGAGCGAGGGAGCAGATGGTTGGCGAGCGATATGGAAATCGGCCGGAAAAATGTCGCCGCGAGCAACTGCAGCGGGAGTGTAGACGCGCCCTTAGCCTGACACCTAGATTCGTGTTGCTTTGCTAGATGTATTTATGTCTTTGTAAATATTGGCACCTCTAACGCGAATTTTCGAACCTCACTGTTACTCGTCTTACGGACAGCGGGCGCCATCTTGTTTGATAGTTTGCACCAATCTACACCACCCAAAGCGTACATCTCTTTGCAGACAAAATGCTCGTAAAATAAAATCTTACAAAAAATATTTATATACATATTTCCTGACCTAATGCATCTATCGATGAATCTACCGGTAGAGAAAACATCGTAACGGAATCCACTAAGTTCACACCTGTTGGGAGGGTGGCATTAGTTTTGGGCAATCATACTAACTACATCTTCACATATCCCAGGCACAGCAGCGTTCGAGTGGTGCGATCACTCATCTGGTGTGAGTGGAGATGCCTCTCAACGTTGTATAAACTAGTGGTTCGCCCCGAACTGTGAACTCGCGACCTCTCAATCTCTCGACCGATTTGGCTCCTAGGATTTTCTAATATGAGCCAAATCAAAAGTTTATGTTAATTTAAATGAAGCAGAATCAAATCCCATCACCCTAGTGTTGTTCCTACCGCAGTTAATAAGAGAACCGATAACGATACAGGCGAGTCGTCAGAGACTGCATCACGTATCGATATTAGTGCTGTGCCCCCGACATTTTCTCTAATTAAAAACCGTAAATTACTGGTCTTGTAGCGCAGTGCAGAATGCCCTGTGAATTGTCTGTTTGGATGCTAGAATTTGCACTGTTCAGTCTTTTATGTTTCAAATTCAAAGGTCATTGGGCGAAATCCGAGCTGTATTGTAAAAGATTGCGTACACAAACATTTATTTTTATTTTTATTTGCAGCATAGGCCATATTCTTCTAGAATTTCTGTTATCAATCGTATAATTCCGATAATATTGTGTGCAATCAATCAATTAGTATTATTCATAATAACAATACCTAAGTAGGTACACACGACAGCACGTCAGACTGTACACTTTTGTTGTAAAGTCGCCCGTAACGTAACCGAGTAGAGTGCTATCGTGTAAAGGTCGACGTGCTGTCGTGTGTACACTTAGTATACACCTATCACATCACATGACCCGTGCATTAATACATTAGTGAAAGTCATGGTTTAGACTTGACTTGTGAATTGATGATTAGACTTGATGTCATCAATGTATTTGGAGAAGATAGCTGTCTTCTTATAAGAAAACCGATTATCTATCTTTTCTACTGTATATTTCTGACAAATGAAGCACAATTTAATTAATTGTAGATTAATTGAAGCTGCTTTGAAGTAAAAATAGGGGATAATAATATGACCACTTTTTGCATATTTGATAGTGCGGAAACGATATAATTCAGCATTTTCAATGCAAATCAAAAATAAAGCGGACTTTTTCAAATGTTGGTTAGTCCTTTTTTGTTCCCATGCTCCTCAATTACTTCAAAATGCTCAAAATATAAAGTGCTATCGCATTATTTCGTAAAGTTTCAGAAATTGACATCAGTCATCCCTATCTGCAACCATGTTAGGTTATCGGCCTATATCATTCAAAGATAATAATTATTTGCACTCATATCAATATTTTCTGATTAGGGAATGGTGTCGCGAATCGTGATTTAAGTGGAGTAGGATTTAATAAGGAGAAATAATCACTCATTAGTTTGACCATAATAAAAGATTGATGATGATGTATTATACAACAATCAGGATTAGTAATTGGATATTTTGCACACAAAAATAATGCAGGTGACTCATGTAAACGCGTTAGTCATGATATCCTACTACTAAAGTAAGGCCTTTGCATCTTTGCAATGAGATGATATATAGGTACAGCGTCCAGTGACACCTTTACCCACACTTGATGAGTAAAGTGACCACTCGACGCTACATTGCCTGGGACATGATATCCAACGGAACGTAAAAAAATAACCTGATTGCAGTCACAATTTCTTCGCTGACGGCCTTCAGAGGGGCATCGTAACTTACCTGTAACAAAAACAAAGGCGAAATTAAACATTATGCAAAAGCGGCAACCCATTTCACAGATCAGCCAACAGCGAAAAAACCCTCACATCTTGGAGGCAAACAAACAAACGCGCATTAATAACATAACACGGCAAGATTTATACGTCGGGCCCAAAGCGGGGCAATTATAAAGTCCCATAAAACGGAGACATTAGGAGCACTCCAACGCAAGTGTACCGAAGGGACGTTGCCCTAATCCATTTACGATATAAAGAGTTATAAATCAAACTTAATATGACCTACACGTGTTGATAAAACCACCCCCCGAGTTTACGCGCACAGAGGTGAAGCACGCAAACATGCAAAGGCTGGCCAAGTACAAGACGCGTATGGATGAGTTGGTTCGATTGAGTGAGACTGTAGTTGTTGGTGGCCGATTAAGGGAGCGCTGAAGGAAAGTATCGAAATTCCTGAGGAAATACTGATATTATTATCTCCAATGCGTGAAATATGGTGGTTATCAAG
Organism: Zelleria hepariella; assembly: GCA_949319315.1. NCBI lineage: Eukaryota > Metazoa > Arthropoda > Insecta > Lepidoptera > Yponomeutidae > Zelleria > Zelleria hepariella. Next base: position 23,137,358 of record OX439384.1, read on the forward strand.
GGCATGCACATTTTTATACCAGCAGTCGAATTCTTTATAAAAACTTTTATTTCAACACGTAGGCTTTTTTATCGAGACTCTCCAAGCTTCAACATAGCCTTCTAGTAACAAGGACAAAACGTCCAGTCAGAAACTGAATTCACAGAAACAACAACTCAGTATGTAATATACGAAATTGCATCAATCCAGCAAAACGAAACAGAGCCAACAACATAAGCGCCGACTCACTCACACAGCGGCAGTCGCGAACGCAAATGTGAGCCACCGGGAGGCTGCAAGGTGGCTCTGAAAATGAAATTAAGGGAGAAATGCAAAGGAATCAGAACAACTAGGTGTGGGGGAGCTATCTACAGAGTGGGGGGAAGGGGACGAAATGTCCGGGACCGGACACTTTGAACGAATTATGACGGTCATTATTAGAACGTGGACAGAATTAAATTGCCTCGGTGTCCCCCGCCTCTGCTATACCTTTCCGGCTTAAGTACGAAGCGTAATGATACCTGAACAACACTTACACTACACTTATCTGAATGGATTGTACAGGTATAGATGGAGATTGGATCACCGTATTCCTTTCATTCTTTTCTCTCGTGATTTGTTGAAGGCGTTTCTCTGAATTGTCCGCCTTAATGTTTTTGGGGTTCATTTGGGCTCCACTACAACTACTAATCGACCTAAGTGTATGTTTGTAGTTGTTAATCTATTTGGCATGGTTAACTCTTTTGGAGACACACATTTGCTTTCGAGTAGTTTAAACATCAGTGTTGCAAATCTATCTAAGTTTACAAAGGCTTTTTGACACCGATATCGTGAAGTGGAAACTACAAATATTAACAGTGTAGAAGCAGCAGGCAAAATAATTTGCTGGAGAGCTGGTGACCGTTCGACTTATTTTATTGTACAAGGCTAGGAGTTGGTAGGCTGACAGAGTAGGCCTCGCTGAGTTTGGGAAAAATATACTCAACCCAAACATTTAAACTTTCAAAGTAATAAAAATCTAACTTTCAACTGCGACCAGCCAAAAATATTTTTAAAAAAAACAGACTTAACGAAGTCTACTCTATCAGCCTACCAATTCCCAGCCTTGTTCGATAAAATAAGTCGAATGGTCACAAGCTCACCAGCTATATGAACAATGAGTACAAAAGCAATCAGTGAATTTGCCTCCGCGTAATCTCAGCAGATAGAGCCGCTACTAAAAGTACAATATTGATACAGCGACTATCGTATAAAGCTGGTAAGTTAAGAAGTACACAGTTCTTTATTGAACATTACCGTATCCCACGTGCATGCTATCGGGCTGAGATATGCGGGCAAATATTGGCACTATATTTTGTTGTTCAAATGGGGTTGGCGTTTTTTTTTTGTCTAAATGTTTTGGTGGTTTTTATTCTTAGCCCGTTTACATAAACTCTACTTTGATGCTTTTTATGCGAAGTTTTTTGGCAAAATTAGGCAAATATACTATCTCGTAAAGATGAAACTACTGTCCGTGGATGCATAAGTAACAATTACGTGACATAAATTCACGTACCTTATTAACTTATTTCAAGGTTTGATCTCCTCAAACAAACTAGGTAACAAAAAGTTTCAATATGCGGTTTTTCCAAACACCGGCACCGTTCATAAAGAAGTGTGAAGTGAATGCCAAAAAGAATACCAAGATGGTGACCAGAGATTCGAGTGAACTTTTCAGAAAATTCGCCACGGAGTATTCCGATATCATCAGGCCACGGGCTGGCTGGCCAGTCCTAGTTTCCACAAACAAAGGCTAGGTGGGATTAAGGCGCGTGAGATTGTGGAGATATGATTACGGTTATTTGCTTTTTATTGGTCTCATTAAACTAAGCCGCACAAAGTAGCGCTATCTGTGGTGATGTGTAATCTATGGTCGGCATTGTTACCGTCTTTGCTCAATAAAGGCTGCCAGAAGTATAGCTCACGCTTGAAACCTAAAGTTCATTATTTGTAGAGAGTGGAATTTACATTTTAATCAGTAGAGTTTTGGCGATTTTTGTGTTGAGGCACATGTTTCCTTACGATGCTTTCCTTCACATTAACATTCAAATACCTAAGTTTTTTTTTAGGTTTCTGGCTTCATTAGTAGAAAGTAGAATTTACACTTCGTCTTTAGAGAGTAGGTACCTAAGTATGGCGATTTTCGCATTCAAGGTATTCAGATGCTCAGGTTTCCTTACGATGTTTTCCTTCGCTTCTGCCTTCCATTGCTACTACAGATCATAAACTTGGAATTGACTTTGAAAACAAATAATATTTTTATCGAAGGTACGTTCTTCTGGTAGCAAAATACTATTTTGTGCAGGTAGACTATGGTATATGGGCGGCATTGTTGCATCTTCGCAGTATCGCTTTTGATTCGAGTGGTTTACGATGCAGCATGTTTGTTTTAGTTAAGGATACTGAAGGATACTGGAAACTCTTTGAAACAATACGAGCTACCCTCCTGAAATTGTTGTTTCAAGAGTTATATTTTAGTCAAAATTTGCCCAGATTACGAAGCGTAGATAACAGATTTTATACATATTTTTATTTGCATAAGGTACTTTAGATGAATGTCAAACAATAAAATTATAGGTTAACGCGCTTTGTGTCGAAAGTTTGGATGAGGAAAACTTAAATATGGAATAGATGAATAAAACATATACAACTAACTAAGGCCTTTGCATCTACGTAATGAGATGATTTATACAGCATCCAGTGGCTCTTTCGCTCACACTAGATGGGTGAAGAGACCACTCGGCGCTGCAGTGCCTGGGACATGGTTTTAGATGGAGAAAACATATACACTTCTTCAACAAAATAAACTCGAAAACCCCGTTCAGAAGACACTGTTATGAACACGGAAAAAAACCACCACGTTTACTTTGACCCTCCACTGCCTTGTCTAACGAATACGGCAATAACCAGTGTACAGCTAAACATCAAATCCGCTAAAGAGGTACAGAACGTTTACCCGAACTTTTTTCAACATGAAACCTGCAGCAACTCTAGCAGCTAGACTACAATGTTTTGGTACTGATGATGATGATGTCTTCCACGGCGCACGTATCCGTCGACGGCGACCCTCACAGATTCCTTGCGAGAGCTTGGATATGGCTGGAGAAGCCGAGATTTGTCTTAAAGATTCGGTCGCAGGTGTCACAGTAAGTACAGTTGCCCATAGAGTTGTACGTGGGCCTAGGGCGGTTTTATGGACAAAATATCTTCTATGAAATAGAATTATATTTTAAGAGTTATCCTCTCTTGTCGATGCAGCATTCTCCATGCACTTCAATCACAGGCCAGTTCCTTCGCAGCCTGGTAAGTTACGACATCCACTTTCCAATGATGATGATGGAACAGAATTATTGATTAAATATCTTCTATGGACACAAAATACATCCAGCTGCTCAAAAAGTGCGCGGAGACTTCGGGCGGCTGCCCGCAGCCAGAGCGAGTGAAGCGATGCAGGCTGCCCAGTGCGCGGTAGGCCTTAATTGAAAGATTTCACAGTAAAATACCTTATGGTGTGTCAGAGTTTTCTATTTCTACGTCTATCTCCTCGGTGGAGCTTCTGTCACATTCTACACAGCGGATACACATTCTAAAAGGCTTGTTTTAATAATGTTTTCTTGCTGATTCCATGTTTCCCCGGCCATGCGAGGCCCGGGTCGTCAATTCCACCGTGTTTGCGCTAAACACTCGGGGTTTTATCGAAATTTTCGACTTGCAAATTTGATGTCGCCGGGTTAATCTGATTCGTTACTTGTTGTGAGTTTGTTTTGTTAATGGCCGAGGTTAACGGTTATGTATTGTGTTCAGAGCCCGTGTTTCTGGTGAAGCTCCTAACCTGCTGCGGTAGGGGTTCGCGCTTTATGTTATTGGAAGGACGCGCTGTAATTTCCCGGTGATTTTGGAACTTTTGTCTTTTGGGGAGTGTTGCGGACGACACCCAATATGACGGGCATCGGGTTTCATTAAACAAATTAGGTTTATTGTTTTAATTCACGGAGCTTTGGCAGAAAATATCATTACATAAACTGCCGTTGTTGGTAGTTGATTTCATCTTTTATGTAGATCTAAGTAAGTATGCTAAGTCAACCCTACGGATTGTATCTAAAACATTGTGAATTGAGAACTGGAACTGATTTTAGTCAGCAAAAATAACAACCTGCGACTACTCTACATTTGTCGCCCACTTTCGAAGATGTAGATTTTACTGTTTTGTAAAAGTAAACGGCCTCTTCTGAGGTATATCAGGATGCAAATAAACAGTAGATTGTAAGGCATACCTAAGTATCTAATAAGAAAGCCAATTCCATCCTCCTCTAACCATGCTTCCATCAGATCCTGCTCCAATTCGCCACCGCCACCAAGTAGCACAATATCGTTATTTTTAAGTGTCTAAGGCGCGCGTCAGAGCTCGCCTGAGCAGTAAATTATAATGTTTTATGGTTTAATACTGAAGATAAGGCGGGCTCAGGTAAGGAGCCTATTACTAACTGAGTTAACGGGTTTCGCGCGGGGGTAAGATGGCGGGTGTGGAGGGATGGGGTATTCTCTTGTGGGGACCAGACGGTTGCTAGATGGAAAAAGGCGACGAGGAAATTTTGAGACTCGAGATCGAGAGAACGGTACACAACGATGTGCCGATTGAAGAGAGATCGTAATGTATACCACGCACAGTGGTCGATTTGTACGATTTAGGCGGCCAAAACTATTTTATGCTTTATTTCAGTAATAAATACGACAACAAATGCTAATCTGGTATTTTAGAGTGAATATATATGTTTATCCCTATTCGTTTCATTGAAAGCGTATTTTTCTATACAAAAAAACATTTCTGTGAAAATATTTTTGTAAATAGCGCCAATGTTTTTAAATTTTCTTTAAATCTCCCTTTGGTGTAAAATATATATTTTGAGTTCATTTGAATTATCGAAATCGGCTTAGTAGTTTTTGATATTTGGGTTAAGAATTATCACAATTTGTTAAGTAAAAGACGGCCGTACATAAAAAAAAATGTTTATTCTCTACAGTCTGCATGCCTATTTAAATTGAAAATAAAATATGGATGACAAAAAAATACAGTATACACTAAAATTAAATGGTCAACAGTTATTACCACATTATTATACTAAATGTTACTTACAATGTTAGGTACCGAATCATAAACAATAAGACAATATTTTATGAAAGTTTAACATACAAATTGTTATGTTACTCTTTAAAAGACAATTCTTCCTCACCGTCACTTTCCATGCATTTATCACAAGTGCCTTTTGTATTTGGCTCTGCAGGAAGCAAAAGCTCCAAAGTTTCCTGCAAAAATGGTTTTGATCGGATCTTCTTTTTTTTTCTCATTGAACTGGTGAGTGGATCTGATGTCAAGAGTAACCTGTGATAAATATCAAGGTTACAGTCTTCGCGTGAAAACTTTCGAGCAAAGTTTAGACGGTATGAGCGAAAGTGCTTATTACGAGCTTCTGCAGCTTCCTCCGAAAGTTGATCAATAGGCACTAGAGAATTTTCTATAACTTTTCCACCATGTACCAAAATTTGATGCATGGTAGGAGTCATAGAATGCCAACCATATAACTCTACATACAGTTTTGCTGTCTCCATGGCGTATTCATCAAATTTTGGGACATCTATTTTGTGACCGCTTGATATGGCTTCCAAAATAACTTTAATTCTATAAATAAAATTAAAGTCTATTCCCGTTATTTCAGCAGCCAGATGTGGGTTTTCAAAAAATCTTCTACTAGTATTGCCGTCATTTGTGTTACCAAAATTACATTTTGGCATATCTACCAAGATACCTACTTCTTCTCTGAATCTTTGCTGAATCTCTTTTTTTTTTTTTGTTGTTCTAGCATCTTTTCTGCTTTGGTTCTTTTTTCACGGTATTTCCCAACGGGCAATTTATAAGCTAAATGTAAAATACTCTCGAATAATCGAATTCTGGCATGTAAAGTTGATAGGCAAAATTCAAGCGATTCTGGGTGAATTTCGTTTTTTTACTTAAGTCATTAAAGTTTTTTGAAGTGGCTCCGCATATGTAGCATCTACTCGTTGATTTGGTGTCAGTCGCCGCATTGCAAACTTTGCCGTCCACCATGGTCATTTTAAGACTGTGGCTAACCGAGAATTTTTGCCCATTCAGTTCCAATTCCGTGGCTTTTAGGGACTTCACACTGTCCCGAACGTAATTTATTTCATCTTTTGTAATGTCTGTAGACTCTTTTATAAATCTGAATCGTATCGGGCGGCAATATCGTGGTGAAGAAGGAGTCGGGTTTTGCCAAACCATTTTTATTTTGTCTTCGCCGCAAACAATTTGTAGAGGCACGAATGAGCTCAAAAATATATTTGCATCCGAGTCGGCGTCATTCATTAACTTTTGTTTGTATTGAGCTTGTTGTGAACCATCACAACCCCATTCGCAGATAATCTGCAAGGAATTTCTCTCAGTTTCTGTAAGAGTCATTAGTACTTCTTCGAGGAAAATTGATAATCGCGTGACGGTGTGATCTAACAAAGATTGTAGATCACTTTCAGCACAGGAAGCGGTCACTCGTAGCGTCTCTTTGGGTGGGTAACATTCCTGTTTAGCCTTCAACACTAATTCGTAGCACGGGTAAAAGCTTCTGTTGGTTGCTCGCACAATTTCATATTGACTTCGTGTCAAATCAGCGTCCACGCACATTCGCAGTGCCTCCCGAGGCGTAAGGGGATCTTGTGCCTTTGATTTGGAATGTCTTTTTTTACATTCGTTTGCGGCTGCAGGCGAATTTGTAATATCTTTTAGGACTTGCGAGGCGTTTCTTTTTCCTTCTTTTTGTAAAATTACTTGCGCTGCGTGAACTATCACTTCTTTGCCTACAGAGGAGCGAACTTCTTCTGTTTTCCTCCTTTTAGTTCTTTCACTACATTCACTGAATGTTTTGCTAGGTCGTCCTGACTTATTATGCGTTTGTATGGGCATCTCGAACGTTCCTGCTAACCATGCATCATTGCTTATAAGAAATTTTTCTAGCGTGTTGCGTGCTTTGGACCATCTCTTTTTTATTTCTGTTTTAAAATATGAAAATTTATGATTTATATACTTTTTGTCTTCGTCGGAGTCCCCGTAAGACACTAACAAATAATTTTGTAAGTATTCCAATTTGTCGTTTATTGATGGAGAGTTTTCCTCAATCATCTTATCAAAAAGATATCTGCGAGTTACTACCTCCATGCCCGAGTAACTTGATGAACCTAGAACAACGAAAAGGAATTTTAACGCAAAAGAAACAAAAAAGGAATTTTTCTCACTTTCTGCCTAAGTTAATGAATTATTATTTTTCTCGCGAAGTGGTCAAAGGTGGTGGCTATTTTTTTTGTGGTTATCTGCTCAAAGAGCTATACTATTAGAAACCATAAGGAATTTAACTCGGACGGTCTCGGAAGTACAACATTTTTACTATTGAAAATAAAAAAATGATAATATTTTCTATGAAAAAGGGCGATCTTTGATACGTTGTAACTGCACTAAATATTGATATTCCTTATCTTAATTTAAATTATATTTGAAGGAGCTTACCTGAATTTTCGACTTCCATCACTTTCACTTGTAACTGAATAATATCCAATGAAATATTCACTTTAGAATATCGGTTGCGCTAAGAGTGTCGAGAACGAACGCGTACAGCTTGCGCGACGATCAAGTTCCGACTACCTGTGGGGGCGCGCACGCAGTTCTAGGAACTGGGGAGGGGTGGGGTTTGGGCAGTCGGGGTGTCTATTTTTCCGGGAATCAATTAGTTTTGTTATAAGTTAACTTTGAGAAATGGACTTTTGGCCGCCTAAATCGTACAAATCGACCACTGTGCCACGCGAATATCTTTCTCTACTTCAGTTATGTATCTACTTCTGTATGAGCCTATAGAAGTAGCCGGTGGTCAAGTTTTTCAACGTGTAAAGAAAATTTCCTGCTAGGCTAGGACTAGTAATTGTTACGCCTAGAGATCGAGGGTGACCGGGCCCATGGGTGGGGCATGTACGAAATGATCTTTGCTTGCGCAATATAGGATTTCGTAGAGGTATTTTTTACAGGTTTCAGGCCCAACAGCCCATATATGTAGTTACAGGTTTACTAAAACCAGAATAAAATAATCTTTTAACGATGTAAACATCTCCGGTGATATTATGTAAATTTTTGAGAATTTTGGGGTCCGTAGTTAGCTTTACAAGAGATTGACACTTTCTTATTTCCCTCCTAGAGAAGGGATTCAAATCGTCTCTACAATTATCATCAACTTTCTTCTTAGGTTAATTTCTATAGAACAGTTAGTGAAAGTGACAAGCTGAGAAGAGAATCCCTTCTCGCATTGTACCACGAAGGAGCTTACATAACCCGCGGCGTTAGAGTATGATTTTTAACGGCCTTTTTAGAAAATGTGTAGCTGTAGGTACGTAGATATTATGAAATTTTCGCTGCTGCTGTTTTTCTTAGGTTATTTACGAGTTCTTTGTTATGTTTGTAGGATGTAATTTCACTTTCTCGTTTGCAAAATTGTGTTTCAGTCTGCAGGTACCCTCCGCGTCTGCTGCTGATGATTTAAAGAGATTGTCTGAAATTAATTTTGAAATATCGTGATTTTCATATACAACGAAAACCCTTTTTCTTCAGAAAAATAAGTCCGGAAGTGTCCCAGTTAGTAAGTTTTAGCAAAGCAGCAAATGCAAATATTAGGTTAGTAGTCGTAGAGGGCTAAGTAGGACCGAACTACAGGCAGGCAACTGGAAAGAGACCGCGCTTGACAGAGACCAGTGGCGACTTCTTGTGTCTGAGGCCAAGACCCACTTCGGGTCGCTGAGCCAGCGAAGTAAGTAACTGCAGAGAAAAGACAAAAGAGAGAAAGGGAGGTCAATTTGAGACCAACTAAGGCGCCATCCACACAGAAGAGACGTGGGACGAAGACGCGGCGGGGACGTGACGTTTAGCTTTGTCCACGCCCTGTCTTTTCTGTGTGTTTTGCGACGCGTCGCTTCTATACATTTTGTATGACAGTGACGTCATGAGAGTGACGTAGCGTCCACGCCGCGTCCTCTACCCACGTATCTTCTGGCCCCTTAAAATTATAATTGTCTATAAATGTAGATAGTTTTCTTTACCTATCAAAATAGGCAAACTCAATCCTGAAGCTATGGTCAATATTATGAAAACCACTTCCCTCAAAAGCACCACGCCAAAAATCTGCCACTTCGTGCTGATTTTTCACATAGCAACATAAACTAGTGTTCCTACCGCGGCTTTTTAATGAAAACATAAATCGATAGTGAACAACGGGTAGCTGCAATATATCGCCAGTGGTTTGGCTGCCGCGTTTTGGCTGCATTTTTGCGGGCAAGCTCTTCAATCACGGCTTTTATAAATACCTACGCGTGTTAAATGCCTCACCATAAATTAAAAGTTTTCGCTGTATGAGGAATGGGGGCTTCAGCCGTTTGTTAAGTAAAGAGTTACAGCATTGCATTGTTGATGGAAATCTACACGGGTTTTTCAGAGGCGGTATGGTGGTAGGCGAGATTCTTCTGAGGGGACACTTCATCTATATTCTAAATGTAGTAGATACCATAAACGCTAAATAATTTTATTGTAAAAATACAAGATAAAATATGTATCTAAGTTATCTTGAAAGCGATACCCAGATTCAAACAAACCATGCATTGGAAGCGCTCAGTAGATACAGTCAGCCACATGCTACGATAGTTAACAATTTTTGTTCGATTGACGCCGTTTTATGCCTGCCTGTTAACCACTATGAGCGACAAACTAGGTTCACTTTCAGTCATCCACCACCTACAGCAATCATAGCTGAGATGCCAAAAAAAACAAAAGACTGAACCACATGGAAAAATCGAAAAAGAAGAGCGACGAAACAATAACCGGGAACTTAAACGCGCACTAAAACTCAAACGGCAAAAAAGTGCGACCAACAACCCTCTCGCCGTAGATTTATACACTCGTCGGCGCTAACACACTTTCACATGTCAATGGATCCACCAAAAAGCCGGACTAAAAGCCGAAAAAAGCGAAAAAACCCGCCACTACATGTATGCATGCATCTTTTTCAGCCGAGCCCTGACAAATGGCTTTAAAACGCGGGATGAGTCCGCGCCGAAAAAATCATTCACAAATTCTGACGTGGCGCTCGACGCTTGCTCTGCTCGGACCTCGCCACGCGGGCTGCAGAACAGAAGAACCTCTTAAACCTCACAAATGGTTTTTTGAACCAGTTGACTTTCAAAATACCTTAAACTTTCGTAAGCACTGCACATTTTGTATTTAGTAAACGGATATACTTTCTGGTACCTATTTAGGTATGTCTAGACTAATTTCGATTCTCATTCGGAGACTTTAGTCATGGACATCATCCTCCTTACTTTTTGACATCCAAACAAAATAAAAATTCGTAATGAAGGACCATCACCAAGCACAGATTAAAGCGCAATTCCTGTTTCTTTAATCATGTTTCATGCTATGTAATTATTGTTCTTTATTTAGGTACATCATAAATCTCCGCTATTATCTTTTCCTGTCCATACAAAGTGTATACGCCAGTGTATTTTAATAAAAATATAAAATAAATACATGTCAGGTTAATAAAATTGTTGTAATTTTTTTTTTTTACAAAACAGTGTTCTCTATCTATGTAGGTACCTCGTTTCAGGAATTATGATGTGAAACTGACTTAATTTCATTAAATTTGTTCCAATTTACGTAAAGAATATTGCATAATTTGTATATTATTCTGACATGGATGGGACTGCATTTTGCCTCAAAAAACAGGCGCGGGACTCTTTGGATATCTGTACACAGGTTAGTCTAGATCTAGACCTGCCTGCTCTGCTTATCCAAGTTCACACCACTTTTGGCGCACTTCTGTTCCACTCACTGCCCGCTCGGACGCTTAACTCGCGAGCCACTTTTTATCCACACTCCATCAATGAAAATAAAAAATAAACAAAACAAAAACAGAAAAGGAAACAAAAGCTGTGACGTCACGGGGTACGTTTTCGCGCGGCCGGAGTCACGTGGTATAAATCAAGCGCGCTGCAGAAGCGTGGAGGCGGCTTTCGGACGTGGAGCCTAAAAGGCTGTAGAAGATTGGCTTCAAACTACACTCTCAAAAGTCTCTAGGTATTCAATTTTGTAATATTAATTTTGTAAGTATTTATTTATTTGTATGGCCAGAAAACTATACTACAATAAAATAAAAAACATTAAAAACTAAAACACATCACAGGCGAACATCCATTAAGTATTGAAAACAGCTTTTCGAAAAAAATACTCGGGTTCCGAGGAAAAAAGAGATCGGTTGTCTGTAAAGTCGGTTTACTGACGATAGTTGAACGTGACAACGCTGTCCACGCGGATGCATCGCTCACTCAAGTAGGAGAGAGACAGATGTCGAACGCTGCCGAACGCGGAGGCCGATAGTGCCTCTTTGTCGCTCGTTCCGCACTCTCGTTTGCACTTCAAGCCTTAAATGGAACGCCTCAGAGCGAGGTAACGCCGCATGAGTCATGTTTTTTCGTGCTTGCAGCCGGCTCCATCGAATTATAAGACGTTGTCACGTCAAAAGCAGCGTGAAGAAGAGCAGTGGTTGATATTAACAGGCTGATGATGATGATGCGGTCACTAACACGGTGAAGCGTAAGGCTGATTCAATCGAACTGATGGCCGTATAACTAATCACAACGGTTTAAAATTACTATCACACTTCTGCTAAGCAACCTACAATTCACTTAAGACATGAAAAACTCTACAACATCAAAAGTGGGCCTTACATACTCCTTCAAAGACAAGCCTCAGGCCTGGTTTCTGAATAAAATAATTTTACGAAGTAAATACTTAAGTATCGTTCTGCCACGTTCTTTTGTGAGAAATCTGCAGGCACGGAACGACATCGCGACACTTAAGTGCTTGCTTAGCAAATTTCTCGATTCAGAAATCGGCAGTTATTCTCGAATATTCCTGAGGGTATGTCGTGTCACAAGGCAAACCTTCTGCGACACACCAACTTTCTGTTCGGGGGCCGAATTGTGACGTTTTATGGCCTTTTGATTTACACTTGCGGCCGAACTATTGCGCCCGGCATTAACACGCGTTCGATAACTGAAAACTGTGTAACGCACGTCAAGGCGTAAATCACGCATGGGCTTGCGGACGATTTTATGGCCGTCAAGTGGGAAGGATAGTCACCTGTCCAAAAAAGGAGTGACGTGGCAAGCTAATGGCAAAAGACGGAAGGGCCGCCCCCGTACTACCTGGAGGCGCTTAGTTGACAAAGAGGCTGCATCGACTGGAGTCAGCTGGAAGGAACTAGAAGCTGCCGCGCAAGACCGTGGAATCCCTGATAAAAGGATATCATAATCAGGTGGGAAGGATACGTGTGGAAGAATTTTGACTATTTTGAGAGGCCATCGTCAGGTACTGTAAGTCAAAATGTACATAGACGGTTCACCTGGAGAATAATAGAGCCGTAAACACCCTCTAAACATAATTACCAAATGAAAACCACAACAAAAGAATCCGAGAGGCTGGCCTAAAAAGCGTTGGATTGACTGCATTGAAGAAGAACTTAGAAAGATGGGCAAATGCACCAACTTGTAAAGAGAGGCAAGGACCAGAGACAAAATGAAAAAAATATTGTGGAGGTGGTCAAGGCCCAGGGTCGTGGCATCAAAGAAAGCCTAAGAAGTAGTTGACTGGTAGTCATCAATGTAATTTATTCATTGCCATCTGCCACTTAGCGTCCCGCACACATACGAGTAAAACATTGGCAGAACATTGAGTTGAATAGAAATGTTAGAATAAATGTTGTGACGGGTCAGACTGTGACCGACAAAAATATAAATTCTGCACTAATAGATAGGCCTTTTCCGTAGTATAAGTGTCATGAATACAAGAATAAGAGAAAGCTTTAAATCCGGATAACAAGTCTTTTGACACTTTCCATCAGCATCGACTGTACCTCCGCTAGGCCATTCGCATGCCGTTCAAAAGGTTGGATTTCACAGTTTTCATTGTGAAACGCTCGCAATAATTTATGTCTTAGAGGGAATCAATTGTACCGCGCTTTATGCTGTGCGCTAAATCATGCGCGCGAATGTGCGTTTAATGTGCACAGCTGATCTTTGGGCATCTTGCAGAGATCTCGCTTCTGCTCATAACATAAGAATATTGTTATTCTATAAATTGGTCAATCAAAGTCAGAATTTTGTAAGACAATAAATCTGAATAAAACATTATGTTGGTGTCTACCTAAGTAAAAATTACCTAGCTGCATTGATTTTATGAATGCAATTTTAATGTCATCAAAATCGATGACCTGAGGGTCTATTCTGTGAAAAATCCGCACAATTGAAGCGGTTTATTTACTTAAAAATAGCCGTTGATATTGAAAAGAACAATATTTTTTGACTGCTCAATTTTAGACAATACATACGCTGACTCCTTGGATCAAATGTTCCTATCTCTTATAGTTTCTTCCCCCATAGACCCATCTCAACGCGTGCCCTGTATATCATGAAAATGGGAGCAGATGAAGCGACAAAGCCACCAAAACTTCTATCAGATTCACCATTCAGCATTCAGCCTTTGAATGCTAAGGAAAGAAAAAAAAACAGGAAATGTGAATCGAGGTCTTCTGTGCTACCCATTTTGTGGCGCAACTATTCGATTTCGTACTGCAGACGTTTATTATACGCTTTGGGAATTAACTAATCATAAAACTAATCTTTTATAGCGCAAAGTGTAATATTACTGAGGATATCAACTGTGCATGTCTCTTAAAACGTAATGTTTCCTGTAAGTCATTTAATTAATTCGTTTTCATAATACGCAAAGATGTAGCTTTGAACTGTTAGCTTTTTATGTATGCAATTACGTACAATGTTTAATGTAACTTAATGAGTTTGGCCAAACTCACTTACAATAATTATCCCTTATCAGCTATTCCGAGAGCATAAAAGGTAGTAAAATCATACTATAAAAACCAAAATGTACAGTTCTTACGAAAGTTTTAGTTCAAAAGTAAAAGTACAATCGTGATAAACCTTACCTTGCACATTCTGAAATTACAGTCTGATTAAATTAATCAATTTATTATATTACTTGTCGCCCGCGACTTCATTCGCACAGACTTTTAAAATAAGAAGTTGCCTATAATTTTTACAAATATCAAATCAGCACGACTAGTCATGGGTGGTGTAAGCTATCTCTATTCCAAACATCCAAATCCGTCAAGCAATTTCAGTGTGGAGTGTTGTTTGGTGACAGTGATTTGACAAAACATTTTGCGATTCCAAAAACCCACACAGAAACGTATGGATATAGTTATAGAGATTTTTTCAAGGTTAAAAATTCGCTCGAGACAGGATTTGAACCCGCAACCTCTTGTATACCAAGGTTTTCGTTTGCATCTTGGTTGCGGGTTCAAATCCTGTCCCGACCGAATTTGTTTACCTTTTAAAAATCTTAAATTTTAATGTTTTTTTATATAGGTATAGCACGGGTAGTTAAAAACAAAAAGTGACGGATATAGTTTTTCATATAAACATGAGACCGTCTTATTAAAAAAGTCCGTCTCCACCTTCGCAAACACGGAGTGACTTTGACGCTCCTCCCGCATCACGGTTTGATCAACCGGTGTCCCGCGGCCCATTCACTCACTCGCTCACTTCGTGTATTCATTCACTCACTGTGCCCGGCGAGATTGGTAACACCAGAGCATTTTTGGTAGAAAAAAAAACGGTGTTTTCCGTTTTTAGAAGCAAAAAGGTTTGGCTTTATTCAGTCACTATTTCCGTAAAACATTTTTATAGCAGGCTCCTTTGGTTATTGGTAAAACAGTTCTATCTTTCTATTGTTAAGTAATAGGTGCACAATGAATGGATGATCACTCAACAGGCATCTTATCTTATTTTTAGCAGGCATGATTGCTTATATAATTATTAAGAAATTCAAGTCCTCATTATTATCATGGTCAAATAAGTGTTAATTTGTGATGGTGAAAAGCTAGAAGTCTTCACTTTGTTCCTGGTTAATTCACTGAAAACTCAGGTTGACATAACTTAACTTAAGAAATACAGGCATAAAGAGACCTGAAAGACCCAAGATATCCTGGCTACAAAATCTGCGCGAATAAGTACCGTCTCGTTGTTTTCTTAGGCAGCTTCAAAGGAACAGATAGCCAAACTGATGACCAACCTCCTATTAAGAGACGACACGCAGATAAGAAGAAGAAAATACAGACAGCATAAAAAGTCTCGTTGCACCGAATTGACACCAGAAACTAACAAATAAATATAAAAAAGTCCATCCATCCTCGAAACCTTCAGCGCTCGTCTACTATCATCGCTGAATGGGTGACAAGCGACAGGGGACATCTGCCGTCAGCTGTCAAACTTGTATCTATAGGAACCGAAGTACCGCTTTGGCTAACCTATTAAATGTCCCATCAAGTGTTTTGGTGGACCACAATAAAGATTTTGACTGTCTGAGCAACGCTTTGAGTTTTATAATTCTAAGTTACGTGCATTTGAATAAAACCAGTCGCGATTCGCGAATGTTAAAGGAAAACATCAAGAAGAAAACTGAACTTCTGATGCAAAATATTAACCCTGCCACTCCGCAGTAGGTACGCGTGATGTTAACGCCAGAACTCTCTCTCTAAGAGAATTCCTGTGACAATGAGCCGTTTTTAATGAACAAATTCAAAGCAGTTCATAGATGGCGTTTACAGGAGTGGCCATAGGAGAATCGAAAAAGGGCTGTCAAAATTGATTTGTCGTAAGCGTAATTTGACACCGTATTCCGTAAGCGCCATTTATGAACTGCTCTGAATTTGTTCTTTAAAAACAGCTCATTCTGCTACATTTGACACCATCAGCATATTCAGCATCATCATCATTCCTATTTATACAACATCAATATGGCATTTTTTCCCGGGACTGTCAAGCTCTACGTATTGCTGGAGTGAATGCCACGTCTTCGATGGATCAACTTATGCCTCCCTCTGTTCAAGGTTCTTACTTACTTTACACATTAAAAAAACAATAAGAAATTCCCAACAAAGGAGCTTATTCACTCGCTCTACAAAACAGGGCCTTCTACACCAATCTATTCTCTAGCTGTCAGCATTGTGACGACGCTGACGCTGACAGCCTACCTGACGCGACATGAGCAAGTGGGTCAGGCTATGACACATTTGGGGTGTAGAAATAGATAAGGTGTAAAGTGCTTTTGAGAATAGTTGAGGGGCTCTGTAGAATGCGGGCTGGTGGAAGCTTAGTGACGATTTGTGGATGTTGATGTGTTAAAGTCTAGGCAATATTTGCACCGGTCGATAACGGATACAAATATAACGATCCAAACTTTAACTAGTCTAAAGTTGGAGAAGATATTTGATTGTATAGAGCAAATACTTCCATCTTAGCAGCTTAGTTGTCCAAAGGTCGAAATGGTAGATACTAACCTATACATTATAAAAGATCTTCATGATTTTTTTATGCGGAACAATTACACGCCTAGAAAAAATTACAGCAAAGACAATACTCCTGTATTTATCTTTGTAAAATATTGAACGGTGAAAAAAAAACATGGCGTGCGAGAGACGGAACTTTTAAAACAAACAAGTCCATAACTCGTTGTAAAAGAACGCAGGAAAACCTCTTTGCTTCGAAACTTCGCAAGTACCATTTTGAGAATACTAAATAATACTCATTGGGGGATTAATAAGTTAATAAAAACAACTGACGGCGGAGTCCACGGACCCGGGTGGTTCCTGTGAAGTTCAAAACGGCAAAATATGCCAAAAACAACATTTTGAACGAAAACATTACGGATTATTGCTGCAATTCACTCGAAGTACTACGATGAAAACGTTGTGCAGATCGTAAAGACACATTGCCCAATGCCATGGCAAAAGTGCATACAAACTTGGACGTTATGGCCACGGATAGACCGACAAATTCAAACAAAAAAACAAACAGATTAAGAAATAAGAATCCTGTTCTCTTCGTACAATATTCCCCTAAAAATCTCGAAACAGTTTTAAACAGGATCGTAAACAAAAATTAGGGGGCCATTCTAAACAACTGATTCTAAACATCCGATCTGAATTGTCTCATGATGATGTATTTTACATGTTATTGCACAAAAAAAGGAAATAACAAATACTTAAATAACAAAAAGTTTATATACTTAGTACAAGGGAGGACTTATTTCAACAGAAATTTCTTCCAGCCAGCCAAATCAACAATTTATAAAAAAATAAATTATTGTTTCAGAATATCTGTAGCAAACAAGAGGAGCCCGAAGTCGGAGACCAGGATCGAAGCCGCCTCGTCGGAAAAAAGTTCGCGCAGCTTAAGCGAAAATATGAGTTGCCGTGGGAGGGTTAAGACTCCGAGGTATGGAGTACTGATGCATGATTTAGTTTTAATTAACTCCTTCTTACACGAGCAGAGTTTAAGAAGTCTTCAAGACGGTATACCTACTTAGATTGAAATATTTTCTTCGGGTTGATTTTGAGCTTTTCTACCGAGGAATATAAACTACTTTTTAATCTTCCAGGCCAGGAAAGTATGCTGTCACTATAAAGATGCAATTGTAGAAAAGCCTATTTTGAACTTTCTGCAATTCTGCATTTTTATGTATAAAAAGAAATAAATGTACTCCTTTGACTCAACTTTCAAAGCAAAGAAGGAGGAAACTGATTTCACTAACCTTTATGTATCTAGTTGTGAAGTTGTCTAGTGTTTTTGTTGTATAAGTATAACATAATCATTTCCTAGCTCTGTAAGATGAAAAATTGCACGGATGCAATATTATTTGCGTTTCATGCTCCTGAATACCCCGCTACGCTCAGGTTTTTTTAAACATTTTTAACATTCGCTTGCTCAGTGTTCAATAAAAGCACTCACTGCAAACAATAATTTTGCATCCTTGCATAATAAATATCGATTACTTTGGAGCCAATAAAATAGCTGTTTGCAGTCGCAGTAAGTAATGCATCAAATTAATGTGTAAAGCATTGGTGTTACCGCGTTGGAAATAGCCCAACGGTCTCGAGAAAATACCCGATGAGATTAAACTGACCTTCGACATTATACTTTTACCTAAGAGCAGAACTCGTAGCAACACATAAGGCAACAATATTTTGAGATCAGAGCCAGCGATCCTATTGTGTAAGCTCTAATCCCACTAAAAACATTCTGTAAAAACTAGCCAGGTCTCGATGGATCTGCTTGTTTATCTCTAAAAAAGTAATGAAATCTAGACAAAGTCGTGCCAAGTCTAAGGTTCCTTACTGCGATTTCTTTATTATTATAGTTAATGTTGTGAGACTTGGCCGTTGAAGGGTACACAAGCGGTTCTGGCGACAGATTGGTGCAATGGTGTCATGGAGCACCTGGTTTTGTACCCTTGTGTAGCCTTCAACAGCCAAGTCTCACAACATTAACTATAATAATAAAGAAATCGCAGTAAGGAACCTTAGACTTGGCACGACTTTGTCTAGATTTCATTACTTTTTTAGAGATAAACAAGCAGATCCATCGAGACCTGGCTAGTTTTTACAGAATGTTTTTAGTGGGATTTCACTTCTTTTTGTAGGAACGAGGGCATATTGATTAATTTTATTAGATTTTCTTATTTGACACAGTTTTTAAATTTGTGTAACGTTGGAGTAGAATAAAGTTAATCATCCGACTATTTCTTGTTGAACGAGCGAGTGAAGCGAGCGAAGTCCTCCGAGTCTGCTGGAACAATCCGGCGTTTGTTTGTATGTATGTTTGTATGTATGTTTGTATGTATGAATGTTTGTTCGACGATAACTTGAGTAAATTTGGTCGGATCGTTATGAAATTTGATAAGCGGGTAAACTAAATTAAAATAATTTTTAAATTTGAATATGAGCCAAATCGGTCGATGGGTTGCCGAGATATGGGGTTGTATAGTTTAAATGAAAGCGCGCGCGCGCCTGCGCGAATGGCGTAAGCAAAGTTATACATGTGTAACTGAGGTCGCGAGTTCATAGTTCGGAGCGAACCACTAGTGGGACGCTATAGGCTAGATTAAATGAAGATGTGTCCCACTACGCTGGATTTTTGCAATGACAGTCGATTTTTTTATGTACCAATAGTAGAAGGGGCATTACCATAATATCTCTAATAAAGCTGATACCAGCTGAGGGTTCTTCATCAGATACTCCAGACCTTAGATTTTTGACATCAAATGAAGCGGCCCACCAAGTTGAATATTTTTTGTAAGGGCGGTATATGTCGATCTATAATAGTTTGGTTGGGCTCTTGTGTTTTCTAATCAGGGTCACCAGGTACTCCAGATCTTCGATTATCCTAGTTTTTATAGTTTTCCCTTTATGTGGCCATTAAACCCTAACTCTGTACCAAATTTCAGCTCTCTGAGTTTATGGGATGTAGTTCTATGAGGGCTCTTGTGTTTTCTAATCAGGGTCACCAGGTACTCCAGATCTTCGATTATCCTAGTTTTTATAAGTTTCCCTTTATGTGCCCATTAAACCCTAACTCTGTACCAAATTTCAGCTCTCTGAGTTTATGGGAAGTACTAGTTCTATTAGGGCTCTTGTGTTTTATAATCAGGGTCACCAGGTACTCCAGATCTTCGATTATCCTAGTTTTTATAGTTGTCCCTTTATGTGCCTATTAAACCCTAACTCTGTACCAAATTTCAGCTCTCTGAGTTTATGGGAAGTACTAGTTCTATTAGGGCTCTTGTGTTTTCTAATCAGGGTCACCAGGTACTTCAGATCTTCGATTATCCTAGTTTTTATAGTTTTCCCTTTATGTGCCCATTAAACCCTAACTCTGTACCAAATTTCAGCTCTCTGAGTTTATGGGAAGTACTAGTTCTATTAGGGCTCTTGTGTTTTCTAATCAGGGTCACCAGGTACTCCAGATCTTCGATTATCCTAGTTTTTATAGTTTTCCCTTTATGTGGCCATTCAACCCTAACTCTGTACCAAATTTCAGCTCTCTGAGTTTATGGGAAGTACTAGTTCTATTATGATGATCATGAGTGAGTGAGTGAGTGAGTGAGTGAGTGAGTGAGTGAGTGTGTGTCATAAATGCGAAACTTTGCTTTCGCTTAACTTCGGAACTAAATGACCTACAGACTTGAAATTTTGGATTTTAAGTATGTGATTATAGCTTACTAGATGACGAAAATTTCTGCGTTCTGGTCTTATCCAGAGGTTCTCAAATAAGGGCCTGAAAATGCGGCGAAATGGTTCCAGTAAAGGATGGTACGGCAGTGTTTGCTTCGCGCTCGACCTGGCGGGGGCACTGCCGTGCCCCCAGATTTGTCCAGACCGCTCCTAGCCAATCGAAATAATCGAACTCTCATTTCGAGATTAAGCCGCCAGTAAAGAGAGATGAGCGCGACGCGCGTCATAAATAGAGAGAAACTTGTCGGGGCCGCGGCTTCAAATAATAAGCTGAACAATGAACCTCTCAAACACAGATCGAATTAACGGTCAGGGAAGCACAAAGCCGGGGGCAATCACAGAAACGATTCGCTCGCGGTCGAATGCTCCTCCGTATCGGTATTTACGTCGCATTTCTTCGATTCCGCGGCACGTTTCGGACGTAATAAGCGACGGACGCGTCCCCGTCCGTCGCGTCCGTCAACCTGCCCCACCTACCCCTCCCAGGGAGGAGGGGGAGTCGTTGGAGTTAATGAAGTTTTCTCGGGCGCGATTCCCGCAGGTCGTCACATGCGGGCCGAGTTTGCGCCACATATTGTGCACGTCGGGTATCGCGCCGATATTGCTCGGGTGAAATGTTTTAATAAGCACATCCCTGGACACGGGAGCGGGTGTAATGTCCGAGGAGGCCATTCCCGCCGGCGCGTCTTATTAATGTCTATTGTTTGGAGTTTTTGCGCGGTGAGCGGTTATTGCGGCGCTATATTGAGCTGTGACCGCCCGACGACGTTATTATCGCGCATTGTCACCGTAACTTTGGCCATTGGCAGGCGAGTATCGGATCCTCTCTCGGAAATAGGAACGGCCATACTCACATCTACGGTGAACAAGAATCTCACTCCGAGAATAATCTCTTCCATATATCACAGAACTAATAAAGAGTTAGAGAACAAGCGTCGCAGTCTTCGAAACGCCTTGCCAATACGCTTGTTAATTCAATCTCGGGGACAAAAAACTGGTAGCTCTCCGACGTTGAAGCTGTTTGTTTTAAACTGCATGCAATTGGAACTCGATGTCCACGCGTCCCACATTCAAATTGCTTCTCCAAATTAACAAACTTTGCGTCCAGAGTCCAGACCCTGTCTCCTAATAGTGCTATCCCCAAGTTTATTCGATGGACGCTCGCTGGCTCAGTCTATCTGCTGGAATAAAGTTCCGAACTCACTGACGGGACTAAAGACTAAAGTAAATCCGCGCTGGATAAGCGTTTAAAGACTCGGGGACGATTTTGTGACTTGGTATCGATTCTCTGAGTTGAGATTCTCTGGTGTTTTAATTATAACTGCACTTTCGGAAGTCGCTGAAGAAGATAATTTTGTCCACTAGAATGTCTAATTCGCTAAGATTGGAAAGCGAACAAAGGTTTCACGTGAGATAGAAAAGATAAAAATAAATTCTGGGCTCTTATCGCGAAAATTAAACTTTCGATTTGACATTCAAAAGTAAACTCTCTGAGTCATCCGGTACATTTGTGACTTCGAAACTCGAGGCAATACTTGGCAAACAGCACAGCAAGTACCCCAATTCCCCCAACCCAATCCGCATGCAACATACATCGCCCGAGACATCAAAAATGTATTCCAAATTTCCAATTCACAATAATTCGCATGTAAACAGCGTCGGACGGCGACAACCCCAAGAGTGCATTAGTGACATTTTTCACATATTTCTGCGCACAGGTCAAGTCAGTGGGGTCAGGCGTTGGGGGGGTATTGCTGGGCCCCCACCCACGGGGGATTACCCCCTGTTTGGGGGGGTTTAGCAGAAGGCGCGGACGTCTCCCGTCAATCAGTTCGGTCGGACGTGCCCGGCATTCACTGGCGGCGCTCGAAGGAAGTTAAGACTTTTTTATGGGAGTCTGAAGGTGGCCGATTATTTGCGAACGTCTGTATAATGGCCGGGTCGATAGGCTGTTGAGGGTTCCATGTATCATTGTTATCATTTCTCCTTGAGAGGGTAATAAAAGTTGAGGATTGGGATTTGGTACGTACGAGCGATTGCCTGAAAGGAATGAAACCACATAATTCTAAAGGAGAGCGTGGTCACTGTCAAAAATCTATGGAGTAGATTCGTCAATTCCCAAAAATAGATCACTATCTTCAGACCTAAATGACGGACACAAAGAAAATAAAAACGCGACTATAGGAAGTGTCAGATTACAAACATACTTAGGTAACAAACTAATATTGGAAACCTTGAAAGAATATCTCAAGCCACGAGTCCCACGTTACACGATGATATCAGTGTACAGAATTAAACCGCATTAATCGAGCATCAAGCGGGGACTTAAAGCAGTCGTCAAATCAAAGATGCCCACTTTAAACCTGTCATATTTTTGTCGTTCCGAGCCCAATATTTCTGTACATTATTGTTTCCGTCGAACGTGTTCTTGGAAGCATTCTGACGATGTCTCGGACCACACACGAGATGTCTGTCATACACTGTTGACATATGGACGAATGTAATTGCTGGACAGGATTTTTACGTGTGAGGTAAAGGTAAATATAGTAGGTACCAAGGTAGATTAGCTGGGGTTTTGTATTGTGTGTGACACAGTTCTCATTTATTTTAAATGAAGAAAAAAAACGGAGCGAAGCTCCCGTTTCTGAAAGGAGTAATTGGCTACGAATACAAGTAAATAACCGAATGCTAGTCCTATGTGTTTCTGAACATAATTTAAATATTTTTTTTGTACCCTTCTTTGATTCGTCGGAATAAATGTGTTTGTGGTAAGATAATACAAGATTATTTTTGCTAGGGAACTTTATTGTCCTGTCCCGAGTGAATTTTTTCAACTTATTATAAATGTTTACAACTTTATTGTTTAAGACTATTGTTGCCACAAGCTCCAAAATTAGAGGCAACCTAGCCAAACCAATTCTCATTACACAAAAAGAGGATTAATGAGGGCAACAAAACAGCAGCACTAGAGGCCGTAACATTTTTCACCAAGCGCTGCGGAGTGTATCTCGAAACAGCATCAGAAGCTATGCAGCGTCTGTGAGGGAGGCTATGCAAATGAATGTACTTCTTAAGGCGCCAAGTCCGCTGTAATAACGCTCAGGAGCTACCAGGAGACTCGTTGCGAAGCGAAATACTCCTGCATAGTGGATAAAACTGCATACATCTCTGGGACGGGGCGAAAAAGTAAATTTTGTCGTTGGATGGTGGACTAGGTCTCTTGCTTGATATTTTTGTATTTTTTTTTCTTCCAGAGAGTTAATTGAGTACATAATGAATGAGTTTCTATTCCATTTAGAGCAGACAAAGAAACGGATGCAATTTATGAATAAAAAGCTACAAGAGTTTCAAAACCTGACCTTACATAGCACGGAGAAACCATTTCAAGCCACGTAGATATGACAAATGATGATAACCATAATAACGTCAAATTAATACCCGACTCAACTCGATAACTAAGTCAAAATCTCCAAACTAAATCAAAGAATCCTCAATCAACCCTAGAAATCGTCAAAAAAAACAAGTCTGGCAACAAAAGTATTCCATTAAGACGACGTCAAGGCATCATCGAGAATGATTGACCGAGTGAGCTTGCTGTCAGATTTAATAACGCCCTGCGTCCGACATGATGAATAATATTATAATTAAGGAGCTGGCCACGTCTTAATATCAATAAAAGCACAAATAAGTCAGGTAGGGTCCACTAATGCCCGAGAATAAACATCAATCAATCAATACGGTTGATAACATATCAACCGTATTGATTGAGGCGGAGAGGCAAAAGGTTGAGGTAAGAAACTGTGGATGCACCTTTAGAATATGTTGTCTTGAATAATCGAATATTACTTTGCAAAAACACAGACGAAGATCGACTAAATAATAGGTTGAAATATACATATTTTCAGCTGTTGATCATGATATGAACCGATTTGATTATAGGACCACATTTTATTACAAAATAAAACAAATTATGAATAGGACTACATATTTAAATGAATAGGTGGTACACAATTTTTGAATTGATCTATTTTGAATTGCAATTTGATTCAGTTGACTTGTTGAGTGTCCTGAATTTTGGGCACCATAATAAAACATACCTAGCACCTATTTAATTTAATGAGTAGAAATGCTTCACCCATCTCGTGTGAGTAAAGGTGCTACTGGACGCTGTATAAATCATCTCATTGCGTAGATGCAAAGATAAGGCTAGTTTTTAGAAATGCTCTAGCAAAATCATAAACGTGTGTGATGATAAGAACCCACACTAACCTACCACACACAGGCCGTGGCGTACCTACAAAAAACCTTATGTTGATCTGACAATGCGCGTTGAAAGCAGCATCTATGCGCGCGCACGCTCGAGCACACAATGGCGACTCAGCTGATGTTTGTTTTTAAATAATGCACTCAAGATACTGTGTATTGGAGCGTTTGCGTGAGTTTTTGGAGTAAATTACGAACATAATTTTTCCGACTCCTCACTCAACCTGGGTGGTGCCCTTTTGAATTGTACACACGACAGCACGGAGACGCTTAGGTACACGCTAGCACTCTACTCGGTTACGTTACGGGTGACTTTACAACAAAAGTGTAGAGTCTAACGTGCTGTCGTGTGTACTTTTAATTTAGTTTTTTGCTAGTTTAGAAGTACCAAAGTATTTTTATCTACCAGAAACATTAAAACAGTATGTACATTTTCAAGGGCAATAAAAAAAATAGGTTAATATTAAAAATAATCTATTATACAGATCGTACAGTATATTTTATTTACGATTTAGTACTAATGATAAGAAAGAGAGACAAAGACGAAAATGTATAATCCACAAAGCACCCAAAAACAAACTGATGGACAGACGTCAACTTAGAAAAAAAGCGAAAAACTGCTATTAATAAACCTTCCTTCTTTCTCAGTGAATTTGACAGAGATTCTCAAAGTGAAATACTCCCAAACCCTCGAGGAACAGAGGTCAGATTCCTTCAAGAGGTGAAGCTAAATAAAATCCAAGGATACGTCAATAAGGATTAAGAAAGGTCCTCGGGATCCAGTTACGCGTTTTTAACGGGTACTGTCAACCGGTGACGGGTGATTGACAGGAGAGTTGACAGTCGAGACGAGCAAAGAGAAAAGTTCGAGAACAATCCAGACAGCTGTAACTGACGCGACTTTGCCTCAGGATTGACGTCTTGGTGATAATTTTTTTAAAGAAAATCTCTGAGAAAATAATCCTGAAATCCGCTTTTGAGATAAACATTATTAGGTACGGACACAGTAAGAAACCTTGGCTTTTATCTCGCGCGGGATAATGCGTCAATGAGCCGTTTTCAGCCCAAATCCACAAAGCGTTTCATCGATAGCGCCTACAGGCGTGGCCATAGAAAAACCGGAATACGGCTGTCAAAATTAATCTGTGCTAAGCGAAATCTATGAACTGCTTTGAATTTGCTCTTTGAAAACGGCTCATTAACTTTACTGTGGTGTTGATCTATGGTCAACATCAGTTACTTAACAGTTCTACAAAATTAGAATGTAGGTTTAAAGTCCTCATAGTTTCATGACACTTGCAATTTTCCCCCGTTTTCAATAAAAAAATAAGTGGGTTTATCTTATCACATGTGGACTTATCTATGAAATTACCAGACCAAAGGGTTTTTCTACAACGTTGCTGTAGAAACGAGAATAAATTGATAAAAAACAGATTACGTTCGGAAACGTTCGTCACAGGCCTTTCTAATCAATCAACGCAGCAGTCGCTCTCCAGCGTTCATATTTTTACTCGATTATCGCTTTTATACCGAGAATAATAAGTTCTAACAGGGTACATTTTCGAATGTGGTAGACTGAACGAATTTAATTGATTGCGTCACTCATTCAATCAATCACTGCATTCGAAATTCAAAACAGGAAGCGCCGGACGTGATGAAAATAAAGAGTAGGGCGGCCATTTTTACTTTACCACCTTGTCGATCATTCATTACTGCTCGTCTCGCTCATCTCAGCTCTGGCTTGTTCTCTTCAGTACAAAGTAGAATAGAATCAACTTACTTACTCTTCATGGTGACTTTCAATTCGTAAGCTATAAGCGTTGCTGACTTCCCTTTATCTACTGTAGTGTATTTCAACCGGTGCTTCTTTAGGGGACCGTGAAGCTTCTCTAAGAGCGTTTTTGGGGGTCGCTCGCTGATAACCGCTAAGAACACAAGGTCTAAAGGTGTACTTAACGGTGACAAAGCCATGGTCGCAAAAACTGAAGAAAAACACTGATCTACTTTAACCTATGTGAAATACCAAATAAATCAGACAAAAAAAAAACAGTTCTTCCATGTAGGTTGATCACAGTTAGCCGGAGAATTAATATTTTCAAGTTCACCAACGCCGGTCCTGTCTTCATTCAGTTGATTCAACACGTTAGTAAAGGTTCTTTCCTCGGGTAGCCCGGCATCAAGGAACTAAATGCAGAAGGCCAACAAGGGGTTGATTTGGAATAGCGGATTCTAATTCATGAAATAATTGTTTTTTTTTTGTCTGATTCATTTGGTATTTCACATAGGTTAAAGTAGATCAGTGTTTTTCTACATTTTTCGCGACCAGGGTTTTGTCAGTTAAGTACACCATTAGACCTTACAATCTTAGCTGTTACGAGTATCTGCGAGCGACCCCCAAAAACCCTCCTAAAGAAGCTTCACGGTCCCCTAAACAAGCATCGGTTGAAAAACACTACAGTAGATAAAATGAAGACAGCAACGCTTAGCTTACGAATTGAAAGTCACTATGAAGAGTAAGTAAGTTGACTTTATACTACCTTGTACTGAACAGAACAAGCCAGCTAAGAAGAGCGAGACGATGTCCCTCAGCACCCGAAATCCAGGCGAGCCTTCTCGCCCTCCTCAACCAACCGATGCTTCTTTAGGGGACCGTGAAGCTTTTTTAGGAGGTTTTTGGGGGTCACTCGCAGATAACAGCAGTGTACTTAATTGACAAAACCATGGTCGCGAAAAGTTTTGAAAAACACTGATCTACTTTAACCTATGCGAAGCCAGCTAAGATGAGCGAGGCTATAAGTCTCTCAGCACCCGAATCCAGGCGAGCCTTCTCGCCCTCCTCACCCGATGCCCCGGGCGGGACAGACGTCTCTCTTTTTTGCCCCGCCAGTGTCCGCGGCGACAGATGGATCAATAAGTCTGTCAATTGCTCAAGATTGCAGCGCCGCTCACGGATGGATGGCGGAGTGAAGCGACGGGATTTAGTGGTGCGCTGATTGAATGGGAGTGGATGCATTGATGCGATGTGGTTCTTAGCTCGTGAAGAGTGTTTGAGAGTTTGGTTGTAATCATTTTCTTATGGCGATCGATATTGATTGTATCGAAACGATGGTTTTAGAATCTTCTAGAATCATGGCTGCGAAAGGCTGGCCTATGACTGGAATTTGTGGAAGGTGCTGCACCGTGATATGTCTCACTCTGTATAATGATGATGAATATTACGGCATCTTTTGTGTATCACAAATTCTCACTGTTCCACTAGCCACTGCTTACCTGATATAATAAGCTCGACTTGGTGGGGGCACTGCCGTACCCCCAGATCTGCTTCAAGCATATTTGTAAACATATTTTGCAGTATTTTTTTCCAAATGGCGATGCACTCAAAAGCTCATGATTACGTCACACTCAGCGGTTAAACGTAAATTCACTTTTCTTACATATTCCATGCACTTCTAAGGGTACCCTTTATTTCAGAGAAAAAAAAAGTAAGTAAGATGTAGCCTGTACAATTTTATTGTGCATGTCCCACTAGCTGCGCAAAGGCCTTCTCTCAGAGAGAAAGAGAATTCGAGCTTAATCACCACGCCTGCTCAATGCGGATTGGCGATTTTCGCGTTGAGGGTATAATGCCTCATGCGCTCAGGTTTCCTCACGATGTTTTCCTTTACCGTCAGCGAGTGGTATTGCTATTACCAATTCACAAACATACGTGACTTTGAAATACCAGAGAAAAATATAGCGTATAAAATAATTGCAACAATATTCAAAGCATCAAGTTCAACGCACGGCGAACATCATAAAGCGTCAAGTCAAGAGTTGCGATTTGCATCGCAGCCATCAATCAAGGACGGCCGCGGGCCCCGGGTTAGAGTCCTGACCAGAAACTGGATACTACAGAAGGCTGCCTGCCTCCTAATTTGTCATTTCGTTCCCTCAAGTTATCAATTGCCAAAAGAAACACGAAGAAAGTACAAGGAGAAAATCTAGGAGTACTAAAATAAAATAAAAACTTTAGATTAATACTGTGGATGAAATTCTACAGACTTCAGTGGCACCGATTCCAGTGATGAGTCCGAAACAGACGTTCAGAATTGATTAGTTTATTTTTGACAAAAGTAATGTCGCCGAGTCACCGAAATAGAGAGGGAGAGAGCACGTCTTTATTGTACACCAGAAATTAAATTACAAGAATGTTCTTAACCTAAAAGTACAGACCGTGGCCTTATCGCTAAAAGCGATATCTTCCAGACAACCTTGGGATGGACTGGAAAAGTAAAAAAGAAATAGCTGTATGTGACAGCTGATATGATTGCTTGGAGGTGAAACTTCTACGGCAGTGCATTTGAGTCCGAGCCCCGACTTTGAGCCGATCCGCCAGAGATAACGCAGGCGTAGAGGATGCGATTATTAACATCGATGCGCCGATTATGAGAGGTTCGATTCTGTCCTGCACGTCTTATTGTAGCACACTCCGGCCTTGAGAATGAGACGTCATTTTCGTAGGGACTCATATCTCATAGTTCCAAACTTTCAGAAATGTGGTTGTCCATCGGTGCGCCGAAATTTAACGATTCTGACCAGTTCACTTTCCTATTATAGCCCTTCATGATGATGATGTGCTCATCGTGATCCGATGACGGCGACCTCAGGGTAGGATAGGGACCTCAGGGTACTTGCAGGGGGACTTCTACGGCGATGGGCGCGAATGTCGCTCGAGAAACCCAACTTATTTGAGAAAGTCCGGTTACAACGATCGCAGTGAAGTTCACCGCGAGCGTTGTACGTGTATGTGTAAGGGCTTCGGGCTTTACAACTTAAACTTTTTTCAGTACTGCACAGAATATCATAGTGTCATAGTCGTATACCAAGATTTCCTCTAGCCTATACAGGGTGTTAAAAGACCGCCAACAGACCCGAAAGGTACGCATACTAGACACCAAAACAAAGTACTTTTTCGATAAATTATTGCTGGGAAATGATTTTGGTTTTTTAGGTTATAATTTTGGAAAATATTTTATCTTGCAATGGATGTGTAACGGAGAGAACTCATATTGCGCAAGCGTTGATATAAACTTTTGTTACTTACGCTCGAGGTGCCGATGTTAAGAATACATTGCGGGTTGCAATTTTAACGTCGTTTTATGCAAGAAATATTCATAGTTTTGATATGGTTTCTTGAGAAGAAATGTTAAGCACTCGATACTGAGTACATTTCTGCAAAAAAAAGTTTTCGAAAAGTCCGACTTTGAACCTCATTATCTCGGAAACCGTTGATTTCCCAGGCATAGTTCCTTGGGCAAAAATGTTCGATATGATGAGGACAATATGTGGTTTCACGCTTTGTTGGCGGTCTTTTAACACCTTGTATACCCAAAACACACATTTTGAAAATACCTTGCGCTTGAGAGCCTATCGGTGGTCTACCATCCAGTGTGTAGGATGATATTATAAGAAAACTTGAACTGTAAAATTTTTGGTTGCTACGCCCTATTTATTGTCACGATTTTTTGATAAGTTTGATGGAGTAGGATTAATGGCAAATCAATAAAAAATGTAAATCAATGATACCCCAAACAGAGTTTTGCAACCGATTAGTGTAACGGATTATGAAATTAATCAATAATCTGCCAGACTGGCAAACACAGGGCAAACACTATCGCAAAAGTAAACGATATTCGCAGACAATTTTGCACCAGTATAATTATCTACAATAACAGCTACTTACTTACTACGTACTTAAAAAAAAACATTTACTACGTACTTAAAAAAAAACATAATATGCACGAGTGACAGTAAGTAAGTAAGATGTAGCCTGTAATATTGTACATGTCCCACTAGCTGGGCAAAGGCCTTCTCTCAGAGAGAGAGTTCACCACGCGTGCTCAATGCGGATCGGCGATTTTCGTGTTTGAGGGTATAATGCCTCATACACTCAGGTTTCCTCACGATGTTTTCCTTCACCGTTAGCGAGTGGTATTGCTATTATAAATATTCAATCAGTTGACAGTTTTTCACCAAAATAATGTCTATATTTTTAGAAAAAATATGTAATAAGCCCCAACATTGTAAAAAAATCATGAAAGCCTTGTATCTTAATATTTAAACTATTATAAAATGAGTGAATACGGCGGCAGATAAACTTGTAAGGTTTTCGTCCGCCGATAATTATGTAAAAACAGTTTGTAAACCAATAAGAAATAATAACAACCTTTAAAAAAAACGTATTTGCATCAAAAAACCAACTGCTTAACAGAGAGGCCCTGATTGCTTTTCCAAAACCAGCCAGAACTCTAGAAAATTCTATCACAAAGAAGGCCAACTCGCACTCGCCCAATCTCCTAAACCCAAGGTGACCGATTGGCCGGTACAAAGCGTCCGACTGTCAGACGTCACTGACTCAAAGGTCTGTGGAGTGACGTTTATCTTCTCCGAGCTGGGAGGGAGGGAGGCAGTAATCCAGGCTTGACGGGAGTGTGGAGCAGGTGGAAGTAGAAATACGACTTGGCTGGTAATGTTACGAAGACCAAAAGCGAACAATCGTTGAGAGAGATCTGAATCTGGCGCGAGCCAAAGTATTTCTTTATACCTAACCTTTTTTTTTTACAACCTAAACTCTCTTCGTGCTACCGCTGTCAATCTCTTACTGCAGGCCCATATTTAGTCTAAACTCTAATTTTTTTTTAAATCGAGTCCACGGAATGACAGTTGCTAGTATGCTACTGACAGATAAAGCCTGTGTAACAACTGTCATTCCATGGACTCGATTTAAAAATTAGAGTTTAGCGGTGGCGACGCGAACTCCGTCCCTTCTCCATTACTAAATCTTTCGGACGAAGTCGAAACTAGTTGTCTATCCTTATATCAGTAAAGTATATAAGTAAGTAAAACCTTCAAACAAAAAAATACCTTACAACTTTGTCTATATAATGTTGTTGAAGGGATATGCCACCTATGCACCAAGTCAACGCAAAAAAGTCGCTAGCAAAACGCATACTTTGAAGATCCAGGGATCATTTGCTATTTAAAGTCCAAATTCCAAGACCAAATAGGCACCCATATTTAACCTGTCCTTTTGTGATATTGTGTAGTGAAGGGTGAAGGTGTCTGGACGGACGCTTTGTACCGTCTCGGTTTTGATGGCTGCAATTTTGGTTTGCGGAGCGGGCAGGGTTTTAGATTTGAACTTGAAATTGCATATGACGGTTGATTTTGATGATGCAAGATATTCACAACGTTCTCGATATCAGAAAAAGAAAAACGCCATAGTTGAAGAGGCGAGAATTTTTTTCAAGGACATCTGAGCAGCTACCACGAGTGCGAAAAAGCTGTGCCGTACGTCTGCCGGACGTCTGTCATGTATCCTAATACTTTGGTAGTAAGGTTGTTTATCGAACTATTACTTTCAGTGACAGTGACAGTAAGCATTCGTGGTAGTTGCTCAGGTTGAAATAAAATTATACGAATGATTCGTGGCCACATAAATGCCGAAGAAGAAGGCAGCTTACGTACTTACGTGAAATTGCTTTCTTTCGTAGTTCCACAAGGTGATTTTTCTTACCTGCAACAAAGTATAAATGAAATCGTTAGAAGGTCACTTTTTTTTTTCACAAAATCCTAATACCAGATTAACCCCACATCGAAATGATGTGTGATGAGAGGTGATGAGCATACAGCAGACTCCTTCGACTTTATGTAGACCTAGTACTTTCGTTTTTTTTCTCATTACATTGCCGGATAAGTTGATCGCACTGAGAAGGTAAACCTTCAGTAGGCTGCTACATTTTTATGTTAGCCTAGTACAAATATCTTGAAGTCGGAAAATTAAATAATTAATCAGTTTCAGTTGAGTAGATGGGAAAAAAAATCATTCAAAAAAATATTCCTATCGCACCAACCAAAAATTTGATCCGTTTCCGTTGGTCGGTGTAGTTGTTCAGAAAGGAAGAAGTGACATTATTCATTCTTTTTTATTCGTGTGGCTGGTTCTGCGCCTAATCACCTTACTCATTAATTTATTGGCCTGGTATTACTCTAAGAAAAAGCTCTCAAACTCTACAATCCCTTTCGGTTTCAGTCAAAGAAAAAATAACGCAATGTCTTGTTGTAAGACAGATATCGTACAATCCAATACTTTTCTCCTTTCAAGACGGATTCACTAAGCTCAAAGCTGTTAAGGCCTCTATCACTATTAGCGCGTTGAAGTAGACGTTTAATGCCCGTTTTCACCAACCACCCCTAATTTTAAAAGACCTTTTAACGAAAATTATCTGCGCCTCTGCAAGTCTAGGGGTCATGGATGAAGGACCATACGAATTCCACTCACAAGCGTTATGAGTTGAGTGTGTATGATCCTTCATCCATGCCCCATAGACTTGCAGAGGTGCAAATAACTTTCGTTAAAAGGCCTTTTAAAATTAGGGGTCGTTGGTGAAAACGGGCATAACAGACGTAAGTCGCGTCGCGACTCACGCGAGATCTTGTCGTGTGACTGTAGATTTACAGAGTCACTAATGCGTTTTTCGCTTGATTCTATTACGCCAAGAGTACATCATGTGCAGTGATCAGAACAGGGCCCTTAGCCTGTAACGCAATGGCGGGTCAATGGCGTCCCGGCAGAAGGACAAAACCGGGCTCTCCTCGTTTTTCTCCTACAACCAGAGAACTAATCCTCTAGAATTAGAATCAAAATATTCTTTAATGTACTACAAAAACATTAAAAGGACAGACAGCGTTAGCAAATCGTAATTGAAGTCGTCACCTGACAGCTCATTTTGGCACCATTGTGTTACAGGCTAAGGGCCCAGGTAGTGCAATTTAGGGTAAATGACCTGATATATTTTTGGTCAGTGACACCCGACTAGGGAAGATAGTTTTAGTAAGTAAGTAAAAAATAAGTTTTTTTTTCTAAAAATTGTTTGATTAAAAAATTACTTATTTTAGTTATTTATAATAACCACCACATGCGGACCCCCCCAGCCAAAGAGCGCGCGATGTGGCACCCTATAATGCGAGTGCAGCCGCAAGCGTTAGTATAATAGTAAGGGCGGTCACAATTGAATTATTTTCGGGTACTTTTCACAGAATTTTTAAAAATAACCACCTCTGAGTCGGGTGTCACTTTATAAAATAACACCTTGTATATGGTTAAGCCATGTGGGATGCGGCCTTTCTACACAAGCTGGGCTCTCTAAATTATATTGTACTAGCTTTTCGCCCGCGACTTCGTCCGCGAAGACTTATAAGAAGTTGCCTGGGTACATCTTTCACCATTATCAAATTAGCATGAATAGAGTCATGGGTGTGTATTTTTGTAAGCTATCTCTATTCCAAATGTCATCCAAATCCGTCGTGCAGTTTCAGCGTGGAAGTGTATGTGTGTGACCAAATTGGTAAAGATCAAATGAATCCAACAAAAAAAAAAACATACTTTGAACCTTTTTGGCCGTTTTAGGTTTATCATTATTATTGTTTTCTTCATGCTTAGTAGATTTGCTATAAAACGCAACTGTAGTTAAATGTTCATTGAATAGTTGTAGCTTTAATGGTTCCGGCATTGTTATTGATACTAAATCAGGAAAACTCTTAAAATGTTTCCACCCTTTTTGATGCTGAAACATGTGTTTAATTATTATTTCTGATTCAATACACGACTACTTAGTTTCAAGTTAATCTGAATCCAATAAAATGATAATTTCATACAAATTTTGAACCCCGTTTTGGCCGTTTTAGAGTTAACATTATTACTTTTTTCTTCATGGTTGGTAGTTTTGCTATAAAACGCAACTGTAGTTTTTCAAAGTTGTAACTTGAATGGGTTGGGCCCAGCATTGCTACTACATCAGGGAAAATTATTCAACGTTTCCACCCATTTTAACCCTTCATTCGCTGAAATGAGAAAAATGCTGAAACATGTGTTTGATTATTTCTGATTTAGCATACGAATACTTAGTTTCAAGTAGGTATATCAGACAAAAAAAATGTATTTCATACAAACTTTTAACCCCGGTTTGGGCATTTCAAGGGTTAACATTGTTATTTTTTTCGTCATGGTTGGTAGTTTTGCTATAAAACGCAACAGTAGTTCAAATTTCAAAGTTGTAACTTAAATGGTTTGGACCCAGCATTGCTACTATATCAGGGAAAAATCTTCAACGTTTCCACCCATTTTAACCCTTTATTCGCTGAAATGAGAAAAATGCTGAAACACGTGTTTAATTATTTCTGATTTAGTATACAAATACTTAGTTTCAAGTAAATCGGACCAAAAAAAAATTTTATTTCATACAAACTTTGAACCCCGGTTTGGGCATTTGAAGGGTTAAAATTATATTTTTTTCTTGATGGTGGGTAGTAGTGCTATGAAATGCAACTGCACATTCAATTTAAAAGTTGTAGCTTCAATGGTTTGGGCCCAGCATTGCTACTACATCAGGAAAAAAACTTCAACGTTTCCACCCATTTTAACCCTTCATTGGCTGAAATGAGAAAAACGCTGAAACACGTGTTTAATTTTTTCTGATTTAGTATACTAATACTTAATTTCAAGTAAATCGGACCAAAAAAAAATTTTATTTCATACAAACTTTGAACCCTGGTTTGGGCATTTGAAGGGTTAAAATTATATTTTTTTCTTGATGGTGGGTAGTAGTGCTATGAAATGCAACTGCACATTCAATTTAAAAGTTGTAGCTTCAATGGTTTGGGCCCAGCATTGCTACTACATCAGGAAAAAAACTTCAACGTTTCCACCCATTTTAACCCTTCATTAGCTGAAATGAGAAAAACGCTGAAACACGTGTTTATTTTTTTCTGATTTAGTATACTAATACTTAATTTCAAGTAAATCGGACCAAAAAAAAATTTTATTTCATACAAACTTTGAACCCTGGTTTGGGCATTTGAAGGGTTAAAATTATATTTTTTTCTTCATGGTAGGTAGTTTTGCCACAAAACACTACTGCAGTTTCAATTTCATAGTTGTAGCTTTAATGTTTTAGGCCTGGCATTGATACTACATCAGGAAAAATCTTCAAACTTTTCTACCCCTTTTAACCCTTTAGTGGGCAGAATTTTGAAAAACGCTGAAACACGTGTTTAATTGTTTCTTATTTAATATACAAATACTAAGTTTCAACTTAATAGGACCAAAAAAATTTTTTATTTCATACAAACTTTGAACCCCGGTTTGGGCATTTGAAGGGTTAAAATTATATTTTTTTCTTCATGGTGGGTAGTTTTGCTACAAAACGCTACTGCAGTTTCAATTTCATAGTTGTATCTTAAACGGTTTGGGCCCGACGTTGACACTACATCACGAAAAATATTCATACATTTCAACCTCGTTTAACCCTTAAACTGCTAAAATTAGAAAAAAGCTTAAACAGGTGTTAAATTATTTTTGATTTAATATACGAATTCTTAGTTGCAAGTAAATACGGACAAAAAAAATTTTTTTTTCATACAAACTTTGGACCCCATTTTTACCGCCTTAAGGGTTAAACTTGAAGTAAATCTGTCTTAACCCGTAGCGTGTTCACAAATTACAACTATTGTCAAATTTTCATTGTTTTGGCATTAGCGGTTTTGTTCCAGCATCGATCGTAACTGGTGAAAAAAATCGAAAAACTTTGGCACCCATTTTAACCCTTAAGAACATAGAAATGAGAAAAAATCTGAAATAGGTGTCAAGTCATTTTAAAAAAAAAGTACAAAAATTCAAGATTTAAGAACAAAAGACCAAAAAAAAATTTTTTTCCATACACACTTTCAGCCCTATTTTGACCCACTTAAGGGTTAAATAAAAAAAAATCGCTTCTTAAATGAACCCTCCACCATATAACGCAACTTTTGTCCAAATTTCATACTTATAGGTTCAGCCGTTTGGGCTGTAGCGTGATGAGTCAGTCAACCTAAGCCTTTTATATATATAGATAGTATAGGCTACATCTTTCGTACTCTTGTTTATTATTAGTGGAGATAAAGCCTCGTCTAATACGTCAGCCAGTTCAGCCGTCAAGATCATCGCCCGACGCGCAGGCTCAGCTAATTTCCTACATTTCCCCCAGATGCGCGTACGCACGTCCATCGACTCCCGCGCCGCGTCTCATCGCGTCTGATTATAGGCCGCCGCGATTCCAAGGGCCTATACACACGCGGTAAGAACGCCGAACTGGAAAACCTATCGGCCGACCAGGGGCCTTAGCCTGTAACGCAATGCGTGTCGATGGCGTCCCAGCAGAAGGACAAAACTGAGGTTTCCTCGTTTTTCTCTTACAACCAGAGAACTAATCCGCTAGAATTAGAATCAGAATATTCTTTACTGTACTACAAAAACATTGAAAGGATCGACAGCATTAATAAATCGTAATTGAAGCTGTCAACTGGGAGCCCATTTTGGCACCATTGCGTTACAGTCTAATGCCCCAGGAGAGAGGAGGTAGTGAAGCAATCCACGAGCCACTCGTCTTTAGGTATCTATGCGCACGACGGCAAGACTGTTTTGGCAGGGTTGGCAGGGTGTCGGGAATAGTGTGCCTCCTTCATGACCTAAAACATAAGAACTAAGGCCCTAGGTAACTACCCAATACCCATTCGATAAAGTGTACCATCGATGAACCGACCAAGACTACTGTGAGATTTTGTTATAATACGATAGGAACCCAGTGGAAAGACAGAACAAGAAAGATGTATCTATCTGCACGCACCCCAACTTTGTAGGTTTGATGCGACCCGAGGCGTTAACACTTCAGCTGTATAATCGGCGAGGCATCAAGGAAGAGCTCCGAACTGACAAGCTTGCTGTATGGGCTCGCTGCTGATGAGCTTGAGAAGTGAAATCGTGTTATTAACCGACTAGCAACCAGGAAAGGAGGGTCTCAAGTCAAACGGTGTATTTGTTTGTTCATTAAATTGATTCGTATGGTTGGCTTGTGTCATGGGCCTCTAAGGGTCAATTATATTGAATCTGCTTTTAGAAATCTCGTCTTACCGACCAGAGGGTTCGAAAGTTGAGACTGAATTTAATACCCGAGTGAATAATATTAAAAAAATTGAACGGCCGGAAAATGACACCAAAAAGATAAAAACAAGCTGACTTTTTGAACTAACCTGCCGCTTGTAAGTTGATTGAAAAAACAAAAATTTTCTCCAGAGAAGAAGATTACCTATCTGTGTGCATGTGAAATGAAAAACGCTGCACATCATAAAAAAAAAAAACACTTTTAAATACGTCAACCCTGACCGGAAAACTGGCCGCGACAAAAAAGGAAAAAAGTCGAGCGGACTTTTCAAACTAATCTGACGCTTATGCCTCTGGGAATTGGGTCGGGAGTGGGTTGACAATCGGCGCGCGACATTGACCTGCCGACGCGGCTGATTCAATCAGCCATCGCGAGTGACAGCTGAGGCCCCCCGCGCCCTGTCGACGATCGCTCGTTCTGTTTTCAAATTGTCATCCACTTTTCGAATTGTGTATCGGCCTCGATTTTGTTACTGGCCAGTTTGTGCTAACTTGAGATAAACACAATTTTATTAGTCAAACATAATAACTAGTGGTTCGCCCCGAACTGTGAACTCGCGACCCCATATAAACTTAACAACCCCATATCTCGGCAACCTCTCGACCGATTTGGCTCATGTTCGAACTTAAAAATTCTTTTAATTTCATTTACCCGCCTACCAAATTTCATAACGATCCGACCAAATTTACTCAAGTTATCGTCGAACGAACATTCATACATACATACATACATACATACATACATACATACATACATACATACATACATACATACATACATACATACATACATACAAACGCCGGATTGTTCCAGTAGACTCGGAGAACTTCGCTCGCTCGTTCAATAACTAGTGGTTCGCCCCGAACTTTGAACTCGCGACCCTATATCTCAGCAACCCCTCGACCGATTTGGCTCATGTTCGAACTTAAAAATTCTCTTTCCCTCATTTACCCGCCTACCAAATTTCATGACGATCCGACTAAATTTGCTCAAGTTATCGTCGAACGAACATTCATACATACAAACATACAAACATACATACATACATACATACATACATACATACAAACGCCGGATTGTTCCAGTAGACTCGGAGAACTTCGCTCGCTTCGCTCGCTCGTTCAAAAAACAATCGTCAATAATTGAACGAGCGAGCGAAGCGAGCGAAGTTCTCCGAGTCTACTGGAACAATCCGGCGTTTGTATGTATGTATGTATGTATGTATGTATGTATGAATGTTCGTTCGACGATAACTTGAGTAAATTTAGTCGGATCGTCATGAAATTTGGTAGGCGGGTAAATGAGGCCAAGAGAATTTTTAAGTTCGAACATGAGCCAAATCGGTCGAGGGGTTGCTGAGATAGAGGGTCGCGAGTTCAAAGTTCGGGGCGAACCACTAGTTTAAATACTACATAGAGAATCCAATTTCGTCACCAGTTCATTGTAACACTAACACAATAAATCAGGCAATTAGACCAATAACAGCGACCTCGGGCTGGATTGTTTCACCGCACCATCGGTGACAATGACCCCTGCACTGAGTGATTGGATCAATTGACTGAATTGATTGATTGATTGATCGACGGATTGATCGGCTAGGAATAAGCGCAAGTGAAAGAATGTCCGTGGCTTAGATTTATGCTTGTAGAGTCTGGAATTACAATGCGGTATGTGCCTATCAGCGATATTGGTACATATTTTGATAAATACAAGCTTTGCTGGAAGAAATCTCTTACAGAGATAAAAAACTAAGGCCTTTGCATCTACGTAATGAGATGAGTTATACAGCGTCCAGTGGCACCTTCACTCACACTAGATGGGTGAAGAGACCACTCGGCGCTGCAGTGCCTGGGACATTGTTTTAGATGGAGTAGGCTTGCCCAGCACCTATACCATCCTGACAGCTTAGTCGACCTAGCCCACAGAGATTAGTTCGCCTTTATAAGTGTACACACGACAGCACGTCAGAGCGTACACTTTTGTCACTCACGTCACTAAGGTAATTGAGTAGGGTGTAAGTGTCGACGTGCTGTTTAGTAGGCCGCACGCTAGGATACCCCTTTTTGTTTGATTAGGGCCCTTATGTCGCGGGCGGTAAGAGCTACCATCGGGTATTCTATACTGTGGCTAACCGTACGTATTGTCTTATGTACATAAGTTGTTTTGTGTTCAAAAAAGTATGATATTTAGACTAAAATGGGTGTAAAGAACTAGAAAGATGTATCCTATACAATGCACGTCCCACTAGGTGCAAAGGCCATTCTCAGAGAGAGTTCAGGAACCATCGTGAGGAAACCTGGGGCCTTAGCCTGTAACACAATGGTGTATCAATGGCATCCCAGGATTCCCAGGTATAAGGACAAAACCGGGTTTTTTTTCGTTGTTCTCCAACAACCAGCGAACTAATCGTCTAGAATTAGACTCATAATATTCTTGGCTGTACTGCAAAAACATTAAAAGGACCGACACTGAACCGACAGCATTAATAAATCGTAATTGAAGCCGTCAACCGAAAGCCCATTTTGGCACCATTGACTTACAATCTAAGGCCCCTGAGCGTCGCATCCAGAAATCCATGAGCATTCAAAAATCGCAGTGGGTACGCGATGTAGAGAACTAAGGTTTTTTTTATTATTTAATAAGTTCGTTACAGTAAATCCTATACACCTACCTTAGTCCATAAAATACAAAAACATGTAGGTTGTAATTTCACCGGACATAAGGACGTAACTGTCACAAGTAAGGTTCAAAGTCAGGAATCGAACCGGCACTCACACCCACTGAGTCTCTTGTTTACACTTCCACAATCGGAGCTATAACGTATTCGCCATTGAATAGTACTGTTAACGACGACGCGGTAGGCTACCCCATTGTAGCTCTTATCATGGCGGCATAAGTGCCTCAATCGAACAGAAAGGAGTATCCTAGCGTATTGCTGACTGTACCGCCATCGTCGTGTCTTTCACTCCTACGCTTGCAAAGTTACCTTTGCACTTTGGCAAGGGAATGTCGACCTTAACATTGAACGAATAAGAGGCGTGTGATGACGAAAATAAAAGTGCTACGTTTAGTCATTTGTAGCCTCTTCAAACTTCTCACTTGCATTCGTTTTGATATTTAGAATGGCAAATGAAAATAGAAGATTAACGTGTGTTACGAACATCTACATGTGAAATAAATGCATGAGTCTGAATATGAATCTGAAATGGCCAATTTTGTTTGGCCTAAATTAAAATCCACCGCACGTTCTGGAAGTGTTTTTGGAATTGAAAATGTGTTGTGTAGAAGAAATTGTTTCTTTCTTGAGTGGGCCTAAAATGGCGAGCATTTTTGTTTATCATCATCATCATCAGCCTGTTAACACCCACTGCTGAGTAAAAGCCTCTTCATGCTCACGCCACACCACCTCTCTTATGATCCTGGGCCAAGCGTAACCACTGATTTCCGGCTACTTGGGCTACGTCGTCGGACCATCTGGCTGGTGGAATGCCAACCAATTTCATGGAGTTTCATGAACTGTGGCAGACCGTGCAACTTTCGCTTTGTTACGCAAGTTAACAATAACAAGCAAAACAACCCCTAAAATAGCACACAATAGTTACATATCGCCGCTCCACCCACACGCAACTCGTCACATGCAGACGGACAGACAGACGGACGGACAGGCAATCAGCTGGGATACGTCACACGTCATTCTTTGACGAGCGCTGAGTGGAGGAAATTATCACTTACGATGTTATAACAATAGGGACCAGGGAGGCAAAAGAGGCTCTATTTCTCCGATGCTAAAACATAATACTGGTCAAAGCGGCAGGAAAAAACTGGGGCCTTAGCCTGTAACGCAATGGTGCCAAAAGGGGCTCCTAGTTGAATCAATTACGATTTATTAATACTGTCGGTCCTTTTAATGTTTTTGTAGTACAGCAAAGAATATTCCGAGTCTAATTATTCTAGAGGATTAGTTTGCTGGTTGTAGGAAAAAAAGGAGGAAACCCTGGTTTGTCCTCCTTCTGGGACGCCATCGACACGCCATTGCGTTACAGGCTAAGGCCCTTGGATGTGAAAATCCCAAGACCGAAAATAATGGTGTGCAATTGAAGAGAGTGGCGATGGGTAGATGAAGACGACGAACAAGCAGAATATATCGCATTTTTCATAAATGATGATCGTATGCCTACTGTACAGCAAGACTGACCGAGGCTGCTTCCTATTGCACCTAAGTGTATGAGGTAGTGGCCACCCCTGGTGACAAAGTTTTTAGGCCGCCCAAAGGGCCTCTAATGGCTCAACAACAACCGGAAGCGCTCAAATATTATTGCCACTAGCGGTCACCCATCCAAGGACTGACCGCGCCCGATGTTGCTTAACTTCGCCAATCGATCAAGAATGGCTAGTCCATCTAGGCTGTGTATGAGCGCTCCTGTTGCTCTGATCGACGCCAAGTAGTTTTAGGGCTCGAAATAAAACTGACCACTTTTAGGTAGTAAACCCTCTCTATCTCTCTCTTGAAGTGCCTCTCCATCACTGGAGGTTGGGAGTCAGCTCTCTGTACCGCTCTCTGTTCATGGCTGTCCTGAATAATTGTTCCACGGATTTGATGCCGGTCCATTCCTTGATGTTACACAGCCATTTCATTTTCCTCCTTCCTGGCCCTCTTTTTCCCTCTATTTTGCCCATCATTATGGTGTGTAGCAGTTGGTATCGTTTTTGTTTTAAAACGTGGCCTAAGTAGGCAACCTTTCGCTGCTTGATGGTGCGCACGAGTTCTACTTTTTTGTGCATACGTCTGAGAACTTCGACATTCGTAGGGAGTAAACCACACATTGGAAACTAGCAAAACAAAAAGTTGGTAATATTAAACCGGTAATTGCACACCCGTTTTGTCCGAGTCGCTAAATATACCCCAGTGAGCGCAAGACGGGGCAAAACAAAGAAGTGCCGCATCAAAAACGGCACAGCGACGCCAAGCAGCGGAATCACGCGTATAATCCCATCCATCACCCGTCACGTCGCGTTGTAAGAATTAGCGCAGTGCGCTCCTTGCACAGAGTGTGAAGACACAGCAGGACTAGGGCGCGACGATTTTTCTTCTTCTTCATTACACTCTTGTCAGAGAGTAAGAAAGAAACAAAAGAAAGAAAAAGACATTGCACACAGACACACCTTAGGTACATTAAGGGTGGTATTCTAGAACGCTACTTAAACTCTGTTTAAACTCAGTTCAAACTAGAAAGCTCCTTGAACTCTGTTTAAACTCAGTTTAAGTAGAGTTTAGTAGTGTCGACTGTCGATAAAACAGTGCATGTTTTGATTTGAATATCCCTCCCTTCATATCAAAACATGCACTGCTTTATCGACAGTCTGAACTCTGTTTAAACTGAGTTTAAGTAGCGTTCTAGAATGCCACCCTAAGTAAAACAAACAAACTAAAAAAAAAAACAGAATTAAAATGTCGCGGTGTGTCACTGTAGATTCAAGATTCAAGATAATTATTTATTTGCTTTGAACGTGGTAGGTACATTTCAGATGTTAAAATAGTTGATATTTAAAAGCTCAGCACATTCAACCTATTTAAGGCATGCAAATCTTATGAGTACATAATGCAAAACAATATAACTAGTGGTTCGCCCCGAACTATGAACTCGCGACCCCATATAAACTTAATAATAATAATAACCCCCGTGTGGTTCCCGAAATTTTAGTGGCAGACGACCGTTGTCTCTGATCGAAGTCTCAACCCCATAGCCCAGTTACCCAGTCCATCCATATGCATCCCCATAACCCAATTCTTTGCTCCCATCCAACTCTACAATAGCCTGTGTTCATTGCGGGAAAGCCACCAGAGTGCATTTTGTGTTGTAGTGTGCTCAGTTGGTAGACCCAATTTGTGTACCCACATTGCATCAGGTCGGCGTGACCTGTACACTTGACGGGAAAGTACTGCGAGTGTATTTTGGTGTATGGTGCCCTCGCAGAATGAACCTTGAGGATGCGAATAGTCACGTC
Source organism: Zelleria hepariella (assembly GCA_949319315.1). Lineage (NCBI taxonomy): Eukaryota > Metazoa > Arthropoda > Insecta > Lepidoptera > Yponomeutidae > Zelleria > Zelleria hepariella. Next base: position 23,180,904 of record OX439384.1, read on the forward strand.
GCACCAGGTCAATGTAGGTGATGCATGCACCTGATGGGGATTCTCAGGTGTATTTTTGTGTGGTTGGTTGCTCTCTGGGGTACCCAACAGGTGCACCACCTCACATCAGATCAAAGTTGTCAAACGAATGAGATACAGCTGGTGATTTTTAAGTCGTTCGCCAAAGTTTGCCGATATTTCTACTGATCAATATAAACAACTTTTATGAGCCAAAAAAATCAGGGCAATAAAAATATGCTGTTCTATACATTTACTCCCACTATTTTAGTAAGAAAAAGTTAATTTATTTGTTTCAGAGCAGGGTAAAGAAAACTGATATGCGGCAAGAGAAGGCCTATTTTCTGTATTTTGCCATTTTGTGCCGATTGCAACGCACACACCTCGCCATAACGCGCATTAAAAACGTTGCAACGCGATTTTAATTTATAATATCCACCGCTCACACAACCTGCCGAAAGAAAACACAGCGCCAACATTTTCAAACAAAAATGCGCCTTAATTTTCAAAACCACAGATCGGTAATTCCCGTAGACACGGCTTAGCAGATACGACGTTTTAACCCGCCAGCGTTGTAGCCCGAGCGCATTAACTGGCGAGTCACTTTCAATCACTCAACCTGTCTACCCGTCACTCATAAGCAAGACGAACGGGAGAAATGCCAGTGGCCTCCTTGCGAGGGGGAGGGGGAGGGGCCCCCTCGACTGGTCAAGCCGTACTATGCGAGAGAAGGCTGGTTTACATTCGCCTTGTGTTTAGCGAAGTGGCAAGTGCAAGTACGTTTGTAAGTTGACATTAGTAAAACAATTGGCGAGCGTCTAGGTACTCACTGTTTGCACTACAACCAAATTTTTGTAAGCAAGAAAATCACAGCGACAACAATTCATGAGATTCTACGTTGAGTACGATGGCCAGAGGCTTCCAGCGCTCACAGCCTAGTTGGACTAGCCGTTCTTAATCGATTGGCAAAGTTAAGCAACAACGGCCGCGGTCAGTCCATGGATGGGTGACCGCTTGTGACAATAATATCTGAGCGCTTCCGTGCTTCGGAAGGCACCTTAAACCGTTGGTCCTGGCTGTTGTGTTGGTTAATAACAATCGTAAAGCCACGCCAGAGGCCCTTTAGGAGGCCTAAAAACTCTGACACCTACGTAACTAGTGGTTCGCCCCGAACTATGAACTCGCAACCCCATATCTCAGCACCCCCTCGACCGATTTGGCTCATGTTCGAACTTAAAAATTCTCTTGGCCTCATTTACCTGCCTACCAAATTTCATGATGATCCGACAAAATTTACTCAAGTTATCGTCGAATGAACATTCATACATATATACATACATACATACATACATATATACATACATACATACAAACGCCGGATTGTTCCAGTAGACTCGGAGAACTTCGCTCGCTTCGCTCGCTCGTTCAATAATAAATTCCATAGTCGATAAGCGACTTTCAAAAACCTCTTTATAGTTTGACTGTTTAAACTACGAGATGTCAACTGATGACAGGGAGATCTAAGAGGGCGCGTCAGTAACTCTGTTTGGAGTAACATAAAAGCCAAATTGACTTGCCAAGATCCGATGACCTTGCACCAGTATTTACTAAACCCTTACTACCCTATTTACTAAACCCATGATCAGGGTAAATCTGGCTGCATAGCGAGTTACGCCCGACTGGGATTTGTCGACTGACGAAGTTTGTTTGAAGCGCGTTTTATGTGCATGTCGTTGCAGTAGTGTTGGTAAAATATGGATGGCGTATTAAAGTGTGATCAGAACTTCGATTGCATAGTTGGTCAACTAATCTGTAACATATTTCTCAAAAGAAGACTTGCTAAGGTTAGAGATTGCCTAAATACTGAGTCGTAATGGTGTTTTAGAAAAAGCAAAATGAAAAACAGCTTAGTTAGAGAGCTTAAATGGTTGCCTGAGAATTCGGAAGGCAAAGTTTTTTGTTCGAAAGTCCGTTATTGGCTTAATCTTATCTTTAGACAATATTGAGAAACTAATTTCAATATTTTTTATTTTGGTTCAGTGGTTTGGATTTTACAACGTTTCAAAGATACTGTTTTATGACGTCACGCGGCGGTCTGCATACTGTTGGCGGTCAATGCGGTCATAGGAACAAAACATTTTAGCGCATAAAAACAAAACTACTGGACCAAAATAAAAAATATTGATATTAGTTTCTCAATATTGTCTAAAGATAAGATTAAGCCAATAACGGACTTTCGAACAAAAAACTTTGCCTTCCGAATTGGTTCTTGAGATGTCTTCTAATTACTCCCTGGGTGATCTAAATGTGCATGCAATTTATTAAAATTTAAAAATCGATTTCGGGGTTAAGAAAATATTTAAATAAACTTGTGAATCATATTATACCAAATCAAAACCTAAGTTATTAGAGTAGAATACGCCGTGCAATTCTAATTCCTCCAACCCAGCACCGCACAAAGCCAATACAGCCCCGCTAGTTCTACGAGTATAAAATAAACCGGCTGTCCGCTTATAAACAGCAGAAACATAAGTCCCAGGACGGCGGATAACAAAGCTAGCTGTGACGAGACAGGCGAGTCGCTATCGAGTTGTGCGACGTACGTCTGCCACTTGGCAAGACAGGCGTCTTTGTTCGTCCGCCGCTTTGTCTAGTTTTATAGCTCTTTGGCTGCAGATAGTGGAAGGATAACTTTATTATTTTGTAGTATGAGTACTGATTATTTGTTTTTGGTTCAGAAGCTAACTCTAAAGTTGTATGAACCGGTTGCAAGTGACGCACCGATGGCAGATGGACGGAATCTATTGCGGAATAGCGACCTCAAGAGGGAGATCGGTTGGCAGACCAACACCCAGATGGTCCGACGACATTGCCCAAGTAGCCGGAAATTGGGTACATCTGGCACAGGATCACGAGAGGTGGCGTGAGTAGGGCATGCACCCGGTTCTACCCGGTTCCGAAATACCCGGGTATACCCGGTTCTGACGAGGTATCTGCAGAACCGGTTCCGAAAAAGTATACCCGGTTCCCCCGGTTCTTTATAAAAATCTAAAAAGTTACTTAATTCCGCAATAATAGCTGTATTTCCTCGGCCCAATTCCGATGATAAGTGCAGGGGTACTGTCAACCTCGTACAGCACTTGTCAAGGAACGAAAATTATGAAGTTATCAGCACAGATGAGGTGGGAAATGTAGGCAAAAACGATGTTATTCTTGTCCCAGCCTCGACGGCCTTAAGTTCGAGACCACGTAGACGTAGACATCAATCAGTATAGAAATGGCGATGTTTGAAAATGGTGGAAGTTGTTGTAGCAACCTTTCGCTAGCATATGTAGGTATTACCTACTATTTGATGATGATTCCATCCGACCGGATTCGGTCACGGTGACTGTTGCGGCTGGGGAAGGCGTCGGTCATTTGCCGTCATGTGACTTATGTAGCCTATCTTGGCTGTAAAAGGGCGGTTTCACCCTCTTCTTCTTTTATCCTTTTACTCCTCCGTGGAGTCTGGGGCTGACACAAGGGCTTTCCATTAGTCTCTTTTCATAGCTAGGGAGGGTAGCTCTGGCCAAGTTGATCCCTTCTCTTTCGTCTCAGAGAGAATCTTTTCCCCTGGGACGTTCTTCCGGGTCGTCGTGAGCCTCCGGCGGGTTTCCAGTCGACAGCCACTTCCGGGATGTGGTGATCGGGTCTACGCAGGGTTTAACCCAGCCAACGCCATTTGCGGTTCCTGATGTCTTGGGATACGGGTTTTTGTTTGGTGATCTGCCACAGTTCGGCATTTGAGATGGTGCCAGTTGTTGGGCCAGTATCTTCGTAAGATGCTTCTTAGACAGTTGTTGACGAAGACCTAGATCTTTTGTGTGATACAGCTTTTCCGACCTTCCGGGTTTCGCAGCTGTTCAGTAGCGCCGTTTTCACGTTGGAATTGAATAAGCGGATCTTCTTGGTTCCAAGAATGCTAGGACTTTTCCAGATGTCCTTTAGTTGGGCAAAGGCTCGCCTAGCTTTTTTGATACGCCTTTCAACATCCCGTTCAATCCCTCCTTGCGGTTGCACCTACACGTTAAAATTCCATTGGAGTATTTATACTGTATGGCCGCTGGCGGTCTACATCTGAGTTCATCACGTCTGGCATCAAGAGCAGCTCCACGTTTGGCCGCAAACTCGGAGATGTTTGATTTGTATATGGATTTAACGGTTTCACTTACTTTTACTTTTTTTTTATTTGACTGTATGCCGCCACACGGCTCGGTCTTCAGCCTGCTCTTCCCATGTCAAATGGTCGATTTCACAGCTTTTCATGTGGCGTTTCTGCACGTCCTTAAACCTAAGGTACTGCCCGCCTTTCTTGAGTCCCCATTCCTATGAGCATATACGTATTTAGGAGCTATGCCGCTAACAAAGTGTGGTGCCTGAAAGGATATTCTCCTCAGCAGCCTAAATTTGTAATCGTTTACGCAGCTCGCTAAGTGACAGGAGCTTAGACGTGGTTAGTCATTGATCCTGACTGTGTAGTCTGATTTTGTATAAGATAATTATATTTTTGGAGTTCCTTTATTATTCCTGTGATTTCATGATAACAATGCCAGTTTTTATTTCATACCTGTTAATAATGTCATTTCCAGCCTATCCTTTCAGTTTTTCAGTGATTTATTTGTTATTAGGAAACTTACAGTTTTATCGGTCGGAACCGGGTAGAACCGGGTTACCCGGTTCCGACTGCTCCCAGAACCGGGTATCAAAAATCTGGAACCGGAACCGGTTCTGCACGCCCTAGGCGTGAGCATGAAGAGGCCTTTACTCAGCAGTGGGTGTTAACAGGCTGATGATGATGATGATGAGGTACTCAAATGTTGTATGAATCGGGTGGCTAAAGAGATAATAGAACTGATCAAACCCACTTCATATACTTAACCTAAGAGTTAACAAAAGCCATCACCGTCCACGTTCAATGAGGATGGCAAAACATTTAACCAACTTGACATGCCCCAGAATTGTCTAAATTACATCAATAAGGGATTTTCTGACAGCTAAAAAAAATAAAAAAATAGTTCTAAAAGCTGTGACAGATGGCGTTGATACGACATGTTTTCTATCACAAAGTAAATTAGTGCTTACTACAACAAAAATACTTCTTCACTTCATTGCTCTGTGACTTCATCTTTCATCGTCGTAGCCGTCATTCCATTTTACAGTACATGAAAAAGTTCACGACTTTGTTAATGTTCTTGTATGAGTGAATGGTAAATCCGGAAACACTTCATTTTGCTCCACGACTAATACCTAAATGTGTTTGGACGTATGTACGTAGGCCAACGAGCGCGGACTGGCATAAAAAAAGAACATGTCTCGTCAGCGACATCTAGTTACAAATTTGGAACTACAACTTATGAGCTGTCAGAAAATCCCTTATTACATATAGTTATAATTGAGGCAAAAGTTCAAAACCTGTGAGTTAAACAAATACCAAATCCAAACTCTATAGTTACAGGTACATACATGCAATATTTTTTGCAACCTGTCAACCCTAAATAGACGACGATTGATTGAATCAAACCCGACAGTCCAAAGCCGACGTGGATCGGATTAGAATGTCTCCTACAGACAATAATGAAAAAAAAAATCATTGTTAACACATCACTGTAGCAACAGTGACACTGCACCGATTCAAAGGCCTTTCATCAATAATTGACGAGGCACTCGATCAAAAGAGTTTAGCACCTGACGGACTATTGCAAAACTAGCTGTGAGATGCAATAAATAAGGTTCAAAGTGAGTTTATGTGGCGCGGAGAGGCAAAGACGCCCTACGTCGTTCGCAGACTGACGGTAGAGTTGAGAATATCTAATAAGGGTATACCTACATTGAGTCAGATAGCGGCAAAATGCTAAATTCATACCTATTTATTTGCTAGAACATTTTCACGCATTATTTTTGCGTGCAGTTAATACATTCAAGTAAATAATTTTGATGGTTGATTTGATTATCAAATGAAACAGTCGATCTGCCATCTATTTAATGCATTTTATAAATATTTAAACAAAGATGAAGGTCACTAAGTTATTGATCATCTAAATACTGACGTAATAGGTAAAAATCTAGAGCAAACTAGATTTGATGTTGATTTTTGAATAATTTATGTTTTATTTTTAATCTGGCGCCTAACCGCTTCTTTGCAAATATTAACATTGTTGCATCAATAAAAATATGAATATTATTGACATTCATAACTGTGTTACGCAGGTAGCATATTAATAGGATAGGTTTTATGAATTTATAATCTACCTTACAACAACCAGCGAAGTCCCAGAAATTAGAACTTTCAGCTGACAAATGCATCTCGAAGAACTAAGAACGATGCCTTGGTAAGTCACGATTGCCAGTTTTCAAGTCACAAATCTCAGACATAACATATTTAAAACTATCTTCAGGCCGACCACATGATGTGTTAAAGATATTGCGAAGTTGTGAAGGTAGTAGGAAAGGAATAGACTCTTGTGGCTGAGGAGGCCGGCGTGACAAGAGATCGAGTAAGTGGGCTGTATTCACGGACTAGATAGATTAGATACCAATTCCGCTATTCCCTAACCACCGTGCCACCGAGGCCTCAACACCGATGCAGCGACTGACAAAGCGGCCCGTACACTCGCGACGAAAATAGTAAATGATGTTTGACAAATAGCGAACAGATGTCACGTGGCGCTCGGGGAGGTCTCGCGTTTTTCACTTAACTGTATTTTGAAGAGTTTGCGCCTCGTTGCCTTCGTCGGTGAGAGTTGAGTTGAGAGTGATGAGACGTGTACTTTCGTTGGTGGGCGTAATCTGTTCGGACTTCTTCATCTTGTTTCATGGTTTGTAATTTTAACATTTAATTTTTATTGAAATTCAAATAATATTATTATAATAAAATCTACACTAAATCTAATCTAAACTCTAAAATATCCCTAAAATAATTTTAAAATAAACTAAACCTAAAATTAAAATTAAACTAAAATATTTACAAAAACTCCAGACCGCTGCCACTGGGGAGAGTCCCCAGAATGCTGGCAGCGTTTCCCCTTTGAATGGCCAGGCTGATGCGCTGGCCAAGGTAGCTGCCGGCCCTGGGGTCACCGGACGAGTCAATGAGGCGCGTTGATAGCTCTTTGAAGAGTATCCGCGCCTCAGGGCCCCACGGACCCATCGTCTCGACCCCAAACGGCGCAAATACGTAACCGTCCCCGAGGACAGCGTACTTGCGCCGCTTGAGGCTTTCCGCCGAGGCCGCCGCCGCGCCAGCAGCCCTGCTAGTGTGTGCGACGTGGGAGGGCGCCAGCGTGTCGACGCATGTCGCATCCCACACCAGCGGCCTCCCACTCCGCCACGGCACCAATGACATCCCGTCGGGCCTCTTTCCATCATCCCGCGCAATGCCAGTAGGCTCCAGGATGGCTGGCACGGCGATGCTGGAAAGGGCCCGCCGGATGATGTCATTTAAGGCCGCATGGCGCGATAGACGACCTACGCTGCGTTGACAAGCAAGTCCGTGGTGTCCAAACTCGTCCACGTGTTCTCCGCAGTGGCAGCGGTGGGGCTGCACGATTTTGCAGCCCAGTCGCAGACCAATGGCAGCTGAAAAAGACATATTATCCATCAGCGTGCCTATATTCGCTGATGGAAGCGCCTGCAGCCACTGTCCCGACTCGGGTTCAAAGCTCGCAAGTAGGCGAGCACGCTCCGCGGTGCTGCCGCTGGACTCCAGCAAGCTGGATTGGACAGCCTCGCAGAGCGGCTCGTCCCACTGCCTCTGCACTCCGGGATTTAGGGGTGGGGTCCCACTCGGGCAGGCCATTTTCCATGCCTCCCTAGCCTCCCCACAGCACGACACCTCGATATCACCAAGAGATTGGTGTATAATTAGTTTAAACAAGGTGTTCGTGCTATGGGTGGAGGATAGGAAGGCGGGCAATGACACGCTTGATACTTTCCTGATGCCAAGTCCACCGAACCTTATCGGAAGGGTCGCCTGGCACCAGGATTTCTCATTAATGGGACAATTTAGAATTTTGGTTAATTCTGCGTGGATGAGGTCATCTAAAGGTGCCAACAATGGCTGAAATTTCCAAATCGGTGTGCATCTTAGAACATATGTGAATTTGGGGACGAACAGACAGTAACGTATGATGGTGATTGCCATATGTGCTTTAATTTTCGTCAAATGGTATGAAGTTTCTTTAAATTTAGCTATCTGGTCCCCGATGTACGGTTCGATAGCCTCCTTGAGGACTGGTGCCCCTAGGAGGCGGAGGGAGTATTTATCTAGAATTTTTATATTGGGGGCCAGGATGTTGAATTTTTTTATAATGTCGGATTTAGTTTCTGTGGTCAAGGATTCTTTTAAAAATAATTCGCATTTGCCAAAATTAAGTTCAAGACCTATTTTTTTGAAATTTTCAGTCAAAACCGTCAGATCATTTAGTACCGTTTGTGCGTCACCTCCTAGGGTACCGTCATCGAGGTACCAGATATTCAATTTGGACGAAAGTGTTGTTAAGATGGGGTGAATGGCGAGACTGAAAATGGCCGGGCCAAGTGGGTCTCCTTGTTGACAGCCTACTGACGAGTGAAGGAGGTGCTCCTTATACAGCAACTTGGACGGAGTACTGTAGCATTGCCACAAGTAGCTATATATGTCCGGAGTGACCTCCTTCACTTGTGAGAGGATAGCGCCTCTGTCAACAGAGTTGAAGGCATTCTTCACGTCCACCTTCAGGACGACCTCTCCGCCGTCATGCTCCAGGTATGTCCTCATGGCATGGACTGCTGCCTCGCATCCCCCCCGGCTGCCAAAACCTAGTTGGATTGGTTGGAATTTTTTGGACACCGGGGACAGGATTTCTCTGCAGCACATTTTCGATGCCAACCTCCGTATCGTGGCGCCCACCGCTATGGGCCTAATGCCGCCATCTTTTTTTATGAGGGCGCAGAGGTTGGCACCGTATAAAATGTCTGTGACATCAGGACACACCTTCCCTGCCAGCATCAGGTTAACGAGGGCCGTGAGCTCTCTAAGGAGGCCCTCCCCGGCCTCGCCCGTCGAACCGCATAGAAGGTCTTTTAAATGTTGAGGGCTCAGCCCATCAAGGCCGCCAGCAGAGCCTCCCTTGAAAGACATCACGGCCGATAGTACGTCTTTCCCGATGACCTGGATGCTGGCGTCGTCGGGCTGGGGAGCAGACGGAAGGTTAGCCACCGCTGGGGGTGGCGGATGTTTGCCTTCTAGAGCCGAGACGGTTTCGCGGGAGTCGGGCGCTATGGCATCACTCGAGAACAAGAGTTGAGCGGCTCCCCTGATGTCTCCGTCGCTGATTTTACTTTCTACCAGTTGATATTTATTTTTGGGGTGGAAGACTTGACCTGAAACTGGGATGTCGGGAGGGTTATTGCAGTTGTTTTTTATAGATTGCGTTAGGGAGCCGCGTCTCCTCGCATCCTCTTTCACGTGCAGTGTCCTATAGGCAAAGGTGAAAAGGGCCTCCCAGGCACGCTTCGTATTTTCGTCTGTTACCTTCTTTATAGTGCACTGTAAATTTTGCGCAACGCTTACGCGTGCTCCACGGGGTATTCTTTTAAGAATTTTCACCGTTGCTTTGCATTTGCCAATAGTTTGCCAAAAGGGTTCGTCTGTTCCTGTTCCTGGAGCGTGTGGGGTGGAGGAAGGTGCGGGCTGTGAGCATGCCTGTGGCAGCGGATGCATCCGAGCCTTGTGGATATTCAGGCCCGCCCTTCCCTTGAAGAAGCGTGGCTGGGGGCATTCCGGACACTGCACATAATCCGGTAGTGAGCCATGAAGGCCGCAGGCTGTGCCATTAGTCTGCGGCATGTGGTGTTATAATGGTTAAGTATATTATTTAACTGAACTCTGTACAAAGAACTGAACTGTAAAACATCGCATATAAAATCATAGTTTTTGGGCACTGGATGTTTGAAAAAACTCCGTTGTCAGGCGTGGCAGGGCCGGCGGCTTCTCCCATTGGCCGCCGCCCTGCCGAGTTGATAGTGTTGCCGGGGCGACAGGCAGGCCGCCGTGGCAACGCCGGGCTGTTTGTTGATATGTCGCGCCGTCTGTCAGCGAGGCTGTCACCGCTACCAGATATAAACTTGGGGAGTGGATTCTGGCGGTGCCCCGCGACGGCGACTCTCACCCACACTTGCCCGGCTGGATGCTACTCCAGCGGCACTGGTCCTTGCATTTTGGCCCCGGTGTGAGACTTTAACTAAGAAAAATTATAGATTTTTTAAAATTGACATGCTGTCATGTTGTTGTTCTGATTTTTTTTAAGTTTTGTAATTGATTATTGTGAAGGCTGGATGGATAACTGGACGATTCCGGTAGTCTAGTTCTGATCATGCCTATTGGTAGATAAATGAATAGAGACAGATGGAAAAACATCTGAGTTGTCTTAGGTAAGGGGGTACAAAAAAATTACATGCTTCACTTTGAGCTACTCAAATAACGTAGTCAAATTGTCAATGTAAATACGGATTGTGAGATTGATATACAATATCAGTGAAGTGACCTTTCAAAAGACCCCGCAAATACGAGGCGCGATGAAAATAACATTAAATCACAAGAAGACCAAGTTAATGAAAAAGACGTTAATCAACCGAAAGGAAAAAGGGAACCAGAGCAAATAAAATTCGAGCAAAACATCGTTCGCTCCGCTCTTAAGGCGGGAATCAATCTATCAATCAATAAATCGAGCTAAAGATTGAGATATTTCAGACGGATCCGAGCGGGGATTGGGCGGGTTGCAGGGAGACGAAGGGAATAAATAAATGGCATAGAAGTACTGTTTTCAATAAAATTTGATCATGGTTGAATTGAGGAAAATTAACGTAGACGTGCATATTATCCTCATTTTAATTGATGGTTGACAGTGGGTTATATACTATAGTGTTGACCTAGGCCAATTTTTGTCGCAGTTTATTTTTTGCTAAATGTGACCCATTCGTATGGGTACTGGACAAGTTTTTAATATGTCTCAGAGATTTTTACAACTTGTTTGGATTGGTGTTTGTCTCGCTCGGCCGACCCTCGCACGTGCCCACAGCTCTTCGCATTCCTCCCTACTTGGTCTGATTCTTCTGTAACTCCCTAGTCGTAGTCGGGGGGCCGTGACGGATATATCCCCACGTAGACAGCCGTCAATCAGACGGGGTATGATGAGAATAATATTTCCACAGTGTACCGTCGTCTTTAGGGTGATTAACATGTTTTGATGTTTCGGCGGCCGTCGGTTTTGTTTCGTATTTGTTTAGGTTGAAGAAAGGGTGTTTTTGGTCTTGTTCGTGGTCTAGTTGGTGTCGATTGGCGATTGATCACTTCGTAGTATTGGTCGTATTATCCGTCCATCTAGCCAATATTATTACCCGACTACGCGAAGCAAAAAGGAGGGTTATGATTTTATTACCCGACTACGTGAAGCAAAAAGGAGGGTTATGATTTTAGCAGCGTATGTATGTATGTATGTGTGTATGTATGTGGATATGTTTGTGTGTTCATCTGTTCCCTCGTAGAGCCTAAGCTACTCGGACGATTTCAACAAATGAGGTGTTGTTGGATTCGTCTCAATCGCCCAGGTAACATAGGATAGTTTAATTTTGAAAAAAAACCAAGATAGCCGCTGTGCTGCGCCCTAAAGTGGTGGACCTAAAAATAAAAATTATCGAATACCATCGTCATGGATATGAAATGAAAGGGCTTTAAAAGACCTTTTCAAAAATGTATAACACATGTACCGTCAACATAACAAATAGAACAAAAAATACCAAAATGTGTATTTTTTTGCCGTTCTTGGTTCAATTCTGGATGATCGTCCAAAATAATTTACTAAAAAGCTCAAAAAAAAGATAGAAGTTAAAAACTAAAACCCGACTACTAAAAGGCTTAAAACAAGACATGCATATCCTTAAAATAGACTCATAGATAATTTAATCGTAGTCGGAGGACACCACATTCGCATTTGATAAACCGATGGCCTCCGACTACGATTAATTATCTATGAGTCTATTTTAAGGATAAGCAGGTCTTGTTTTAAGCCTTTTAGTAGTCGGGTTTTAGTTTTTATGAATGACCTATATCATGATTTATTATGGCTGGCTCAGCAACCCAAAGTGGATCTTGTTTTCCTACCTGCGCCAACTCCCTTTCTCATGCTCTCTTCGCAGCCCGATTTTTCCCACCCGAGCCAGCGGAGTCTTGCAGGTTTAGCATCTCCAATTACGTTTGGCTCGGCCAGCATAATCGTAGAAAACAAAAATTTCAACCTGACCAATAAAATTGGCAAGAAAACGAAAACCTTAAAAAAAAAGCCTCTATAACTAGAACAACGATTGCTGAGCAGCCTCCTATCAATCAAGCGGTATTTAAAAATAACGACTACTTACTGTACCATATTATTATAGAAAACTAAAATTTCAACCTGACCAATAAAATTGCCAAGAAAACGAAAACCGCTAGAAAAGAAACCTTCAATAGCTAGAACAACCGCTGCTAACCTAGCTATCAATCAAGCGGCGTACTGTCGACTTATAAAAGTAAACACGCGACAGGTCAAGGGGTCGGGCCGACCTCCCATCTTGCTCCGTCTTCAACCTTTGAGGGTTGTACCCGTGGATTATTATTTTTCCTTTAACTTTTAAGGTAAACCTCTTTCATCATCAGCCTGTTAACACCCACTGCTGAGTAAAGGCTTCTTCTCACAATCCTGTGCCAGACGTTATCACTGTTTTTCGGCTAGGGCAATGTCATCGGGCTATCTGGCTGGTGGTCTGCCAACCGATCTCTTCTCCTCTCGACATCGCCACTCCGCAACGGACTTCGTCCATCTACCATCGGTGCGTCTAGCCAGGTGTCCTGCCTACTTACACTTCAAAGACGTTATGCGTTTTCTGACGCCTGCCACTTTTGTGCGGCTTCTTATTACAACGTTCGGTATACGATCCAAGAGCTTAAGAATCCCCTTCAGCTTTGCAGCCCTCTCACTCACACTTTTCAACATTTTAATTTATTGTAAGAGAATGATTCAACTTTGGACGATGAAATATAGTTGCAGACACAGATAATTAAGCTATCGACATGTGGACTAAGTTTTGATTTTAAATTCCTAGTAATAAAAAAAATATCACGGAACTACTACTTTTAAACGAAGTTCCGGGATATTTTTTTTATTACTAGGAATATAAAATCAAAACTTAGTCCACATGTCGATAGCTTAATTATCTGTGTCTGCAACTATATTTCATCGTCCAAAGTTGAATCATTCTCTTACAATAAATTAAAATGTTGAAAAGTGTGAGCGAGAGGGCTGCAAAGCTGAAGGGGATTCTTAAGAGGATAATTATTATAGTGTAGTGTTTTCTCCGTAGTCCCCGATTTCTTCCCTGGATAATGGAACCAGAGCAAATGTTATTGGTAAGCTGAGACATCTCCACCCTCGGCATATCGGATTGTTTATATTTTCAGAAGAAGTCTTATTTCGCGGGCAAGACATCACGGGTCAGGTGTGGAACAGCTCCCAGGGCTGACCCCCCCAGCCGTGGGGTGGGGCCGACCCGCTCCTTTGACGGACTTGATTGATTTCGCATTGACGTCTACACGTAGTCGCGGGCACAGCCAGACGCCAGGTGGATGGAGAGCGCGCGCTGGAGATATTGCTGGCGGGTTTTTTTTAATACCTGTGTAAACCTGGCTGGGTATAGGCCTTCTCTCGGAGAGAGAGAGATAGTTCAGGCCTTGTGCGGTTTCGTAACTTTTGCGCGTTGAGAGTATGACTCAGGCACTCAGGTTTTCTCACGACGTTTTCATTCACGGATACCAAGTGGTAATATTACTACAAATTCACCAGTGTGCGCGAGTCCGACTCACACTTGGCCGGTTTTTTTTAAAGGAGGTCCTAACATTATAATTTCTCACTTTCCATTTCATAATACTATACCTACCACCAATATCGTGCATTTAATGCCTAAATGCAAAGATCTGAAACTACACTTTTTTTTACATTTTAATACACTAACACAGTAGCTGGTAGCACTAACAGACGCCCAGCGAAAGCGATAAAGCCAAATTCATTTAACGAACTAAACAACGAAATACACAAACAAACACACGAGCGTAGCCCGGCTGTCCCCACAATTTGTTAGCGTGAGTGACAGCTCGTCAACTCCATTACAAGGTGACTTGCTTACAACCGTAGAGCTAGCAGAGTCTAGAGCGGGCATTTTTGTTTATTTAATCCCTCCGATTTTAATAATGAGCAACAAATGAACAAACAAATAAAAACACGAAAAAATAAACAAACAAACAAAAAAACAAACGAACGAAAGAACGAACGAACGAACGAACGGATGACCGAACGAACGAACGAACAAACACAGAAGCGTAGCCCGGCTGTCCCCACAATTTGTTAGCGTGAGTGACAGCTCGTCCACTCCATTACGAGGTGACTTGCTTACATACAACCGTAGAGTTAGGAATGGCTAGATCGGGCAATTGATTTATTTATAAATAAATCTAACGAATATTGGAGATGTTGGTGATCCTCTGATGATATAAATTAGAAACTATACTTAAGGTCAAGGTCCGCCAGTGAAAAAAAAAATCTTTTTGTTTTTTTTTGCTAAAAACGAAATGAGAATGGTTGAGCCGTCTCGCATAAGTCATAAGTAGCCGTATTTTCTTGTGTGGGATTTATTGTAGCTTCTAGGATCTGGAAACTAGGCCTCAGGTCCTAAAAATAGTTAAGCCTAGGGATTCCCACTACTTCTTAATACAAACAAATATTATAAAAGAAAAAAAACAAAAATTTAAAACGATATTATAACGTTTTTATATCGCTTTAACGGTTTCACTTACTTTTATTTTGTCGGAATAGCCGAAAATGTGCAGTGCTTACGAAAGTTTAAGATATTATAACGGTATAACAAACGTTTGACGATCAATAAAACCAAACCATAAAGTCGTATCTCCCACGATACAAACAATTATAAAAGACTGGATGTGAACAGCACTATTTGATTGACTGATTGAGTTGAGTTGAGACTCTTGACATTATAGCGGACTACACTGTTACTACTTCGAATTTGTCACCCCTAAGATTCCAATACGTGTGGAGTCAACTAAGCTGCGGGACTCTATTTTTTCCTTCACAGAAAACCATGAGTTCTTTTTTTAACAAGTGTAATAAATAATTAATGTTTGCATTGTTGAAACAACAACTTGGCTTGACACACTGCTACTGTGTAAGTTTAAGGTTTGCATCGATGAGCGTATGTAGGTACTCAGAAATTGGGCTAACCTAAATAAAAAGAAGCAAGTCATACATTTTTGTTACGAAGAACCTTTGGTTAGCTGTTATTAACTTTTTTATTTGTATTCTTTGTTTAAAGTTCAAGATCTTCAAAGTTGGCTCAGTAAATATTATTAAAGGAGTGACATTACACGGTCACAAAGCACGTATAAAATAATTAAAAACGTCAACCTGTCAATTAAAACTAAAACGTGTCAATCACCTGCCAACACGGACTGGTGCATAATAGTCACTTTTTATTTATCCATTCATTGAAGTAATGATCGATAAGTCATTCGAATGGCATCGCTTGATTAACAGCGCGCTGGGTTATGAATAAACTTATTGTTTTTTAATTAACCTGCCTTGAATTCAAACAATGCTATTCCATAAAAAAGCCTTATTTTTATTCCATCTCCAATACAAAAAGGATCTAAATACCGCCTAAGCGAACAGAGCCGTCGATATAAAATAAGAATAGCTTATCCAATAAGAAAATGTATCGGTAAGGAGAGTCAAATATAGCGAAATTTCCAACTCGAAAGTAGTATCTTATCGGATAAAAAAAAACCGTCCCAATATAGACCGAGCCGTGCAGCGCTAAGGTCCCAACTTATAGACACTTACGCCTTTCTATTATTGCCCTGGCAAAATGGCCTATCTCGCATCCCGCTCTTATTCGCCCAACCAATAAAGGAGGGAGAACAATGCGGTGTACTAAAATTTTATTCGGAGCACACGTGGCCTACACGGCCTAGCCTGCATAATGCAATCTTACGTTCGAAACTAAAAAACGAAAAAGATAAGTGCATATTTATACTGGGCGAAGTACGATATTTCCCTGCGACCGTCAGTGTAAAGTGTTCGATTACAATTTAATGTCATGATGGTGGCTGAATCGTTGGGACTCAACAATTTTTCCTAGTCCAAACCTGAGTCTTAGCGCCTAGGAATTTCGGTGCAAATTCTAAAGTGACCTAAGTGGAGATAGGTCTTTTTGGCGCGCGGGTGGTGTTGCGAAGAGGTCGTTATATGGCAGGAGTGCAGCCAAGAAGCAGTCACTAGTATGTGACAGCGGGCACTGCACACAGTTGGTAGCTTCTTTTTTTATTCGCCTACAAATTCATAAGTTTATTGGCGCTGGGTGCCTAATGAACGCGGTAGCTCGTGACTCAAGTGGAATGCGATAGAAGGACAGTTTCCGGTATACACTACAGACATGAGACATAGAGACGTGAAATGTAATAGATTTATTAGGACAGAGACAGTCGTATTTCATACAAGCGACTGAACACTTCAAAATTTACTTCAAGACAGATAAATAAAAGTCATAGACACTGAAAGGGGTCGCCTAACTAAGCAATACAAGCAAGAAAAAAATATCAGCTGCTCCATTTGGTGCAGTAGGTATAGATTATTATTGTCCTATTGTTTAAAATAATGAAAAGAATACTATTTATTCCCGTGAAACAAAAATCGCTGAACAAAAACAGCTCAGTTTACCTTCAAAATTAAAAAATCCGTAAAAAATAATGAATTTCTCGTCACGCTGTGAAATCCGTACAATCCGTAAATTTTGATATTTCAGCACCGATGTCTTTGCAGGCGTCACCGACTGCAACTGTCCCAAATTAAGGGCGCTAATGGAAAAAAAAAACGTTGCAATAAAAACTGTTCTCTTATAAAAACGTCGTAAAAGACAAAGCAAAGTTTAAAAAATTCTTCCAATAGTATTTAGAGACCTTTTGAGTCATACCTCTGCAGTTTTAATTTTACGGGGACGAGCTCATGAATCATTCAGGGTTCTTTTGATCTTAAACGACGTCGTCCAGGGTTTGCATGTTAATTCTTTCGACGGCTAAAGGCTGTTTTCTAGGTGGTAATAGTCGCTGACGTGGAATGGGATAAGTGGTTAAGTTCGTAAGCCAGTGTATGAGTTATGTCATTTTACATTAACTCCAGGGAGCTAATTCATCGCAGCGAACAATATAATTTTGTCAATGTCTTTTGCAAATGTCACATCTCCTATTCTCACGAACTCATTCTCGACAGCACGAGATTTCTGCGAGATGTTTGCCTTTTTCGCTCGACATGGCTCGAGTGGTCGGGAGCAGTCGAAATGTCATGAGATCTTTCCTTCGAAATGTGTCGAATGCGAGATCCCGAGAATTAACCCCCTGTCCTTTGTGAGTAAATGAGTTAATTGCGAACAATGAGTGAAGTTGGTGAAATGATTTACTGATACATCACTATGAGATACGAGATTCTTAGGAGATTTTGGCTAAGGACTCGTTTAATTAACTACCTACTTTTAGGGGTCACGAGACTCACTATATGATTTTATAGGTACTGTAGAATTCTATAGGTAATAATTTATTCTATGATTTATTTTCTTATAATAATATAAGTATTTGGAAGTAAAAAACTTAAAGATTATTCATTATAGATATTATAAATCGCCAAAAAAGTTGGAAAATGTCACTTTTTAAAATGAAAATTAACATTTGAATTATATTTATAACCAATTTGTTTTGGGTCACATCTATCACACTAATTCATTTAGTTTATGTGAAATATGACATCTGACTTGGAATGTAGAAATTAAATTATTCCAGATTAAAATAGCAACTATAAAACTGGAAATTAATAGCATAATCATCAAAAATGTAGGAGTTTTGGTAACTATCGACAAAATTAACTTGATTACGTTGATATTAGCATTCTCAAATCAGCACTTTAGTGTGTCTTCAGATATCAAACTTGTCAAAAAAGGCATAATTCCATTTTCTAATCATAAATCATTTCAATCTCAGATTACTATAATATTTATAGCTGATTCGAAACTTGACACCTATGTAGAACCTGAAGACAAACAGCAGGATTTGACCAAATATAACAATAGCGTGCCAGATAAAAGAATCAGCCTTAAGATGTTCTTTTAAATTCACAAGTTATTCATGCATTTATTTAAAACTTTGTAGTCCATTGGGCATGACACACTATTCAAATCCAATGACTCCATACTAAATGAAGCACGTAGTTTCCAAGATGACTTGAACAAATATTTCACGACATAAACCTAAATATTTGACAGTAAAACCAAACCAGTTACGGAGCCGTTAGACAAAGATCATAGAACTGTCAATAGAATGTTGAATTTCGATGTTTTAAGAGTAATTAACGAGGGGCATCGAATGGCCAATAAAAGTGTGAATGTGTGTGGTCAAGACAAGATCTGACAAAGAAATCAGAAAATTTATGCAATCAATAAACTAAGAAGTAAATACATCACGTCTCAAAGTCCTGGGAGATTTACAAGTGGATAAATTAAGTAACAAAATACAGTACGCTATCAGAAAAAATGATGCCAATGCAATAGTGACCCATCAAACCTGACGTGGGCCGGCAACAGCCACAAAAATATACACACGTAACCATAATTTATGAGCCCAAATGAGTCTGTCATAAACCACGAAAAATAACGCGTTATTCATATTACTTTATGAGTGGCCGCAGTGGGCGGGAAAAACAATCATAAATTCGAGTGACACGGTGACGACATCGGTCTAGCCATAAATCTGGCTTTTTATTTTCGTGGACAGCTCTGATGACGATTTATTAAATGGTGCCATGTCAGGTTGTATCAATCACGTTGCACGTTCGGTGCGTAGGTTCCTCGTGGTAAATTTTGGTGGTGCCATAAGGTACATTATTACTATCGATTGACCATTTTGCGCTCTAATTAAATCCTCGCGTCGTCGCTTCAGTGGAGATTTGGTTGCGTCTATCAATTGACCTAAGTATCAAGATTGTACACATTTCTTCATCATTGTAAAAATGGGATTGATTTTATTATTTCATACCCGACTGCGCAAGAAGGAGGGTCATTGCTTAAATAAACACAATACTACGATATATGGTAGGTTGCGAAACTTGTAAAACACATCGCCAAAGAGGTAAAGGCTAGTTGCTGGAACTTTTTAACGATATTTACGTTTTTCCCTTATCTGACGTCATTAAAAACAAAATTTTAAGTTGAAGAATGTCAGAGGCCTTATGGGCGGCCTAAAAAGTCTGACACTAGGGGTAGCCACTACCTCATGCGATGACCTACCTAAGTCGAAGAATATATTTCATCATTCTATATTTAATCGAATATTGAATAAGGAGCGTCGCGAATTTATAAATGTTTGATGGCTCTAGAAACACAAAGTAATTTGGTGACACTAATATGAATAACCAATTCTGTAAACCAACTTGGTTGTAGAAATATGTGGGCATCACTAATGTTACGATGTCAAAGGTCACTGGCCTAGATACAGATATTAGCAGTAATACAAGACATATTTATTATGTCAATCCACATCGATGGCATGAAATACGACCGCATGGTTAACGCTAAGAATAAATCAGCCTAATTGGCAGCCTTCGGGAGATTTCATATCAAAATTATTAGAACTTTCGACATATTTCGCATGCAGTCTCAAAGGAAATCTAAACACAAAACAGAAGTAAACATCTCACATGAACTGATGTCGCATCTCATCAACATAGTGAAATATACGAAATAGGTCATCGGTAGCCAATAAACCTTTTGGCACCTTAATTATGTTTTCCGACGGATTAGTAATCACAACAAAGATATCAATGAATACTCAGATACTAGTCACAAGTACACAACACAACGTTGTCACCACCCCCATTGGATATTACGACTGGATAATACATGCACGCCCCAAAATACACCGTGTTAATTTACAATCGTCCCATATTCACGGAGGTGACTGTACTGCTGAAACTGAACACAAATTACTATGGGACCAAGAGCGAAATCTAAAAAAAAAACGGTTATCAGCTGGTCCATACAAAAAATCGATACCTACTGCACCAAATCTATGGAGCTGCTGATATTTTTTTCGAGATTCAGTATTAGCAGTAAGTATAATTAGGTACCTCCATGAATATGGCACTATTGCAAATTGAAGCAAATGGATCTGGGCAAGCTACAAAGCCAGAATGGATAAGAACCGCTGGACCAGGCGGATCCTAGAATGGAGACCATGGCAAAATACCAGACCACGAGGCCGCCCACCCAGGCGCTGGGCGGATGACATCCGCGAACAGGCGGGTTACGACTGGATGAGAAAGGCAGGAAACCGCCAACACTGGATTGGGAGAGGCCTATGTCCAGAAATGGACCAACAGAGGCTGCCAATGATGATGATGATGATGCAAATTGACACGTTGTACTTCTAGTCCAGGTCCTATTATTGGCTTAAATCTGTCAACTTGTGATCTGCACAGCTAATGTCAGAGGTGACTGGCACTCTGCCAGTTAAGGGGCAAGCGAGGAAGCGCCAATTGCTGAGTTATGAGAGAAAATTGCCGCAGGAATAGACTGGTAGAGGTGAAGATATCGGTAATTATGAGCTGCGATGTCATTTCAAAAAGAATTTTCTTAATGGATGTATCCCGTTTTTTTACCCCTGGCCCAAAGAGAGGGGAGTTCGACCGCTATTGTGTGCGTATGTCTGTCTGTCTGTGGCACTGTAGCTCTTAAACTGGTGGATCGATGAGGATGCTGTTTTTTTTTTAATTTTATAGTGCTGATTTTCTAGCGAGTGTTCTTAGATTATGTTTTACGAAACGGTTCAGCCATTTATGAGATATGCTAATTTGAAGCTAAAATGTCGGAGGTTTTTTTTTTAATTTAGTAGTTATCAAACAAGAGCTTACAGTAGCAGACGATCTATAATGCAAAGAGCCCAACTTTCATAGTCCCAAGTTAAAACCTCAAACCTTAGCAGCTACCGCGGACAGACACTGGCCAAAATCCGCGCGAAAATCGCGCATATTTACCAAACACACTCCCTTCGCGGATCGTTCGCTGCCGAACCAACTGCGCCGATATGAAATGGAATCCAGTACGCAACAGAAGCTTGGCTTTCTCCCTAATAAACTGGCATTGCCTAGTGGGAAGATCAATCGAGAATGGCATCTATGACCCCATTTGATTTCAAAGTGTAAGTAGGTAGTAGCTATTTTTTGCGACTTTATTATGCGTGTGTTAACCAAGTCTGAGCATCAGTGTTAACCAACATTAAAGTTTGAAACCACTTAGTCGCGCAATTTTTTGCCTATTTATGACAGGTTACTTTGGGACAATTAGATTAAATCCTACCTAGAAATTTGTCCCTGGAAACCGATCAATGACGGACTTAAATTAATGCCCGTGGTCACGGACATTCAGATATGGTACATTGTTATTTCTATTATCATACGTCTATAGACGGTAATCCGTCCTTTTTTTAAGTGATGATAATAATGTTCCTCACTGCACCAAGACTTCTGTCATCTCCAGAGCCAGGATTAACCGCGCCGATGCATCAACGAGTGCATAAGTCAACGCACCTGCTTTGTTTCGATCACGGACCGCAATGACCGAGAGTGTTACAGCTCTCTGTTTGACTCGGAGATGATGCATCGGAAGCATTTACGCTCAGTTGCAGGAATAATGTTTTGGGTCTTGCAAATGCAAGTGTAGTAAGAAGAGCTTGATCGTTACCTCATTGAAACTTAATATTGTCGCCATAATGTAGATCGAAAATGGCCATATAGTTGAACAAAAAAAGGAAGCCTCAAACAAGCAGGTTTGGTTACGATGGAAGTTAACGCGCTGTTACCTAATTAACCACGATGTTAACTACTTCACTAATAAAATTACAGTATACAGTATGCTAAAATTACGCAACCAAACTCGTACCGAGTGTAAAACCTAAGTTGAGATTGAAATGATTGAATTAAAGAAACATAGTTATGAGTCGATAATTAATTTCATCAGATGGGTCAGCATCATCAGAAATATCTCAATCCGAGTAGAGTGGCTCTCCCATAATATCAAATTGATGAATCAAATAAATCCACCTAAACGTCTAAACAACAATCGACGGAGCTGTTCAAAATAGCGTTCAAAAAGTTTATGGAACAGAAGATCAACATCAGGTAACTTTCAGTTCTTTCGCTACATATCTAGCATGCTTTTACAAAGCTTCTTCTCTGTCACACTCATAATACTTATATTATTGTATTCGAAACGGGTCGAATCGCGATTGGTTTTTAGGCAAAATAATTACCTTATTTATCCCGACGTTTCGGCCGCGTTACAGCTGCCGTGGTCGCGGGTAGACGTAACGACGGGTAGAGCAGCTGTAACGCGGCCGAAACGTCGGGATAAATAAGGTAATTAATTTGCCTAAAAACCAATCGCGATTCGACCCGTTTCGAATACAATAATGTTTAAATATCGCGAATCATTAAAAGTGAATACTTATATTGTTCTCATCACACGACAGAACATATATCTAAAAGTCTATTAATTAAATTTATCTAAAGGTGCAGTAGGTACCTACTATTGCAACCTGGATTTGAAACTAGCTATTTGCCACTGACCACGTTTTTTGGAGAGTGCTTTACCGACAAGAGTTTAACTCTTAAGGCTTTAATAAGGGCTTACTAGCGCCACCAATGATAAAAAAATCATGGCTTTTTTTTAAATATTTTTTAGAACCATCAGCTCAGAGCCGAGACCCAGGAATCTAGGCTAGAATTTCGTTTATGCCAAAATCGGCGGTTTCTGCCAAAAGTTAAATTGTAGCCTAGATTCCTGTGTCTCGGCTCTGGGCTGATAGTTCTAAAAATTGCTATTAGTAATATAGAAAACTCTGTTGTTTAACTTTTTCAAAAAGGGAGTTATAAAAAAAGTTATGATTTTTTTATCATTGGTGGCGCTAGTTAGCCCGTATTAGAGCCTATATACCTAATGATGAATGATGATTGTAGCTTTTAAACTCTAATTTTTAATACGAGTCCACGGAATGACAGTTGTTACAAAGGCTTTATCTGTCAGTAGCATATTAGCAACTGTCATTCCGTGGACTCGAATTAAAAATTAGAGTTTAGGTGTCATTCTAATTTTCGGTCTGAGTTCCATTCCACAGTTTCTTCAACCGTACTATCTTTAATATTAGTGAAATCTCAAAATATCGAACACAGGTTAGAAATTCAGTTCAGAATAACGGTCCGAATGCTTCTGTCGTATTTTATGTTGTGTAGCGCGGCCCTGCGCGTGAGTTTCGACATGTTTTCACTAGCGAGATCTATAGCCTCTCGGGGTTGGTCGAGTTAAAAGCATTTCTCGCTATTTCTGGCTGTTAACACGTGATCGACGGGAGGACGAGACCTTTTCACCACAAGACAGTCAAGAATTTGTACCGACTTTCGGAAGTTGGATTTCACCAAACTCGGTGAAAACGCTTTTGTTTTAAAAGCATGTGCATCTATTTAAGTTATGTATCCTGTGCCAGGTGCAACCACTGTTTTCCAGCTACTTGGGCTATGTCGTCGGACCATCTGGCTGGTGGTCTGCCAACCGATCTCCTTCCCTCTCGGGGACGCCATTCCGCAATGGACTTTGTTCATCTGCTATCGGTAAGTCTAACTAGGCTAATCCAGTACACCACCCAGGTGTAAAAGTGTGATGGATGACACAAACATTGATAGAACCATTTAATTTCATCATTAACATCACTAAAATAACCGAGGTCTTATCATCATCAACAACAATACCAACCTACTCGTATTAACTGCTACCTTTTCATTCATGTTTGCTTCTGTGTGTGCTGTTCCAAACGTTTCATTTCATTTTACCAGTTATCTATAAGCTTAAGTCTGGAAATAATACTTGTAATAACCGTTATTGTGTCACAAGGTGTCAGGATTAGCACCTCGCCACTGCCCTTTGTGATACAGAAATAAATAAAAAAACAATTACACTTTCTAAAATGGAAACGAAACAAGTTCTACGTCCACTAATAGAGATACTACAAAATGTACTAAGCCACCTGTAACAAAAAACGCTACAAAAAATGCTAAAGAACCAACAGTGTAAGTATTTACTCCATTTAAAAGTGACCCTAACAAGTCAACAGCTAACGCCGTCCAGCCTTCGAAAGACTTGAACTCCATCCACAAACTAAAGGCACTAAACCATGAGTCACCAATATCGCTGTGACCACGGTAGATCATTAAGTCAACACTGACCACACGCAGGTAGCGCGCGCATTTAATTTTGAATTTCGAACATGAAAAGTCAATTAGTAACCGTCGCCGGCGGCCGCGTAGCGCCATCTGGTAATTGATTCAGGCAGCTGTAAGGCGAATGAATGTCTTTCGGGAGTTTTGTCGTTGGTATTTCTAAGCTTGCTTTGTCTGTCTGTATGTGCAAAGTGCAGTTTTGTTGAATTTACTGCTTTGTCAACGTGATAAAAGTGAGTTTAGAATTTTAACCATTTCAACATAACCCTAAAAGGTATCGCGAAGATAATTTAAACAATAGGATCTGACGCTATAATCTAACCAAGACTTCTTTGCTTAGCTTTTATGGACTCAGATCTCCTAATTCAACGTTTGCAAATAAATGAAATTAAGTTGGTCTGCGTCGAGTCTATTTACAAAATAAATGTATGGTCTATGACCTCAAAATTTTGGTTCCTTCATAATAATAGGATCATAATAATAAAATTATAATTAAACATGGTCCGACTATGCGAAATAAAATTGAAAGTCGCAGGTCAGGTGTTCCAGTGTGCCTACATTTATTACTCGAACAAATAAATACTATTTTGTTTAATTTAAATACCACATACCAATAGTGAGTAACTATGAGAAATTCACAGTAAAGTTTTGTTTTTTTTTTCCCATTTGCATAGCAGTAAAAGGAAATACAATGCCAATTACGTTTATCTGATTGTCCAATCCGAATTAATGAAGGTAAGGTGAAGAATAAACAATAGAGCTGTTTCGTTTCACTTTGTAAAAGAAACACATTCCACTGTTTTGTATAAAATGTATCGTGGACTTTCATTACTGCATTTTTTATTCGGTTGTAAGTAATAGTAGCCTTAAGAAAGATCAGGAAAAATCTTTCTTCAGTTAGCAGCAATCCTGACTGAATCCTGAAGTTTCTCAAAGATAGTATCGAAGATGAAAGTTATTGAGTGATAAAACATTTTACTTAATTCTGGACTTGATGTGCCGAACCAGAGAAAATAGCACTTGCAAATAGTAGCACAGAATCTCTATTGTGATTTGTGAATCCTGACGATAACATAAATTAGGGGTATAGGCTTTAACTATTTCATTACGAGATACATGCAAACGTCTCAGTTTTCACTAAGTGTGACTCATCCTTCTTTTTAGAATCAAATAATGATAGGCCTCTGTCACTGTCACCCCACACAACCGTCAGGCTGATGTACGGTCGGCCACAATCTCAGATACCCCATGGCAGCTCTTACCGCGCGCGGCATAAGGGCGCCAATCGAACAAAAAGGGGTATCTGAGACTGTGGCCGACTGTACAAAGGGTAAGTTTTCTGATGCCGAAATTCGATTCAAGTCAGTGCCGCTGCCGACCAACACAGTCGCATCTGTACTGAATTTAACATTAAAATCTGTTTATCGCATTGACGCGTCCCACATTCGCACCTCTGACAATCCCGTCCTTCCGCGAATCGCTCCCCACTACTAACACTTGTTCCCCGACCTGCGCCTTGCGGTTGAGTCTAGCGGGACAGTCTCGTCCCATTTTACTGTCCCACCTGTCCCCTTTCTACGTTCCAATGAGGACAGTTCTGGTCGGTTTGAATTAGAAGCTATAGTTAGGTGAAGAAGCTCACCAGTCCCGAGGTTTGAGGAAAAGGGAGGGCCTTAAAGAAGACGTATCTCGACATCCCATTGTCCATTGTTTTTGTGCTGTTATTTACGAGTATGACGGACGACATCTTGCCTCTCTCTCGCTCTTTTGGGGCTCCGTACTGCTGTCTCGGTCCAGCTCCTGGTTAATGTGCTAATAAATTATGCGTTTGAAAAGATTATTTATTGGATTATTCATGGCGCGGTGCAGTGCCGTATCGGTATGGAGGATGTCGAAATGACCCTAGCTTGTCTGGATTCCTGGTACTTTTCGTCGTTTTGCAGGCACTTTTTAACTGCTGAGAAGTAAACGTCTAATACTTTTGGTAAAACCAGCTACCTATCCGTTAAAATATCATCACAGTCACTGGATATAACAAACACTGAGACACTGAAAAAATTATCTACTTAAGTGTCAGTGACGTAGAGTTGATGAGAAAAATAAAAATCGCTAGACGAAATGACAGGAAGCTGGTCACATCTGCCATAAAACCGACTGCCGAATAGGTTCTACAATTGTGGACAGGTTGAATGAAATTGAAAATACATTAACTAATGCAAAACAAATAGTGAGGCATATCCGGTACGACATTTACAGTTGGGCGTAAACTTCGAACTCTAAACTCAAAAACCTGGTGAAGCTAACACCTGCAGCAATTGCTAAAGGCAAATTTATTTGACGCGACGTCAATTTAGAGATATGGCGCCACTATTAAAGAGAGAGCTTCACCAATCTAGGGTGGCGGGGACCACTTAAGATAATGCGGGCCATTCATTAGCAAGCCCCGCGCGATACGTTCTAATTAAAATACAACGAAAAAAACTCCAAAATGTTACACAAGAAACTGAGTCACGGGATGAAGGAGACGCAGATGGCTCGACCGGGAAAGCCCAAAGTCTAAATAAAATTAGACCTCTACGTTAAACTAGCTTTTGTCCACAATTTCGCTGGCGCGGAAATTTTTCTACTAAGTAGGTATAAGTTTATTTCCAAAAAAGATTACACGTTTTACCTATAACTAGGAACTGAACCTGTGTTTCATCCTATACAACGTGTTACAAAACATCCTAACTCTTTTTACAGGGTGTAATCTACCGGTCATCAGGATGCTAATTCTGTAGAAAAAAGTTGAAAAAAACAATTTTTATTTTATAACCTCAAAACTTAAATTTTTTCATAACTTTTTTGTTCTTGGTATTAGCTCAAATTTAAAAATATGTTTGTGGGTGTAGGTGCATTTGCATAGGTTTGAGTTGTTGAAAATTGTGAAAGTCAATGAAAACAATATTTAAAAAAAACTTTTCTCCCGCCACATCGTTCACATTTTATTAATTTAAAAATTAACGGAACGTCATAGAGCAAAAAAAAAAATTAGGTTGTGATCCCTATCACCGGGTGCTATTACCCTGTAAAAAGAGTTAGGTACTTTTGTAACACCTTGTATACATCCTATAACCAGCCCACCTTTCTTCAATGAACCAGCACAATGTAATAAAACCTCTCTACAGTGCACTTGATTTATAATAGCGTCCATTGGTACCGTTGTCTTTCGAAGTTTACATCTAAATGTTTAAACTAAATGTAAAGTAGCTATAGAACGTGTAACTCGAAATCATTCAACTTGTTGACTTGCACAAAGTATTGGCATGGGATGCATTGGTGGTTTATGGTAATTCATCAAAACTCATAGAAGTTTGACAAATCACTAAACAAACAGATAGTGCGCTAGCATGGGTTCAAGTCGACCTTGAAAACTTATTAACAGGTACCTTAACTACTAACAACCTAGAAAAAAAGATTATCACTGCCAAAATCGACAGAAAGCTACCAAGAGGAAGATGCCGCTCCACACTCAATACCACAGCAATGTCATGCACTCAGCTGCAGATAGCAACAACTGGCGAGACGCATCGTATACGACACTGATTGCTTTGTTTGAATGACCACGACCCTCAGTGATGAGGATACCGATGCAAGGTCCTCCTTGTCCTTCAAGGCCGCCATTTGTACAAAATTTTGTTGAAAAATTTATCTGTAATATTCTTTCTGTTGTGCAATAAAGAGTTCTATCTATCTATCTATCTTGTGCTAACAAAAGTGGAACCGAACCTAACCCTCTGTCCCTTCCTCCTTCAAGACTCAGGCGACGAATTCAAAATCCCCCGCGTCTCAACCGCCATAAATAATTGGGACAAAACCCCCCTCACCCCCCTTACCCCCTCAGCCCCGGATAAGTGTCTAAAATTTTCACAATCCGGCAATAAAAAGATAATTTATTAGAATAGCTCTTATTGTTTTCGTTATTTATGTATATGGAGTAATGTAATCTAGCCGGTGGACCCTAAATAAATAATTTCACTTTAATGTCGCTCCTTGCCTAATCTCCTGAGCGGTCGGCGCTCACTCGGCGTTTTGTGCCCGTAATGGCCACCCGAGGTATTTTTAGGTCTAAATAAATATGATTTGTTGTGCCGTTTTCTGACAGAATTTAATTTCATTCCGCTGAGTAGGTGCCCCAGGAGCAAATCCTCGAATTATTTTAATGAGTCGAACGAAAAGCGTGTTTCCATAAATATGCCCGGCGATTGTGATTGTGAACCGCCGCCGTGGATTGTTATTTGGATCTTCTTAATTTTCATAGGCAAACACACCTTTGAAATCCCAATGCATTTGTTTCGAAACCACACACCCCATCCCATGCACTTTCAGGTTTAATAATATGATTTCCAGAAGAGATCTTCATTGTATCCAAAGGTGTGCATCATATATACTCTTGTCAGTGCAGCACTCTCCACGCAAGAGCACTACGCCAAAATTGGCTTCCACGACACATCCACTGAAGTTAAAAACTCCATTTACACTGGGTCTGTGAAGTGACCACTCAATCGCCTTAAAAACTGCAATAAAAGAACACAAACCTGTCCAAAACTAATTCCACTAGCTTCCAACTACCAGGCGCGCAGAACAGATGAGGAGGCCGAATTCACGACCGTCTGAACTTCAGTGGCCGTTTCTGAAAATTAGTGGACGTGTGGCCCCTACCCGCTGGGGGGTTGACCCCCCTGCAAGGCACAATGCCTCGGCGTATGATTTACGCCACTCCCGTATTATGTTTTGACTTTAATAAACAGGGCGTTTGTCACGGGCCCAGACGGGGCGACGCCGCTCGTCTTATGCACGCCTGGTAGTTTCTGGACTTGAAGGTCCATGTGGTTTATTCGCTCCTGGGGCTCTCAAAGAAGTGCTGCGATGGAAATTAATGGTCGGATATGGAGTTGTTACTTTAGGGGTGGCCAAGAGTCAGCGCCGGAATCCAAAGTGGAGACGAGTCTAGAGTAGAGTGTTTTCTTACTTTTTGACGTGTCAAATACGTTTGTTGAAGCCTTAGAATGTCAATCAATGCGTGTAAGGTGATTGTGGAGTTGACAAGCCTTGAACATCTGGCAAAACATGTCCCAGGCTTCATAATTTTGCCGTCAACAAAAGTTAAGTGCCGTGCCACTAGTACTGAAAAATTGTCTACAGCCCTGTGGAGATTATACAGTTCTATACCTAACGCTTTTAAAAGTCCCAATAAAGACACAAGAGTCCAAGAAACGGAGCCACTTGAAGAAACACAACATCCGCAAGACCAACATCATTCAGACGGCGCATCGAACAAAGAGGTCCGACGCATTTAGGAATTAGAAAACAACAATGACAGAAAGCAGCTACATACGTACGGTCGCAAACGAAGCATAGTTCCGGGCAGCACTGGCAACGTATAGTTTCACCCTGGCCGCTCGCAGCAGCTTTTAATTATAATACTTTATAGGCCAATAAATCACGGGGCCGACTCCCCGCCTCTAGCCAACTTGGGGGGTTCCCCCCAGCCTTTGAAGGATATCTGTTCAATTCTCGCACCGAGTAATAATTTATAAAGAAATTATTCGCTTTTTCTGCGAGAGGGCGTGGTGGGAGAC
This sequence comes from Zelleria hepariella, assembly GCA_949319315.1. Taxonomy (NCBI): domain Eukaryota; kingdom Metazoa; phylum Arthropoda; class Insecta; order Lepidoptera; family Yponomeutidae; genus Zelleria; species Zelleria hepariella. Next base: position 23,210,947 of record OX439384.1, read on the forward strand.
GAGCGCTTTTTATGAATGGCCCCGACGTGATTTTGCTTTTTTACGGCAGTCCGTTGTACGGTCTGGTGACGGTGTCTCCTCATCAATCTTGGGGAAAACGCATCAAAGTTCCGCCTGCGATTGATCGACAGATTCTGATGTGACATAAAAATTCAAAAGCACAAATTCATTCTCAAACGTCGGATAAACTCAAAACACCAGTGGAACATCCCCCATCGTGTCATTGTCACAGCCCGTCCAAAGTGAAAAAAAAAAACCGGGCAAGTGCGAGTGGGACTCGCGCACCGAGGGTTCCGTACCACCATTCTATGCATTTGGAAGAAGAAAAAAACGGCCAAGTGCGAGTCCAGCCCAAACCATACCGCAAGGTAGGTAGGCTGCATACAGCGCCATCTAGTTGAGGTTTGGAATATACATATAGAGGGCGCTAGTTTCTATGTCATGTTACAACCATTGTTTGTCATATCTTTTGATTACGTTAACTTAAAAGCTTAATTTTTTTAAGGCTCCGCGGGACTGCAACCCTGAGTATTTAGATATAAATATCAACCTGATACCTCCACGTGGTCTTGAGAAAAAGATCTTGACAGACAGACGGACAACAGAGTGCTCCTTGTGTGGTTCCGTTTTTCCTTTTGAGGTCCGAAACCCTAAAAACGTCCGGTAGCACAACAAAAGGTTAAACTAAAGTTAGGCCATAACTCTTGGTTGAGTAAAAAACTGTAAATCCACGGGTTGGAGTGGTGCGCGACTGACTTATGGCACCCTCACAACGCTGCAGTGACGATGTTTGGACACAGAGCAGGGACTTGCTGAAATTACAGACTAGACTAAGTCTTGTGCTCACGGTAACGAATCGACTTTCCCCCGATTTCTGAATTGAGAATTTCACACACCTAATCAAATGGACAATATATCAAAATAATTTGAAGTTAAAATTAAAAAAACCGTTTCGAGGTTGAGCTTAAAGGAATACAAAAAAAAATACTCGAACATTTTTCTGCAGTGTTATTTCAGAGAAAATTGAAAAGATGCAATAAAAAAAAACTCTAATGCGTTTACGCCATTACCCTCAGCCTTTGCCAGACAAAAAAAGTAAAACGTCAATAAAATGACAAACGCTTGACAGCTGGGGAACAATATCACAGAATTTTAGCATGACAATGACATGATAAGTGACACTTTTTTTTTCAGGATTACGTGCCAAAGTCATGTTTTATTGAGCCTGAAATGCTACGTCACTGCCGGCCCAAAAATATCAACTTTAAAAATAACTAGTATTTCCATAGAAATTCAACTAAAGAAATAAATGCGTGTCCCTTCATTTACTATTCCCTTCCTGAAAAACTAATAAAATCTCTTTCAAAAATAAATGATGTATTGTCCATTGTCTACGCCAAGAACGCAACGCCACCCAATGTCTCGAAAACTCGGAACGTAACCTAACCCCTTGACTTGCAAGAACGCCTTTTAGGTCCGTAAGATCAATCACAGTTTAAACGAAGAAGGCTAGTTTAAACCCTATCTGTCGATTAATTTTCATACAAAATGCGAGGTTTAATCTAAGGTCTGATTTAAACTGTGATTGATCTTACGGACCTTAGTGGTCTAAAAACGTTAGGTTAGGTTATTCCGATACAGATACAGTAAAATTTTAGAAAAAAATAAAGCTTATTTTTTGTTTCAAGCGTTAATAGAACTATCTTTCCTGAGTCGGGTGTCACTAACCAAAACATCACCCTTCATGGACTGATATCAGAGTATACAGGGTGTTAAAAGACCGCCAACAGAGCGGGAAATCACGTATTGTCCTCATCATAAGGAACATTTTTGCCCAAGGAACTATGCCTGGGAAATCAACGGTTTCCGAGATAATGAGGTTCAAAGTCGGACTTTTCAAAACTTTTTTTTTGCAGAAATGTATTCAGTATCTAGTTCTTAACATATCTTCTCAAGAAGCCATATCAAAATTATGAATATTTCTTACAAAAAACGACGTGAAAATTTCAACCCGCAATGTATTCTAAACATCGGCACTTTAAACTTAAGTAACATAAACTTATACCTACGCTTGCGTAATATGACTTCTGTGCGTTACAAGTCCATTGAGTTATAAAATATTTTTCAAAATTATAACCTAAAAAACCAAAATCATTTCCCAGCAATAATTTATCAAAAAAGTACTTTGTTTTGGTGTCTAGTATGCGTGGCTTTCGGGTCTGTTGGCGGTCTTTTAACACCCTGTAGAGTATTCATTTTATATAGTCCGTTTCCAGGGCAGGCGGAAAAGCGATCATTAACCTTTGAGCGGATCACAGAAATAAACAATTTTTTTTATGCCAAAGGTTTTTTTTTATTTTTGACAAGTTTACTACGAACTGGCACATTAATGAGCGATGAGGTTTAGTAATTATTAAACAATTATGTTAGGGTGAAACGACACCAAAGTGGCGGAAAAAAAAACAGGTTGGTATGAGTATACATTAAGTATATTAAACAGGGATGTCACGTTCATCAGTGTCAGTTTCACAATCGTTTTCTGATGATGAGGATGTGCGATTGTACACACTTGCGCAGAAATCCCCACCAGTTTCGTCGAGCGCTCATAACTCGTGACGCTACCTGTAGCACGTTGAAACCGGTTTTTTATCTCTGACTGACCGGAACTCTCACCCCACCCCGTACCTAAAAACACGCTTCGATATCCAAACGATACAGAAATGTAAGGAGAGTGACGGAGTGCGACACGAATCGTTATATTTTTACGGTTACTTCGTATCAATGATCGCTTTTCCGCCTGCCCTTGAAACGGACTATAGCATGAAACATGCTGCTAATGTACAAAGAACTGTCGCGTCTGCGAACCGGCATATTCTTTGCCGATACAAGAGGGCGGTCCCGTGAAACGGCCGAATGATTTGCAAGCGAGTGATACAACCGACGAGACACTCCTTAGGGTGAGTTCACTAGACACTGCAGAGGGTACTGTTGGTGTTGTAAATAATGGTTGACTCTTATTTTAACCTTATGGGTAGACGATAGCAAGGTGGCGGGAAATTCAAAATTTTCACAGTTTTTTACATTCATTGTAGCGGTGGTGGTCTAGTGGGTAGAACAGTGGGCTCTGAAGCAAGAGGTACCCGGTTCGATTCCCAGTGCGGGCATGTATCTATGACTTTGTTTAATTTCAAAGTTACGTAAATTTGTGAATTTGTAGTAGCAATAACACTAGCTGACGGTGAAGGAAAACATCGTAAGGAAACCTGAGCGTATGAGGCATTATACCCTCAACGCAAAAAATCGCCAACCCGCATTGAGCACGCGTGGTGATTAAGCTCGAACTCTCTCTCTGAGAGAAGGCCTTTGCCCAGCTAGTGGGACATCAAGTGTACAGGCTACATCTTACTTTTTTTTTTACATTTTGTAGCTAAACTGAGCTATTTTTATTAAACGGTTTTATTTAGCTCACCCCGTTTGTTTTATTTATTCTTTATTCTTTCTTGGGTCAAATTTAGTAATTCAAATTTCACCCTCTTCCTGTCAACCAATTAATCTGAAATTTTGTATACACTTTGCATTTTGGTGACAATACAATTATGTTTATTCATTATCATTATAAATTCAAGATGGCCGCCGCTACAAAATGGCGGATAATTTATGTTTTATTAATCCCATCAATATGGGTATCAAATGAAAGGGCTCAACAAGCAGAATACAATATACTATAAAAAATTGAAATCCAAGATGGCGGCCGCTACAAAATGGCGGATAACGTAGGTTTTATCAATCCCATCAATATGGGTATCAAATGAAAGGGCTCAACAAGCAGAATACAATATACTATAAAAAATTGAAATACAAGATGGCGGCCGCTACAAAATGGCGGATAACGTAGGTTTTATCGATCCCATCAATATGGGTATCAAATGAAAGTGCTCAACCAGTATAATACAATTTACTATACATATGAATTAAACAGAATGCGAAATAAAAACTAAAAACTAGAAAATAAAAATAGGTAAAAAAACTTTTTAAGTTAAACGGTTTTATGTTAAACATACATTGCAATGTTTAAGATAAATGTACTAAAAACCAAAAAATAATAAAATAGATACAGTCGTGGGAATTATAAACATATGCATAGACTAGACTAAAATAAAACCGTGGGGCACGTCAATTGTCTACAATCGTTGATTAAAATGTTTGTTTTGTAATGTTACACTATAATTAGGTGTAACATAAAACCGTGGGGCAGTTGACGTGCCCCACGGTTTTATTTTAGTCTAGTCTATGCATATGTTTATAATTCCCACGACTGTATCTATTTTATTATTTTTTGGTTTTTAGTACATTTATCTTAAACATTGCAATGTATGTTTAACATAAAACCGTTTAACTTAAAAAGTTTTTTTACCTATTTTTATTGTTAAGCGATTTTAGTTTCACGACAATTAAATTGTAATATTTTTATTAATCTTAACAACAAAACAACAATAATTCAGTTGACTATGACATTTTCTCAAAGAAAACAAAAAGACTAATCCGCTTAATTATTGTTGTTCTGTTATTTAGGTTCGATTCCCGGTGCGAGCATGTTTCTATACGTATACATCTATACTCCTTAGGGTGAGTTCACTAGACACTGCAGAGGGTACTGTTGGTGTTGTAAATAATGGTTGACTCTTATTTTAACCTTAAGGCTGGAAGATAGCAGCGTGGAGGGAAATTCAAAATTTTCACAGTTTTTTACATTTTGTAGCTAAAATGAGCTATTTTTGTTCAGCGATTTTTCGTTCGCGGCAATAACATAGTATTCTTTTCATTATTGTAAACAACAGAACAACAATTTAATTCAGCTGATTATGACGTGTTCTGGTCGACGACAAGTTTTTTGGGTAGTGCCACTGCTTAATCACATAATCGGCTGAATTATTGTTGTTCTGTTATTTACAATAATGAAGAGAATACTGTTTTATTGCCGCGAACGAAAAATCGCTGAACAAAAATAGCTCAGTTTAGCTACAACATGTAAAAAACTGTGAAAATTTTGAATTTCCCACCTTGCTGCTATCTTCCAGCCTTAAGAGTCAACAAAAATAGCGTAGCGGGAAGTGCAAAATTTTCACAGTTTTTTTTTTTTCAATTTTGTAGCTAAACTGAGCTTTTTTGTTAAGCTATTTTTGTTTCACAACAATAAAATAGTATTCTTTTCATTAATCTTAACAAGAAAACAACAATAATTCAGTTGATTATAAGATTTTCTCAAAGAAAACAAAAATCCGCTTATTGTTGTTCTGTTATTTAGGTTCGATTCCCGGTGCGGGCATGTTTCTATGTATGTATGTACCTATATATGTATGTTTCTTTGCATGTATCTATACTCCTTAGGGTGAGTTCACTAGGCACTGCAGAGGGTACCGTTGGTGTTGTAAACAATGGTTGACTCTCATTTTAACCTTAAGAGTCAACGAAAATAGCGTAGCCGGAAAATGAACAATTTTCATAGTTTTTTTTTTCAACTTTGTAGGAAAGCTTCGTTAAAGTTTGATTTTAGTTTCACGACATAATTTTTTTATTCTTTTCATTATTCTCATTAACTACAATAATTCAGCTGATTATGAGATTTGTTGAGACAAAAACAAAAATAATACTGTTTTATTGTCGTGAAACAAAAAATTCTGAAAAAAAAATCTCAATGTACCTAGCTACAAAATTCAAAAAACTGTGAAAATTTGGGCTTTTGTTGACCCTCAAAGGTATGATTCGGCAGCAGGTAGGTCACAGCGACGACAAAACCACGATGAAGCACTGGTCTGTAGTAATTTGTGGAATCACACCATTCGGGACTTCTTAAGAGGAAACGCGGGTAGCCGCCGCTCCATACAAAAAGGGAGATTCAATTTATATGTACCTCTGCCATGTCCCTATGTTTTCCTTTTTTTCTTATTTTAATTATTTTAATTTAAAAAAAATAGAAAAAAAGGAAAACATAGGGACATGGCAGAGGTACATATAAATTGAATGGCATAAACCTATTTTTTCTAAAATAATTATCCAGGTAGGAAACAGGTCTCCCTTTTTATATATTTTTTATGGAGCAACGGCTATTGGAGAGTTGATGAAAACTAATTAATCTGTGTCATTATTGCACGGCTTTGACGATACATGACACAAATAGCGATGTTCTTTTCATTGATCGAAGCATTATTCACGTGTATCGAAGTAAATTACAACTTACAGAAGGTTGGGCATCATAAATTGAACTTTCTTTCATAAAATTTCTTACCTGAAACAAGATAAAATTTTCATATTAATATTGAATTAAAACCTAAAATACATAAGTGTACAAGTGTACAAAATCTAAAATACATTAACACAGGTATAGGTCAAAATAAGATTTAAAATTGTCAATTCAATTCTATTTAAAGAGCTAAGATAAAATGTTATGCCCTTGAGCTTCGCTTGCTCGTCTTGGCGCGGGCACTACCGTGCCCCCAGTTTATGGTTAACGAAAATTAATTTATCTAAATAATAATTACAAAACTAACTGATAAGCCAATCCTTCACACTGACAAAAATGACGTATCCAACCTCAAAACCAAGTCCATTGCTCTTTCAGCAAACAATATTAAAAGTCCTAACACGTGTGAAGCTATCCATGTCAACAACAGACTAGTGAGAGTACACTATAGGTACTTACACACTGTACTTACACTGCAGACGCGTGAGTGAATGTAAGCGAGTGTCGCTGACGGCTGAAGAAGCCTTGCATCTAGTGAGGAAATTGGTCTACAGGGTGTTAAAAGACCGCCGACAGACCCGAAAGGGACGCATACTAGACACCAAAACAAAGTACTTTTTCGATAAATTATTGCCGGGAAATGATTTTGGTTTTTTAGGTTATAATTTTGGAAAATATTTTATTACGCAATGGAAATGTGACGCAGAGAAATCATATTGCACTACGAGCGTTGACATAAAGTTGTGTTACTTACGCTCGAAGTGCCGATGTTTAGAATACATTGCGGGTTGCAATTTTAACGTTATTTTATGCAAGAAATATTCAAAATTTTGATATGGCTTCTTGAGAAGAAATGTTAAGTACTTGATACTGAGCAAATTTCTGCAATAAAAAAAGTTTGAAAAGTCCGACTTTGAACCTCATTATCTCGGAAACCGTTGATTTCCCAGGTATAGTTCCATGGGCAAAAATGTTCAGTATGATGAGGACAATGCGTGGTTTCCCGCTTTGTTGGCGGTCTTTTAACACCCTGTATACAGGGTGCCACATTAGTACGTGTTTGATAACTAAAATTTACAACATTTTCACCGGTGTAAAGGTACACTGTTTCAAAGTGATCTGCTGCTTTCCGTTGAGGTGATCCGATCTCCATCTTCGAAGTTCTTCATCAGATCTTCACCCTTTTCTATAGGACCACAAGGGAAGTATACCCTTTTAAACAAAGAATCATCCAAATCGGTCCACATAGAAAAAAGTTCTGTGAGACTACAAACATACAAAAACTGGTCGATTTGAGTAGAGTAGTTCCTTTATTGAAATCGGTAAAAAAGGTATTGTCTAAGTTTAGAAGGTTGTTCTACTTGTTGATATGGGATATTTTAAAGAGTCAGCACAGAAATCTAAGGAAAACTGCATTTCTATAGTCAAAATTTACAATTACTCGATAGCTGATCCTAGATAGCACTTCATAGCACAAGCCTGAAATGTTTTAAAATAAAGCAGCTTTTACACGCTGAAATTCGATACCTACATTACTGGGCAGCTTATAATTTTTCCGTTAGCGAGTGGTATTGCTACTACAAATTCACAAATGTACGTAACTTTGAAATTAAACAAAGTCATAGATACATGCCCGCACTGGGAATCGAACCGGGTACCTCTTGCTTCAGAGTCCACTGTTCTACCCATTAGACCACCACCGCTCTTTCATTTCAAAGTTACGTACATTTGTGAATTTGTAGTAGCAATACCACTCGCTCACGGTGAAGGAAAACATCGTGAGGAAACCCGCGGCTCAGTTGGCTCCACACGTATTGACCTGTCTTTCCTGTCTCTTCACCCATCTAGTGTGAGTGAAGGTGCCACTGGACGCTGTATAAATCATCTCATTACGTAGATGCAAAGGCCTTAGTTTTTTTTTATAATTTTTCCGTTATTTAAGACCATAATGAGCTTAACTACCCCACAAGTATTGACAGGAACTGTTATAGTGCCCCACAAGTTTAGGAACTGTTAGTTGCAATGACGTTTGTCTTCAAAGTTCAAAGAGTTAAAGTTGCAACGATTTTGTGGCTCTCAAAGATCGTCAATGTTTGCATATCCGCCGTAGTTTTACTGGAGCCAACAAGAACTTAGACTGCGCTAATCCAGGTTAACTTCCCAATGAGAGAGCAAACTCGATCCATTGCGGATCTTATGAGACGAGACCGTCAAAGAGTCATAACCAAACCCGCAGTCTAACCAACCCCTTCGCGAAACTTGGCAGCGGGAAGAGACATCGGGGTGCGTGTAAATATGACAAATTTATGTAAAGCGCCCGTAGCGCCCTCTATGGGGGGAAACTCGGAAATTAGTGCTCATTTTGTTGGATGTTTATGAGTGGAAGTGTGCAGCGGGGTTCTCAAAAATTATGATAATGGCCGCCTCACTCGGATCCGAGTCTGTGACTGCGGTAGCAGTCTTCTGGATCGATTAGCGAGCGCTCTAGCTTTCTTGGGTGTGGAATCTTTGTTAAAATCGTCTGCAAAAGTAACGCAAATTTTACATCATAACACTGTTAAAATTCATTAATTAGAAAATTTTGAGGTATATTGCCTACAAACAATCCCCTGAAACAGATGTATAAAAGTTTGTATGAATCCAAAATTGCGGTTTTCTACTTTCACCTAACCTATCTTGCGAAAGTTCTATATTATGATGTTTGCCGACAGCTATTTGTACTCGATACTACGATTAATCGAAATCCTTATGCATTTTCCAAAGTCAGTTGTAAGAAAATAAACTTAACGCCAAAATCCGAAATGCCCTCCCTTCAGATGCAAACCGAAGTAGGACGTGGTGAGAGATATTTTCGCCGAGCCGAGTCACATCGTAGACATTAAAACATCGCGTCGTCTGACAGATAGAAGTCAGATTTATGTGTTTACAGTATAAATCACGATTCTGAGGATGTCAACATGGTGGGTCGGGCGTTTCTTTTTTCGTCTACCCCTGCTCGCGATATATCAAAAGCCGCTTGTATTTTATGTCATCCGTGACTGAGGCTAGTCTTTTTGCGCCCGAAAAGCTCAAAAGTTATGACAACTCTTTTGCTTTTGGTTTAAACACCAAGGGGTATTTTTACACTTCCTCCTTTTTAACCCCTGACGTAAAAAGGGGGGTGTATTGAGGATTGACCGCTGTGTGTCTGTATGAGGCACTGTAGCTCTTAAAAGGGGTGAACCGATTTGGATGCGGTTTCTTTATTTGAAAGCAGGTTTTCTAGCGAGTGTTGTCAGATATGTTTTACCAAAATCGGTTCAGTCGTTTATGATATTATGCTCATTTAAAACTAAAATGTCGGGGGTATTTTTATTTCGTAGTTTTATCGGTCTGTCCATGTTCCGTTGTCGATGCGAGTTATACATTTGATTTGATTTTATACTTTTCATCGTTCGTAAAAAGCTCTCACGGTTGTCAACCTTTTTATAGATTTTTCATGTACCTAATTTTATTTTTAATTATTGCAAGAAAGTAGCTGTTTCTGACCTTCAAAATATTGAGGATACTGACCTGATTGATTGCGTGAGTTGGTCTGTCTCCAAACGTCTCAACCACATAACATGTACTTAGCATGTCGTGGTAATGAAGCATTATTATCCTCAGACACAATAATAGATAACACTTCACGCCTCATAAACTCAGAAATCAGACTACAAAGTTGCTAAAAGAAAAACCCGGTCTGCTAAAAGAAAGAATGTTTTACAACTCTTGTCTTTCGGTAATCGAATTAAACACGCACATCAATATCACGGCATCAAACATGCCAGTAGAGGAAGCTACACTCAAAAACAAATCAGCAGCGTCGTCAATCCGAGTTTGATCAGATCACCACTGCACCTTGTTAATAAGAATATGCTGATGTAAATACACCATTACTATGATATATCCTGGAAAAGGCTAGCAGAAAGGGCCAAGTAAATAAAGGTTTTGGTATTTTATCCATTCAGTTGAGGTTAAAAAAAGGCGCTTACATCTATTGTACACAGGTTTAACAGCGTCCACTCACACTAATGGGTGAAGTGACCCAACGTTGAAAGAGCTCCAGCAACTCTACCGTCCACTAAAAGTCAGCTATGCTCAGAGAAAATACCATATTATCAATACGTGCGGAGCCTACGACTTTGATTTCCACCACAGATTTAAAAATATAGATACGTAACTTTGAACATACTAAGAAGCTTGAGAAGGAAAAGTTTTATTTTTATTATTATTTATTTATTGCCGTAAATTACATGTAGGTACATAATGGTGTTCTTATAGTATAGTTTCAATGTAATTTTACCAATAAGGTGTGGCAAAAGTATTATTATATTTTTATATTATTATTACATTATTATGTTTCAAAACAATTATTTCGGTTGGCGATAATTGCTTATACCCTGTAGAAACTTCTATTTGGCAATATAAGCACAAACATACATTATTGATTATCCCCACAAGAAATATTGCAAGTGGCGTAGTCGGTTAGAACCTTGCAAGATTGTCTCAAAACAAAAAGAGATCATTCAGCACCCACGCCGGTTGCAATTAATTTGTCATCAAACAAACTAACAATAGTGACGGGCTAAAATTGTGACGGCATCAAAACCCACATTCTGACGATTTGGTGCAAATTGTATGCCAGTGATTCGTGTTGCCAAGGTTAGGCAGTACTAATAAATCTAAACTTCGTTGTTTTCCATCGGTTTGTGTAGTGTGTTCCATTGATGGTTGTTGTATTGTCTATTGAGGGTTCGTCAATATACTCAAGAAAATAACGTCAGCCTTTAACTTTGACCCGTACGTTCACGCTACTCAGCAGTTGGAGACTGAATTGTTTTGAAACATTTTGATAAAGTTAACTTGGGTTTTTCCAAATCGCGCATGAGGTGTCGGTCAATTTAAACTTTCTTTGCCTTCATTTGTCCGTCGTACATTTCAGTCGTCTCCATTAGCACCCAGTCCTCAGTCTCTAAATCTATCAGCCACTTTCACAACCCAAACAAAAAACAACAAAAAATCCACAATTCAAAAGAATATCGCGTCCGAACTATTTCAGTGGTCGGTCGCTTGTCGCGGGATCAATCATCGCGTTCTTAACGAGTGGACCAGCTGCTGTATCTTGGATTGATGGTGCTATAAAACTTATTTATAGTGGGATTCGACGCCTCAACCGAAATGGTCGCCGGCTGACGGATGCAGCGATGCGAGAAAGAGTGGTGGAGAAGGCAGTGGGATGACTGCAGTTGGGCAATTCGCTGGAGCTGCAGTGTTAGGTAGGATAGTTCTAGAGGTTGGCTGGCCCTCAGCTGTCCATCATTTTCTCCAATTTTTACTACGTGAAACAGGTCTTGAACTCTAGCTACATCTGTCGTTACCTGATGCTTCTGAGACTGAGAAATACAAAGATGTATACCGTGAGTAATCAAATAATTCGCTCGGGACGAATTGATCCCGATTTGACATTTGAATTCATATTTGAAGACCCCTTCTGATAAGAAAGATTCACACACAACATTATATTGCAAAAAAGTTTTATTAAGATCAAAGAAACGAAAAAAATAAACAGATTTTTGAGAATGTTAAAACCCATAAAACGAAGTTAAACACTGCTATTTTAAACATTTATAACAAGTTGAAAAATTCACTCGGGACAGGACTTGAACCCGCAACCGGGTTTATTTTTTAAAATATTCCCTAGCACGGGTTAGTGCTCTAGCACGGGTTTAGAAGAAAAAACAAAAAGTGGTTAAACAATGGTACTTTCAGTAACTCTATCAAACAAAAACTTTTGAAAGCTCTTCGTAAACCTCCAAAGTACCGCATCCACCGCCACCGACCTCCAACCTCCATTGTCTACAGTAGCCATGACATGACGTGTGACAATGTCGTTAGGTGCCTCCTACACTGGCGCATAAAACTGCTAATAATACACCCGGGCCCATCTATTCGCAGACGAATTATGACCCGTTCCAGCGAGGATTTTAGAAACTTACGATTGTTACCCAAAATTATGAGGCTGAGACATGACAATGGGGGTAAAGCGAAGGTGCTGAAAAACATTCAGCTGTGAGCGATTCTGAGAAATGTTATGTAAGCTGATTAGAGAAGTGATTGAAAAGAATGTAAGTAGTTTTTTTTATTTTATTGTAGCCTGTATATTGTCCCACTGCAGGGCAATTTAACTTAAAAATAAATTAAAATTAATTGAACTTTTAATTCGTGATATTCTCACATCATTTGGTTCGAAACGGGCCGGGAAATGAATAGAATAGATTATACTACTTATAATGATTACAATAAACGTCAACAAGTAGTTGTGTAATCACCTACTAGATTCAAAACCAATACCAACGCAAATTACAAAGTCAACTAAAAACCTAAAGACGAGCAGAACCCATCAACTCCCAGCGCCAGCATTCCCAGAAACAAAACAGTAACCACCCACCCTAATTCTTTAAAACCACTAACTCTTTCGGGGGGTGGCTATTAAGGAAACCGCGGCGGCAGTTCCGCAAGGCGATTTTCGCACGATTTATTAATCATTCGACTCGACGCTCGGTGCGGTTCAATTATTATAAATATGGCCGCGATGTGGGTCAGGCAATGCGCCGGTCGCCCCCCCTGGGGGTTGGGGGCTAGGGGGTTGGGGGGACACCCGTCAATCGATTGTCAAGGAGTGCAGCGGACGGCATACACCTATGAAGAAGATAGTGGAGGTGTGTTGTTTTATTCTCTCCCGCTAGACGTTTCGTCGGCGCTTTGTTCTGGATTATCTTTGAGGTGTTTCTTATATTTACTGGTCATATGAGGTTTATGGGGATGATGAGATGTCAAGACACCAAAAGATGATTTGAAATTCTCAAATAAAAAATCATATAAGGTTTTCAGAAGTTGTTAAAAATGAATTGACATGACATGAGATTACATAACAAGCCAAAATAAACACATCAAAAGTTTAGATAACATCTTACGAGGTCTTCATTGAGTAAAAGAACTAGGAAGTTAGAGAAATATACAATAATAATTCTGTCCACTTCCGCCGAACAAGCATTCCATCAGGCATTACCATGAAAACAAATTTTCAATTTCCCCGATCTGTCGGCTGATGTGACGTCACACGATTGATATTCAGCCACCGTCTCTGTCAATATAATTTACGGCAACTGCATAAATATTTATTATTTTATTCTGCAGCGGCCGTAATTCACGTAATGTCACATAATTCATGCAGAAATGAGCTGCCTGATGGAACGAATATTTGTTTGTGCTTTCATTCACGTTCGCGACTTGTGGAGTTAAGTTATTTTGTTTGCACATAATAATATGTGGTCTGTGTGGTTATGCAGAAGTATAAAGGTGGAATTTACACATTGATGACATTAATCATTTTTGATATATTTTTTACTATTCATTGAGTTTTTATAATTTTTCAGCACCTTTGGCACAAGAAGTGTTTTTAAGGCTAGTGCTAAAAGCGGGAAAAATTGGAAGTAAAATGTGCGTTTCCATTGTAAATCAATGCAATCGACTTCCTATTTTATCTTAATTTTTTATGCTCAGCAATGATAAACAATCATGCACTGGTAGTGAAACTTTCATTTCTCCTGACACTCCTGACATAGGCTCAGTTCTTAAGGCTTTTCAAAGTGACTCTTTTCGGTCACAACCTCACAATGAAAGCTATCTCCTCCGCCTTACATATTTTCGGGCGTATATCAAGCATTATCGGCAACCGTCACCCAAACAAAACCAGGGCCCAACTTCCATCCCTTTGACTGGAATCTTAAATTATGTCCCGCACGTGATAACGAACTTGGAGGGGAGGGAGGAGGGGGTTACCTGAGGGCCGGAGGGGGGGGAGGGAGCCAATATTTACTTTTGCGACACACTCGTTGGCATTATTGTTTTATTCTGCTACGTTTGTATGAATGTGTTTTGTGTGTGTGGTTTCTCTGGGTGCGTTGGAAAATTCTGCTAAGATCTGAGTAGCTACCACAAGTGCGAAAAAGCTGTGCCGGACATCTGCCGGACGTCTGTCATGCATCCTAATACTATAGTAGTTAGGTTGTTTATCCAAATTATCACTTTCAGTGACAGTGACAGTAAGCACTTGTGGTAGCTGCTCAGAAAAGGGAAAATATTGTTACCTGAATCTTTCTGAACCATATCGAATAGAACTCTCTGATTCTTCCAAAAGTTCTGCGGTAGTCAAAACAGACACAAATCTCCGAACATAAAAATATATTCTTCGAAAACTCCATATTTTTCCGCGAGCCGAGTGAATTGAATGAACTTTTTTTGTATAAATAAACAAAGTAAAAATACAGTCCGAAAATAAAAATAAAATACGACTGGCAATAATCGTAAGTAATACTCATCTTAGCGTTACGTCCCGTTGTTTGGACAGACCTAACTGGCCAGTTTCAGTTGACCCCTCAGAGTCTACTTGGTCCCTCCTGGGTGTCAAGGGGCGGGAGACCAAGGGGAGTGGACAAGTTGTACATTACTCGCTCACAGTTATGACTGCGTCGGAGTAATCAAGACTGCGATACTGTAACTCAAATGTAAAGCGCGCCAAATGTGAGTCATAGAGTAGTGAGCGAATTGATGCAGAAAAGTCAATGAACATTTTCTGATGCACCAAGCCAATTATGACCTACTAGCTTATGTCCGCGACTTCGTCCGCGTGGACTACAGAAAAAGGATATATGCTTAACTTTGCTCCTAAGTGTAAAAACGTGATAATATGTAGCCTATGTGTTATTCTGATGTCTAAGCTATCTCTATTGCAAATTTCATCCAAATCTGTTCAACTGTTTCAGCGTTAAAGAGTAACAAACATCCATCCATCCATCCATCAATCCATCCACACTTACAAACTTCCGCAAATATAATATTAGTAGGATAGTAGGATGCGGCATAGTTCTACCCTCACGGCTTTCAATTGTTTTACTCACACTGGCCAAGGATCGTGAGAGGTGGCGTGAGCCTGAAGAGGTCTTTTCTCAGCAGTGGGTGTTAACAGGCTGATGATGATGACGATGACTTACATTGAACAATTTGGTCGATTAATAAACTTGCTGGAAATGAACTGTGAGTTCTTTTGGTGACCTAATGAAATTATGGTTGTATGTTTGATCTTTTGATCTCGGTGCTAAGGTAGCACTCAACATAAATGATGAAAGATTCAAATAAAGACCTTCATACTTTTTAAAGAAGTCCTTACTAATCATGATTTTATTCATTGAATAAGCAGTGGGTAACAAAAGTGCCACTAATAATGCTTGAATTGACAGATTGGATGTAGATATCATAACAAAGAGGTTCGATTCTATTGAAATTTATAGCAGAGTTTACACACAGTGTGGGGAATACTTTACACAGTGTCGGGAGTACTTTATATGACTTTAGAGAATTTATTTTAGAATAATAGTTTTTCAACACAATCACGTAGTTATTTACAATTGACAACTGTCCCTTTTTTAAACTGACATTTGTCACAACAATTTCTAACGTTGAACTGTTTGAACGTCCAAAGAGTTCGCATTCGCAGATATGCAAACTCAACACTTTCCCTCGTTCAACAGTGGTGCATTAGTCCCAACTTGATACACATTTGAGTGAGTCTTGGCCTTGGGACTGGTTTCGTCATTATGTCTGCCAGTTGGTTTGCCGTGCCTATCTTTAGGACATTCAGGCTTCCTTCTGTAACCTTTTCTCTGACGAAGAAATGCCGAACACGTATATGTTTCGTCCGTTTATGAAACTCCGGGTTGTGAGCTAATCTAATAGCTGCTTCATTGTCCACATGTAGCATCGGTATGCTTTGGAGTTGCGATAGGAAACTGAATATTCTCTGAAGCCAGATCAATTCTTTTGTTGCCTCACTTGCTGCAACTATTTCGGCCTCGGTTGTCGAGATTGCCACTGAAGCTTGTCTCTGACTTAGCCAGGATACTATACCACCAGCATATAGACATGCTACACCTGAAGTGGATCTGCCTGTTGAAGGATCTCCAGCGTGGTCCGCATCACTGTATCCTTCAATGATATTTTCTTCTTTTCCTTTAAGGTACTTTATACCTAAGTTCATAGTGCCTTTCAGATATCGAAAAATTCTTTTCACCCTTAGCCAATCTTGATGAGACGGGTTTGCTAGTTTTCTGGATACCACACCTACAGCATATGCAATATCAGGGCGAGTTCCTGTCATAAGGTACATTAAAGCTCCTACTGCTTCTCTGTAGGGGAAATTCCCAACTTTCCCTGAGTCAGAACTTTCTTCGATTACAGATTTTTCCATAGGCGTAGAAACCGGATTGCATTCGAGCATGTTGAATCGTTCGAGGATTTTCTTTAGATAGGCCTCCTGATTGATGAAGATTCCATCATCATCTTGTCTTATCTCCAGGCCCAAGTAAAACGTAGCCGGTTTCGTTGTAATTTTCAATTTCGACCTTAGGTCATCTAGAAAACTGAGTGCCAACTTTTCACTCGAAGTTGCTACTAGTCCGTCGTCGACATATAAGGCTATCAAAATCTTTTCATGTCCAACGTGCTTTGCAAAGAGGCAACAATCAGCCTCGCACTGCTTGAACTTCAAATCCAGGAGAATTTGCTCAAAACATGTATTCCAGCAACGTGGTGCTTGCTTTAGTCCGTAAAGGCTCCGGTTGAGCTTCCAAACTCGAGCAGTTCCATCATCAAGCCCTTCTGGCTGTTGCATGAATAGTTCTTCCTCCAGTTTTCCATTGAGGAAGGCGGTTGTCACATCAAATTGTAACAGATGCATGTTCTCCTTTGCGCATACACTAAGTAACGCTCTGACTGTGGCCATTCTGGCGACTGGGCTAAATGTTTGATCGTAATCAATGCCTTTCCGTTGTCTGAATCCTTTTACTACTAGGCGCGCTTTGTACTTGTCAATGGATCCGTCTGGATTTTGCTTAATCCTAAATATCCACTTGTACGGCAATGCCTTTCGGTTAAATGGTAAGTCGCACAATGTCCATACGTTGTTTTCTTTCAGTGAGTTTATCTCATTCTTCATAGCTTGAAGCCATTTTTCACTGTCTTCCCTCTCCATAGCCTCTCTGTAGCTGCCTGGGAAGTCCGCTGACACGTAGCAAATATCATCGTATCTCTGAGGGGGTTTCAAGGTATTCCTATCCCTTAAGTTGTATCTCGGTTCCTCCACAACGACGGGTTCTCCCTCTGCGTCGTAGAAGTCGAAATTTTCTTCTTGATCTTGATCTATCCCTGTATTCTATTGAAATTTATAGCAGAGTTTACACACAGTGTGGGGAATACTTTACACAGTGTCGGGAGTACTTTATATGACTTTAGAGAATTTATTTTAGAATAATAGTTTTTCAACACAATCACGTAGTTATTTACAATTGACAACTGTCCCTTTTTTAAACTGACATTTGTCACAACAATTTCTAACGTTGAACTGTTTGAACGTCCAAAGAGTTCGCATTCGCAGATATGCAAACTCAACAGATTCCATGAAAACTTACATAGTGCTTATAACAGTCGTTTACAGCAGCGTGGGTAAGTCTTAGTATTAAATTATTAGTAAGGCAGGCTAGATGGGTCGATGACATTGTCAAAACAGCGTAGGAAAATTGACGAGATTGGCATTAGACCGAGGGGGTTGGCGTGAAAAAGAAAAGGCCTATGCCCAGCAGTAGGCTTTATTTAATTTTATGGGCTGGATAGATAGAGAGCATAAGATAATTACAATTTCTTACCAAGAAGACAATTCAATGGGCCATCAACTTCGCACTTTTCACGTGGAAAATCAAAACTTTTTTCTTTTTTCAGCATCCGCTAACTACCGAATTGTCAGTCGTCCGGTCTCGTGACGTCACAGCGATAACGTCAGAAGGGTTGAGCGAGAAGTAAAAATATTATTATCCTTATCGCGACATCCGGAATGTTTTGAAATTTTACACCACAGCCCTGCCTGACTGACATTGTTATCTTTATTTTTTTCGGGGTCGTGACAAAAAAGTGATGCCTTTTTTCTACTCTGTAGCTGTCATTTGGGAAATTCCAGAGAATATTCTCAGATTTTTTATATTAATTTAACGGTTTCACTTACTTTTATTATTTGTCGGAATAGCCGACTTTCGGACGTGGTGGAAACATGTCTGCTATTCCGACAAATTGTAAAAGTAAGTGAAAAAAGTGTAAGTTGTAAAATTTACTCAAAAAATATAACAAAAGGAAGACACTGAATTTCTTAATTATTATAAACGTACGAAAAAAAAACTTATTTAGCAAAGTTACTGACGGCCGCAATCCTTCCCCGAATTCCAACAACTGAAGTAAACAAATCGGTCCAATTCACCTTTCCGAACCTATTGGGAAATCAGGCCCGAAAAGAACTAAAACGTCACAATCCTAACAAAGACGACGTTTTTTTTTTGTGAAAAAATTCTAAAACGTCTTTAGAAACAAAGACACACACACTCACGCGGGTATCCTGGCATCATCCTCCACACAACTAGTGACACGCAAAATCTATCGATACTTTTTATTCAATCATAGGGTAATTTTTAAATAGCATTATTCTTGAACTTTAAAATATGATTTGCAACAACTTTTGTTCTACGATTTTGATGAAAGGCAACTTCATTTTTCCATAAAATTTTATTTAAGGGTGGGCGATAGCAACGTGGCGTGAAATTCAAAATGTTCACAGTTCCAGCGTTAATATAGGTATTCCATTTTTTTTTATTGCGGCACTAATAATAACGAAGTCGGAGGTTGAAAAGGTCGTAGAGATTAAACGAAGCGCAGGCAACACAGCGGCATCGGCGGCAGTGGTACAAATGCAAACTTTTAAGGAAAAAGAAACGTTCAATAAATACCTTGTATAACGGAGGTTTATCTCATTCTTGCAGATAAGTGAGATAATTCTTTAGGTACCATAACGCCATTTCCCAGGCTGTAGCAGGTATAGTGGATATTACCTCATCTCCTTTCGTATTGCGCTCGACACCCGCTCACACATTTTGGGCGACCTTTGCAACAAAACCCTTCAATGTCGGCAGTTCGTACCATCATACTTTTAGAGACATCGATACCAGATGGCGCCCCCCGTCCAGTAGACGGAGACTAGTTGAAGAAATTCGCATCGACAGTTACTTGACTCGGTAGCTCAATTGGTAGAGCGCCTGCACGGTATGCGAGAGGTTGCGGGTTCAAGTCCTGTCCCGAGTGAATTTTTTCAACTTATTATAAATGTTTAAATGTTTAAATTATTCCCTAGCACGGGTTAGTGCTTTAGAAAAAACTAAACGTGACATCGATACTTTTAGAATTCCACGTATCCCTTCACTCGGCGCTCGCCCCCCCCTTTCGCCCCCATCTTGTATCTCCCGCGAATTAAAAGTGCAGGTGGAGGTTGGGGGGACTGTCCGGCATTGATCTGACGCTGACGCGAGGCGTCGTGGCCGACAGACCCGACTGTCCCCCCAGGGGGACAGGGGGACGTATGTAAGGATACTTAGCGATTTATAATTGATAGTGAACGGCACGAGATGGAATTTCATTATTGAATAGGTCGCCGGTGCTTTTTATTAAGAGTTCGTAAGTATTTTTATTTTTAAGTGGAGTGTAGGTTATAGTACCTTAAGATAAGATAGATAAGATAAAAAGGTGTTTATTGCCTCACAAAGAATTTTTACAATATGATGAAATTAGTACCTATTGCTGTAATGCCCTGAATTTCCGTGACTCAAACTATAGCTAACTCAAAGATCAAGATAAAGTTTTGAAAAATTATGCAATTTCTTGTCTGTTAATCAAGATTTTACAATAAAAAAAACATACAATATATTCCGTTTTAGTTTACATAACTCCAAAAAAAAACCTTATAGATTTTTTCTTAGAATTGTTTTCTTGCAATAGATTTTCCACAATCGTCCACCATCCCAGACCGTTTCCGTCTAAAACACCAGCCCCGTATTGACCGCTCTCACAATCGTCCCTTAATCAAGTTGTACGTCATAAATTAGTCGTCTAAATTGTATGTCGCTAGACTCCCTTCCGACTAGGGTAACCATCCGTACCGATAAGTCCGGATATGTCCGGACTTTTAGTCTCTTGTCCGGTCTTTGGCCGGCCCTCTAATTGGTCCGGTTTTTTTTTATTAGATGGAATATGAGTAATAAAACTACACATTAAGAAATGTAATAGTAAGAAAAGTAAGATGTAGCCTGTACAATTGTACATGTCCCACTAGCTGGGCAAAGGCCTTCTCTCAGAGAGAGAGTTCGAGCTTAATCACCACGCGTGAAACCTGAGCGTATGAGGCATTATACCCTCAACGCAAAAATCGCCAACCCGCATTAAGTAATCTAATATCTAGTCTTTAATCAACAACGCATTTCTCATATTTTATCAAAAAAACTAAATATAAAATGTAACTAACTGTCACTAAAGTAGGCAATGTTTCTATTTTGTGACTAAATAGTCCGGACATTTAACGAAATGGACTTTTCAAATTCCTAAATGGTAACCCTACTTCCGACCCCCTAGACCCCCCCTCGTCTCGGCCGGACCTCGCGTTTGACTGAGCTGAATCACTCAAAAGTTTTAATGCCTTTTCCGGTGGGAGGCCGATTGTGGGCGCTCTGTGCGCGCCTTTATGTCTGCCGTATGCTGCGGGGTGAGTGGACATTGTGGACTTTGCTTGGCGGGACTTAGGAGGCTGCTTTCTTTCTTTTAATGAAGCAGTGTTGTGTTGGCTGATTAGTTTTTTTTTTATTGTAGCAAGACATGGGAATACAAAACAATATTTTCATCCAATATTGGAAAAAAAACCTTTCATTTATATTTTTTTACAAGTCTATTTTTTTTATATTGCAACTGTGTCTTATTTTAATTGGATTATCATCTGATTGTTACAAATCCGTTTTTATGGACTCCTATTTAATTTTATTATTATGGCAAAGAGTAAACGGTTAAACTTACTTGTATTTTTGTCGGTGTGTTTAAAGTAAATTGTTACAAAGAAGACACTAAACTAAATAATTTGCCAAGCAAACATGCAAATGAAAGAAATGAAGCAACGCAATCTAAAGTCCCATCTGGCAAAGAAAGTATCTCCGAGAGCTGACTCCTAGACACAAAGGTGAAAGGTAAAGGTCCTTATGTAAAGGTCTAAGCACATTAGAGGCCAAGTATATAAACGGGGACAGTCCATCAGGCGTCGATAGCGTAATAAAGAGACGGGACATTCCTTTGGTCTGACTTGGGGGCGCTTTACACGTTCAGACCCTTTAGATGGAATTGGGAATTTTGTTAAAAAGGAAAAAAGGTATTGTCTGTGTTTCTACTGATAAGTTGTTCATGTGAATGAAGTACTTATTCAGAAACCACATTCGTCTTCCGATGAGTTCCGATGCCAATGACTAAAGAGATTTTTTCCTTTGGCTTTGTCCAATATCGTGAAGTGATAAAGGCAAACTCAGGGCATGGACAAAAAGTTAAACTTGCGAAGTGTAAATTCAATATATATTTTTTCAAAATCACTAGATTCAACGATTTTATTTTTCGACCTAAGAATTTGACATTTTGCATAGACAATTTGAAATTTTACGAAAGTGACCTGAGGTTAAATCTGATATTCTGCGACTAAAAGGGCTTTCTATCCACCACTCTGATATGAACTCGAAGAAGTCACTTTCAACCAGAATTGAAAATATGACAGTTACGAATCAAGAATCAAGAATCAAGAATCAAGACGCTCATTGGGTTCAAGCCCCCCCCAAACCAAAATCCTGAATCCGCCACTGAATATAAATATGACATTTTAATCATTTGTCATTTCGCCAATTTGATATTTTGTGACTTAAAGGCTCGACCTGTCCATGCTCAACTACCGCTCTTTTCAAATCTAGCTCACCTCAGGTTTCAAGACGACATTACCAAACATCTTGAGCTCTTCAAAATCGTGGCCTCTAAAGCGCGCCCGTCCCCCTCTCGAATAAAGTTGAGTGACACGCGCGCCCGCTGTCACGCGCAGACGGGCCAGTCTTCACCCGTGTCCAGCGCCCCCACCGCCCCCTGCCGCCCCCAGCTTGGGCCCTGGGGGCGGCCCGGCTGCATGACTTGTGACGCGGAGTTTTGTTGAAGAAAGAGCGCCGTTGACGGGCAGACGTGAAGTGAGTCGGAGGGTGTTTAAAGTTAAAATTCTAGATATTTTTCTGCTTCTAAAGAGCGTTGTCTGGTTTGAAATTTTACTTGCGAATAGTTTTACAGGAATAATAGAAACTCATCAGGCATCAGGCCAACACTATGGGCAGTGGTGGGCTGATGATGATGATGATAAACACAAATTTCTACAGGGTGCACTCTAAGTCGATAGCGGAACTTTAAGTAGGCTGTCTACTGATCAATACAAACAACTTGTACTAGGTGGCGACAAAAATGGAGCGAAAAATATATCAGCTGTTTCATACATTTGACGCAGTACTGAGACGACCTTTTGTATGCAACAGCTGATATTTTTTTCACTCCATTTTTTTCGCCACCTAGTACAGGTTGTTTGTACAATGCCTACTTAAAGTTCCGCTATCGACTTAGAATGCACCCCGTAGATGCTTGTTTGGGACGATTTTCAGAAAGTATTTTTTTTGTGCAAATTTTCACTCCTAAAGACCTAAGAACAGGTTGTGTTCTATCTTCCTAAGGACTTCTTGAAGTGCCTCTCCATCACTGGAGGTTGGCAGTCAGCTCTCTGCACCGCTC
Organism: Zelleria hepariella; assembly: GCA_949319315.1. Lineage (NCBI taxonomy): Eukaryota > Metazoa > Arthropoda > Insecta > Lepidoptera > Yponomeutidae > Zelleria > Zelleria hepariella. Next base: position 23,233,979 of record OX439384.1, read on the forward strand.
TCTGTTCATGGCTGTCCTGAATAATTGTTCCACGGATTTGATGCCGGTCCATTCCTTGATGTTACACAGCCATGTCATTTTCCTCCTTCCTGGCCTTCTTTTTCCCTCTATTTTGCCCATCATGTTCCTAAGGACATATTGTGTTATATCTTCAGTGAGATTTCGTCTATACTTTATCTATTAGTCAGTAGGTATGTCAGTAACATAATTTGTGTGCCACGGCACTATGAGATACGTCTTTCATGGATACGCAATTAACTTCTATGTAATTTTTGTTTGAATATACTTAACTCAATTATATTTGTTTTCATCTATTCATCAAACTGCTTTTGTAAGAGTCATATTATTTTCTTTTGCATATGGCACATTATGCAGCTAATATCAAGTTTAAGAAACAGATAAAGAGCTTAGAGAGCCAGCTAAAATCGAAACACATTTATCTACTGAAAGTTTAGTTCGGTGACTGAAAGGGTAGATAGGGACATTAATCCTTCAAATTGTGACAAGCTAGACGATGATCTACACACGTCACCTTCCCCAAAACTCATAACCATTTGATCCGCACTCGCGTTACAGGGATCGCAATCGCACACAAAAGGACGTGAATGAATATTGAATATTCACAAAATGCACATTATTACACCAGAGGTGGGGCCCAGCGATATCCCGGGATTCCCGGGATGATTGGCAATCCCATCGGGATAAGGTGGCAATTTTAATAAGATCACAACGATTTACACCTCACCTGGCAACGTTTCCACTCTGACAAGTAATTTGGTGTTTTGATACACACCCGCTTTATTATTATGAAGGTATGTTTGCTCACCCCCAAAGGAATTGTAGAGATTGGAAGTGACCGAGGAACTTACCTGAAAAGATACAAAAGATAACATTAGTTAAATTTAAGAACAGTACACAATATTAGGTATTATCATCATTATTTAAAACTAGAAAACTATACTGGTGAAAACGTCTCATTTCAGGTGTGTACTGTGTAAGTCAGAAGTTCATGAATAAGATGAATCGCCCTCTTTCAGGATGGATGTGTGGTTGTTGCTGTCGTTCAAAATTATAAAAGATGTACGAAAAAAGCCCGTACAAGTATGTATATACAATTATACAGTCGACAGCACATCAGACTGTACAATTTTGTTGTTATGCCGCCCGTATCGTAATCGAGTAAAGTGCAGGCGTGTAAAGGTCAACGTGCTGTCGACTGTACTACAAGTTACGCTCTCTCATCGACCGATGACATTACAATGTCATTCGTTTCCACTGCGTTGCAAAATGGCAAAAACAAGCAATTATATTCGTACGCAATATCGACATCCGCAACTACGCATCTGACGTCTTCAGAATGACAAAAATCCAGACCACAATCGAGTGCGCGAAAGTGTTATCAAAAATGTTGCCTCAACACCTTGGGCATGAAAAAAAGGCTTCGAGAAGGGGAGACCGTCCCCTTTGTCTCGCTTAGCCGTCCGTCTGTCGACGCAGATAATATGTAGTCCATTGGAATTCCTTACACAAGTAGATTTAATATCGACAAGAATTCCGGATTGGACTGTGTAGTGTAGTGTATTATAGCGCTCGCGAACGTTACGTTTCATGCTGTAACGTCTTGCGTTCTAGAACGTCATTTTTGTCTTCTTTCTTTGGGTTTTCATGTAGATTTATTTGTGCTAAGTGTGTGGTTTTCTTTACATTGTAAGTAGGTACCGATTTTTTTGCGTTAGTTCGCTGGAGGGAAGATAATATTATGGTGAACTAACTATATATTTTAATAACTTAAAAAGATCGAAATGCGATGACAGGAACACAGTTATTCAAGACAGTAATTTTAAAGACAAATAATGAAAGTTTCATACTTTCGTCAGAATTGATTTAACACAATAACCGACGGGAAAACTCTGAAAATGCGTCGATCTTTCTGTTTCTTTTTTCTCTCATTAATCTAAATTATTGGAAGCAATATTGTATATGCGTGCAAGCGCAAAAACAGCAAAATTTTCGTTATCCACCTTTATAGCTCCTGTAAAATCCGGGGTCAACCCCAAAAATCAGCATAACATAAACGCGGAGTTGATTCTCTCAAATAAAAATAGCCTCTGTCACCTTAACCCTCCAGATTCGGTGGCAATTTTATAACACTCTTCGGTCGCCGGGGTCTGTGTGATCGAATTTTATTTTATGTAGTGCCCGTTTTATTACGTCTATTGGGCAAGCGGTTATGTTTTATTTAAACCACTTTCTACGGATCTGCATGGACTGAGTGAAATGGTTATCGGATATGTGATTGGGGTATTTCTAAATATGATACAGTTTTTATGTGGGGGGTTTTATTCGATGCGTGCTGGATGGAATTGTATTGCTGAGTATATATTTTTGGGTTATTATATCTTTTGTATCTGTATTATTTCGGGTAATGAGATGTTTGATGGGAGCATCCATAATAATGTTATTTTAGTTTCATCGGTAATTTCTTTAGTGTCCGATCTCTAGACGTTTTAATTTCAGTCAATATTATGTCTAAATGTCTATATAAATAGATCAATATAATTATGCACATACCTCTGAAGATAAATTGAAACATTCATTGAATTTGATGAATAGAAAGTACAAAGATGTTCTGACGTAATTTCTCAAGATGCCAAAAAGCACTGAATCAGAATTACTCGGCAACATCGAGGTTGGCATTCAAATTAAGGAACAAGAAATTTACCAGCAGTGGACACGACTATGACTAATTTACTTAATTATTAAATTTCAACCACCATCAACCCAAACACAATCTGAGCCACACGAGTCTCATCGCCTATTCATCGGAAGCAATAGCTTCAACCCTTTAGTGGTGTTTCAAAAAACAACGCGGAGCACGGCTTATTGAAAAAGGCGGATCGGCGGCCGCGACAGGCGTCTGTGGGACCCGCTTCACTAGGCATCACACCAACACGCAGGGAGGTGCACTAACTGGAACTTGGCTCATGCTTAAATAAAGTAAAACATGAAGGAAAGAGATATAAACAGAGAGAGGAAAGAAGATAGAAAACCACGTCTAGAATGAGACGATTTGGTTCTGGATAACTTGTTCCGGGCAACGAGAAATTCTAAGACACCACTCTACGACTACTTATGTCCATCATTCTTTATCCCTCCAAAACTAATATCCCGCTCTCTTCTTCTTCAGCCTGTCGCCACCCAATGCTGAGTGTCGGCCTCTTTCATTACACTCCATTCCTTTCGGTCTTGGGCTTTTCTCATCCAGTTTTTTCCTGCCACTTTGACCAAGTCATCATCTCACTGGTTGCCTGCCCACATTTCTATGCCCCGTTCTGGGTCTCTATTCCAATACCTTTTTACTCTATCTGTGGTCTTGTCTGCGACATATGTGGCCTGCCCACTTTCACTTTCTTCGCGCTATCATCTCATCTACGGCTCATCTCTACTTTTATTTAGACATAGCTTCTTGCTTGACTTGACTCCTAAGACCGCGACCAAAAACACATTATGAGGGCGCAGCAGAGTCTCTAAGGACTCTTGGTAAAGTAAAAGGAGCGTTCCCTTACCGATCAGACCCCTAACCAGTTGGAACCACGCTGCAAGCAATATGGCTCGTCCCGCGAACCGCAATCTCGCAATCTCGCCCGGACAGCATCAACCGGCCAAATAACGTGGATGCTTATGTAAATGCGGACAACCGCGCTTATTGTGTATCTAATTTGATCTCTTTCCACCCGCGTGCCACTGGCTGTGATGGGATTCGACAAATATTGCCTTTTGCGTTACCTGCATTACATGAGGGGCGGATTCCGGTTCGTTCGGGTATGGCGTCGAATTTTGACAGGTGCGGAATTTTTTTATGTAACACGCACTTTTTTGACTGAAGAATTGAAGAATCCCGACAATGTTTGTAAAAATCTTAACTCATTCGGTGTTTGTTAAGGTACTTCGTATATTGACTAAGGCCCGGTTTCTGAGTTGAGAATTTTATTAAGCACATACTTACGTATCGCTCTGTCGCGCTCCTTTGTGAGAAATCTGCAGAGACAGGACGATACTTACCCATTTGCTTAGCGAATTTCTCAACTCAGAAACCGGCAGATAGTCAATTATAGACAGAAAAGGACAGGTGTTAAATAAACAGTCCTGTCATACTTGAGAGGGTCGCTAAACTACAAATGCTAAATCTGGAAAAAAATATCAGCCGATCCAAATATGTATTACCTATTTCCTGAAATCGGTAAGAAGCGCGAGGTACTAAAGCCTATCCAAAACACAGAAAAACTGAATGCATATTTTTGGAGCAGACTTTGCCAATACTATTCCGGTGTCGCATTGGTGTCTACAAGGTATTGTCTTGTAAAGTGACATCCGACTCAGGGGTGATCGTTTACACGATACTGAAGCAAAAAAAACTGTGAAAAATATCCAAAAATCAATAAATTACTATTCTACTATCGCTTGCGGCCTCACTCGCAATATCGGGGGCCATATTGCGCTCACGTTTTGAGAAGGCCGGGGTGTCCGCACGTCACGGTTATTATAGAAAAAATTGAACAAAGCAATTTGTGACTCAAAAAAATTTAGAAAAAAGAATTTATTCTTTGTTTCAAGGGTTACTAAAAACTATTTTCCCTGAGTCGGGTGTCACTAACCAAAACAACACTCTGTATATTGGTCTTCGACGTCTTCGATTTGATTCCAAGCTGTCCGGAATACCTCCCGCGGAGGCTCGAAAAATTCGCATCGCAGCATTCCAAGGGTTAAAGGCCCGATCACTGATAGGGGTAGTTGTACGGGGTGACTTTTAAAATATTTATGAAGCCGGCCGCTTGGAGGGTTAGCGTGCGTTTGTTTAGTCATCCAATTTCGGGTTATGTGCTTTTGGAGTTACTTACTTTTGAGGGTTCTGTAGTTTGGGAAAAGTGGAACCTTATGTGACACTGGCCATTCCTTGTTATTTCATTTAATGGTGGAATCTTCAAGTTTTTTTTTTTTGTAGGGCAGAGCAAGATTGATGGAAGGACCTTTTCAGGGCCTTTTTTACACTTTATTTTACAGCTTTTTTTTATTATTCTTTGCCTTGGTAATCTGAAGTATACAAATTTGGAAAAAAAAATATTTTAATTAATAAAAGGTATACCTATCCAATGGTGAACATTTTGATATTATGACTTTTTTTTGTTTTAAATTATTTAGGTATTAATTATAAGTAACTTTTACTTAATGATACCTAATTAATATAAGACATAGAAAACTAAAAGCTAGTAAATCAAAAAGCAAGTAGCTTGAGATAGAAAACTAAAAGCTAATAAGCTAGTAAGTAGACATTTTCTTTCACTACTGAAAGAAAATGTCTACTCGTACCTACGTTTTTCCGTAAAAAGTACGGAACTTTAAACTGAACGTGCGACTCGCGCTTGACCAGTGTTTCTCTGTTGTTTAGGCCCAAGTTTTTCCGCTGAAGGGTTTGCCTTATAATTAGATGACAGGGTCCGGTTAACTTCGCCTGTCGTTTGAATTTTTGATTCGGAATTTGAAAACTTTATGTAGGGCCCTGTTTTTTAAAGTAGCCAGGTTTCAACGGCATCCTGAAAAGTTGCCAGCATTTTTAAAAAGTTTTGAAATGTTGTTTTACGAAACAATTTCTATACAACCTTAAGGGTGGACGATAGCAACGTGGCGGGAAATTCAAAATTTTCACAGTTTTTTACATTTTGTAGCTAAATTGAGCTATTTTTGTTCAGCAATTTTTCGTTCGCGGCAATAACATAGTATTCTTTTCATTATTGTAAACAACAGAACAACAATTATTCAGCCGATTATGTGTTCTGGTCTACGAAGCAGTGGCACTGCCCAAAAAACTTGTCGTTTGAAAATTATTGTTGTTCTGTTGTTTACAATAATGAAAAGAATACTGTTTTATTGCCGCGAACGAAAAATCGCTGAACAAAAATTGCTCACTTTAGCTACAAAATGTAAAAAACTGTGAAAATTTTGAATTTCCCGTCACGTTGCTATCATCCCACCTTAACCAGGTTTAGTTGGCTAACATTTTCATTGGTTATTAAAGACTTTTGTGAAACGAAGTGAATGGGTAAAGTCAGATTATTGAGTAATTGTGAATGACTCTCACTAACAACTGCTAGCAATAGTTCATATGAACTGTCTATTGGAACTGCGGCTGACGAAAGTTTTTCTTTATAAGGGGTCACTTCTGCTTTTGATTTTACACTGAACCACACAACAAAAGGTTGTCTGGCAGAGATTGCTTTTAGCAATAAGACCGCCCATTGTATACTTATTAGTTTTAAGAAAATTCTCTGTAAATAATTAGTTTTTGAATAATAAAAGGAATAATAAAATAAAGAATATTCTATCTATCTATCTTCTCTGTTTGTTGATGTTCAGTTTTATTATGTTTCCTACATTGTATAATACAGACAACAATTACTTCTGATAGGTTGCAAGACTTTTTTTATTGTTTGATGTATTTAATTAATTCAAGCAGAACTAGCTCGATGGAACGCGATACAGTGGTCTTTTGATCTACTAAGAACGAACGCTGTCTACCCCTGGCGTGTCCTGGCGATTTTTTGGATAAATTATTGTTTACAGGAGGACCTTCCAAAAATACAAATAAAATAAATAGAAATAAATGCGTGTTTAAAAGTAGCGACAAAAGACATCTGGAAAACTGATTTGACAACTTAGAATTTAAAAAAAAACAAGGCGGTCCGATATCAAGTAGTTTTTTTATATCAGTTATGAAAACATTTTTGAAATCGAACCAGTTTTGAGACAGGAAAATGAGGAATACGGAATCTCGATTTTCTAGATTTTCTTCCGGTTGACCCTTTCGCTCAGTGTTGGAGTTAGGAGCGCACGCGAGACATCAACAGTTTTGTTAACCATCTATATCTGTACTATCTATTAAACGCTCTAAACATTTAGTAGTACTTAGTTCTATACCGTGCTACTATGCCTGTTACCCTACCCGTGTTAACTGGTTTTGTGCCAAAGATGAAGGTTGAAAGCAAGTGGCGCTACGGAAGTAACTCTTTAGCTCTTCAAAGTCCTTCCACAGATCGTCCAGTCGTGTTCCTGTCGCGAAGACTCTAACAGTTAATTATCTTCCTTCAAATCCGGAAAATTCTCCGCTCAATGCGCTTTTATTCCTGTAACACGTCGGTTGAGAGTATTGCCAGGATACATGGAAAGAAACGGAAGAACAGGCAGAGATGTGTCGGACAATTATATCGTGTAATTTTTCGACCTACCTGGCGTCCAACAGTGCAACAGGAATTAAACTCGGCGCATGCCCAACAGTCCCGATATGGTCAAAGATCCCGGAATGAGCATATCAGAGCTAGAGATGAATGCGCAAAATCGGCCAGAATAGAAAACTGGTCTGATGATGATTTTTTGAACGAGTATCTATTCTTCTTCTGCTTCTTCTTAGGGAGCCTCTCTAACCCAGAGATGGTTGGCGGTCAGCTCCACATATTTATCTCTGTTTCTTGCAGAGCGAAATAGCTGGGCAACACTGAAATTTTCTGGCTGCTTGCGCGTATTGAGAGGCTGGCTTCGGCGTCGCAAGAGCCGTCTCGCCGATTAAGGTCTCCAAATGAGAACCGAAACTAGTCGGCTATCCCGACATCGGTAAAATTTAACCTTCTGTTTCACTCACTCAGCGACAGACACTCCTGCAACTACTGTAAGTGACGTCACTTTGTCCTCATTTAGTGAAGCTGAGTAGAGTTTTAATGGGAGCTTTTACTAGAGGACTTTGACAGTTGGCTTTGTTGTACTCATGTCCGTTTGAACAGACGCGTCTGGTTCTAAGATTGGATAGACATTCTGGGAACGCGAGCAGCGTAAAATTCTGGTTGCTGCAAAACGCTGAAATCTAAAAAACTTCCCTATTGTTTGCTCGGGAGTTGACAGCAGTCTATTGGTGAGTTTTGTTTTATTCTAAAGCCCTAACCCGTGCCGTATTGCTGTACCTATATAAAGTTATCATACATTTAGTCGTTGGTGTTTTACAGACGTTTTTAGTTTTTAGCAAACACTGCTAATCAATCATTCTTCAAATAGACATAGGCCCAGTTTCTGAATTGAGAATTTTACCAAGCAAATACTTAACTATCGCTCTATCACGTTCTATTGTGAGAAATCTACAGAGACAGAACGATACTTACCCATTTGCTTAGTGAATTTCTCAACTCAGAAACCGGGCCAAAATATTGTTTATTTTCTTTGCTTCGCTTACTTTTTCTTGGCTTAATCGCAGAACCTATTTGGAAGAGACTTGGCTGAAATAAGATGAGGATATCATAGCCATAGCTAATCGTAATTTCACGCTATCGTCGATAAGGCTGTAGAAACATACCTTTATCGTGGCGTTGCTACTTTCGATGAAGTTACTCATTTCGACAGCACCAAAAAAAGCGGCACCGTCCACAATCCAATCAAACTTCCTTGCAAGTAATCACCGACGGCCAACATCAAGGCACCAACAAAATAGACAATCCCGCCGTCATTTCCGACGACATATTTATAAAGAAAACTAATTCCGACCGACCCACTGCATCCCGTCGCGTCAATTTACAACTCAGCCCGAAATTTTTGCACTAAATCGCGGAAAACTTTTGCTTTTGGGACTGGAGTCGGGCCTTGGGCCAGTTGGGATATGGAGTTGGACCTTGCGTGAAGATTTATAGGAAGGCCCGTGGTGAACCTCCAGTCTACAATCAAACGAAGTTGGGCTGAGTGCATAACAAGATAGATTTGTAGGTATTCATGGAGTAACCAGAGATGATACCATACCTAAACAGTGGACAAAGAATAAAGACCGGTAGCAGTTATATTTCTATTCATACTCTGGTTTCTAATTACCCCGTTTTACCCGTCAGATACAAATATATTTTGTTTCCAAAGTTGGATTTCATATCCATATAGTATAAAACATAGTCGTTTCCCGCATCTGTCTGTTTATCCACTAACTCCTCCTACTCCGCAATGCGGTTTTTACCGTAAATTTGATATTATTCTAGGAAAGATTACATACTTTTTGCACCCGTCCGAAGTCGGGGCGCTCGCTAGTCAAATCAATTATCACGTGTTATATGTAATTTTCCGCGAAAAATAAGGAGAGTGTATCTTTGTAACAAAACAAAAAAAAAACATCTGCTAAGATCCTCCTCCAGGTGTAGCTTTTCTGAAAAGACAGGACTTATAAATATAAGTCGTATTTTTGTGTACTAATGTATAGTGCTCGTGCAAACCTAAGAAATTTTTAAAAATATAAAACCATTTTGTATGGTAATTTTTATATTTTAACCTGTACGGTCCAACACCGTACATACATAGGACGCAAGTTGGTTGGTGACCTCATTTCACCCGGGCAGCTCCGCAGCGGCGATCCGCTGAGTTGGCACACACGTTTAAGTTGAATCCACCACCGTCAAGGTTGCGATGTCTGTTCCATGAAGCGGCGCCGTGTCTCCATCGGCGCTGGTGTTGTGGATGCCCGGGAGACCAACCGAGACCGATCTCCGGACATCCGGCTCGAAGGACCATCATGTAAGAGCAGGGCAGGGCGTGTGCGACCCCACCCTGTCTTACAGCACTTGTAGTAGTAGTTGGTGGACGGTGGTGGAAGAAGAAGAAGTAGAAGTTAAGAGTTCATGGAGTTTATTCACTGTATGCACGGTATTTACATTTTAGTTATGGTTTATAGAAAGTAGTGTAGTCTGGGCGAGTGGCTAAAGCCGACTCTCGAGTAGAGTTTAGGTGCGCGTGTGCTGCACAATGCAATGTCAGCAACACGCGACCTATGTATGTACGGTGTTGGACCGTACATGCTCCCAACCCCCAGATGAGGATGAGAGCAAGAAAGTAAAAGAGTTTTCATGAAATAGTTAATCAGTAAAAAGTTAGTTACAAGTACCTCGACAGAATGATAAGTGTGAAATGCTGACTTAGTTCAAAAGTGGCCGGATAGTTGACACCGGGTCCACTTACAAGTTACAAGTATTTTAAAATGGTAATAATAAAGTTAGTTTTGAGCGTTGCCAACGTGACCCTTTGCGCTGCGTTGACAGTTTCATGTTACCGATGCATGTAAGTAGTTAGTGCGCATCGCGCAATGAGCCTTAGGAACGAAAGAAAGAAAAAGTTGTACAAAGTACAAGTAGACCTGCAAGACTATTTTTTCCAGACTCAGTTAATCAGCCTACAACTTCCAGCCCTATACGAAAAACTGAGTGGATTGGTTACTAGCTGTCCAGCTAAAAATAAAGTCTCATAAATAGGTGGTGCAAATCAAACCTATCGGAGAGCCGTAAGCGTTGATTTATCCCAGGGTTCAAAGACAAGGCCCGGTGGGTCAAAAATGCTGAAATCGCGTGAAGTCGAAGGCTTGCTGTGCAATAGGCGGCACTCGCAAGAGAGAAACTAATTATGAAACTCACTACCTACGTCAGGTTTTTGTTTGTTTTATTCTTGTTAATGCTATGTTACTGTTACATTGCCTGCTTGTAACGAGGACTCCGACTGCAGTTTGAATAAAAGTTATTTGGAAAAACATTACTACGTTTATTATTTTTGTGATGGATATTCAACCAGTTGAAGACCTTTGATTGTACTTTAAGTTAAAGATGTAGTAGGCTTACTCAGCCTCTTGGCTGTGCAATTTCAAAATCTAGCAAGCGACATGGTGTGAAAAACAAACGGGTTTTTTATTTATGCATAATTTTAGGTGATTGCCCACGAAATCGCACTGTCAAAATCTCAAAAAACTGCCTGTAAACCAAAGTAAAAATTGAAAAAACCTAGCAAGTACAAAAATGGTTTTTTGAGCCCTAATTTTCATGGTGGTTTTTTGAACTTTTACTGATTCTGACAAATCATAAATAAAAAACCCGTTCTTTTTCACTCATAATTATCAATTGCTAGGTTTTAAAATTGTACAGCCGATTGGCAATAGAAAAATGAAATCTTATTGTATGGCAATCCAAAGTTCTGCCGCTTCTTTTGAGCTGTTTTGGTGCTGTGAGTAAAACCGTGATTTAATAGAAAAACTGTTTCTCATAGTTTTATCAGTCGCCAGTTTCATAAATCTACAATTCATATGTAGTTTATTATGACCATTTGATGTACCTACATAGAGTAGCCGATTTGACATAAAAGAGGTAACGGTTAGCTGACTATCAGACTACTCAAAATTTACATAATAAGCACTTAGGAATTATTATAACTTTATGAAACTGACACCAAGGTATTGAAACAAAGAGCTCTTGCTAAGTTTTAAAATTGCAAAAAAGAAACATAGTGGTTTGACGATATGTTTTCGAGGATATTAATCAAAAGTACCTTCCTACACATCAATTTGATATCAACTGACGTCTTAGCGGGGTACATAACTTCTAGTAATTACAAGAACTATTTACAAGTTGCAAAACATCTGAATGCCTAAATAAGAAACAGAAACAAACTTAAATAACTTTTCGCTCGCGACTGGTACAGTCAGCTTCACCAATCAATAGTAAGTATTTTTGTAACATATTTGCACTTAGATATAGATTTTACTTTTTGCTAAACGATTCCATTCAAGTTTGGAAAGTTCTGTTTAAAATGTCTCAGAAAAAATAATTAAATGCGCGTGGAAAAAAAAAGTTTTATTCTTAAGGCCCAGTAGGACGCACAACGAGCGCCGCCAATGAAAAAAAAATCATATCAGGAGCGGTTTTTGCTAAAAATGCATCCAAAAAGAAGATATGTTTTTTTTTTCATTGGCGGCGCTCGTTGTGCGTCCTATTTCGACATGGATTTCGTACAGGTTTCTTGTCTTGCTTCGTTTATAAGGAGAAAAAGGAATAAAACTTAAATATATTGAACTCATACGCTGCACGTATTGTACACACGACAGCACGTCGGCCCTTACACGCTAGCACTCTACTCGGTTACGTTACGGGCAACTTTACAACAAAAGTTTACACTCTGACGTGCTGTCGTGTGTTCTGTTAATGGTGGTCAAGACTTTTTCGATTCTCCAGGACTGCTAGAAATCGGGACTAGTGAAATAACAAAAATGTGAACAGTAATTTTGTCCCCTCCTGCGCCGACCGTACGGTCGGCCACAATCTCAGATACCCCATGGCAGCTCTTACCGCGCGCGGCATAAGGTCGCCAATCGAACAAAAAGGGGTATCTGATACTGTGGCCGACTGTATAAGAAATAAAGCTCAGAGCACCGCGACGCTTTATCAAAGTCAATCGGCGGGGAACTTTGGAGTTGACGACGTTACGCGAATCGGTTTTGAGTTCCGCCGGGCTCGGCTCACACCGAAGTGATTGAGCTGCGCCCGTATTCCCGGCTACTCTAAGGTCTACTTGCGTCAACCAGAATTAGCCAGTTAGAAATGTCAAATTAACTCAGAGTTAGTTGACTTACCCTGACTGACGCAAGTCCGCCTAACTCTACAACACCAGTCGCCAAAGGTTACAAAAGCCAACATTATACAATGTAGGCAAAGAATTAAACAGGTACAGTCGGCCACAGTCTCAGATACCCCATTTTGTTCGATTGGCGCCCTTATGCCGCGCGCGGTAAGAGCTGCCATGGGGTATCTGAGATTGTGGCCGACTGTACTAAAGTATTTGATACAGGAATTTTGTGCATTTTTCTTTGCCCGCGGGCTAATTCACTATGCCCAGCGCCTTAAGAACGCCCTGAAGCAGCGTTTTCCCATACAAACGTAGTTCCGGTTTAATTTCTAAACTACAGGCTGGATTTTTCTGAAACTTGGTTTATATCAGTAGATGACCAATACGGAGGTTGGCAAATAGTTGTTATACTAAAAAAAAAAGCCTGAAAGAAATAAGAGCGATGCGTTTTTCACGCCGAAAAAGGTGTTACTTTCAGCTGTTATTTACTTACATTATTACACTATCTATTGGAGTCGAACTACCTTGGGAACATCAATAATGTATTGTACTTGTCAGAAAAAAAAAAGATTTTTGAAATAGCTAATAAAATGTAGAAATGACAGCGGAACTACGAAACAAATTGGGAAAATAGATCTATTACGTTATAACTACAACTAAATACTCGCGAAAGGACACGAACACACGTAGACTCATACAGCCGCATTGCTTCTCACTTTTCCCGCGCCCCGTCTCGCTCTGGGTGAAACAGCTATAGAAAACAGTGTTTCACGCGCTTGCCCATCGCCGAGTTCCCACGGTCCTGAAGGGGTCTCTTAAGCCTTTGGACACAACCTGTAAAATATGTTGAGGTCTGAATTTGATTACTTTTGCCTTTACTGTAATGTAGGTCCATACCATTCATCTATTCAAACTATGATAATAATTTACAAATGCAAGGGAATGTTCACGTAAATAAATGATTCTTGGTTCTAAAATTTTTCATCAGCAGGATTCTCGCCAGACAAACTTAATTTTAAGCAAAGCTCCTGTTTATAGGCGTTTTAAATAAAATCCGGAATACATGTAACCGGGTATTTTTTCAGGGTCAATCCCGTATAAAAACATTACCTATATTCTCCCCTAAACCATTTTTAGTTTAAGTAGCCTGCTTCAATTTCTTTGAGCTGAAGTGCAAGAAGCACTGCCTCAGTTTGAGTGAAGCTCCGACCTCCAGAATGCAGTTTACAAATCAGCGTTGAATAGAGTCGCGGCGCTCGCGAATAAAATCACCGAACTGTCGACTGTTTCGGGACTTAATTAAAACAGCTAAAAGTTGAATTTTAAAGCAACTCTCTGTGAACTGCTCGAGTCATGGGCGGTATTGTGCCCAATTTTACCAAAACAAGGTTTTCATATTAGCAAACGATGCAACGCAGACGAAGTAGCTGGCCAAAATAATAATAATAATTAAAGTTTGGTTACCAGACTGATAACCTTCGAAAAATACCTTTAAAAGTTATGTCACAATTTGAAGAACGATTAACATATCGATCGTCCGAGTTTTAGATGTCCTAAGTCGCCAAAAGGGTACAGAAAGAAACTAATATCTAAATTATTACAAAATTTAAAGACATTTTAGCTTCAAATTAGCATTTCTCATAAACGGCTGAACCGATTTTGATAATACATATCTAAGAACATTCGCTTAAAAACCTGCTTTCAAATAATATTTTAAAAAAAACGAATCCAAATCAATTCACCCGTTAAGACCACCTACGGTCTACGGTGCCACAGAAACACACACGAAGCAGTCGAACTTATAACACCCATCTTTTTATGTCGGGCGGGGGTTAAAAACATTTTTAGGGTTCGGATGCAATCGAGTAAAAACAAGCCCTCAGCCTTCGTATCATCATTACGTCAGTCTAAAGTCTAGTCGCTACACCTAACACGCTAGCTAATGATATTGTCAGGATCGCAATGTTTCACGCACTTGACATCAGTAAGACCAGACTTCAGGCTTAAGAATTGACTTGTGCTTAAATAATTTGCAGTTCCACAAAAAACCTAGGCACAAAGTCCAAGCAGCACACTTGCAAACCATGTCCTGCGCAACACAACACAGGCGCTGGCAGCGTATTTACAAAGAGCGGGGTGGCGTCTCCAATGAGTACTAATCAATACGCGAGGTGGGAAGGTGGCGAAAAATAACGAATGTTGTATTAGTGTAGTCGTGTGTTTCCGTGTGGAGTTGGCAGCTGCCTGTAGGGACAGCAGAGCAAGCCCGGCGCAGAACTGATTACAAGTTTTTGAAGTTGATGTCTCACCGCTGAAAATAGAGAAACAACAGTGACGTTTAGAAGCAACGTACCACCGAACCAAACGCACCACTGTCACAAATGACAGAATAACAAAATACCACAAAGAAACGAGAGGACACTCTTTATCTATGTCTTTGGTCGGTTTACTCTTGTTTAAGTCTGAGAAAAACACAAAGATTTCCACTCACCATAGATCTTAGCTAGTTAAGGCTAATCGAGGCAAGCTGAAGAAAAATAAAGAGGGATGCCCTTGCTATTATTACCTCAAATTATCTTTTGCGTCTGGGTTTTGGGTTTTTCACTCCCACCTGACAACTAGGGGTTCCATGGATCTTTCTTAGAATTATTCACTTTCTGGTACGAATATCCGCTGAAAACACAAATAAGGAGTACCACAGGGATCTGTGTTAAGACTTTTCCCTTTCCTTCTACAAAATAACCCACGTAAAAGGGTCCAGCGCAGAGATCCAACCGAGACTCGACTGCTGATAGACGAGAGGACGAATTGTTCAACAAAAATAGTTCAGAAACTTGTTCTGCCGACGCTCCAGCAACATATGCAGCCGGCCCGTAATCGACGACTGGCCGGGGACGTATTGGCCTCGCGGAGACGCCAGCTCTCTGTGTTTTTAAAGCTTTCTTCCACCCCCACTGGGCGGCGGGTGGGGAGACCCTCCCGCAATCGATGGACGCCGTCACGTTAGTTCGGCGCCCGATCAAGTGCGGCATACGTGAGGTCTTTCTTTGATGTGTCTTTGTTGAGTTGGGGTTTTAATTAAGCCGCGTGGCTACCCAGCCCAGGTGGGCTTGGGCGGAAGAGTTTTTCGGCAAATGGGCTCTGGCAAAACGGTAGGTAATCATAAGATGACGCATTTTTAGACCCACAGCCAAAAACGTGGTTGTCGTTAACATAATCGTATTTTACTCCTAAAAGGCACTCAAAGCAAATTAATCATGTCATGTGTCTGCAATACAATTGGAGAAAAAATATAGCTCATTATGCTTGTGTCACGGATGTGCAACCTTATTTGCCCCCAAATTAACTTTAATTAGGAAACGAGTCGGCGGTACCGAATTCGCTGTCACGCCGAGCGCGCATCAAGCCGCCACATCCACCGATGCATTATCAAGTTGCATCGAGATGACGGGAACATCGCGCTGTCGCAGACACGTCCCCAAGTTTACTTAGCGACCTGCAAAAGTTGCCATTCAGCCCTGCCACCCAAAAGCGAACCTTCGCTCCTCAGTTTAAGATCCAGGAGTTCCCAGCGATAACTTTGCAGGCCCATCTAGCTTGACTCTGGAAATTTCCGCCTCGAGTCTTGCGAGCAAGTCACTCGGTTCGCTCCGCCCGTCATGTCAGTATCTCCGAACTGCGATGACAGCCGCTAGCGACTGCATTGTTTCCACTTAGTTGACGTGATGCTGTCTTAGAGAGTTATTTAGTTTCGCTAGTGTTTGCGGGTGATTTTGTGGCTGTACAGTTTCAGCTCTTGCGTCTATTTGAGTGAGAGCTGGCATCTCAAATATTGATACAGCGACTCCTCTTTTAGGTCAAAAGTCTGAAGGTAGTTGCCATGCAAGTTTTCCGTCAGGCTTCCTGTGTATTTTTATTTCTAAAAGGAACAAGAAAGTTCCGCTGGTCAACACGGAGTGATCAAACGCGCACTGCGCTGGACATGTTGTCACGTCACTCAAGCCGGACTTTGTCAGAGAGTTTACACGCTGCACGTTGTTGTTGGAAGAAAATTGAAGGAATAGAAAAACCGGGACTTCGTTCATACTTTTAGTTGGCTTCGCACGTTTCTGTAGTCAGCCTAGCTGAGAGTATAATGTAGGTACTTGACAACCCTAAATTTTTCTGTTAAAACAACGGTGTAACTGACTTGTTTTTTGTCGGTGTCGTCGACTAGTTTCGGTTCTCATTCGGGGACCTTAATCATGGAAAATGAAACGGCCCTCGTGACGTCGTGGCCAGTATCGAGCTACGCGCGAGTAGCCTCTGCGCGCGCACCGAGAGCTGCGATGTCCCAGGCTCTTCAGACTCCGAGTTGTCACATCTGAGTGGAGGGACGTGCAATCGGCCAAAAATTCTGTCTCCTTGCGTTTCCTAACTCAACTTAAGGCAACACAGTGCCAATACCCACCTAGAGCTCAAAAACAGAAACGAAAAACAATATTTCCCCTCACAAAGGCCAACTCGGGCCATAACAAATAACGACGTAATTTCAAAGCGAGCTGGCGTTGTAAATTCGCGCGTCCATCGTTCTTGGGGCGAGTGGATGGAGCCGAGTGTACCCGTGACAGTCATTTAAGACACTGACGTGACACCACCCCCCTCCTTCACGCTGCACTCCCCCCCCTGCCTGCCAGATGGATTGATATTGCTGCAGCGTTCAGACTGAAGACGGAGCGATTGCATAGCGGGAGTGAAATAAAATGCCGTTTTTTTGCGTGTCAAGCAGCTTGGGTTGATTGTTTGGGAAATTATTGTGATGCAGCTGTAATAGTTTGCCTAGAAATGAAGATAACATTTCTTTATTCCTGTGTGAAGGTTGTTGAAAGGGCGTAAATATTTTGATTAAGTTATACGTTGGTTCTTTGATTGACAGCAATCAATAAGCCATGTCAGTTAGTGGCCTTTGTAAGCTCTGGTGTCAAGGGTTGCCAATACCTATCATCATGATCATCTGCTTACTCCTTGCCCAGGAGTACAGGTTTGTCCAGGTTTGTATGTCCAGGTTTTTCACGCGACTTCGTCCGCGCAGACTTAGTTTTTTCCCGTTATCACAATAAAAAATAGCCTATAGCACTCAGCAATAACGTAGTTTCCCATTAGTGAAATCATTTTTTAAATCGCGAAAGTTTGTAAGTATGGATGGATGGATGTTTGTTACTCTTTCACGCTGAAACGGCTTGACGGATTTTGATGAAATTTGGAATGCAGATAGCTTAGACATCAGAATAACACATAGGCTACATACTATCACGCTATTACACTTAAGGGCAATGTAAACCACTTAACTTGTTTCTGTAGTTCACGCGGACGAAGTCGCGGGCAAAAGCTATACTTGCAAACTTTTCCTCTATAGAATACTAGCTTTTGCCCGCGACTTCGTCCGCGCTGCCTTATTTTTTTTTTCTCGTGAGTTTTTCCGTTGTTTTAATGGTTATTCTGCTATTCGGGGCGGAGAGAAATCCAACAAATCAAAAATCATAAAAATCGGTCCACCCGTTCTCGAGTTATAAATGGTGTAACTAACATGGTCACAGTATTGTGTGAGAGAAAATTTTCTTACAATAATTCGGAAGGCAAAGTTTTTTGTTCGAAAGTCCGTTATTGGCTTAATCTTATCTTTAGACAATATTGAGAAACTAATTTCAATATTTTTTATTTTGGTTCAGTAGTTTGGATTTTACAACGTTTCAAAGATACGGTTTTATGACGTCACGCGACGGTCTGCATACTGTTGGCGGTCATAGGAACAAAACATTTTAGCGCATAAAAACAAAACTACTGGACCAAAATAAAAAATATTTAAATTAGTTTCTCAATATTGTCTAAAGATAAGATAAAGCCAAAACGGACTTTCGAACAAAAAACTTTGCCTTCCGAATTGTACGCTTACTGATTAGTTTAGGGATTCCTTTGTAAATAATTTTCGTGTACAATAAAGAGTTTTCTATCTATCTATCTAACCATAGTCACATATTGTGTGAGCAAAAAATATTCTTACAATAATTACGCTTAACTACACTATAAAAGCCAAAATAACTACATTTCAAATCTACAACCGTCCACCCCGTTCACATTTCCAAGTACATCGTCGGAGGCAAACGAGACGCGCGTCCGTGATGGCGATCTCGAGACAGTGACGTGACACGCTCCTTCACCCCCCCCCCTACCCCCCAGGGGTGGACTACACCCCCCAGGGGGCACCGGGTGCATACTGACCCCCCCCGCCCGGATAATAAGGGGAAGGAGTATAAAAGTCGCAAGTAGTGGAATTGTGTGACATAGATACGGCAGAGTTTAGATTTTAATTTAGGTGCAGGTATGGAGGTATCTGGAATTTGTGGGATGTGTTTCTTTGTTTGCCTCTTGCATGTGAATGGTTATAGAAATAAATTGTATATTAGGATCTTTTGAACACAATGAAAATGCGTATCTTATTATTTTTTTGTTGTAAACTTATTAGGTTTTGTTAATCAAGGATTCATCGAGGTTATTTTGGTGCTGGTAGTTAATTTACCGCCAAAATTACCGCGTCTCTGATACTTTGGCGAAAATGGATCACAGTTGAATTAAATTACGAAATAAAAACTTGGTACTACTCGTACTTAGTGGCATTTCTGTCCACATAGATGGTGTCCACCTATATAACCAAACAGCTACAAAACCGAGCCGGGAAAAAAATCTGGTAAAGAGAACAGCTACTTGCTTCTCAAACGAGTGTCATTGTTAAACTTTTAAACAATCGAGATGATAAGATTCGGACCTAGGACTTCTCGCTTGAGAGTCAACCGCTCCACCCATCGATTAAAACTAAAACAACCCTTACTATGCCCCCAGCCACAACCGTCCCCCAAACCAAAGTCACTCTACAAAGACCTCACGTCCACGCCGCCTCAAGCAGACATGTCCGTCATTTGCACAAAATTAAATACCCTTCAAAGATGTCCTGCAAACATCGCCTGCCAACCTTCCTTCGGACGCTCGGACCGCCCCCCGGGGGGTGCCGCCCCCACCGCCCCCCCGGCCCAGCAGATGGATTGATATTGCTCTGTGAATGCAGGTGGGTACGGTAACGTCTATTTTTAAAGTCGCTATCTTGCGTCGTGTGGTGGATTTGCATTGTTATCTTGTGTTTTACTAGTGGGACGTTGGGAGTTATAGGAGTGTTTAGTGGGTTCCTTGAGAGGGTATAAGTTTGGGAATTCTTGCTTTGCTAAAAAATATAATAACTTAACCGAGTAAGTGAAAACCTTCTGCTCGCCGGTGAAAACAAACCGTCTGTCGTCTGAGGATAACTATCAAATCGTATTTTTTCTCGTATATTTCTGAATGCGTGTAAGACCATTACATCTAGGATCACTATTCACAATGGTGGTTAATAAAACGTTTTCGTACTTCTGACTAATGTTATATTCTGGTTTTAACATTTTGAGATAACAAGACTCTCGCGTAAAAGCAGCCTCAGAGAGAAATCAGTTCCAACCGCCAAACAGAGTGGAAGAGACAGATCGGGAAATATCAATCAGTATTAATCAAACTGTCGCGACTAATAAGCCATTATCTATCACCTTCAGTCGAAAAAATCCACACGTCCCTCTCCCGGAGTCCATAAAAACGGACAGAGACATATGTCCTTCCCTTATTATCACCAATTAAGAGGTGCGGATAATGTGCCGTGACACTTCTCCATACTAACCTGACCAACCAACCATGACCCTCAAACACCACTCACGCCCTTCATCCTCTAGCTCTTCACTCCTGGTCTCTCGAGAACTTTGACAAACTTTTCCGCAAACAGATACAAGTGAAAACAGCCTTTAATACGTCGAATTAAGTGCCACGTCAGTTTAGCCTATAAGTTTGTCGCGTTTATTTTCCCCTGATGGATGGTAGACGGACGGTGACTGATAGGTGAACCTTACTGTTGTGCCAACTCTACTTTGCAGCCACAACAATGGATTGTAAACTGTAATATCACGGCAATAAGGGCTAGGTATTTATTGCAGGATTCAAAGGGCAAGTTGGTAGTCGTTTCGCGTGATTAGTGCATAAGGGGGAACATTCTCGTAATCAGTAGAAAATAATGACGTCATAAGAATGATTTCCACGTATGCTGAGATTGATGGGCGGATGGCATTTTTTTGGGACTGATGGATCCGTTTTGTGTGACGGCTTGAGAGTACTGACAAATATCGTCAATTTGGTAAGGGCAAAAGGTTTGTGTCTGCGTGACAACTTCGGACAGAATTGCTGACACTTAATACATCGGTCTTAAAGGAAAACATGGATTGTAATCAATTAGTTCTTGTAGAGGATATACGGATGGGTGCTTACCCATCCGTATATCCTCACCATCCGTATATCCTGCTTACCCATCCGTATATCCTCTACAAGAGAAGGAAAATCGTGTGGCAAATCCCATAAATTTTTGAATACCATCTCAAACAGGTTGTCTTCAGGAAAATCCAAAATTTTCAAATTTAACCGAGTTTTAAACTTTAAAGAGGGTTTGCTCTTGTTGAGGGTTCTAAATGACTGACAAAGTCACCATCTTAAAACCACATTACTCAGTCAACATCTTTCTTCAACGAACAATAAAGTTAGATTTCTTTTAATCGTGTTCTACTTCCATCTATTTTAATCTGCAATGCGTGGGTGATTAAACTTGATAGAAGGCATGTGACTAATTATATATTTCGAAATTTCCATCAGACTGCACTACGATACAAGTAAAATTAAGACGTCATCCCCAATCATATCCTTACGTCACTGCAGCCCACCGCCGCCAAGCAGGCGATCCGTCAGTGTCGACGTATTGCAGACAGCTCTCTAGTGGCTCATCCCGTATGCTTCCTCCCTGGGAGATGCTGCTTGATGGGCCGTGAAGAGGTGGCAAATACGACGTTTTAGTGATTAAAAACAGATCTACACTTGACCGATAAAGAGAACAGAGACAGCTACGGTTGTGACAATTTTAGTTTCTTCGTTTTGTGAACAGGCAAGTTTTGTTTTTATTGGGTTTAACAGAAGGAGTTACGACAATATCATAGAAAGGTTCTGGGAACCATGATACCTTGTAGCTATCCTGGATTCTTATCAATCTGACGTCTCAGGCAAATGTCACCTTTAATCAACTTGTTACAACTGTCCCAACCTACGACGCCACCAACTTACAAAATTCTGATATCACGCATTTATGGCAACATTTCTACACACTGGGCTACCACCGCCATTTTCTTTCTACTTAATTTATAACCCCGTCTAACTAGGAACAAAATATAATGTACCCTTGGAGAATACTGACGGAAGCACCTGTCGTCAGAATGACAAGAATTCAGGCTTGACCTGCAGTACGACCAGCCGATCGCAGTAACCCTACCAGAGAACTCGAAACAAATCCTATTTAAATGCAACATTAAAAAATCAAGACGGCACCCTGTCCACTCGCGCCAGACCGCTCGACTCGTTACCAAGGTGTCCGCATTCATTTCTTTCCCCCGACGTGTAATTTTTACTCTTTTTGTCCGGGGGAAAAAAGTGTACTTCGCCCATTTGGTCCCTCTCATTCTGCGCGCGGACCTAGGATTTATTTCAGGAGGGGCAACAGCCTAAACTAAATCCTACTCGTGGGTTCCAATCAAATTCTTGGTATTCGCTCGTGAAGTTATGAGGAATGGGTTTGAATTTGAAACTCAAAAAGAGTTAGGACTTTTTGTAACACATAAATAATTGTAATACCATATCAAAATGATGATCAGTGTTTGAATACGTCTTTTAAGACGAAAATTTCGTGAATAAAATCGTTCGTAAAAACTGTCACTTTGATCTTTCTTCGAAAAACGTGGATACACAAACAATATGGATAAAAGCGCGACCACGGAGATTTTGTAATACATACGTGTTTTAGATAATACATTGACTTATCCAGCATCTATGACCTCCTCTTAGCTTGGTTAGCTAAGGTTTTTACCAAAGACATGGTCAAACATCGTAAGGAGACCTGCAAATTGGCTCTGCTGCAAGTATTGATGGTTTTACTTAATACACAAATGAAGGCACTGCAGCGCCGAGTGGTCTCTTCGCGCATCTAGTGTGAGTGAAGGTACCACTGGACGCTGCATAAATCATCTCATTACGCAGATGCAAAGGCCTTTAAAATGAAGGTATTTTTAAGAGGGTCGGGCGGCATTTCTGAATCCGGACCTGCCTCATTTCGCTTGCGTGTGTGCAGTTAATTCTCTCCCCATGCGCTGATGTGTGCGCTACTTAATGTTTCATCTCATTTCGTCGGTGTAGTGTGCGTGAGGCTTTGCATAAGGCACAAGGAGTCGCTACATTTAGTTTCAAAAGAAGGGTTTTAGAGGAAATCTTTCATATTATGATGAGACCGACTTTTCTGTGTGGCCATCTCTACATTAATCTATAGAAGGTCACCTGTCCCTGTATTCTCGAAAATATCCACCGTAAAAATAACCGTTTTTAAATGTAAAATAAAGTGAAATAAAAAGGCTGTTTTCGAGTGTTTTGACGCTCTACGGTGGGGTGGATTTTTTAGGAGAATAGAGGCGCTGTTGTTGATAGCTGGCGTCTTTTGGTTACCGAGGCGCTGCTGAGCCACGAAGAATTAATGGGTAGGGTAGCCTTGAAGGATATGTATGACTCATTTCAATTGGATTAGTCCTAACCTAAAGGGCTAATGAAGACTCAGTAAAAAACGCGTTTGTGACTATTTTTATCATCTTTTCTCCTTTTGAACATGACGCTTTCAGTTTGGAACTACTGGGTGTTTCAGATAGGTCCTCTGACATGGAAAGGGGTCGCTTTACTCACCAATGCTACCAACTTTTTTTGGGCCATGTTCGAAATCCCAAAAAAAATAAGTCCCATAGTAAAAGTTGCTCATATTGGTGAATTAAGCTACCCCTTCCCATGTCACAGGACCTTTCTGAAACACCCTGTATAATGTACCCCAATGTCCCACTAGTTGAGCAGAAATTGCAGGTAGGCAATGCTTGAGGTCAAAGGTTATGTCTGGAACTTATTGCTTTACTTTCCAGAAAACTCCCAAACAAAAAAGTTTCATGTAAAGTAGATAGGTAGGTAGACACCTACCAAGCCCACCTTGTCTCCGGTAATTTTTAGGGTTCCGTACCCGAAGGGTGTCCAACGGGATCCTATAACTTTGCACACCCTGTCCGTCTTCTTTGGGACCGTGAAATTTTCACAAATATTTTGTCATGTAATAAAGTTTTTTCGTTTTTGCTCTATCGTAAAAATGGCAATACATACAGGCATCAAACTTAGTGTGTTCATAGTACTTATACTACAGAGTATAACCACAAGCACTAAGAGAGAGATTTTTTTTAAACGGCCAAGTGCGAGTCAGATTCACGCAATCACAAATGCCGAAGGGGGTGGAGTGAAAAGAAACGATTGTATAGTTTTCGATATAAGACGAAAATTTTAAAAACAAAAAAACATTTTTGCCCTTAGGAACCCTCGGTGCGCGAGTCTGACTCGCACTTGGCCGGTTTTTTTCCGTCACGTCGGTTCCAATACGCCTCGTCCTCGGAGTCCGGACTGAGTCCCAACTCCGTAGCTGGGACGGTAATTAAAACTCGTCAAAACTGCCAAGAAGAATCGCACAGAATGTCTTCTGCCTGTCTACGACTTCTTTCGCGAAGATATTTCGTGTGAAATCTTACCAGTCATCGCGATGATCCGACCATTCGTTGTCGATGAAACGACATTCAGTGAAAAGACATTCGAAAGTTTAATCGGGCCTTGCCCTTTTTTAACCCCCGACCAAAAAAGAGGGGCGTTAAAGTTTGTCCGCTATGTCTGTGTGTCTGGCTGTGGCACCGTACGTAGCTCTTAAACGGGTGAACCGATTTGGATGTGTTTTTTTTTATTTGAATGCAGGTTCAGCCTTTAATGGGATATGCTAATTTGAAGCTAAAATGTCAGGGGCATTATTTTTTATTTTTATCTAGTAGTTATCTGTAATTTTCAGGGGGTAATACGGAACATCGAACATGCTCATTTCCTTCGATAGTTACGTATAGTACGTTTTTAAGAACTTTGTCGACGCTTTTGACAAGAGAGAAAACCCCATTCCAAAACACTGGACTTTTTTCGAGAATACATTATTAAGTATTGTGATCACGAACGGATATAGCGAACGGAAGGTCCTAATTAAAAATCGAAGGACTTTTTTACATCGACAGTTTTTTTTAATATCCTTGCTTTGGGTCACCCTCTCGCTCACTCTCGAAAGGTTGCATGTACCTATTGCGGTACCTAATACCTATTTATAACTGCTCAATTCAAAACTAAAAAAAAAACTATGTAATTTTAACTTCAAAATAGAGTATCTCATAAACGGCTGTACCGATTTTGATTGAACATGTCTAAGAACACTCGCTAGAAAACCTGCTTTCAAATAATAAAAAATCGCTTCCAAATCGGTTCACCCGTTTAATGTCATCCGGTTGACCAGTAGACTACACACCCTGCGAAAAGAGTTAGGACATTTTGCAACACGCTGTATTTAAAAGCTTTGGTATGTACACACGACAGCACGTCAAAGTGTACACTTTTGTTTTAAAGTCACCCGTAACGTAACCGAGTAGAGTGCTAGCGTGTAAGGGTCGACTTGCTGTAGTGTGTACCAACTTTTTTGTAGAGTCCCATCCCAAATACTCTTGTTCCACCATTTTCCAATAAGGAGGCCTTACATTACTTACATTATGCAATAGGTGCAGGAGTTACGCCACCGGTCACCTGTTGTAGGTATTCTTTACATATCATGTATATTTTCTTTATGCCACCCCCCAGCCTTGTCTATCCTATTTGGCCACAGACTCGTTTGGACTGCGCGTTGCACCCTTGTTAAAGTTTAATTCAAATTCTACATAATTTATTTCAGACAAAGTCCATGTGTTAGTAGTACATACACCGTGGAATTTTAGTGATTTTAAAGCCGAAGGTATTTAGTTGCACTCGTGATTCTGAGCCAAATTCCAAAATTTACTTCAAAACGAGCGAAAAAAAAAACACTTCCCAATACAAACGGCTATCGCCAATCGACACCATTTGTATGGAGAAGTGAATTTTTTTTCGCACATTTTGGTATGAAATTTTGTAATTTGGCTCAGAATTACCAGTACCTACAACAAAATACATTCGGCTTTAAAACCACTAAAATTGCACGGAGTATAAATAAGATAAAGATTTACCTACTTAATACTTATATGGGCATTTTTACTTAAACTAATGAGAGTTTTTCCTAGTGTCATTTTTTTACCCATTAAAATATAATTAGTATGTCTATTATCTGTGGTCAATCAATATAAATACCTTTTTTTATACACACGACGGCACGTAGACCCTTACATTTTCGTTGCAAAGTCGCCCGCCCGTCACGTAAGTGATACTATAGTGCACATAGTATAGTGCACGGGTGTAAAGGTTTACGTGCTGTCTTCCATACCATTTTACATTAAATGCTAACGGAGTCGCGGGCAAAGGCTAAGCCGATCATAGAGTAACTGCCGGTTTCTGAATTGAGAAATTCACTAAGCAAGCAGTTAAGTATCGTTCTGTCTCTGCAGATTTCTTGCAAAAGAACGTAACAGAACGATACTTAGTATTGACTTAGTGAAATTCTAAATTCAGAAACCGGGCCTAAGTGACTTTAAACCAGGTCCAAACCCAAAGGCCTACCGGGTCCACGAACCTAGGCCTCCCCTTCAAGTATACGCTCAAAGCTCATGCTTACAAACTGTCCTATTACAACTCCCTGCGTACGTACCACGCCACACTTAGACCCCCGATAAGCCATTCCAGCCTTTAAGACCTTGCAATACGAGCCTTGACAACTGCACGCCCAAGATGAGGGCAATACAGTAAAGCTAATGATGCAAGGAAATAAATACGAGGCGGCCCGGAATTGTTAAGTTTTGTTACGGATATTTAATGTTATCGTGTCGGATAATTGTTGTTGTCTGGCTTTTAGTGGGGGTGTACGTTATATGGGTGGATGGTGAAAGCTACTGTAAAATGAGCCTTTTGGCGGTACGTCTCTTGAAAATGTACTTTTACGCCCTGGTTCCTGAAAAGGGTAAGTTGGGGCATTCAAGAGATTCTAGTAAGTAAGAGTTAAAATAAGGTTAAACCCACACCAAAAAAATAGTTATAATATTTAAGGGTCAACTAAATTAGCGCGTCGGGAAATGCACAATATTCACGGATTTTTCAATTTTGTAGATAAACTGAGATAATATATTGGTTCAGCTATTTCTGTTTCCCGGCAACCAAATAGTATTGTTTTTATTGTAAACAACAGCAATAATTCAGCAGATTATGTGTTCTGGTCGTAAAACTAGTTTGTCGATCACAAATTTTAATCACAATCAGCTTAATTATGGTGGTTCTGTTGTTTACAATCATAAAAAGAATAAAATTGTATTGCCTGTTCCTGGCAGTAGCTGTTTTCAGGACCTAGAACCTCGATACGTAATCATAATACAAATGAATGTACATTAACGTTTCTAATACTAACCTCTGGTAGCTGCAACACCCGTCAAAGACCCCACAAACAAGCGTAACTCCTGCCAAATCACCTCCGGCTTCTTTCGCCACGATAATAACCATATCGATACAAAGAGAGAACAACACGACAATGCACTACGTGGCTGGGTGCAGGGCATGCAGCGCCCAGCGGGAACCAATCGGCTTGAGTGAAAACTGCCATAAAACCGCGCTGAATATCGCCACAGAATAAGTGAGGGTGCGTGGCGGGTAGACGCGAAGTTAGGACAAGATTGAAAGCCTCTGAGAGGCTGGTTGACTTAAAAAGTTAAGAAACTCTACATACATTCAATACTTATAACAAGCTTTACTTATTGTGAAGCGCTCACAGCCTAGTTGTACTAGCCGTTCTTAATCGATTGGCAAAGTTAAGCAACAACGGCCGCGGTCAGTCCATGGATGGGTGACCGCTAGTGGCAATAATATCAGAGCGCTTCCGTGCTTCGGAAGGCACGTTTAACCGTTGGTCCCGGTTGTTGTTGATTAATAACAATCGTTAAGCCATGTCAGAGACCCTTTGGGTGGCCTAAAAACTCTGACACCAGGGGTGGCCACTACTTCATACGATTACCTACCTACAGTCAAAAATCAGGGACAGCGTCAATGAAATATAGGACACATGCGACAGCGCCAAAATTATTACAACAGTTACATTGTATAACGTCGATATCAATGATGTAGTTTGTGGCAATCTATGAAGTAATTATAAACCTTACAGTAAATTTTGAAAGATTCTGACAGTTGCTTTCATCATCACCATCAGCCTGTTGACACCCACTGCTGAGTGAAGGCCTCTTCATGCTCACGCCACCGCTCACGATTTTGTGCCAGACGCAACCACTGCTTTCCGCCTCTTGGGATATGTCATTGGGCCATCTGGCAAGTGGTCTCCCAACCGATCTCCACAGTTGCTTTACAAACTATTTATTAGACGGATCAAGCAGAGGCCTTACAAAATGCTCTGAACATGGTAACACCAGAAATTTACTAACAGAAGGCTGATGCTGATTCGCCCTCTTAGCTTTTAATGGAAACGCGTAACGCCGCGGACAATTTCCGCTGCTCGCAACAGGACTTCAAATTACATCAATAAAAGCCTTTAAAGAAATTGAACACAACAATGCTCAGCGAAACAAAGCTACAATATCGCTATTAGCACTAAATTATTATGGTCAATTTCCCGGAGCCGCTCAAGACCAATCGTGCTGAGTGAAAACCACCATAAAGGAAACGGCTTATACCTCGGCCTGCTGTTGCCAATCTGGGCGGGAGGTAAGTAAGTTGCCAGTCCGTTCTGTTGCGAAAGTTTTGTAATCTTTGGTTATTAGGGCTGAGAGCGTGGAGGTATTGTTTTGAGGCAAGCTTTGCTGAGTTTCAGATATGACGAAGCGTTTAGATCTCAATGTTCTTATTGCTGTGCAAACGAATGCTGTTTCAGCAGGGCTGGCATGAGGGACCATATTGAACGTAATTGTGTGTTTTTCCCGCGGTGACCCATCCTACATAGAACAGAGAGTGTATAGAGCTTATCAAGTTAGTATTGAACAGAGAGTAGCAGGCTCACCTTTCTTGTATATTAAGGTGTCGCAGAGACCGCCTGGAGTGCTGCGTTCCGCGTTCAAAGTTCTGCGTTCCGCGTTCTTTCTAATGTTTGGGGTTGCTTGGAACCGCTCACACTGAAGCAGTCAGAACGAGGAGTTCTGGTGAATCAAATCTAAGAACTCTGAACTCGGAACGTGGAACTCCGGTGCAGTGTGTCCGGCGCATAAGTAATTTAATGGAGGCTCAAAACAACAGACCCAGTTACACAAACGAAACGTCTCAACAATATCCCATTAAATCCTCTGCTCTAACTGCACAACACATTATCATTGGCCCATTAACGAAACACCAGTAGCTTACTACTTCCTTTCCATCTCGCAGACCGTCCACGACTTTACCCTCGTGACTTTAAAGTCCAATTTCACTCGTCAAGCGGCTTTCCCAAGCGCGGCATGACGAGTCCTATGTATGGAGACAGTCTCGTGACTATTTCGATGCTAATTTTATGGCCCGAAGACCATTTGGAGGACCAAATAAATGGACTCACGGAGTTGTATTGATTGATATCTTAATAGCGGTATTAGTGATCTTGTCCCTTAGAGGGGTCATTGTTCGTGATGCCAATCGGTTTTCCACGGGCTAATGAGTTTAGAATGTGTACGGTCGGGGAAGCAACTCTCTGGTTACTTGGATGGAGCGTAAACGAGGCATGACTAAACGGTGTAAAGAGGGAGGTGACGTCGGTTTCTGTGGTTGATTGTACATTCAATCTTTTGTTTGCTTACTTGAAATCCGGACTAGTGAGATTTAGTCTGTAGCAGAAGTCTCTCTTACTGGTATTTTTATTCAAAACTGGTGGAGAAGTTTTTGGAGTTCCTTAGATTCTTTGGTCTTGGTGATGGGTCTGTTTCAAGGGGAGGTCACAAAACTTAAAACGAATGTGTCTTTTACATGTTCTTTATTTCCAAGCCAATGCATCAAAATAAAACAATCCATACCAGTTGTTCATGCTACGAAATTACTATAGATAAGAGAGATCATTACATAGAGTGACAAAAACTAATATGGAAAAGACACATTAGTTTTAAGCAATATCGAATCTCATCAATCGCGCCAATTCAATGATTGGAAAACCAAAATGGCATGGCAATAAGCAATATTATAATATCGGTCTCCAAATCCAAAATACACAATCAAATGATAGATTTACGACTCCCCGCCTCTAAACACGGATGGATGGCAATTAACTCAGTGAATTATGTTGATGCCATTATTTTTTATTGTTGTTGCCAGAGATCGCAGTATGAGTTACTGTCATAGGCATCTGGCTCCTTTGGGATTGTATTCGGGGTACGCTGAAAGTAAGAAAAAAACTTTTACGGACTTAAAACACGAAGTTTCTTCTGTAACGCTCAACAACGTCTTGTGACCAAGCATTCACAGACTCTTCTCAAAATGAGGTCCACATAGTCATAAACTTTTTATTGGGTTATTTGCGTACCTAGGTACCTACATTGAAAAGTTCGAGACAAAAACTTGTTCACAAATTAAACCAAAGACCCTACAAAATTTTATTTTTATGTTGATTGAGGAAATAAATGTATCAAACCAAATATTTATAAGAACGTAACTACTATTGTATAAAGTGTTCTGTCACTTTGTGACATTGTCATCTTCATGAAGACTTTCGTGACAATGTTGTTGTCATTTCGATTGAAACGGGTGGAGCCACAAGCAAAACGAAGTCTGAACACAATTTAGATTTGCGCCTCTGACTTTTATTCATATTTACGATCTTACCTAATGATATTTATTAAATAAAATATGATTTTGACGTTTTTATGGCATAATTTATAAGTTTATTTTCTCAAGAAGCCGTTGGGGTCAAGCGCAAGGTACGGGCGAGTCCGTCAACATTTGGGCGCCATACATTATCGAAAATGATATTTTGTAATTTCAAACGCGGTCGTATTTTATTTATTTTGATTGGAATTTTATCATAAATCAATGATTTAATGGGCCAGTGGGCGGCTACGGGTTTCCTATCAAATATTGTGATTAGCCCATTGATTAAAATTGTGTTTCCTGCGTGTAGCTACTCCCCGGTATGTTTGTATTCATTCGTCAATGAGGAAATAATTTCCAACAGCTTAATTACTATTTGGCTATTTATAATAATGTTAACTTTGTATTAAATATCACAGCCCTTCAATTACTCGAGTCAACAAGGCTACGAACTAAATTATTACTACGTTTAAATAATATCATCCTGTAAGAATCTTATCGGATGAATATTTAATTTGAATGGCATCATAATTATAGTAGGTAGTCCAGGGGCTTAAGTCTGTAACGCGATGGAGTGTCGATGGCGACCCAGTAGGAGGACAAAACCGGGGTTTCCTCGTTTTTCTCTTACTACCCGCGAACTAATCCTCTAGAATTATAATCAGAATATTATTTCCTGTACTATAAACACATTAAAAGGACCGACTGCATTAATAAATCGTAAATGAAACCATTAACTGGGACCATTTTGGCACCATTGCGTTACAGACTCAGGCCCCAGAAATCAAAAGTCCGCTTAAAACATGTTTCCAGAAACAAATCCGCAACGAAACAGAGCTCGAAACAAAAGAATGATGGCGTCTCTCAAGATGGCCGCCTATCTGTCAGTAGCGTAACTCAACAGTGGTGTATCTTATCTGGATCTGCCGCCAGTTCTCCTCAATGAATCAGACGCTATTTGACGCACGCTGACCACTCCAGATGGAAGATTAGCCTTTCACGTCTTGAAGGCAGTCGTGGCGAAATTGCGCTCGATATTGTTGGGAATTGACGCTGTAGTCTAGCTAGATGCTTCAGTACAGAGGTATGATACTGTATTCAGAGCTCTTATATCACCTTATTTTATTATGAAGATTCTTATGGTCACTTGATACTCATACTATGTCAAAATCCTAACATTCAGAAACTTCAGTTCTTGTAAATGATGAGGAAAAATATGATTTAGCAACACTATGATATTCGTTTTTGTGACGCTTTTATTGTTTATAACAGTGTTTTAATCTTTTAAGTGACAAATTTCCCACCATAAGTTGTTTCATTATACAGTGCTGCTTCTAAATGTGCTATGACTTTCATCAGATAGAAAAGCTGGTTGATTGTTGGATTGAAGGTCCAAGTTTAACAATCTAATATAGAACAACCTACCATTTTGATATGTTATTTTTAAGCTATAACGAAAACGAGTAGCCGATCTTGTAAATGTAGAGTCGTAGGTGGATGGATACGTGTTTTCGAGCCCCATCTCTAGCTTTAAAAACAACGCATTGTGTAAAGGAGAACAAATGTTTTTTCACCTATCTCCCGGCGCTCCCAACTAATAAATCTCCAACCTTCTAATCACAAATCACTGAAGCTTTTTCCGTTCACGCATGCGCACGTAGGCAGGGGCCGACAACCGTTTTAAGTTCGAAATATTGGAGCGGAATAAAAGAGTTAAAGGAATTCGAATAAGATTCTTGCAAGAACCCAATAATATGGACTCCTTCAACTTATCATCGAAGGGAAGATACCAGGCAGGAGGAGACCTGGAAGACCCGAGATATATCATGGCTTGAGAACTTACGCCATTGGTTCCAAATATCCACGAGCTCCTTGTTCCGTTTGGCAGCCTCAAAAGAAGAAATTTTAATAGCCAAGATGATTGCCAACCTCCAATAGGAGACGGCACTACAAGAAGAAGAATGGGTTCTCCTTGTATAATAAAGTTTTCGGCAAAATGTTACCACACCATGACACCTCAACGAAGTAGACATAGAAATCCGAAGAAGCACACACTCATTTCAAATTAATTGTTGTTGTATTATTTTTGTGGCCATTTCAAATGAAACGTTTCAAACTTTACTGTGTTCAAAATACTTCAGATAACTACGTTTCCTATGTCAAATCAAAGAAAAAGTCAGATAATTGTTTTAAAAAATCGTAAAACAATCTCAAGAAGCCCGGTTTCCCGCCCCTGGCCGTCCAGAATCAAGATGTGTGCGTTACTGCGCGCGCGCACCTTGTGACAGATTTATGTGCGACGGCGTCGATCACGTGACGCGACCCGTGGGACCGCGCCGCCTTCATTAACCGCCTTGGCGATAGAGAGTCGGATTAGGTAATTAGGTGGGCTGGTTTTTAGTTAAATAATTTAGGATGTGTAGTCGACTTAAGTTTGGTTTTGGTTTGAAAATAACAGATGGCGTCAGAAGTCAAGGCTCATTGATTAACATCCCCCAGTAATCGCGATAGAGAGCTTAATTATGTAATTAGGTGGGTTGGTTATTTATTCAATAATAACGTATTGGTGTTTTGGATCGGAATAATAATTTAAGTATAATAGGAACTAGTGCAGTGGTGGCCTACTGGTAGATCAATGGACTTGAAAGTGGGAGACCCAGGTTCGATTCCCGGTGCGGGCATGTATACCTATGACTTTCATTTATTCCAAAGTTAGCTAATTTGTAGTAGCAATACGACTCACTTATCGTCAAGGAAATCATCGTGAGGAAACCTGAGCGTATGAGGCATTACCTAAACCCTTAAACGCGAAAATCGCCAATCCGCATTGAGCACGCGTGGTGATTGAGCTCGAACTCTCTCTTTCTGAGAGAAGGCCTTTGCCCAGCTAGTGGGGCATGTACAAATATCTTCTCCCTAGGACCTATTTCTGAAAACTAGAAGCTTTAAAAATACAGAACTAAAAATATCACTTTAAACATTTTATAATAAGTTGAAAAAATTCACTCGGTACAGAACTTGAACCCTCAACCTCTTGCATACCGTGCAGGCGCTCTACCAACCACCCTATCACGGGTTAGTGCATTAGAAACACCGAACTAAATCCCATAGAATCCGCATTACGTATAAAATCACAATAAAACTTGTCCCCACAGAAACAAAAGACATCAGCAATAGAACAATACGAAACATCATTTCGATATTAAATTTGAATGTCAACCTTATTGCATTCGTGTACAGTTTTACTTTAATTGCATGGACTACGAGCAAATAAGCTCCCAATTTTCCAGACACATTTCAGAGTTCTATGTTGTATCTAGTTTTATCTTTGATCGAAGATTAGAAAAAACTAAAAGTGGTAAAAATATCACCATTTGAGTCTTCATTAGTCACCCTTGACTGACATGACTCTACCTGGATGACCAGTCTTTCCTCAACCACCATATTAACATGCAAATTCTTGTATCGAGGTCGAAATATATCAATTCTTGGAAACCACAAATGGTTTTCTTTGATTGATTTATGAAGCAGTTTGTGCATACTTGGATAGTATAGGTGCTGGGCAAGCCTAATTCATCTAAAAACAATGTCCCAGGCACTGCAGCGTCGAGTGGTCTCTTCATTCATCTAGTGTGTGTGAAGGTGCCACTGGACGCTGTATAAATCATCTCTCAATCTCATAAGTGTGCATACTGACTTAACGCAACATATCGTCATTTCTAGAACGGTGAAACCTACTGTACCTTTACTGTTGCATACTCGTACACATGACAGCACGTCAGACTGTACATTTTTGTTGTAATGTCGCCCCTAACGTAACCGAGTAGAGTCCTAGCGTGTAAGCGTCGACGTGCTGTCGTGTGTACAACACACTCATTGCTTTACGTACTTGCTTCAAAAAAAAAGTCTTTACATCTATGTAATGAGATGATTTATACAGCGTCCAGTGGTACCTTCACTCACACTAGATGGGTGAAGAGACCACTCGGCGCTGCAGTGTCTGGGACATTGTTTTAGATGGAGTAGGCTTGCCCAGCACCTATACCATCCTGACAGCTTAGTCAGCCTAGCCCACAGGAAATACGAGTCAATACGAGCCAACTAAAACGCGGGTTCCCTCACGAGGTTTTTGTTCACCGTAACCGAGTGGTTTTGCTACTTCAAATTCACAAATGTACGTAACTTTGAAAAGAAACAAGGCAGCCAAAGAAAATGTGTGTAGCCTTATTATTGTCCTTTCCCACAATATAATGGCACTCTAGGCCGATAAGGAAACTAGTCGCTCCATGTGGACAGGGCCTTATGGTCCGGTTTAGGTCACAGAATTAAAGGACACAGTAGGTCGACTCCGGCAAAAGATTGTGCCTTTGGATTTGAGATTAATAGGCGCGAAGTTGGAACATTTTAAACCGGAAACCCTTATTTATTGAGACTAGGTGAAGATGTAGGTTAGACTACCCCAAAGTCACAGAATTGGTGTTAAGGGTGGACGATAGAAACGTGGCGGGAAATTCAAAATTTTCACAGTATTTTACATTTTGTAGCTAACTGAGCTATTTTTGTTCAGCAATTTTTCGTTCGCGGCAATAACATAGTATTCTTTTCATTATTGTACACAACAGAACAACAATAATTCAGCCGATTATGTGTTTTGGTCTACGACAAGTTTTTAGGGCAGTGCCATTGCTTCGTAGACCAGAACACTTAATCGGCTGAATTATTGTTGTTCTATTGTTTACAATAATGAAAAGAATACTGTTTTATTGCCGCGAACGAAAAATCGCTGAACAAAAATAGCTCAGTTTAGCTACAAAATGTAAAAAACTGTGAAAATATTGAATTTCCCGCCACGTTGCTATCGTCCACCCTTAAATCTAAATATTTAAAATAACTATACAACTTGCTACAAAACATCCTAACTCTTTTTGCAGGATTTAACCTACTCATCAACATGATGTCAATTCTGTAAAAAAAAGTTGAATAAAGCAATTTTTATTTTATAACCTCATAATTGAAAATTTATAACTTTTTTGTTTTTGGTAAAATTTAGGTTTTGATCCCTATCACCGGGTGCTATTACCCTGTAAAAAGAGTTAGGTACTTTTGTAACACCTCGTATAGAACAGTCTGTGCTACCACTGCTCAGCCTTGTACGATGAAATAAGTCGAATTGGTGACCAGCTCTCCAGCTACAGAAGGGCCTTCTGTTCCTGCTACAAAGTGCATAGGCCCTGATTTTGTTCACAGTTAGTTATCGCGCGTTCGATGTAAATAATTGAAGTGAAGTCATCGGCTGAGTTGAGATACGCGTTGTGAGATGCTATTTATTGCAAGATGCTGGTGAGAGAAAGACACTAGAAGCATATTCTGCTATAGAGACAAAGTAACATAGATCTTACGAGTATTTCATACTAAAACGTGTTTCTTAGTTCCAATGTAAAATGGAGAAATTAAGTTTTATTTTTTTAAATTTTAACCAGTCATTGGCGGGCGGGACGAACTCGACCAATATCTGCCGGAGTGGTAAGAGGTTGCTCAGGACCGAAAGACCTGGTTTGAAAGGGGGGAGGCCTTTGCCCAGCAATGGGACATACAAAAGGCTACGTAAAAAAAAATAACCAGTCATTATTTTTCGAATGTATGAGATCTTTCAAACAGCAACGAGTACGTTTGAAGACAAGCCCTACAACTTCCCCGCACACGATTAACATAAATAACTTATTAAAGCCAAGAAATATGATATTTATCCATCATTCGCATGTTAATATTCAGGGCTGCGACCTCAGCCGACGGCCGGAGTCGCACGCGCTCGTAAATCCAGCTTCGTTTGACAGTTGAAGCCACAAATCATTCACCGTTGCATCAGAGACCGTCGTAAACACATCCGACGTCCGCGAGCATTCCCGAGCGAATGGCGAAGTGAGCCGAGCGGCGCTCTGTACGCGCTGTGATTGGCCGCGCGCAAACGAACAATTATTCAAATGCCGCCCCGTGATTGGTCGGCGTTTCTCAACCGTTGACACGATGATGGATTCCTTTCGACTCACGCGCAGCGGACAAAGGGTTTTTCCTTTAGTTATTGAGCTTCATTGCATGTATGGCGAGGTGGGACTGGATCATCAATCTGTGTCGCGAAGAAATATGGTTTTACAAATGCGCCTGCCCGTGGTTTGTAGTTATTAGTATATAATCTGTAGCTGTGTATAGTGTAGGGTCCTTTTGTGAAGTAGAAACCGGTACGATGGACTTATTGCATAAGCTTATAAGTAAACGACTCTACATTTTATCTTTTTAATATAAGAAATATCTCTTTCATCTTAAACTGAGCAGTATACAAAGAGACTTTTAACTCTTGTTTTACGGGATGAAAGCATTATACGTAGTTGTATGGTCCAAAACCGTGCATAGATCGCGTGTTGCTGACATTGCATTGTGCAGCAGTCACTTCACTCAGTCAGTAAACTTCACTCAGCAGTTAGCTCTAGCCGCCCGCCCAGACAACACTAAACTAATAAAATGTAACTAAACGTGTAACTACCGTGAATAAACACCATGAACTGATAAACTTCTACTTCTTCTTCCATCACCTTCCACTAACTTCTACTACAAGTGCTGTAAGACAGGGTGGGGTCGAACACGACCTGCCCTGCTCTTACAAAAGTGCTTTTAATGGCGCCTACGGAACCCTCCTTTCAACTTTTATACAGCACACACGTATGAATAAAACCAATCAATCAGCCTTCAAGACTTGCAGCAAAAACTCGCTTCGAAAGAAGATGGCCGCCACCGCGGCACCCGGCTGGATTGGCGGCCGCTTGCGCTGGCGCATCAAATGACGTTACTACAACTGTCAAGCCCACTCCTTTTTACGATGTTTTTATGGCCACTTTTAATGGTTTCGATGGATGCGTATCACTATGGCATTGCGGTCACGATCACGCGTTTGGTGACCTCTGGTTTCCTCGTCCTGGTTAGAGAAGCTGATAACCAGAAGTGGCACTGTTTGTAGTACATTAAGCGGCGTCAGTCAATCGCCATAAAGTTTTATGGTCCGAACTAAATATGTTTAGTTTAAATAGTTTTTAAATATGTTAGGTTTGGTCTCTAATGAATGTAGTTATCGACATGCGGTGATTTAATTCGTCGGGGTGATTCGGGCCCGCCGCGTCCTTTGAAGTGTTAATTTGTTTGTATTTAGCCGACGACGGAAAGTTTCTATTTTTCAGTAGGTTTTCACTTACAAGATGGAGTAGGCAATGTCCCAGGCACTGCAGCGCCGCCGGGTGGTCTCTTCACCCATCTAGTGTGAGTGAAGGTGCCACTGGGCGCTGTATAAATCATCTCATTACGCAAAGGCCTTAGTTTTTAGTTTTCACTTACAAAAGTAGTGGCGCCGTCCGTAAAGTCTTATCTGTATTAACATACCTGAAAAAAAAAAGTTTTATTAGCAAACTTAACAGAACAGCTTTCAGCCGGGGGCGCTACCGAAGCTCGAATAACGGAAGCCAGTTGTAACATTTTGCCCTTCAAAAGTAGCTTACATTGATAAGTTCAATGACTTTCTCAATATATTGGAATCCTTCTGCAACGCCCTAGGGCCTGAGTCTGTAACGCAATGGTGCCACGATGGGCTCAAAGTTGACGGCTTCAATTACGATTTATTAATGCTGTCGGGCCTTTTAATGTAAGTAGTGCAATAAAGAATATTCCGATTTTAATTATAGAGGATTAGTTCGCTGGTTTTAGGAGAAAATCGAGGAAACCCCGGTTTTGTCCTTCTGCCGGGACGCTATCGTCAGACCATTGCGTTACAGACTTAAGCCTCTGTATTGACAGTTCGAGGCTCTTAGGGTGGTATTATAGAACGTTACTTAAACTCAGTTTAAACAGAGTTCAGACTGTCGATAAAGCAGTGCATGTTTTGATATGAAGGGAGGGATATTCAAATCAAAACATGCACTGTTTTATCGACAGTCGACACTACTAAACTCTACTTAAACTGAGTTTAAACAGAGTTCAAAGAGCTTTCTAGTTTTAATTGAGTTTAAACAGAGTTTAAGTAGCGTTCTAGTTTTAACTGAGTTTATGTAGCGTTCTAGAATACCACCCTTAGTGCCGTAATATCAATCACAGTTTAAACTCAGACCATAGATTAAACCTCGAATTTTTTTATGAAAATTAATAGACAGATAGCCTTTTTGGTTTAAACTGTGATCGATATTACGGGTCTTACTAAATCAACTACCACCGCTGTAACCTATACATCAAGAACCCAACACGGCAACACAAAACTGCACCTAACAAAGCTCGGCGCAGCGGAACTAAGTTTTCCGGAAGTGGAAAATTACAGTTGACGTAAGAAACTGCATTTCCGGCGGTCGCATTAAGCGGTTGACAGGCGCGCGCCTGTCACTGTCACTGTCACTCTGTGCTCTGACAGCTGGCACCGGGTCGCTTAATGAGAGTGTCGCCCAGGGTTGGTCGACTTTGTATGGAGCGTCAGCGACAGTTCCTGATTGGTTAGAAAAAAGGGCCACAGGGAACCACCAATCAGAAGCCTTCGCAATATCTGTCAAAACACTTTATTTTTTAAAGCGTTAGCATAGAATAGATTACTATTACCCAACTCCTTACTTATCTGTGATTTTCAAACTAGCCGAATCACCACGTGACAGAAAAACAAAATGGAGTCAAACAAGGCAACAACAAGTCAGTGTGCAAAAAGTCGAACTTTTTCCTGACTTTAAGTTTTGTTGGTTCATCAAAGTTTATTTCCATACTGTACCACCCGTGTGTCAAGTACAAATTCATTGTGAAGTACAACAAAGTCATTG
Organism: Zelleria hepariella; assembly: GCA_949319315.1. NCBI lineage: Eukaryota > Metazoa > Arthropoda > Insecta > Lepidoptera > Yponomeutidae > Zelleria > Zelleria hepariella. The sequence continues at coordinate 23,273,221 of OX439384.1, forward strand.
TGAAGTACAAGATTTGGTGCAATAGTTGTATCTCAATGCTGAAAAGATAGGTACTTTTCTCAAAGATGCACGAGACAATAAAGTGTTATCATTGTGGGAGTAAGCCGGATTTCAGTATTGCTTAGTGCCACTTCAAATGTGTACCAAATCGTCAATTACAGTAAGTATACTTTTTCACCAACATGTATTTCAAAGTACTAAATCATCAAACTTTTTTAATAACTTAACCAAATTTTTTTTCAGATCATCGACAGTTTGGGGAAAAAGAAGATCCATCTATTTCCACACATAAAAGTGAGCAGCCCGCCGCTCCTAAGGTTAGCTCATTCTAGCATTCTCCCATATTCTTCAAATATTTTCCTCTCAACCATAAATTCTTAAGTCAAAGTATTTCAACCTTTTCAAAGTATTTCACAAGTTTTTACTCATTGGACGAGTTCATGTGTGCCTAAGTTTCATCACAATCTGATCAATGGTTTAGGAACGGATAGAGAACCAATATACAAACATTAAATTTTATTTTTATAGAAGATGTATGCACTTTTTTGTGGCAGATGTAGCCTGATTTTTTCTCCTCATAAAGCTTATTTTCATTTATTTCCTGTTTCAGTTGTTGGTGTCTGGAGATTTCACCGAATTGAAGATGATGACCTTGAGGTAGCTGTTCACAGCTGCGAAGCGCTGACCGGCCGAGTGTCATGGTAGCTACATTATCTCAGAAGTTTACAATTTAAAAAGATACATCTAACATCAAATAAATGTTGCTAAAACTAGAATGCTATTGTATTGCTTTTTCGTAAGTACCCAAAACATGGTCGTATGGAATGCAAACTTTTGCCAAAAACAAGCTGCTTTTGGTAAAAGTTTGTATTCCATATGACCTGCCAAGGATTTTTATCGGTCCCTGTGAACCCCGCCACAAATTTGAATTTCCCGCCAAGCCCGCTGCTACAAAGTTGTTATGGGTTGCATTCGAGATGGCGCAGCTAGGTATGAAATTTGTCGCTTTTTTTTTCTATGGTGTTGGCATTCTTCTTGGGTATAGGTGTTCTGTGGTGTCGCCTAACTTCGCGACTGCTTGTTGTGTAGTTTTGTTTTTAAGTATATTTTGTCGAAGAAAGGGTTTTTGTCGCCGAACGAAAAACACATGGAAGCATTTTTTCAAGCTATTCATTGGTGGATAGTTTTCGCGCTATTGATGTTATTGGACATATTATACTGACAGCGTCAAACTGGCGTCTTCTCTAAGTCATTTCTATCGAACCACTTAAACCGTGAGAGGAACCATCTGTAGACTCCGCCCATACGAGAACCATTATGCATTAGGTCATTTCTCAGGGCTGTTGAGATCTCCATGTTTTCTTCTACTCGCCGGTTTTTGTGAAGAAGAAATAGTAGAAATCCAGATCTGTGAAAAAATATCACTGAAAAATACAAATATGGCGCTTCCTACGGGTGATTGTACCTAAAAAAATATCGGTGACTTTTGATACTGGGGAAAGAATGCGGGACACAAATATTTCATCAATCCTGCGATTCTTATGATTCTAGTTTCCCAAAGCCCACACAGCTATAATTTATGCGCCAATAAAAACTGAAAGCGAAGCATAACAATCTTATAACGGAATTATTGTGAGATCGGGGCCACGAGACGAGCGGTTTTTAACCGAATTAAAAAAAGGAGGAGGGACTCGTATTTTTGTATGTTTGTTACCACCATTTTTTTTTCTATGCGAACCGATTTTGATGATTACTCGTATTAACACGCTTTTATAAGCTTGACCTGTAGGTATGTAACGGAATCTTTGAGCATATTTTTTACCAACTTCTAGAAGTCTGATTAATTTGAAACTTTGCATACGTATCAAGGACCAATGACAATGCAATATATTTAATAACAGTTTCCCATTGTACCCCTACAGTGCCATTATACCGGGTGGATTTTTGAGACGGGGCAGTAAGGGCAGGTACCTTAACCGTTATAGTTACAGGAAAACTTTCTTAGGAGACCTTCCATAACTTTTTGAGATATTATGAACTGCATTCACAGATTTTGGAAAAAATGTACGGTCAGCAAAAAAAATGCTAAAATACCAAATTTGTTTTTTATGCCAATCGCTTCTCTTTCATGTAGGGATCAAAAGACTCTAAGGAGCCAACTGATGTTTGATTAATAGAAATGTCAAAAATTTACAAAAAAAAAAAATTCCAACTAAAAAATGAAAAATAAATAACAGTTTAAAAAAACTAAAAAAACACGCTTTTATAGCTAACCGAACTAAAAAGTAGAAAATATTTTTTTATTACAAAGAGTTTAAAATTATAATAAAATTTAAGTTATTAACAGAATAATACAATACAGAGTAAAAAAGCGTGGAGTGCATCTCATAGAGAGTTACCAATAAAATGATTGTAACATTTAATATATCAAGCACCCCACGCTTGTATATCAAGCACACACGAATTGTATTATTCTGTTAATAACTTAAATTTTATTATAATTTTAAACTCTTTGTAATTAAAATTTATTTTCTACTTTTTAGTTCGGTTAGCTATAAAAGCGTGTTTTTTTAGTTTTTTTAAACTGTTATTTATTTTTTGTTTAAAAGAGGTAAACTTGCCGTGTGGTCCCATAGAATGGCGAAGATCTGATGAAGAACTTCGGAGATGGAGAATGGAACTACTTAAAGGACATTAGCCACACTCTAGGATACCCCTTTTTGTTAAATTTTCGCCTTTATGCCGCGCGCGCTAAGAGCTACTATGGGATATCATAACCTGTGGCCAACCGTGCCGCGGAGCTTTCGCTAGTTTCGTGGCCCGCCCTGAAACGCTCACCCAAAACCAGATCACTGCGATAGCACGCCTAGAGGATGGTGACCGGCGATTAAAGCACAATAAAACAATATTGTATCGAACGTAAAATAATACACTTTACGAGGCGCTAAGCGGTTATTTAATTACTCGGACAAAATGTTTGGACAGTCGCGGCGCCTTATCTTCAGTATCTATTTCTTTGGCGTGTGGGCGGGAACAATATAATTTGAGATATTTCAATGTCATTTAGCTTTCTTGCGAAGGAACAGAAGCCTCATCTCAAAGACTAACTAAGTAATAATTTACTTTTTTTGTGTTCTAAAAAAAATGCAGAGAAAAATGTTCCCAGGACAACAACCGCGCTGAATGAATGCTACTTGAGTTTTAAATTAGCCTTGGTTGGATCACAGCCTAGTGACAAAAGTGCATCAAATGCTTTGATAGAAATATCAACCCTAATTGAAACAGGGGTATCCACCGATCCCGGGAACAGATGAATGTATCCACAGATCCCACAACAAAAAAAAACAAACTGTGTAATGTGAAGATTAGGCCTTTTCTAAAGGGGGAAAAGGCCTATACCCAGCAGTGGGCAGACATGGGATGATGATGATGATGATTTGAAGATTCACAGATTACTAAAACTGTCACGTGACAAAAAGACGGTTATTTAGTGGCTGGTTGGATAACCAAATCAAGAAAATCGAAACGTCCTGCTGACATTCTGCGCCATCTAATTTGGTCGCAGATTCTATGCAAATTATCTGATTGCTAAGGTGGTCGTTTTAGTCCTGAGTTGTGGTTATTTTATATTATTAATTGTAAATAATTAAGATGAGATCTCTGTCATAAAGTGTCGTGTGGATGTTGCATATTTATATTTTATACTTCCAAGAAATGGCTCGTTAATTCGGGTCATCGGGGTTTCAATATCATCAGAATATACTCGTACATTAGTATAATCCGCGCGCGATGGGAATGGGATGCGACCTTTTAGAACTAAGCAAACTCGCGTCGAAGCTACCTTGTCAGAGTAAAATAAAGTAAATTTTCGAATGACATAGACAAGGTTCCATCCCATTCTCATGGCGCGCGGATGATAAGCTAAAATTAAGGTGGTTAAATTGCTATGAGTCATTCGATTACAACGGCAACTGAGGCCGAATTTGTTCTTCTAGAATCTAGACTAGGTGTACAAATATTGTTTGGCTAGTGACTATAATGATACGAAGCAAGCTGCTTGCTAAACTTACTGCCTGGTTTATATGTTGAAGAAAGCTATTTAAGGCACGGTGCATAGTGAATAGCCCGCGCGCCAAGAAAAATGCACGAAATCGAGTCCTGTATCAAATAACTAAACAAATCAAAATTTTTCACATATCAAACCCTAGAATTAGGTGAGACCTATCTAAAACAGCCAGTTTCGTGTTGACATTCATAAACGTTTTGAAGATATTTTGCTTGAAAAAAAATAGGCGGCGCACTTTTTTTCAAGCAAAATATCTTGCAATCTGTTATGGATATCAACATGAAACTGGCTGTGTTAGATCGGTCTCAACTAATTCTAGGGTTTGATATGTGAACATTTTCGATTTTTTCAGTGTATTTGATACAGGAATCGATTTTGTGCATTTTTCTTTGCGCGTGGGCTAATTCACTATGCCCAGCGCCTTAAATGCCCGGTTTAGATTATCCAGTCCAGTACCAGTCCGAGGACCGATTGGGTCGTCCACCTAGGCTGTGAGCGCATAGCATAAGGCTGGGTTAGAGCGTATCTATGGGTTTATAACTGTGTCTATCCCACTCTACGTGAAACAAAAGAGTGAGATACATATAGTTATAAACCCATAGATACGCTCTAACCCAGCCTTATGCCACGCTTGCAGGCGTGGTTTTCCAGAGAGCTACAATAGTGTATTGCAGCTAAACCACCTCGGTATTCCAAGCACATTTACAGCGCACTCGCAGCCTATGTCGTTTAAACTAGGCTCGTAACTGCATCTGCGCGGGACACGTGTCTCCGAACAGACCACAATCTTGAGACATGTCTCTCACACGCAGCGGTGGTGATATAAGGGATCATGTGCGTGTCAGATTTGCAATCATGCTCGGGCGTCTACTCTCGCAGTAAGCTATGCTTCTACATACAACGTGTTAAAAAAGATCCTTACTATTTTTACAGGCTGTAAGCTATTGATTAACAATAATTCTGTAAAAAAAAGTTGAAGAAAACTATTTTTATTTTATAACCTGAAAGCTGAAAATGGATAATAACTTCTTTTTTTTTATTATTTAGCTTGAGTTTTAAAATATGTGGGTGTGTGTAGGTGCATTTGTATAGCTTTGAGTTGTTAATACATTATGAAAGTCAATGAAAACAATATTTGAATTTTTTTTCTTTTTCTTCCGCAACGTCACAAAGCAAAAACAATTAGGTTGTGATCCCTATTACCGGGTGCTATCACCCTGTAAAAATAATTAGTATCTTTTGTAACACCTTATAGAGTTATGATAGGTGTCCACCAGCTGAGGAACATAGGAACGGACGTAGGAGATACATACATAAATAGATACATGACGGTAAAAAACATACCATCCTTTGGAAAGTCGGGTAAAAATTTACACACAGACCCATAACATTTTAATTCCCCAACAAACTACAAGCCGCAAATCCTTCCCCAGTAGGCGACTGTACAGTCGCGGAGAAAACGCAAAGGTCACGCGAAGACGGATCGGCTCAGATGTCGCAATTAATCGGCGAGTTAAACGTGTCGGCCGGCGGATAAATCAGCGCTAATTGTGCCTATTTATACTTATCAAGCCGCGGCCGCCCCAAGCGGGGCTGGTGAGGTATTCCACTTTTCCACTTTGGCAGCAATTCATACATTAAACACTTGCTTTTGACCGCGACTCCGTCCGCGCAGAGTTTTTTCCCGTTATCGATATCAGCAAATACGAAGTCACGGGAAATTGGTAGGTATTAGTATCCTATGTGTTATTTTGGTATCTAAGCTATCTCTTTTCTAAATTTCAGCCAAATCCGTCAAGCCGGTTCAGCGCGAAAGATTAGCAAACACTCACAAACGTTCGTATTTATACCCCTAATCGATCGATCGATAAGATCGGGATGTCAGGTGCAAAAAATCATAATCATAGGTCAAAATGCTAAACATACCCAAAAATCATTGTGGCCTCCCTTACTATTATACTAACGCCTGCGGCCGCACTCGCAATATCGGGCGAAAAATCGCGCGCGCACTTTTCAGAAGGCCGGGGGTGTCCACACGTCGCGGTTATTTTAGAACAAATTAAACAATGATATAAATATGTAAATCAAAATTATTATTTTTTTAAAACTTAGTTTTAAGCGTTCGCTAAGTCGGGTGTCACTAACCAAAACAACACCCTGTATTTTATGTCTTCCACAGCAAATCTATTCCATTCTAAGATAAAATATAGATTTCTGCTCAAAATGGAATACTTCCAACAAATCAGCGCTAATTCAGCCTATTTGTTTTGATCAAAACGGGCGCTCGGGCGGCTAACGATGCTGTAGGCGACTGTACCTGCGGCCTGTAAAGGTAAACTTTTAATCGGCGGCGATTTGTCAGGTACAGTGGGGCTAGAGAAAACATTGCCGTTTTTGACGTTTAGCCGTGAAACAAACCTAAGTTTCTGGAGGGTAATATTGTCTTACTTTTGAATCTATCGCGATCTCTTTCGATACTAGAAAGGTGACAAAACTTTCATCAATCATGTTTTCCTTCACAACAATACTTTTGTTTCCATTACCAAAATTTTATATTTGTACTCGTGTTGTAGCATTTCGTAAGAGCTGAGAAGTACAGTTAGAAATCGAAGAAAAATTTTGTTTCTCCTTTTAGAAAGTAAGTGTCTCTTATTAGGGCTTAAGTCTCAAGGATTTTCATAGGCTGACTAAGCTGTCAGGATGCTAGATGCTAGATGATGATGTAGGTGCTGGGCAAGCCTACTCCAGCTTGAACAATGTCCTAGGCACTGCAGCGCTCTCTTCACCCATGTAATGTGAGTCACTGGACGCTGTATAAATCATCTCAATTCATCTCATTACGTATATGCAAAGGCCTTTATTTAAGCTTTGAAATGGACGCAAAGATGCAACGCTAAGATGGGTAATCAAAGAAAGTCCAAGAATCCGAGCTCCGTCCAGTCCTTGATAAGGACTTATAAATTAAAAGAGACTGCACGAAATACCAACAGTTGCTAATGAGATGCGTATTTACGTTAGCATATTTGAAAGCGTTAATTTTCATACTAATTTACGGTAAACTTAAACAAAAATTAAGGTCAGTACGGTAGCGGTAGCGGTACCGAAATCATTAAGGACCATTAAACGTATCGTTTCAAAACTTGCTAAAAGGATTTCAACTGATTTTAATGTTTAACAAAGTATGTTGATACTTAGCACAAACTTTGGTAGTCCACATTTTTCTGTTTTACAATGTCAAACGGGAATTAATTTTCTCCGACATTATAGCTTCAAATTAGCATATCTCATAAACGGCTAAACCGATTTTGATTCGATACTCGCTAGAAAACTTTTTTTCTAATTTTAAAAAACGGCACCCAAATCGTACTACAGACAGACACACAGACAGACACAGAGCGGTCAAACCTATAACACCCTTCTTTTTGGGTCGCGGGGTTAAAAATACAAGGCCACAGTATATTTGAACGAGCGAGCGAAGCGAGCGAAGTTCTCCGAGTCTACTGGAACAATCCGGCGTTTGTATGTATGTATGTATGTATGTATGTATGTATGTATGTATGTATGTATGTATGTATGTATGTATGTATGTATGAATGTTCGTTCGACGATAACTTGAGTAAATTTAGTCGGATCGTCATGAAATTTGGTAAGCAGGTAAATGAGGCCAAGAGAATTTTTAAGTTCGAACATGAGCCAAATCAGTCGAGGGGTTACTGAGATATGGGGTCGCGAGTTCATAGTTCGGGGCGAACCACTAGTTAAATATAGTCCTATTTATTCAATATGCCCATGATAAACTTCAAACAAGGTGGGAAATAAAGTATCTTCCTCTTATAAACCATCTCTCAAGCTTATCTAACTATGTAACACTTGATCTGTCTTGACGAACCATCTAATAAACCTCGAAACTTATTTTCCCCGCCGATAACTGTATAAATAACCTTCCCTCAGCCCCCTCAAAGATAAAGCGGCCCTAAATCATAAACAAAACAAAAATACGGCAACACAACGAAAAGAAATGGCCGTACAAAGCAAGAGCCGGGCAGAAATGACTCGGAATCAATAAATCTACTTGGGCCCGTTCAGGAATACACTGCAAGCAAGCTGGAAGTTTGGGAATTAGACAATGATTAACCCCATTCGTTGGTGTAAAAAAATAACGACGAAAACGCCATCTGGGGCCAAATTTTTGAGATTGTTGCTTGCGATAAATATTACTCGTATGATGATAATATAGTTCATAAGGTGACTCTACTAATAAAATTTATGTCTCGTTTTAACAACAAATTAAAAACCACAATCGAAGAATCATTTGTTTGCATTGTAAAAAAATGGTTGATGCACAAAGCTTATAGGATACACAGCATTCTATTATTTATTCTTTCTTGGTTTTAGCAGTCCAGTGAAGAAGGAAAACGTATAAAAAACAACTTAACCGTTGAGCGTCAAACAAAACACTCGAAAGTAGTTCTTATTGAAATGAACATATTTTTTCTGACATTTAAAAACGGTTATTTTTACGGTGGATATTTTAGAGAATATAGGGGCTGGCCAGATGGACAAGGTATGACGTCACGCGGACCCCGAGTTGGATTCCTGAACAGGCTGGCCCGCGGCCGATCAATGGACCATCACAAATATGTCAAAACTACTATTAAACGTCTAGGAATACCCCCAGCGAGATAGTTTATTAGCCACACACAATGAGAGAGCGGGACGGAGGAAATATTTATCGCGTCGACGATTGATGTAACGACTCTTTAAAAAAGTTCCTCAGAGTCGTAAAAGTGAAAGATCTATGCGCGACGAATCGGATCGTCTTTGTTGAGGATAACAATGTTTTTTTTTTTTAAATACGGTTTCTGTCGTTTGCGCTTCTTGTTGAGTATCGCGATTATGTTTTATTTTTTTGCTGTCGGTTTGGTCTGACAGGGTCACCTGATGTTGTTTATCAGTATCCAAAAGCAATGATTTTCTGCCACCCCTACTATGGATACAATCTAGACATGAACATGTATCCAAAACCTCATCAAATTAAACATACTGGCTGGTACATTTTGAAGTCCTGCTCCTTTTTCTGCTGCGACAAGAGTGTCAGATGACATTGCAAGGCGCCATAGACTGTTGACTGCATTTAGTCGCTTGTCGCGTCGCCTCTCGTTAGTCGATTAGTCGCGCACTCTAGGTGTGAGGTGTAGACTAATTCAACACTCAACAAGGTCTATTCTCACGTCATCATTTGCTTCTCTTTAGTCCTATTTTTAGAACGACTGCAGCAGCTTATTCTAAATATTGCTTATTTTAACAGGTACCGACTTCTTAAAATTATCACAGATTGAGGGGAAGAGGCGTGCTGAGAGAAAAAAGAAAGTCATGGCTAAGAAAAATAGATACAAATTTCTGATATTTCATAAAGCGTAAGTAGAAGAAGAGATAGTGCGTTTTTATTTTACAGTAGATTTGTAGCGAATGCCGCTGTCGTGTTTAATTTCTTTATCATTACTTTGGCGAGTAATCAGATCATTGAACTGGCATCCGAATGTTAGCTAACGACCAGAATTAAATGAAAATAGCCCCATGTCTTGGCTGCAGTCGTACGATAAATAGAGCGTTTTTGATAAAGCAATAAAGTGAAGCTATCTACAGGACAGAGACCCTTTGGGTGGCCTAAAAACTCTGACACCAGGGGTGGCCACTACCTCATACGATTACCTACCTTCCTACAGGAATAGTTCATCAAAATCCACCTGTTCAACATAAAGATGCCATGACAAAGAAGATCTCTAAAGAATCTCCAAAAAGTCAAGGATGGATGGATGACAGTATCCTTTCTCACTCAGCGTGGTAGTCAAAGCCCTGACCATACTAGAAGTACAGTTCTTTCGAAACGTCAGTCACAAAGTATGTCTTTGATCCGAGACTGCAATGACTGCATAAGATCTTGAGTAGAATCTACTCAGCATAAAAATCGAAGTCGTGTGGCTCGCAATCGATAAATCCGTTGGAATAACGACAATTTATGACAGTAAGGTCATACATCAAATTATCTTATTGGATCCATAATTTGACATTCCCAACGTACCTACCATTTGGGCCCTGACATTTATGCAAATTCCAACCTCAAAGTTGTAAGTTTGTGATGTTATCAGGACTATTCTGACATTTTAATTGTAGCGTGGCATGGTAGGTCTCGCCTTGTTTATTTGCGGTAGGCCTAGTTTGAAACCATAAATCAACTCTGTCATTAATGTAGTAGGTACCACCATGGTGTATATAAAATTCTGGTCAGCCTTTTACAACTTAGAGGCCCTACAACAGAAAAGTCTAAGCTGTTTACAGGTACAATCGGAAACACGCTCAGATACCCCTTGTTGTTCGATTTGCGCCCTTTTGCCGCGCGTGGTAAGAGCTACCATGGGGTATTCTAGACTGTGACCGACCGTACTATCTTGCACATCCATATTTAGAGCTATGGTAGCTTACGAGAGCCCCCAGGTTCGAATAACAATGTTCACTTGTTAACTTCGTTTATTTTCAAAGTGTTTCTAAGAGACAATTTTAGTTTTTAAGACAGGTGATCAAACATTTACAATACTGCGGATAAACGTTTGTTGTAAGAAAAGCCAGATTAGATGTTTCCGCAGATTAGGCCGCCTAAGCCGAGTGGATGGTATAGTATAGACAGATTATTCTGAAGGTCCTATAGTTTCCTTCTCAGAAACCAGATCGCGCAACCGCTCGTAACTCAAGATTAGCCCAGCCGAAGCCATTAAAACTGTCCCGAATCGAAGCCCCGTCCTCATTCATCATCGCAGACGAATTCATCACCGTCATCGCAGTATCACCGCGCGCCCACGCGCCTCGATCGACCGAGGTGTATCAAACGTTGCGTCTGCGCTGACACGGGGCGCCTACTCGGAAACAGGGCCCTGTAACGCAATGGTGCCAAAATGGGCTTCCAGTTGACAGCTTCAATTACGATTTATTAATGCTGTCGGACCTTTTAATGTTTTTGTAGCACAGCAAAGAATATTCTGATTCTAATTCTAGAGGATTAGTTCTCTGGTTGTAGGAGAAAGACGAGGAAACCCCAGTTTTGTCCTTCTGCTGGGACGCCATCGACACGCCATTGCGTTACAGGCTAAGGCCCCTGGTCAATGGACATAACTTCTTCTTCTTTTTCGATGTGCCTCTCCGGTAATGGACGTTTTAGCTGATTTATCTTTTCAAAATTTTTTGCCAAGCGAATAATTTCTACATCCGTTAAATTCTCAGATGTTTTTTAGTTTATACTTTCTTCTGACTGACATAGCCAAGGTGATAGAGCGAAGAAAGGAAGTGGGCAGACCACATACTGTCGCAGATAAGACCACAGATGGGGTAAAAAAGGACTGGAATGGAGACCCAGAACGGGGCGTAGAAATGTGGGCAGGCAACCAATGAGATGGACTGACGACTTGGTCAAAGTGGCAGGAAAAGACTAGATGATAAATGCCCAAGACCGAAAGGAATGGAGTGCAATGGAAAAGGCCTGCACTCAGCATTGGGTTGGTGATGAACAGGCTGAAGATGAACCTCTCCAAATTAGGTTTAGGACAGCTTCACATTAGACATGCGCGAAACAGTGCACTTCGAAGTCATGATATATTTCATGACATTTCATACCGCGTGATATTACCTTATATCATGGCACCAAACATGACACATGACATCATGGTTTTTCTTCATTGCAGACATGAAACATGACATCATGGTATTTCTTCATTGCAGACATGAAACATGACATCATGGTATTTCTTCATTGCAGACATGAAACATGACATCATGGTATTTCTTAATTACAGACATGAAACATGACATCATGGTATTTCTTCATTGCAGACATGAAACATGACATCATGGTATTTCAGTACACTTTCATTGCAGTACGTACAGTGTGCTGAAATGCCATGTGTCATGTTTCATGTCATCTAGTGTAATGAAATGCTATGTGCCATGCTTTATTCTCTCGTGTAATGTGTAATATTTCATGACACCGTTGTGTAATATGTCTTTTGTAATATTACAAGCATTACCTACACATGTCTACTTCACATTTAAAAATCTTGAGGAAGCCTGCCCTTGGTCCCCGTAGCCCGAGTAGACCCCCAGATCAAGCCGCGGTGACAAACGATGGACTGATACAGAGGCGCGACAATCGCGACGCGGCGCGACAGCTGCGCGACTAAAAATAGCGGCTGGACGCGGGATTCCGCGTTTTTCACTGTCCGAGCGCGCATCAATATCTGTCGCGCGACAGTACTCAATGGTTGCCCGCTTGGTGCCGGCACACAGAGTGCTCTAGTGCCGATTTGACACTGAGATAACTAAGGCCTTTGCATCTACGCAATGAGATGATTTATACAGCGTCCAGTGGCACCTTCACTCACACTAGATGGGTGAAGAGACCACTCGGTGCTGCAGTGCCTGGGACATTGTCTTGGACTGATATAGACATCTTGACATGAAAAATTACCATAAAAAAATGGCATTTGAAACTTGTTATTTAATTTGAAGAAGGTTCGTTATTTAACTAATAATTTTAGAGAAAGCTTTGGCTAAATTGTGCACAAGCTTTTAGCAATATTAGGTATGTAATAGATAAAGAATAGTTATTGATCGGCATTTCGCAGGATCCTTAGAACAATCAAGTAGGCGAAATCAATCATTTGCCCGCAAAAATTTGAATCCAATAACGACAATAAAGTGTCAACATCAAGGAATGGACGGAGGTAGCGAGCGTTGAACATCTATTTCGCTTGGCAAAGAACAGAAAAGAATATGAAGAGCTGACGGCCAACCTCCTTAGTGGAGAGGCACGCCAAGAAGAAGAAAAAGAAGTGTCAACAGATGTATTTGGCAAGACAACACCGTCTCTGCCTCCACCATTTGTCGAGAAACTTCTCTCATTGATGCACAAAACGCTACGTGCCGTCTACTTGGTAGTTATTTCTTCAGCCGTAAAAGCTATTTTTGTCCGGAAATTGGGCCAATTTATCTTGGCTGTAAATTAGCAGCTTTTTACACGATGTTGTTATCAAATTCAATCCAACACATTCGTTAGTCCACGTATAAGTCGCATGGATTTGGTCGATAAAAAGTACTGGAATTTTAATTATTACTTGTATGTGTAGCGAGGCGGTGGTGGTCTAGTGGGTAGAACAGTGGACTCTGAAGCGAAAGGTCCTAGTTTCGATTCCCGGTGCGAGCATGTATCTATGAATTTGTTTAATTTCAAAGTTACGTACATTTGTGAATTTGTAGTAGCAATACCACTCGCTGACTGTGAAGGAAAACATCGTGAGGAAACCTGAGCGTATGAGGCATTATACCCTCAACGCAAAAATCGCCAACCCGCATTGAGCACGCGTGGTGATTAAGCTCGAACTCTCTCTCTGAGAGAAGGCCTTTGCCCAGCTAGTGGGACATGTACAATTGTACAGGCTACATCTTACTTTCTTACTATGTTTAGCGTTACAGGTGACATTGCAACAAAAATTAAAAGGTAGATCTACACTATCTACTGTGCCCTTTAGCCACTGTATCCACTATTCTGTATCCACATTATCCCTGATGAAAATCACATCAAACTGACCGTCATCCATGTCTCATATTACCGTATGCTCTTTGCACAATCAATAGGACGTCTTGTGCCAACAGTCAGGTACTTTGTCATACAATTACGATAATTGAAGTCGACACTTTGGCAAAGATAAGGTGGGCTACGAAGTAATTCAATCCCGCAAAGTCATCATGTTTTGATCATCAACTGAACACAGAAGAGGATGTAGAAAGGCCCAAAAGGTCGAATCCCTTTATTTCTGTCCCTACAAAACAGATCCCATATTACTGAACGAGCGAGCGAGGCGAGCGAAGTTCTCAGAGTCTTCTAGAACAATCCGGCGTTTGTATGTATGTATGTTTATATGTATGTATGTATGTATGTATGTTTGTACGTATGTTCGTTCCACGATAACTTGAGTAAATTTGGTCGGATCGTTATGAAATTTGGTAAAATGAAATTAAAAGAATTTTTAAGTTCGAACATGAGCCAAATCGGTCGAGGGGTTGCCGAGATATGGGGTTGTTAAGTTTATATGGGGTCGCGAGTTCACAGTTCGGGGCGAACCACTAGTTATAATAGAAAATGAAAAGATCGACTTCACTGATGAAAAGGTACTGCACTGATTCCGAGTGAACTGCTGCTGCCTGCTGTCCGTCGAGGAGTTCCATTCTTTATCTCCGAAGTTCTTTATCTTTAGACTATCGGTTTTTAGACTACGACTAGGAATATTTTGATTCAAATGTATGAAAAAACATCTCCTTCCCCCCATCTTCACCTAAGTGGGTTATTTTACAGACAAAATTTTCAAAATACTATTACAAATTGCGGTCTTATCGCTTAAAGCGATTTCTTTCAGACAACCTTTGGAAAGTGCCTGAATCTTGCGATATCTCAGAAAAAAAACACACCATTGACACAAACCTCACACCTACGACTCTAACCTAAATGATTTGGCAATAGCTGCGCAATGCGCATATCTCTGTCGGTGTCACAAATAAATAGACTGATCGAAAGTGCATTTCACACCTCCACCAGTCCACCACACATGTTACAAGTCGACAGATAACATGTCTGTTATTGTTTGAAATACACCGTATTCTCTAGCCAGAGTGACACTACGGCAGAGTTTCAAGCTTTTTATTTTTAGTCAGAGTGTATTGCAATATTTGCAATGTTTGTTTACTCAAAAACGCTCTTCCATTGTAGACTAGCTGAATTCTGCTGCCCTTACCTTTAGCAACAAGCAACTTGAAACTTGGGGTCGTAGTCTTTTGTGGGATGCGACGGTGGTTTGCACTTTTGCTCCGTCTCATTTGCCTTCGACGTCGTCCACCCCTGGTGCTGCTGCTGAGTACGCGGCACGGCAAAAGCGCCACAAATATGCCCCTCTGCTAGACAGATATTTATTTGTTCCCCTGGCTCTAGAAACGACTGGTGTTTGGGGCGCGGAGGGCAGGGATTTTGTCTGGGAAATAGGGCGTCGCTTGAGGAGTCAGGGTTTTGACAAACGCTCGGGGGCATATCTGATGCAAAGGATTGCCCTTGCTGTGCAGCGTGGTAACGCCGCAAGCGTTATGGGTACTTTTGCGTCAGATGTGTCCCGGGGTGGTCTTTTTTAATAGTTTTTGACTTATTTTTTGACATATTTTTAATTTTAATAATTTAGTTGTAAGTTGACATTTTGTGATTGTTTGTTTATTTGTGTGGTTTAATTGAGTTCCGTTTGTATTTTGTCTGTGTTTTCTTTTTTTTTGCATGAATAAATGATTTTATCTATTCCACTTGAAAGTCTTGAAGTGGACCAGCATCATTCGAGTATGAATGTGTTTTTATATCCACTGTCCAGCAATAATCAATCAGCTTTACTAATAATGAATCCTTACCCACTCTGTATACGACTGTTATAAGCACAGTGTAAGTCTTGTTTCCTTTGACGAAAGAGAAGGGAGGAACTTGGTCAGAGCTGCCCTTCTTAGCCATGAACAGAGATAAATGGAAAGCCCTTGTATCAGTCTCAGACTCCACGGAGGAGTAAAGGGATCAAATACGAAGAAGAAATTTCCTTCAGCTTTAGTAAATAAGCCGGGCATCGTGGTCGGTCCGCATTTTGGAAGAATCTCCCCACTCACACCAAACGCGACACCGGGTCCAGAAATACCGGACGAGGCGCGAGACGAGCCGCGACGAAATGTCACGTCATAATCAAGATGGCGGCGCGACAAATTGGTGGCGCGCTAATCGCGCAGCTGATATATCAGTTGGCGGGGCTTAATTGCGCGCGCGCACCTACGACACTGGCACTTTGAGAGTGATCCACGAGGGGCAGGCGCGGAGGTGGCCATGGATTTGGATAGGATGCTTCCAAATGCTGCTTTGTTTGAGATTTTGTAACAATTATTGGTAATGTGACTACCTATTACCTATATTGTCATTCTGCAAGAATAGCTTTAACTGAGTATGTTAATAAAACA
Organism: Zelleria hepariella; assembly: GCA_949319315.1. Taxonomy (NCBI): domain Eukaryota; kingdom Metazoa; phylum Arthropoda; class Insecta; order Lepidoptera; family Yponomeutidae; genus Zelleria; species Zelleria hepariella. The sequence continues at coordinate 23,289,362 of OX439384.1, forward strand.
ATGTCCCAGGCACTGCAGCGCCGAGTGGTCTCTTCACCCATCTAATGTGATGTGAGTGAAGGTGTCACTGGACGCTGTATAAATCATCTCATTACTTAGATGCAAAGGCCTTAATAGTTTTTCCTGCGTCAGTGGAGGTGGGGGAGAGGTCTTGTCATGTGACGTCTTTACAGGTAACAGTGATTCCGACGTCTGACAGAAGTCACCCGTCACCAAAACACACCCCTTCACCGCTTCACTACCTCAGAAACTCAGTTAATTGACCTGCCTGTAATTATCTCATTTTCATTTATTAAGATCGTATTTCTTAATAACTGCTTACTTTTCTGTATAAACCAGAAAACGTGACTTAACTTTTTCTCAAAACTGACATCTGTATACTACCCAAAACGTAACTAGAATGCTATAAGGACCAAATACCTAGTTGTTTAATAATTATTTGACAATCATTCTTTGGCTGGTTTTATATTAAGCTGCCCCAAGAAACCACGATGCGTAAGCACGATCCGATGGTGCCCCTACCTGCAAAATGCCACGCACGATCATTGCAGAGGACAGCGTCGCACGCGCACACATAGCGCATAAATCGACACCGTGCCAACTGCACGTCCAAAGACAACATATTGTGGGGTGACAGCGATACGAATGTCGGGCATTGTTGCTTCCAGGAGATTGTAATACCTAGGTATTCCAGTTAGAATTTATTATATAATGTTGTACTTCCCAGGCAATTCAGCGTCCTAGAGATCACACCTATGTTATGTGTGTGGATGGAGGTACCACTATGAGCCAATATAGATGATGATGATGATGTTGTCCTCAACGATGACGTATCCGTCGACGGCGACGATCAATGATTTCTTGCGTGAGCTCGGATATGGCTGGAGAATCCGACTTTTGTCTTGAAAACTCGGTCGCAACTGTCACAGTACAGTTGACCGATAGAGTTTTAGTTGTACGTGAGCTTAGGGCGGGTTTTGTGTTGTTGGCGTTTGGCTTCAAGGTCTTTTAGCCGAGCCTCCTCAAAGTTCTTAATGCCTTCCTGAACAGCTTTTCACCATTCAGGTCGCATAAGGGCAATCTAAATGCAATATAGATCCAATATAGATGCACACTGCAAAGGCCACTATCCAAACTTAAAAATAAAACATCATTAGCCTTTAATGGGCCCCGAAACTGGAAATCTGAGCAATCTAGGAATTTAGTACCTACTTACGATAAAGATTTAGTAGCCAAAATGGGATCTACATAGCACAAAAGTTATTAATATTGGTAGGCAAGAAAGTTATCCAAATATTCACTGAAATTGCCACTTACTTCTATAAAATTTTAAGAAATTAATAAGAAACACTACTTAGTTGAAAAATACTGTATATACTTCAGTCGTTCTTTAATACTTTGAAGGAGAGACAGAAGTGTGTGACCTACGAATGTTATGCATAAATTACACGACATGCTTGCACGCAACACTGTAGCCCTAAAGCCGAGATGTCATCCAATAAAAACAAAGAAAGTGACAGAGAAAATATGAATAGTAGTATTGTTGGTCCAGTTTTAACAGCTGTCTGTCATAACTCATTTCGTGACGATCATTCTCACCTTTGTAACTTGATACAGTCAGCAGACCATCACAAACTGAACTCTCTATTTGTTCCTGTTATCTAAGGTTCTATGAAAGCAGCGTTGCGGGAAATGCACAAGTTTCATTTTTATTTTGTTGCTAATCTGAGCTACTTTTGTTCAGCCATTTTTGTTTCATGACGATAAAAGAGTATCATTTTCATTATTAAAAACAACAAAACAACAATAATTCAGCTGATTATGAGATTGGTTCAAACTACTATTATTTTGGGCAGTGCCACTGGTTTTTCGAACAAATGGCCGTGAAATAAATATTGCTGAACCAACATAATTATCCCAGTCTAGCAACAATTGAAAAAAAAAAACTGTAAAAGGGCTTTCCCGCCACGTTACTTTCATTGACCCTTAAATGATCATTACTTTTGCAAACCATAGTTAAGTTATTTTCTGGTTTACACCTTCGATATTATGATTTATGACTGACTGAAAGCCGTTTTCTATTGAGTTCATATTGAACTAAAGTACCTATAGGGTGACATTTAAAAATACACAATAATTAATATTTACACGCGTTACCGATGACCCTACAGGAACTACCATCAATTACAGATCTATAATAACCATATCATATCTGTATCGTCTTATTTCCAATCCACAGATCGACGCATCGAAAATGTTAATAAAACCTCATAATTCGTCCCAACATGTCTGCTCGTACATAATTTATGTGGCAAAGCAACATGAGTTCCACCCATCATATTCTTTCGGTGGGCCTCCGCCAGGCCATAGACAATAAATTCAACTTAGCCCCATGGAAACTTATTATGTCCGGACATAAGTTCGGATGATATAGTAAGCAATAAATTGCTCGAATCGTGACATTGGAATCTATGACGGTCGAAGACAGGTAGAGTGAAGCCGGGATCCAAACACATAAAATTAAATTAGATACTTTTGTACTGGCCGCGTCCTAGAGGCAGCATTTATCTACTTTACTGGCCAGATATGGCTATATTGTTGATGCGCTGGCCTTTTTTCGACGGCGCATAAGTTAGAGAGTTTATGTGATGGAAGAATCCTGTTTCGGATTATCGGGTGGAATGATAGAGGCTGTCGCTGCTAGTTTTCTTTATAGACATGTTGGGTGGACAAATATCGTCTCGGTGATATAGTGCTATCGCTTGCTTTTATTGATATAGAGACTCATGTTAATAGGATCTTAGCATTTATACATTGTTTATTATTTGTTGTCCTGAAGCCAAAGATATTCGAGCGAAGTGAAAGGATAATATCTGAAGCGAAGGATCATCGCCATTTCTCAGGCTACCAAGTTGGACTACCGTCAAAACAGTCCAATCTGGGGCCCCATCATTACCGGGCCTCCATTACGCTCAGCCGTCTTCAAATCGGTTGGGTCGTGCATCAGATACCGCGTCGCCGCCACCGCCATCTATCGTCGCTGTGCGGATCTGAATCGGCTGCAAAAAGTCGATTGGGCGCGGAAAAAAGTCGTGTCTCTACTTACTTCTTTTCTTGCTTATTGGAGGAATCGGTTATGTTGGTCTAAAAGTATCTTATAGGTACTTATGTAACTTCAGGAAATATGCTGAAGTGAAAACAGCGTCGTATGATTGTTCCTATTTGCCCACTTTGATTACTTGAATGTCCTCAAAACTAACTAGTATGATAGACTTTATATGACATTGACAGTGGGTGATGTGTAGGATTTTTGCAACCCTGTTTTAAGAGCCCTTTTTCCCTGATCATGGATTAGAGGAACTAATTTGATGATGATTGTAGAAGCGATAAAGATTTTACATTTGGTATATTTATTGTGCATTAAGATACCTAATTGTATACGTAATGCACAAGAAACGTAACAGGGTACCATAAGCAAAGTAAAGCGCAAAACTGAGTCCGCCACTGAGGCTCGAAAAACGGAAGCTTAAATAACGGCAGCTCGAATGAACTGAAGCTCAAATAACGCTAGCTCGACTAGACTGTAGTTCGAATAACGCTAGCTCGTCTAGTCTGAAGCTCGAATAACGGAAGCTAGAATGAACTGAAGCTCGAATAACGCTAGCTCAAATTAACTGAAGCACGAATAACTCTCTGCCCCTAAGCCCAAGCAATTAGACTGACACCAAGCATGCCTTCTGCAGCAGCCTATTTCTTAGTCGTGCATCAGATAGGGCGCGCGCCGCCAGCGCCATCTATCGTCCCGTGGCAGATCTAAATAACGCGCGATCGCGCGGTGAAATCGCGCGTCGCTGGCGCTTGTTAACCAACAGGTAATTAATGTACCGCTCTCTTTTATCCCGCTCTGTCTCTGTGACTGTTGGGAATGGTTATGATTTTCTAAGTTGGCGTTTAGGCCAGTGATGTGCCTTTGTCGGCAATGTAAAGCTTTCTAGCTTTGCCTGGAACTTCTTTATTTCCTCGGACTTTGGAAAGGTTTAGGGTGTTTAGAAAATTCGACCCGAATTGGTGGGGGTTTAAATAAAATCTAATTATGCAGTTTTTCAAACCTTCCAAATCGATCTCATGGTCTAAAGCTGGGTACAGATTATTTGCAACACAACATGTATTGTAAGGTAATATGTAATGCAACATTTTTCATACATTTAGCGCGCGCAGTGCGCTCGCAAACACATTGAAATGTATGGAAAATGTTGCATGGTACGTTGCATTACATTTTGTGTTGCACGTAATCTGTACGCGGCTTACAAACAAATTTTCTGATCTCTTTAAATTTTAGACCCTCTGAGTTCTTCTACAAAAGTTAAACGATGGTAGTAAAACAAACAGATGAATCTAATATTAAATGAGCAAATCTTAAAAATATGTATTCAATGTAATACAGAAAGATTTTAATCTACAATTAATTGACCTCTTTAAAGATGGAGAAATCCTCAAGACACAGATTGCACTAACATCAATAATTACACAAGAAATCTACTCTACCTTTGACTCCATCCACTTTAACTAGGGACTAGTGACTAGGGTTACAGTTTATCGGCGTCGTCAGAAGTAGGCCTCCAAAAGGGCAATAGGTCTGACGCAACGGATTTCAATGCAATCTCAGGCGAAACTGTCGCTTAGTAAACTACACAGTTCATAATATTTAAACCTGTCATCCAAATGGCGTTGCGTCCGAGACAACGCGAAGTGACAGTCAAATGGCCAAGGCATTGCGAGTATTTGCGAGCCGCAGAATGCGCTTCTAGGGTTACCATTCATCCGGTTATGTCCAAACAATGTCTGGCCTTTAGGCCTTTCTTCCAGACTTTGCCAGGACTTATAGTCTTAGGCGGGAAATCATATTTAGAACGCGACCTAAAAGCGCACAAGGATGATTTTGGAAAAAAAAATCTTACTCAAATTAATTTGCAAAAAAAAAAAAAATATTGTGTATGGATTTTGCGCGTAATGGTAACCCTACCCTCGACTGATCCATAATGTCCTGTTTTTGCCCCCGCCTCCCCATAAATTATTCTAAAGCGGACCCTATTAGATATTCAGAGGTTAAAACGGAAAGCTGGTGCATTTTGCTAAAACATTCTTGTGCCTGATCGTATATCAATCGGCTCGATAGTGTAGTTTTGGTTCCAGGAAACAATGCGTGCGACTGCTGCAGCGCTACCTGTGTACTGCCGTGCTAAGAAGAAATTCGGCTAAGCGACAAAAGTGACTTTCGAGAAAAACGCAAAAACGTCGCGAAACTGAGTTTCTAAGTTATTTTCATAATTAGTTCAAGTTCATCAATTTTGTTTAGTAGAACATATTATTTAGCATCTATCTGCACTATTAACGTTAAAAAAAAGTTAATATGAGTATTTTAAAATATCAAATTTCAGGTTTTCCTTAGCAATTTAATTATTCTGTTTATATAAATACTACATTAAAAGACCGTTAAGTATACCTTAGCCGCTGTCTTGCGTATGATTTTTATAGTAAAATTATTAGCCTAAGAAGTTAAAGGCTAATCATAAGAAAAAAAACGGCAAAGTGACTTAGCCGCTGTTTAGCTTCTTATTTGATTTAAAAGTAGTTAAACTTTAAAACGTAATACAGCCGTTAAGTAACATAGCCGCCTTTTTTGTTAGTATTATATTTTTTAAATTAAAAGTTATGTGTAATTACTTAGTAAAAAGACGGTAAAGTACTCATCTATTACGGGAAACCGTCTTTTTACTTAGTAAAATGTCGTTAAATAACTAAGTTATTTGGAAATAATTGGGGCTAAAGCCAACTTTTAATGGAAGTTTAGACATAAAAAACTAATGACATATTTTTTTAAATCTTTTATTTATGCAAAATCATCAGTTCAATTGTAATCTGTAATAGATATCTACGCATCATCGTTGCGTTTTAGCAATCCTTAAACTAAAATAAAATTACTTACCAAGTTAAATCTTTTATGTTACTTGACAATTAAGTTTTCCAGATTTTGTGGAGCTCCAATAAGTCAGTGTATTTTTTGTTTTTATTACTTTCTTGTTTGTGTTCGTCTATCCCATTTTCTTCGTCCTCTTTTCCTTTGTAATTTTCGATATGCTGCTCTTTTTCTTTTTTTTCCGTTCAATTTTGTTTAATTTTCTTTTTCTTTGCTTAGAAGATTTTTTTTTTCTCATTTTCACTCAGTTTTTCTTTGATAGCAATAATTAAATCTTATTCACTTTAATTTTTGTTGTCATCTTGTTTTTATATTTCGTGCGACATTAATGCATTCTCTGAATCTAGACGTGCATTTTTTAAATCTATGGTATGTAGCCTGGCCAATATACTTTTTCCATTCTTAGTTTTTGGTTGCAATTTTTTTTCCTCCAAATTGTTCACAACTTTCGGCTCCACGAGCGGCACAGTTGATCTTTCTTTTACTTTGACGTGACGTTGAGGTTGTTGCGTCGACATTCTTGTGTTTGGCATAATTGCACCAAGTTTTTTCCTCGGTGCAATTTATACAAATCAAAACTCAAAAACAAATTTTTTACTCACTAAGTGGTCGTTATAACTTAGTTAAGGCGCGGGGCATAGTAAATCGCCCGCGCGCAAAAAAAATATGCACAAAATCGATTCCTGTAGGTATCAAATACAAGATACAAATCGAAAATGTTCACATATCAAACCCTAGAATTAGGTCAGACCTATCTAAAACAGCCAGTTTCGTGTTGACATCATAAACGTTTTGCTTGATAGATATTTTGCTTGAACGGCGCACTTTAAAAAAAAAAAATATCTTGCAATCTTTTATGGATATCAACATGAAACTGGCTGTGTTAGATAGGTCTCACCTAATTCTAGGGTTTGATATGTGAACATTTTCGATATTTTTATTGTATTTGATACAGGAATTGACTTTGTGCATTTTTCTTTGCGCGCGGGCTAATTCACGATGTCCAGCGCCTTAAGGCAAACATAACTTTAGTTAGGGCAAAGAAATATGTTTTAGTTTGAATGTGCAAGATTTTAGGTGCAAGGACCCTATTGGAAAAAAAATATAGCGACCTCAAGTCGATAGGCGTGTCGATAGGTTCCCAGTAGAAGGACAAAACTGGGTTTTCCTCGTTTTTCTCCTACAACCTGCAAATTGAAACTATAGAATTAGATTCAGAATAATATTCTTTGCTCTGTAGGAACTAGAAAAAAAACATCAAAAGGACAGACAGCATTAATAAATCGTAATCGGAACCTACAACTGGAAAATTATCGAGACACTACTGCGTTACAGATTAAGGCCCCTGTACACTCACAGCTAGCGACACAAAGTGGGTAGGTACTTTGAAAATAAACAAATTCGTAGGTACACGACAGGCGACAGCACGTACACGTTAACACTTTCGTTGCAAAGTCGCCCGTAACGTACGTAAATAGAGTGCACACGGGAATCGAACCTGGGTCCATTGTTGTACCTACTGGGCTACCACTACTTTGCCTAACTAGTAAGATTAAAATAATTAATTTATAATTTGAAGAGACAGGTACTAAGCCGCAATACAAACTTTACTTACATGAATGAAGTAAGTTTTAAGTAGGTAATACCCGTCTAGTTATTTTGTTCTGCTCGGCTTTTTACGCTTACTGTTAGAGATACCCTTCTTATTAAACCTACTGACTTACCGTATGTTAAGATTTGGCGCCAAAAAATGCGGTGCGCCGTATGCATGTGTAGGCGCGCTTCTCATGGTGTTACCACCCGTACTAATCGATCATGTTTCATTGTGCCCCTCTCCGCACCGCCGCACCGCCGCGGCGTCCCCCGCGATCCAGTGTCCCACCGGTCGAAGAAAATTACTTTGCCACTTTTTTACGTAGTATTGTGCTTTAGCCGTGTTCTGTTCAGCTTTAATAGTAAATATTTTACAATTATCATAAGTAAAAACACCGTGACCGTGTTTTTTGCAAGGACTTCGATTCATTAATACCACAGTAATAATAGGAAAAAAATACGCAAAAGTCACTTAGCGGTTTTTTTTCGTATGATTGTTGTTTTGCCGCTTTCTTGCTTATGATGTCATGTTTTGTATTAAATATTTTACTAAGTATTAAAAAAGTTTAAGCTGCTTAGCCGCGTTTTATGTAAGTATAAGTATTTTGCGGTTTTTTTCTGTAGTATAGCCTATAAAATATTATTAATAATACTAAGTAACATCATAGTTTAAGTAGTTTAACCTTGTTCTTGTCTAGTAATGTAAGATAACTACGTTTTTTCTTATGAAAACCCAAAAAACACTGCACTTAACCCCGAAAATGCTTAGCTTATCTCTCAAACGAATAACGATAAAAATATGATTCCAAGATGGGTCGATGCGGAATTGTCTGCTTATTACGCCCATGTTGATAACTCAAAAATGGCCATTTGTCGCTTAGCCGAATTTCTTCTTAGCACGGCAGTGTAGCGGTCGCCCGCGATTTGTGGCCGAGACGCGTGTGTGCGGCGCGCCTTACTCACTCTTACTTATCAGGCGTTTACTACTTACGCACTTGGCTTCAGCTGAGCCGAGCTTTTTGTAGCCGAGAATACAAATACAATACAATACAAATCACTTTATTGATGCCAACTTAAAAATAGAGCTTAATATGAAAGTAATATTTAATACTTAAACAATAAGTAATATTACAATGTAGAGTATGCTTTGGCATCAAAGGGAGCAGGCTCAGCATTAAGCTAAGCATGTAGGCAAAGCGCTGTTTTTCAGCAAGCCCCTATTTTAATCTTGAATCCCTTATAACGCACGAGACAACCATGCCACAAAATGCTGCCAGCCATCTGAGGACTGGACTTTTCATACGTGCGACCACCGACAACAATATTGTGGTGTCGCGAGTTTTCTGTCTGACCACCGACAACAATATTGTGGTGTCGCGAGTCCACTGTTGGGTATAGGCCTTTTCCCCCTCGCACCATCTCTCACGGTCCCTCGCCATCCGCATCCATGGACCCTCCGCCGTAATGACGATGTCATCCGACCAGGAGAAAGAAGGTGAAGGTGTTGAAGGTGTTTTATTAGAAAAATGTGCAGTGCTCACGAAAGTTTATGTTTAAAAAGGTGTTATAGTCTGCTAAAAAATCATGATTTTGAAGACGAGGAAGGAATCCTGCAGGAAGGGGCAGACCCTTTAATAAAATATTCATAACATTAATATGGACTGCAAAAAGAACGTCATACTTCACGCCTGACTTGATACTCAACAGTGCCCTTGGCTTAACTTCTACAGGTGAAACCAAACACGATTAAGCCTTTCGACACAGAAGAAAATATATTTTTCAGACGTGCACACGCGTGGCAAGCAAGACCAGTGGATCATTTGAAGTCATTTCATAAAACTGACAAAGACAATTTAGTAAAAAACGACAGCAAGGCAGAGTGCACACTTTGGTTGTAAAGTCGTCCGTAACTTAACCGAGTAGCGTGCTAGCGTGTAAGAGTCGACGTGCTGTCATGTGTACATTGCGTAACCGATTAAGCATTAGAAACTTACAAAAAAAGGGTTTGGTTAAAAACCGACTACTCAGTGTACACACCACAGTACGTAGACGCTTACACTTTCTTTGCAAGTCGCCCGTAACGTAAGTAAATAGAGTGCACGCATGTATGCGTCTACGAGCTGTCGTATGTACATCGAATTGTCATAATAAACTATGAATATTGTAGTGCTATGAAATAGCCCACAGGTGTTCGTTCGCGCGGTCTAAACGCACTTTTAACCCGCACACATCCACCACATTGAATGATATCGTCGAAATAAATCTCAGCGCGAGGTAAGGCACGGGATGGCCTTTGTTTTGAATTTCTAAGTAGTAGTGTGGCTGCTGCCGTGATATATAATCCTGTCGATTGAAGTCCAAGAGTCTTCAGACTCTGATTTATGGAGCTACCCTTTGAGTGGCACATGCTGATGCAAACAAAGCCTTTGGGAATTCCACCATTTCTGACATAGAATAACATGTTACATACAACATAGAAGATTAACAAGAGACTCAATTTTCGAATTTTGACAAATTGGTCACAAATAAGACTTTGGTAAGCGTTTTCTCAGTTGGTGATATCAAACCTTAGGAAAAATTTAGGAAAAAATCCTTACTGAAGTCCATGATGACAATTAAATTCTACCTGTATAGTGTATGAGCACAATGACTCAAACAGAATGCACAGCTCACCGCGATTTTCGCTCACAGCCTAGTTGGTTGGACTGGCCGTTCTTAATCGATTGGCAAAGTTAAGCAACAACGGCCGCGATCAGTCCAAGGATGGATGACCGCTAGTGGCAATAATATCTGAGCGCTTCCGTGCTTCTGAAGGCACGGTAAACCGATGGTCCCGGTTGTTGTTGATTTAAAGCAACCGTTAAGCCATGTCAGAGGCCCTTCGGGCGGCCTAAAAACTCTGACACCAGGGGTGGCCACTACCTCAAAGGCTCAAACGATTACTTACACTACCGCCATTATTTTGCGTCCACATGTCCGCAAATTTCTTCACAACAACACTAGTTTCGCCAGAAAGCCCTGCCGGGGCCTGAGTCTGTAACGCAATGGTGCCAAAATGGGCTCCCAGTTGGCAGCTTCAATTACGATTAAATGCTGTCCCTTTATTTTTTTTTTGTTCAGCAAAGAATATTCTAATTCTAGAGTTCGCTGGTTGTAGTAGAAAATTGGAGAAACCCCGTTTTGTCCTTCTACTGGGACGCCATCGATACGGTACTGCATTACAGACTTTAGCCCCCGGAATCAAACGATACATATCGACGTAGTAAACCATTCACAGATAGAGCCTGAGAGACGCACAGCGATGGAATCACGACGTTCGGGCGCGAGATAGCCACGAGCTTTCATATTACTGAAGCGTTGTTGATTGCAGTTTAGAATATTTCGCCAAAGAAAAAGGTTTGCAGTACAAAGCTACTACTAAAGACCTACCAAACGGATGGTTTCACGGGAAAAAAAGTCGCGGGGACCTAAATTAGTAACGCGCGTTTCCATTCACTTCACACGAGCGCTTTTTCGGCGAAAAGCTTCTTCATAGAGAATTCGGAACCCAAAGTTTTTTGTTCGAAAGTCCTTTATTGGCTTAATCTTATCTTTAGACAATATTGAGAAACTAATTTCAATATTTTTTATTTTGGTTCAGTAGTTTGGATTTTACAACGTTTCAAAGATACGGTTTTATGACGTCACGCGACGGTTTGCATACTGTTGGCGGTCATAGGAACAAAACATTTTAGGGCATAAAAACAAAACTACTGGACCAAAATAAAAAATATTTAAATTAGTTTCTCAATATTGTCTAAAGATAAGATTAAGCCAATAACGGACTTTCGAACAAAAAACTTTGGGTACCGAATTGAGCTCGCTTACAGTTTTTCAGTTTTAAAAAACGAATATCTGAGCGCTTCTGGCTTCGGAAGGCACGCTTAACCATTGGTTCCGGTTGTAGTTGATTAATACCAATCGTTGAGCCATGTCAGAGCCATATGTGTCGTAGTCAGGACCACAGATGGGGTAAAAGGGTACTGGAGTGGAGACCCAGAACAGGTCGTAGAAATGTGGGCAGGCAACCGATGAGATGGACCGACGACCTGGTCAAAGTGGCAGGGAAAGATTGGATGAGAAAACCCCAAGACCGTAAAGAATGGAGTGTAATGGAAGAGACCTACACTCAGCATTGGGTTATAGGTTGAAGAAGAAGAAGAAGAGCCATGTCAGATGCCCTTTGGGGGGCCTAAAAAGCAGGGGCACTACCTCATACGATTACCTACCTACCTAGGGTTAAAAAGCAGTCAGATTGGAGTGGCCGTTCTACGTCTTCCTACAGCTACCGCAATAATGATTGGTTGCTAAGAACATTACGCCAAGATTTATGTTTAATGATTATTGGAATAGTTTGCGAGGTACCAAGGGGGTATTAATAATAAAATATACTTTTATTGCCAACCTAGAAGGTGCTAAAGTCAAGTAATCTTGTCGAGAGTGGTTTGTATTCTGTTTTGACATTGAAAGGAGACGGTAGAGATCGTTTTCTTTCTTGCTGCTTAGATTTTAATTTTTGAACCTACCTACAGAATTTTCTGTCTGTGTCTACCCCTTCAAAGATAATAAATATGAAAAGGATCTTAAATATGGTGCACTACAAAGTTCTCTATTCATTATCTATTAAGTGTGAGTGGAGATGCCACTAAACGCTGTATAAATCATCTATCCTAGAAGCAAAGTCCTCTATGTATCTATCTAAGATCAAGTCCACCTAAAAGGAAGGCTCTCAGCAGTGACCAGGCGACGCAGTTCCCGTGTCCACGCCGACGCGACAACTTTCCAACATGTTCGATTAAATACACCCTTGATCTAGTCACCAACTGAATTACAATAGAAGCAGAGCTCTCGTCTTTTAGTGGATTGAACTAGAATCATGAAATGATAGAATGATACGATAAAAAAAAACCCGACGGCCAAAATATGAAAGCAACATGTTGAAAATAATGTAAACATTTAACATACAAATAATCTGCTAAAAGCGCAGTTCTTTCGCCTAATCGGACAAGATTTGAGGCAGCAGAAGAAATTATTATAAATTAATAATCTCGTTCTAGTGATGAAAACAGAGATTAAGAAAAAATTAATGCACATAAAAAAAACTGTATTGTGAGAGCCCTATATCTGTTTGTTTTTTATGGAACTGAGCGAACGGTCAGCCACAGTCACAGATACCCCATGGCTGTTCTTACTGCGCGCGGCATAAGGGCGCAAATCGAACCAAAAGGGGTATCCTAGCGTGTGGACGACTGTACAAGCATACAAGTTGCCACGTCATAGTGCGGATATAACAGCTAGTTGCGCTGCCGCATGCCGCAACCATATGCGGTAAAGTGTGAAGGGAGCTTTGCACTAACTAAAATGCGCTGATGTTTTCAGAACTCAAACTCTGCACAAGATATCCTTCTGTACAGTTAGCATTTTGTGACCCCAGGAGTCCGCAAAGGAATTCATTAGGGGCTCTAATTAATTATACAGACATGCGCTTTACCTTAAGAGGTACAAAGAAAGTGGAGGCTTGGGTTTCAAGACGGTTTGTGTATCACGATTTTGTGTTTGCCCTTTTAAAACTAGTTGTTCAGTATACTGGGCCTCTATGGGAAACATCGTGAGGAAACCTGAGATTTGATGGTGGCAATTAATGGCAATGGTGTGAAGGAAACCTGAATTACGACATACCTTGGATAGGAATGAATATCCGGTAAATACTCGTAAGGTTTGAAAAATAACTTACCTATAGTCTGTCACCGTCTTTTCACCGTCATTTAAAACTTACCTGTAACAAATTACAAAAAAATACTTTAATTAATTCTCTTCTTTCATTCTCTAATTACCTGACCTATCTAGTTACTGCGGCCTAGCCGAATTGTCATTTACATAGTCAATTTACGTCGAGGCAAACAATTTCCCAAGAAAACGTACCGGAGAGCCGTTGCTTAATTACACGACACGTGAATAATATAAGTGAGCGGGTGTCAGAAGTGTCACGTGGCGTGTCACTGTCACGCGTGACGTCAGAGGCGAGACGTGTGACATGCGTGACATGTCGAACGGGACGGACGGGACGATACGAGTGTGTGCTTCCGTAACTCGGTTATGTCTTGCCGTCGAATGTTATTTGATGTTTTGTGTCAGATAACCTTAAGGGTGGAAGATAGCAGCGTGGCGGGAAATTCAAAATTTTCACAATTATTTACTATTTGTAGCTAAACTGAGCTATTTTTGTTCAGCGATTTTTCGTTCGCGGAAATAACATAGTATTTGTTTAATTATGGTAAACAACAGAACAACAATAATTCAGCCGATTATGTGTTCTGGTCTACGACAAGTTTTTTGGGCAGTGCCACTGCTTTGTAGACCAGAACACATAATCGGCATAATCGGTTGTTCTGTTGTTTACAATAATAAAAAGAATACTGTTTTATTGCCGCGAATGAAAAATAGCTGAACAAAAATAGCTCAATTTAGCTACAAAATGTAAAAAACTGAAAATTTTGAATTTCCCGCCACGTTGTGGTGGTGGATTTGATGTTTCGTGTCGGTAAGAGTTGACTGCAACAGGCATTTCCTTGAAGACATCTTCTACGATAACCTTAGGCTGAGATAGTGGCAACCCCTAGTGACAAAGTTTTTAGGCCTTCCAAAGGGCCTCAGATAAATCAACAACAACTGACACCAACAAGCACGGAAGCGCTCAGATATTATTACTACACTAGGCGGTCACCAACGGTGAAGGAAAACATCGTGAGGAAACCCGCGGCTTAGTTGGCTCCACACGTATATGACTTTGTCTTTCCTGTGGGCTAGGCCGACTAAGCTGTCAGGATGGGGTGCTGGGCAAGCCTACTCCATCTAAAAACAATGTCCCAGGCACTGCAGCACCGAGTGGTCTCTTCACCCATCTAGGTGAAGGTACCACTGGACGCTGTATAAATCATCTCATTACGTAGATGCAAAGGCCTTAGTTTTTAGGCGGTCACCCGAAAGAAAGTAAGCAATCTTTGATAGCTGCAACTGTGACAATACCTAGAAAACTACAATAGAGTAGGTGGAATTAAATAAAAAAGAAAGACGTGAGCCAATCTTCATTTAGAAAGATGACAATATTGTTGAAGGTAAAGTTTCTTATTATTATAAAATTTTCTGTTTTGAAGAAAAACTTAGCATCTAAATACAGAAAACCCTATTCGTGTATGAACTTAACTAACGCCAAGTCTCATTCTAGAAACTAAACTTGCCGCCTTTGAAACTATGGTGACCTCCAGTTTCCTAGTAGTAATTTGACTGTAGGGTCACCGGGAAATTTTTAATTTTGAGAAACGTCTTAAGGTGCTGTAAACACAAAAGTTGAAGGTACAGATAGTGGGTTCGGGTACCCCACGCTACCTTTTTACAGTGAGACTGAAGGAAAATTAATATACCGCTTTAATTTCTATGTATGATGATGGTGATGAAATAGTTATCATCTACGATCGTCATTCAATTGCAAGCTAATGTCAAATTCAAAGTCAAATATTTTTATGCAATAAACAAATTATTTACATTGATAACCATAATAGCTAATGCATTTCAAAAGTTAAATTTGAAAGACCTGATCACCTCAGAACAAAATCTGATCTGAGGGCCTGACCTTCCTTGTCATAATTACTTTCAGCTGGCATAGATTACTATAGCAGGGTTTAATGCCTGTCTATCTCACACTACAAAGATCAATAGAGCAAAAAAGAACTCCGTAATCGACTTCGATCATATTCGATGCTGGTAGGTAGGTAATCGTATGAAGTGGAGTCCACCCCTGGTGTCAGAGTTTTTAGGCCGCCCAAAGGGCCTCTGACATGGCTTAGCGATTGTTATTAATCAACAACAACCGGGACCAACGGTTTAACGTGCCTTCCGAAGTGCTCAGATATTATGCTGGTGTGCAACATCCTTCTACTAAAGGTCTCAAGTTTGTGGAAGTGGTGATTCCATACCCTTCAAATGTGGGTGCTAGAACAGAAGCGGCCAAGAATTGCCCCGCCGCATTAGCATGGGAATGTGACGGTGCAAAATGCAACGCTGCAGTCGCCGGGAAACTTGCATGTAGAGTAGAAGTATATTATGTATACAGTCGGCCACACGCTAGGATACCCCTTTTTGTTCGATTGGCGCCCTTATGCCGCGCGCGGTAAGTGCTGCCATGGGGTATCTCTGACTGTGGCCGACCGTACTTGGGGAAGCTGCCAGTGGCTTCATTGTTTCGGAGGACCTCGGCCTGACCTTTGAGTTTCAGAATTCATTGAAAAGTATGTGCAAATTTATTGAAGTTTTTCCTTGGTTTTAAGCAAATCGATGCTTTCTTACATCAGCAGAAATTACAGTGCATTCGCTGTCAGCAAAAATCGTCGCTAGAGAATAGTACAGTCGGCCACACGCTAGGATACCCCTTTTTGTTCGATTGACGTCCTTATGTCGCGCGCGGTAAGAGCTGCCATGGGGTATCTGTGACTGTGGTCGACCGTACGTGTAACATTGTTCTAATTAGAGAAATAAACCCGCGTAGCCCATACAAACATTGTAATTTTTGGATCTCGCACAAGCGCCCCTAGCGACAAATCTGGGCGTCTCAATGGTAGAGCGCTGACTATGGTTAAGATGAAATACAAAACACAGTTAAACCTCGCGTTGAGAAATCGCAGGAGCGTTTTTTGCTAAAAACGCTTCCAAAAAAAAGATATGATTCTTTTTCCATTGGCGGCTCTAGTTGTGAGACGTATTGAGTCTTAACCAGAGGTTGAGGTTCCTTCAAGTCAATCTATCGGGTAGTACCTATCAAGATACAAGTAGTGGCGAGTGTACAAGCAATAATAACGCGTGAGGAATAACGGGCAGGCCGTGGTAAATCACGTCCGAGGTTCACAAGTTGCCGCGAAAATTACCGCGCGGTCCGACCGCGGCCGCCCGCCGCAGGATACGCAAGGTGGGTGAGTAAACATAGGCGATAGAGTGGCACCGGGTTCGATTCCCACAGATGGGGAATATACAGCGCAATTTTTAAATAGCTTTTAACCTGAAACACGTCAACTCGCTGACTATGAAGGAAAACATCGTGAGAAAACCTGAGCGTATGAGACATTATACCCTCAACGCAAAAATCGCCAACCCGCATTGAGCACGCGTGGTGATTAAGCTCGAACTCTCTCTGAGAGAAGGCTTTTGCCCAGCAAGTGGGACCTGTACAATTGTACAGGCTACATCTTACTTTTTTTATATTCAACGACACGCTAGGATACTCCTTTTTTTTTCGATAAATGCACTTATGCCGCGCGCGATTGAGCTCATCATCATCATCATCATCAGCCTGATGAAACCCACCGCTCACGATCCTGTGCCAGACGTATTCTGCTTTCCGGCTACTTGGGCTATGTCAGCGGACAATCTGGCTGGTGGTCTGCCAACCGATCTCTTCCCCTCTCGCGGTAGCCATTCCACAATGGACTTCTATGAGAGAAGGGCTTTGCCCAGCTAGTGGGACATGTACACACGACAGCACGTCGACCCTTACACGCTTGCACTCTACTCGGTTACATTTCGGGCGACTTTACAACCAAAGTGTACAATTCTGACGTGCTGTCGTGTGTACCATTGTACAGGCGATATCTTATGTTTTTTCTTACACATTCTTCATTAAATTTATCTCGTTAAGGGTGGACGATAGCAACGTGGCGGGAAATTCAATATTTTCACAGTTTTTTTTTACATTTTGTAGCTAAACTGAGCTATTTTTGTTCAGCGATTTTTCGTTCGCGGCAATAACATCGTATTCTTTTCATTATTGTTAACAACAAAACAAAAATAATTCAGCCGATTATGTGTTCTGGTCTACGAAGCAGTGGCACTGCCCAAAAAACTTGTCGTAGACCAGAATTTCCCGCCACGCTGCTTTCTTCCAGCCTTAAGTGGCTACCATTTTGCTCTTTCAGTATCTCCCACCCTCGCATATCCTGCGCTACCAACCAGCCGCTTAGGCAATGATTTGTGGCGATCGCTCGTCACTCGCGCGATATCGACTATCTGGTAATCTCTCACTCGGACCAACGAATGGCGGGATTCAAGACTGAACTGTTGATTGCACCAGAAGAGTTATGTGCCTTTTGGATTAGGCCTGCGAGTGGTTGCGGAACAAAAACTTTACGGCTTCTTGTCTCGTCTCAATCAATATGGGCTTCAAGTCATTTTATAGGATCGGATGAAAGTGAGAAAGGGCCGTTTTCATTGTAATCGCTTAATAACTTCTAATTAAAAATGTAAAATACTGTCTATCCACCCGATCCGCCTAGTGGACGCCAGGCTTAAGCGTACTGAAAGCAATTGCGGATTTCAGGCATTTTGGGACAAAGACAAATTAAAATACAGGCACAATGACATCAAGGCGTTCTTTGTTTCACCATCTCAAGCCCAGGTTACCTCGGCGCAGAAGTCAATAAACGTGGCGCAAAAGTTACAATCTTGAAAAAAACCTGCAAGCTTCAGAACGTTTCCATTCTCCCCGAACAAGCGAGCAATACCAACCCCCCGGGTTTATCTTTATTATTAGTCTGCCGGCTGAAATTATGACGACTGCAAAACGTCTATCGCCATCCCTGTCCGCCGCGGCCACCTGTCTCGCTCCCCCGCTTTATGCAAGTCAGAAAGTGGATAGGGGCAGAAGGCTGGTTTTCCGTCCTTGAGAATATGTTAAGACTTTTCTCAGAAATACTGAAACTACCGCCGCTGTGCCTTCCTGAGGTTTTGCCAGTTCGGGATAGGATTATCGGAACAATGATCAGTTTCGCTTCAATTCGAAGACTGATTCAAAGAAATAAGAGAGTGTCCTTCTGAGACACGCGAAAACTTTTGGCGTGATCGATCAAAATATCGAATACTTAGGTCCTGTCATACTCGCTAACTGTGAAGGACAACATGGTGAGGAAACCCGCGGCTTAGTTGGCTCCACACTAGTCCACACGTAGGTATTGACTTGTCTTTTCTGTGGGCTAGGCCGACTAAGTTGTCGGGATAGAACAGGTGCTGGGCCAGCCTACTCCATCTAAAACAATGTCTCAGGCACTGCAGCGGCAATTGGTCACTTCACACATATAGTGTGAGTGAAGATGCCACTGGACGCTGTATAAATCATCTCATTACGTAGCTGCAAAGGCCTTAGTAGTAGCATATGTAAGGTTTGGTGCAGGCTGGGACGACACTCTAAAAGACGAAAGGACCTTTTAAAACTCTTATAAAAATCTCCCGTATTACATGCCTCATATCGAACCTTCAGGCACTGCAGCGTCCGAGTGGTCACTTTACCCTTCTAGTGTGAGTGAAGGTGCCACTGGACGCTGTATAAATCATCTCATTACGTAGACGCAAGAGCCTAGCATCGAACCTTCTGTAGTATTCAACGTCTTTATGCAACCCGAGTGCAGTGATTCCCAACCAATGGACGAACTGGGAGTCAGGAGTTGCTTTATCAGACCGCTGGCGAGCCAAACTTTGAGGACAGTAGTTAGGTTCTATCTTTAAGGTTACGAGTCCTGAAGGGGCTGCTTGTAGCAGAGTTGTTGTAATTTTTCAGCGGGTTACTTTGTCGCGGGTTGAAGGTACACTGAGGCTTAAAATTTCCTTTTTGGAATTCGAAGGAATTATATCGAGCGCTATGTAGCTTTGTCTCAGAAGTAATCTTTAGTAGTGATTGGATACGCGTGATACAGAAATGTCTAGTCTTAGAGGGCCAATTTTTCCACCAGTATGTACAAATAAACTTTATTGCTGAAATCTATAACCCTCCTTTTAGGTTTCATCGTAGTCAGTTTGAAAGAAAATCATACATACATACGCGACATATTTTTTATTCGAAACGAAGTTTTTTCAGGCATTTTTTGCTATTTAACAACTAATTTTTTTATGTTTTCTATCCATTCATAGACCTGGCCGCCCAAAAACATGGCGCAAAAATCTCTCAGCATGGTTCAACACGAGCCACAGAACAGACAGAACTCTTCCGAGACGTAACGTCACGGGCCCAAGTGGCTATAAATGATAGGAGATGGCACCCAAAGAAGATCTATTTCTTTACGTTATGTCCGTTTTCAGCAACCTCAGCTAAAGGTTACATAATGATGGGCAAATACATAATGGAGGGAAAATGAAGGCTAGGAAGGAGGAAAATGACATGGCTGTATGTATAATATCAAGGAATGGACCGGCATCAAAACCGTGGAACAATTATTCAGGACAGCCATGAACAGTGAGCGGTGCAGGGAGCTAACTGTCAACCTCCAGTGATGGACAGCCACTTCAAGAAGAACTAAAGGCACGAACTTGACTTTACCCTCCCCACATACATCTCAGCTAACCATGCCTTTCAAGAAGCGTCGTAATCCTTCCGGGCCGTACATCACAACAGCGGCGGCCAGCGCCCGTTTATCACGACTCGACGCCGCGACTTGCGATTATTCGCCGCGATCGGTTACTTAATCAGCCGCAGATTAGATGGGCCGGCGTCGTGGCAAGGCAGGGCAGTAGGTTCGCTGTTAGTGCTAGGAGCATAAAATCTGCCAAAAAACTACTTAGTAGTTTGGCGGAATTACTGTATTATGTTAAGTTTTTTGGCCTAAATAAACATTTACTTACTTACTTACTTAGGTGACTGCTTCTGCGTTTGGAACTCTACAGTCACTAACCCCTCGCGATAAAACTCGACACAGGTCACGAAAATTTAACGAGACAGATGTCACAAACCACAAGTTCTGGGTGGTATTCTAGAAAGCTACTTAAACTCAGTTTAAACAGAGTTCAGACTGTCGATAAAGAAGTGCATGTTTTGATATGAAGGGAGGGATATTCAAATCAAAACATGCACTGTTTTATCGACAGTCGATACTACTAAACTCTACTTAAACTGAGTTTAAGCAGAGTTCAAGGAGCTTTCTAGTTTGAACTGAGTTTAAACAGACTTTAAGTAGTGTTCTAGTTTGAACTGAGTTTAAATAGCGTTCTAGAATACCACCCTTAGTCGACCTAGCCCACAGGAAAGACAAATCAATACGTGTGGAGCCAACTAATCCGCAGGTTTCCGCATGTTTTCCTTCACCGTTTACGAGTGGTTTTGATTCTTCAAATTAACAAATGTACGTACCTAACTTTGAAAAGAAACAAAGTCACAGGTACATTCCTGCGCCAGGAATTGAATTTGGGTCTCTCGCTTCCGAGTCCAATGTTGTACACACGACAGCACGTCGACCTTTACACGCTAGCACTCTACTCGGTTGCGTTACGGGCGACTTTTCAACAAAAGTGTACAGTCTGACGTGCTGTCGTGTGTACCATTAGGCCACCACCGCTCAAAACCGGAAGGGCTCTACTGCCCTGTCTTTACCATACCATCGCCTAGCGTAAGAGTAATAAGCCACTTTGCTTGTGATATGACTAATAAGAGTGCGGGGCTCGGTGCGATTGGATCGTCTGGAGTCTGGACTGGAGTTTAGACGCTTTCTTATTATACTACGAGTACTCTACAAATCAAATTCGATAGCGGAACTTTAATAAGGCTGTCTACTGATCACTATAAAAAACTTGTACCTACTAGGTGGCAAAAATGGAGCGAAAAAAATATCAGAATCTAAACCTTACACTAGATGGCGCCCCATCGTCCGTAAGACGAGTTTCAATAAGGTTAGAAAATTCGCAAAGACAGTACTTGACTTGGTAGCTCAATTGGTAGAGCGGCCTGCACGGAATGCAAGAAGGTTGCGGGTTCAAATCCTGTCCCGAGCGAATTTTTTAACTTTATAAAAATCTTTATCTAAACCTTAGATTCTATAAATAGTTAAGCCTAACGCATCCAAAAAGAAAATTTTTTTTTTTAACTCGACGTTTTCCCAGCCGCCCGCCCCTAACTCCTAAACGCCAAAAAGGTATTTAAATTCCCAGTAAAAGACATCGTCACGTATTAATTTGAAATTTCCATACAATTATTGACGTTATCTCAACCCCTGGCTAACCCTGGTTGACGCAAGTCTTCCGAACTCAACGTTTTCCCAGCCGCCCGCCCCTAACTCATAAACGCCAAAATGGTATTTAAATTCCCAGGAAAAGACATCGTCACGTATTAATTTGAAATTTCCATACAATTATTGACGTTAACTCAACCCCTGGCTAACCCTGGTTGACGCAAGTCTTCCGAACTCATCGTTTTCCCAGCCGCCCGCTCCTAACTCCTAAACGCCAAAATGGTATTTAAATTCCCAGGAAAAGACATCGTCACGTAAACGCCGGGGCTTCCCCCGCGGGCGGCGTGTCTGAAATATTGTAAATTGAAGTCGGCGACCCGCGGGACCGGCTGCAGGCCTGACAGATCGCTGCACCGCGTTTGAGGAGGGAAAACGACAAGTTTTCGAACTTTCAGGTACCTATATACAACGTGATACAAAACATCCTTACTCTTTTTTACGTGGTATAAACTACTGGTCAACAGGATGTTAATTCTGCAAAAAAAAAAAATTAAAATTTTTTTTTATTTTATAACCTGAAATAAAAAAAAGTCATAACTTTTTTGTTTTTGGTATTAGCCAATTAAAAAAAATGTGTAGGTGCATTTGCATAGCTTTGAGTTGTTAAAACATTTTGAAATGCGATAAAAACAATATTTAATTTTTTTTTTCTCCCGCCACAGTGTTTACATTTTATTAATTTAAAAATCAACGGAACGTCCTAAAGCAAAAAAAAGGGTTTTTTGTTGTGATCCCTATCACCGGGGGTGCTCTTACACGGTAAAAAGAGTTAGGTACTTTTGTGTCACCTTGTATAACACACAACCATTTATTTGTATCGTTATTTGTGTCACCTTGTATAACACACAACCATACGTTGTCGTTTCCGAATCCAATGTTCTTAGGCCACCACTGCTCTACATTGGACTCGGAAGCGAGAGACCCAGGTTCGATTTCCGGTGGTGGCAGTACCTATATGACTTTGTTTCTTTTCAAAGTTACGTACATTTTTGAATTTTAAGTGTAACAAAACCACTCGCTAACGGTGAAGGAAAAACATCGTGAGGAAACCCGCGACTTAGTTGGCTTCTCAGTATTGACTCGTCTTTCCTGTGGGCTAGGCTGACTAAGCTGCCAGGATGGTATAGGTGCTGGGCAAGCCTACTCCGTCATTGTCAATAGGAAGCAATTCGGAACGCAAAGTTTTTTGTTCGAAAGTCCGTTATTGGCTTAATCTTATCTTTAGACAATATTGAGAAACTAATTTAAATATTTTTTATTTTGGTCCATTAGTTTTGTTTTTATGCGCTAAAATGTTTTGTTCCTATGACCGCCAACAGTATGCAGACCGTCGCGTGACGTCATAAAACCGTATCTTTGAAACGTTGTAAAATCCAAACTACTGAACCAAAATAAAAAATATTGAAATTAGTTTCTCAATATTGTCTAAAGATAAGATTAAGCCAATAACGGACTTTCGAACAAAAAACTTTGCCTTCCGAATTAAATGAAGATCAAAATACAACACTAAAGTCACTGTTATTAAACTTCGAAAAGAAACCAGAAGTGTACTAGGGATTAGGAATCTCTTTTTCGATAGTTGCCTCCCCTCGATCCCTTCAGGCCGTTGTTTATGTTCCAGGAGTTATTTGCGAAGTTTTTGAGCTCGTGGCCTAAGGATAATTGGAAAAGGATGGCAATATTGACTGGCCCGGTTTCTGAATTGAGAATTTTACTGAGTAAATACTTAAGTATCGTTGTGTCACGTTCTTTTGTGAGAGATCTGCAGAGAGCCAGAGACAGAACGATACTTAGGGTGGTATTCTAGAACGCTACTTAAACTCAGTTCAAACTAGAACGCTACTTAAGCTCTGTTTAAACTCAGTTCAAACTAGAACGCTCCTTGAACTCTGTTTAAACTCAGTTTAAGTAGAGTTTAGTAGTGTCGACTGTCGATAAAACAGTGCATGTTTTGATTTGAATATCCCTCCCTTCATATCAAAACATGCACTGTTTTATCGACAGTCTGAACTCTGTTTAAACTGAGTTTAAGTAGCGTTCTAGAATACCACCCACGTATTGGCTTAGTGAATTTCTCATTCAGAAATCGGCAGTCTGTATTTAAAGTTTCCTTTGATTTTAGGTTCGACCCACGTCTTTAACTAAGTAATTATGTCTACATTCCATGTCATAATGTCTACATTAAAAAATAATGTAACTATTTGCACTAAATTAATGTTTTTTTCGAGATTTCAGGTGCTAAATAAAGCGTGCGGCTGATAAACGTTTTGCCTCAATGTTTTTGTTTGCCGAGTTACGAATTTAAGAATAACGAACGAACCTAATATAAATCTAATTTCAATCATAACTTTTATACATTTGACTTTTCAGCTTATAATTTACTAGCTTTTGCCCGCGACTTCGTCCGCGCAGACTTAGTTTTTTCCCCCGAAATCACAATAAAAATAGTCCATAGCACTCAGCGACAACGTAGCTTCCCATTAGTGAAACAATTTTTAAAATCGGATTAGTAGGTAGTTTTGGAGATTATAACCCGTGTCATTAAAGAAAACATTTAGGATGGACATCAAAACACTCGCCCTCTCGCTCTAATTAATACAGTCAAAGCGAGACAACGCTAGGTTTTTAACTCCGTCTTAACCCTTTCACGCACAAAATCGAATGGGAAGTTATTGTAGCAGTTTTAGTGAATCAATAGATTCATTTTGGTCTTATTTTACTATACTTATCATAAAAACTATAAAAAGTAAGGTAGTTTTTTTGGAAATCCTTGGGACAGCCGTGTCCCAATATGCGCCAAGTGACGCAATTTTTAGTCAATGTTATCTTCGTAAAATACGAAATATTTGAGAATACTGAGGTAATTTAAAATAAAAACCAGTGTTATTTGTATAATATTATGTATATTATAGATGAAAGTGGGCAAAACAGTTGCTATCTGTAGTAAAACATAGGTGAACTTTGCATGTTTCACAAATGTTATGGGTGCAATTCTTCACCCGAGCACAATTCGCTGACATGTATTGTATGTATGTGAGTGGGTATGTATGTATTTATGTGGATATGTATGTATGTGGGTCTGTCCGTTCTTATGTTCCCACCTACGACCTGAACGGCTGAACCAATTTGAACCAATTGTCACAAAAATTAAAGTTTCTCCTTATCTCTTCGATTCTTGAGAGATTTATCTAGGTAAAGAACACTCATGTATGGTTAACTGGACCTGTACCACCCCAAACTATGCCATTTACGGCAACCTATGGCAGTTCATGCCAACAAAGACCATAATTTCTTGCAGATCATTGTGGATACTGACCCATTGGCTTACTGCCAATCATAATGGTTGGGGTGATGTAGCTGAGATCGATTCATGTGGCGAAGGGGCAGTTTCCGGAACACTAATAAATTCTATGATGACTTCCGTAGATCCTGCATTTATGTCTTGTTCGATGAATTTGACGATGATGGACGATGAAGCTTGATCTTCACTGTCCAATAAGTACCAGGGCATTTTCATAGTTACTGGAATCAGCCTCTTTAACTTCGCAGTCTTTCAAATAAAACAGCCTTGTTACTTTTTGAGCCTAAAACAGTGAAAAAGTTCAGGAAACTAGTAGCAAAGTACATAAAAATCCATAAAATACATACTTGAAAAGAATAATGTCAGTTGACCTTTGACGCATATTGGGACATTTACGTCCCCTGCACAAAATTGTACGTTTTAGCCACTTTATCTTTATTTATTATAGAAAACAACAATAAAACATAAATATTAACTTACCATTGTAATACAATTTATCACTGAACAACGATAAAAATAACGGAAACATAACTTAGTTTATTGTTGAAAATATTGCAAAGAAGCGCGCAGAAATACCAAACTTCAATGTTAATTTTTTTTATAAAAATTTTCTCGCTGTGCTTTTTTTACCACACATAATAAAAGTTGCATTCATAAACTAGCGTTTGGAGTGCCACTTACAGAGATTTTTTTTATAATTAAGAGGAAAAAGTATCGATAATAATCAGGGACACTGCTGTCCCATTTACGTCAAAGGGATGTTTTCTTGACACGGGTTATAATCTCCAAAACTACCTACTAATCCGATTTTAAAAATTGTTTCACTAATGGGAAGCTACGTTGTCGCTGAGTGCTATGGGCTATTTTTATTGTGATACCCTACATACATACATACTTACAAACTTTTCCTCTTTATAATATTAGTGTAAATTAGTGTAGATTTATTGAGAACTGATAAAAATATATGAGCATGAGTTTGATTTTGAAAAATTCAAACTCCTCAAGTAACCCAGTAGTCTCTCCCCACTCAGCCTATCCCTCAGGCAGCAACTCAAGCCCAAAACACATATCACGTCTCGAGCCCAACCACATTGTCCCATCTCGGCGCCGACGATGATGATTTGTGGTTCCTCGGCCTGCGTGTGACGTCACGATTGTCTCGACCGTGTCCGGAACAGTGGTCGTAGAGTCGTAGTCGTAGACTGATGCGTTCTGTGCGCCCTTTGCTTTGATCGGACAGAGGCCTGAGTCTGTAACGCAATGGTGCCAAAATGGGCTCCCAGTTGGCTTCAATTACGTGGAATAGGCTGTAACTGTAACTATCTTTTAGTTTGGAGGCGTGCTTCCCGCTCCTCCTACCAGGGGCCTTAGCCTATAACGCAATGGTGCCAAAATAGCCTCCCAGTTGACAGCTTCAATTATGATTCATTGATTAATGTTGTCGGTCCTTTTTATTGCTTTTGTAGTACAGCAAAGAATATGATTCTAATTCTAGAGGATTAGGTCGTTGTAGGAGAAAAACGAGGAAACGCCGGTTTAGTCCTTCTACTGGGACGCCATCGACACACCATTGCTTTGCAGAATTTAAGCCCCTACTTGCTATTGTCAAGTGGCGGGTGGGAGACGTTTGGTGTAGGAACATACCCTTTCGCCATCCATACAGGGTGTTAAATGACCGCCAACAGACCCGAAACGTAAGCATAAGTACTAGACTCCAAAAAAATAATATTTTTTTCTATAAATTATAGCTGGGAAATGATTTTGGTTTTTAGGTTATAATTTTGGAAAATATTTTGAAGTGTAATGCAGAAAAGTCATATTACGCAAGCGTTGACATAAAGTTACGTTATGCTCGAGGTGCCGATGTTTGGAATACATTGCGCGTTGCAATTTTAGCGTCGTTTTTTGTAAAAAATATTTAAAATTTTGATATGGTTCGTTGAGAAGAAATGTTAGGTACTCGATATTGAACACATTTCTGCAAAACAAAAAATAGAAAGTCTGACTTTGAACCTCATTATTCGGAAACCGTTGATTTCCTAGGCATACATACATACACTCGAAAAACAAAACCCTCCTTCTGAGTCAGTCGGGTAAAAAAGAGGACATATTGGCAATCCGGGATAACAGGCACATTGTTAAGAGGTTACCGCAGCTACAGTTTAATAAGTTGTGGAAATAAAATAAGACAAGTAACATCGGGTTTAAAAGCTCTTCATGTGTTCGCACAATAATAATTCGTGACGTCGATCAGGCACCGAGCATGAGTTTTTCGCAATCAGCCGCGGGTAGCCGGCCGGACGCCGGGAACTCCGTCCGGCTACACAAAGCGCGTCCGTCTGCCCACAGTTTTTATATCTGCGTGTCGCTGCTCTCTCAAGAAGTTTGCATGCATGGTATGTTTACATTTAGCTGCTAGGAGAGGCGGTGAGCATGCCTCTTAATTTAAAAGATAGATACAGCCTATTACACGCCTCCGCTAGCCTTTTGATAGTTTCGATAGAGAGAGAGAGAGAGTGCGTGCTCTCTGCTAAGTGCTGACTTTCACCTTGAGGGCTATACCTTAGACCCATAGGTTTTCTGCTACCATTTGTTACCAAACGGAACAAAAACGAAAAAAACAATTTTGTCTTAGATGAAAACAAAAAATCTAAGTATTTTTTTATTTATTTTTTACGGAAAAATAAAATTGCGCCTTCACCAAAGTGGTAGAGGAAAAGTTTTTAAACATTTATAATAAGTTGAAAAAATTCACTCGGGACAGGACTTGAACCCGCAACCTCTCGCATACCGTGCAGGCGCTCTACCAATTGAGCTACCGAGTCAAGTAACTGTCGATGCAAATTATTATCTTATTATCTTTATCTTATATATATATAAAAATGAATCGCCGTGCATTAGTCTCACCAAAACTAAGAAACGGCTTGACCGATTTGCATATTTACTGTTTTGTTTAGTTCACCTTAGTTCAGGGTAGGTTTAAAAGCAAAGAAATATGGGAAAAGTTAAAGGATTAGCTGAAAAACGGAAGAAATAAAAAATGGTCATTTTGTATTGGAATCACCATTTTTGACGCGGAGAGTCAAACTATTTCAGGTGATACGAAGGTCACTGGGTCAGCTAGTAAATGTTTAAAATATTCCCTAGCACGGGTTAGTGCTTTAAACAGCGAAAAAACAAAAATTAGAAAAGTTTTTATAAATAACATTTAAAGTTGACGTGTTTCAGGAATAAAGGCGAGTGTAGTGTTTTTGAATAGCCACACATGAACATGATCCCGCTACCTCCAGAACAATGCCCCCCCCCCCCCCATTAATGGCGTAATCAGCACAACACGACCGCGATAGTGTCATGAGCCTGCAGTGTCCCGATAACATTAGCGCCGACAATGACGACGCGATGACGTCATAATCCACGCCAGTCAATAGCAGCTCACCGAGGAGACTGGATTGACACGGGGTGGAGAGAGACAGAAGTATTGGTTCAGTACGGGCAGCATGGTAAGCCCGAGATAGGCCCTTCTCTATGCAAAACTGTCAACTAGTCGGTCGGGCTCGAGTTGGCTCTACGCCAACATGGCGATCGAGATCGAGATGGCGTCGACCGAGCCTTGTCTGCAACCGGCAGCATGGCGGCATTGCCCGAGATGGTGTCGGCCTAATTTTGACAGATGCGACCGACACATGTCTGGCACCCACGGAGGTGTAGACAAGGCCTCAAGAGCATAGATTGGAAAGAGGAAGAAAATCCCCAGAGGGGAAATATACATTTTTTTCCCAGTTTTTGTTGTTTTTTCGCTGAATGTGTATTTACTAATGCATACTCGGATAAATTAGAACTATTGACCCACTTATTTTCGCTATTTTGTTGTGTTAGTGTGTGTTAGTAAATAAATGACGGAAATGCGTTTTGTTACTACATTAAATTTGATTAGTTTCTTGCGTTAGAACGAAACGCAATCCTTCACTTGCTAGTGATGTACCCCAATCGGTAATAATCGGTATCTATTTCAACAGTGTTGCCAGACCAAAATAAATTTTTTTTATTCAGAATGGCAATAACTACTTTTTGCTCGACATGACCCTAATCTATTGCCATCTCGAGTCCCGCCTGCCATGCTCGCACAATAGACATGGCAAGTATCTCACTCGAGTTCGACAGAGTGTCAAAACAACCATGCTAAGCATACAGGCGCGCGTAAAGGGCACAAAAAAATTACCTAGTGATAGTATCGAACGCTTCTCTTCTTCTTTTGGTGCCATCCTATCGGAGATCGGCTTTCATTACGGCCACTTTGGCCCGTGATGTTGCGGCTCAAAAAAGTTGTGTATGGCTTGTGTTGTGTTGAACCATTCTGCGAGATTTGGTAGCCATGATGTTTTTGGGCGGCTGGGTCTTCGGCGACCCTGTATCGAACACTAATTAATGCTAATGCCAAGTTCAAAATTATAGTTCTGTTTCAGCATCACCAGCCTGTAAAGGCCTCTTCATGCTCACGTCACCTCTCACGATCCTGTGCCAGATGCAACCACTTTCCGGCTTCTTGGGCTATGTCGTCGGACCATCTGGCTGGTGGTCTGCCAACCGATCTCTTCCCTTCTCATGGTCGAAATTCCACAATGGACTTCGTCCAAGTCTGTTCGATATGTTTCTCAAATGTTTTTATGACCTCCTCCATTTTTATATACCGTAATCCCATTCCAGTACCTAAGCTTGTAACATAGGGATAGTTCACCAATATCATACACTGTCGCCTGCGAAATTAAATTAAGGTTTCCAGAGTTAGGAAGATTTGGTGAAAACAAGGGCTAGGGTAAACTTTGTATTCGCCCGAATTCGCTCAAGTTCACTTAGGGTGGTATTCTAGAACGCTACTTAAACTCAGTTTAAACTGAGTTCAGACTGTCGATAAAGCAGTGCATGTTTTGATATGAAGGGAGGGATATTCAAATCAAAAGATGCACTGTTTTATCGACAGTCGACACTACTAAACTCTACTTAAACTCAGTTTAAACAGAGCTAAAGTCGCGTTCTAGTTTGAACTAAGTTTAAACACAGTTAAAGTAGCGTTCTAGTTTGAACTGAATTTAAGTAGCGTTCTAGAATACCACTCTTAGTGACCACGTTTTCTTCCTATACCCTTCATTGATCCAACCTTCTGAAGCTACCAACAGAGTGCGAATGAGGATTAATCGGCGACGTCTGATGATGTCCGGTGGAGCTTGCTAATCTGTAACCGCCGATTAGCGGTGTAATTGTCTTTGAGATCGGCCCTTTCGACAGTCGGTGATAGCTTTAAGGGTAGACGATAGCAAGGTGGCGGGAAATTCAAAATTTTCACGGACTTTTACATTTTGTAGCTAAACTGAACTATTTTTGTTCAGCGATTTTTCGTTCGCGAGAATGAAACCGTATTCTTTTCATTATTGTAAACAACATAACAACAATAATTCAGCCGATTATGTGTTCTGGTCTACGAAGCAGTGGTACTGCCCAAAAAACTTGTCGTAGACCAGAACACTAATCGGCTGAATTATTGTTGTTCTGTCGTTTACAATAATGAAAAGAATACGGTTTTATTCTCGCGAACGAAAAATCGCTGAAC
This sequence comes from Zelleria hepariella, assembly GCA_949319315.1. Classification (NCBI taxonomy): domain Eukaryota; kingdom Metazoa; phylum Arthropoda; class Insecta; order Lepidoptera; family Yponomeutidae; genus Zelleria; species Zelleria hepariella. The sequence goes on from OX439384.1 coordinate 23,319,910, forward strand.
AAAAATAGCTCAGTTTAGCTACAAAATGTAAAAAACTGTGAAAATTTTGAATTTCCCGCCACACTACTATCTTCCAGCCTTAACATGTCATTCGGCGGGTAGAGCTTGGTTTTTGCTAAGCTGTACTGTACCTGGGGCCTTAGCCTGAAACGCAATGGGGCGTATCGATGGCGTCCTAGCAGAAGGACAAAACAGGGGTTTCCTCGTTTTTCTCCTACAACCAGCGAACTAATCCTCTAGAATTCGAATCAGAATATTCTTTGCTGTACTACAAAAACATTAAAAGGACCGACAGCATTATTATATCGTAATTGAAGCCGTCAACTTTAAGCCCATTTTGGCACCATTGCGTTACAGGCTAAGGCCCCATGACAATTTTTCAAGGCGCAATGGTCGTTGTTATAGCGTGGCCACCAGCTCAGTCCCTTCTCCATCACTAAGGCTTCCGAACGAGGTCAAAACTAGTCGGCTATCCTGACGTCAATCAAAAGTAAGTGAAATCGTTTAATCAATATCAAAGATAGCAAATTAAAGATCTGTGTATCAGTGTTAGCCAAGAGGCACGAATCTTTCAATTTTAATCGGTCATACATGGTACAGACATTTCCTTACCTATGCCCATATTCTGAACATGCAACTTAAGTATGCATTGGTTTTAAAAGTTATTTCAACAATTTACTCGCCGCCGCAGAGGCATAAAATCATTATATCAGTGGTCATACACACACAGTCATGTTTTCCGTCTGACACAAGAGTATAAAATGCAAAGCTGGCAGTGGCAGTCTTGTAAAGGCGTTCGATGTAGGAGTCGCAGACGCATACATTGCGTAGGCGCAGGTCAAGCGACCGAATGAATAGTAAATGTATTGTCATGCTATTGATGACGCTAAAAGCCCAGTGGTTGCCTCTCATGCGGAAGGTACTGGTTCGAATCCCGGTAGTGGCATATTTTACCCTATAAGTTATTTTTTTTTAACCCTTACATAATGTCGCTGTGGTGATTGAGGGATACCCTGAAGTCATGGAGGCACGTAGTATCAGCAACGTAAGTTTGTATGGAGAAAACACTACTAACACATCCAAAAAGAATATATGTATTTTTTTTCAGTGGCAAAAATAAAAAGACCTTATTTATAAAACTATAAGGGTTGAGAGCTGGTGACCAATCGAGATATTTTTTCGTACAAGGCTGGGAGTTGGTAGGCTGATAGAGTAGACTTCGCTGAGTCTGGGAAAAAATTTTTTTTGGCCCGTTCCCGGTATTTCCTTGAACAGCGGAGTTCTAACAACCAACCTAGAAGTTCCCAACATTGTACGACAAAAAAATATACTGAACCCATACATTTACACTTTCAAAGTCGAAAAAGTCTAACTTTCAACCGCGACCGGGCCAAAATATATTTTTCCCAGACTTAGCGAAGTCTACTCTATCAGCCTACCAACTCCCAGCCTTGTATGAAAAAATATTTCGATTGGTCACCAGCTCTCAACCTATATCACAGTGCTTAAGGCGCCGTGCATAGTGAATCGCCCGCGCGCAAAGAAAAATGCACAACATCGATTCCTGTATCAAATACACAAAAAAATCGAGAATGTTCACATATCAAACCCTAGAATTAGTTGAGACCTATCTAACACAGCCAGTTTCATGTTGATATCCATTACTGATTGCAAGATATTTTGCTTGAAAAAAAAAGTGCACCGCCTATTTTTTTAAGCAAAATAATTTCAAAACCTTTATGAATGTCAACACGAAACTGGATGTTTTAGATAGGTCTCATCTAATTCTAGGATTTGATATGTGAACATTTTCAATTTGTTTAGTGTATTTGATACAGGAATCGATTTCGTGCATTTTTCTTTGCGCGCGGGCTAATTCACTATGCCGAGCGCCTTAAGAAAGATAAAAAGAGCTAATAAAACAATACGAATTCCCACAATTCCAACAAAAACTCAACTATATACCGAGAAATGTCTCCACCGTGCCAAATCAAAGCCGCAGATCAGTGCCAACTTCCCAGAAGCAATCCGTCCTTAAAAACAGTTTCCTAGAGGCCAAGAGATCAGGTCAGGGGTGCCAACATGGCCATTCATTAGGACAATGGAGTTGTCCACCGCACTACTGTGTATTGTGGCACTCAGTGCCGGATTAACCCAGCGCGGGGCCTGTAGCTAATTCTATCAAGGGGCCCTTGGTTTTCTTTATTAGGTTATCAGTTTATGGTATGAAATAATTGAACGAACGAGCGAAGCGAGCGAAGTTCTCTGAGTCTACTGGAACAATCCGGCGTTTGTATGTATGTATGTATGAAGGTTCGTTCGACGATAACTTGAGTAAATTTAGTCGGATCGTCATGAAATTTGGTAGGCAGGTAAATGAGGCCAAGAGAATGTTTAAGTTCGAACATGAGCCAAATCGGTCGAGGGGTTGCTGAGATATGGGGTCGCTAGTTCATAGTTCGGGGCGAACCACTAGTACAAAACTGTTACAAAAAACTTTCCTGGATTTAAACTCAATTTAAAATGTTCCATCCATTATCTAGGGCCCCATGACGCGCGCGACTTCTTTTTAGCAAAAAACGCATTCATAAGAAGATATGTTTTTTTTTTCACTGGCGGTGCCAGTTGTGCCTATAATAATATGTCATACACCTTAAGTCTAAATATACCTGCCTAAAATTTAATATTTTCCGCTTAAAAACGAAAACGATATAAATTTCTGTAACTGCAAATTCATGGTCCTTGTCGTTTGTACAAAAAATAAGCGCGCGAAGCGCGCCCGAAACAAAAAACTATCTAAATGAAATGAAATTTATTAATGTGTTCAAAAAATACAAGATACAAGATTTCTGGTGTACAATAAGGTGTTCTCTATCTATCTTTGCATTTTGTTGTGCTCACGATAGGCAAAAAACCTGTGTTGAGTTAAATAGAGTTTTTTTTTTCGGTCATAAAGCAATCGGGGCCCCCAAATATGCGGGGCCCGTAGCATTTGCTACTCCTGCTATATGGCTAATCCGGCACTGGTGGCACTACGTTGGGAAGATTCGCCCGCATAGAGTAGTGTGGTACAGAGGGCGCACGGCCGTATGCAGGCTACCACACAGGCGCGTTTTTACCGGTCGATGCGTTATTGCAATATCTGTTTTCAATGTATTTTGTATGTTTTCGTTTGTGCAATAAAGAGTTACTTACTTACTTATTAGGATAGGATGGCCATGGAGTTACACACTGCTGCGATAATAACGCCACAATGGAAGTAGGACGTTCCTCATACAAAATGTGCCTGATAACAGATATCGCATTAACGCATGCGATATTTTTGACCGTGTGTGGCCTTGCTTCGGGTTGGAGTATTATTTACTCTGTCTTGGTTGCATTATGGAGATTGTAGTAAAATTATTAACGACATAAATAAACTCATGTCCCAACCACTGCAGCGTCCGAGTTGTCACTTCACCCATCTGGTGTGAGCGAAGGTGCCACAGGACGGTGTATAAATCGTCTCATTATGTAGCTGTAAAGGCCGAAGTTAAGTTAAGTAAACTCAAACCCATATCTATGTCTAAGGTCCGGTTTCTGAATTGAGAATTTTACTAAGTAAATACTTATTAAGTATCTGTCACGTCCTTTTGTGAGAAATCTGCAGAGACAGAACGCTACTTAAGTGCTTGTTTAGCGACATTCTCATTTCAGAAATCGGTAGTCAGAAATAAACCCTTGTTTAACGTCTGTAACATTTTCAATCGTTGCATGCATGCATGTGCTCCCTCCAGCTCTTCAATAGAAAGTTTTATATTTTGGTCACCATCATTTGTCGTCAAGCAACATTCGCAATATTGAGAAAACTTTCGAACTTTGGTAAAAAATTCTCATCAAGTCAAATTCCAAGCAGATCAGACGTTCCGTAAAAGCAAATTAAATATGCTAAAGGGCTAAGGAAAACGGCATAGAACCAGCACTACGTCTTCCAAAGAAACCTCTCAGTCCACAACAAAGTACCATCTGCTACTGAGGCGTACACACGACAGCACGAAGACCCTTACACGCTAGCACTCTACTCGGTTACGTTACGGCCAACTTTACAACAAAAGTGTACACTCTGGCGTGCTGTCGTGTGTAAACACACACACATACCGTGCGCGTTGGATCGCTGCGCGCGCGCACAATGTCGCCCGTGCGCTCTCACGACTCGCCGTGTAACGTGTGAGACAGAATGTAGAATGCAAAGTAGGCGCAAAAAGAAGACGTAGGGTCGGATAGGGGCCTCTACTCTATGACTATAGTAATCGGAAACTTAGGGTGGCATTAATAGTCGTCATCTCAAGCTCGAGCTCAAGTAGGTGATCTCAGAAAACAAAAATGCTAATATCAAGCTTTGGCTAATGTCAATCTTGAGTAGCTGTCAGCATATTAACATATTAACAGCATATTAATATTCACTATAGCTTAAGGCTGGAAGATAGCAGCGTGGCGGAAAATTCAAAATTTTCACAGTTTTTTACATTTTGTAGCTAAACTGAGCTATTTTTGTTCAGCGATTTTTCGTTCGCGGAAATAACAAAGTATTCTTTTCATTATTGTAGTTTGTAGAAAATAGAACAACAATAATTCAGCCGATTATGTGTTCTGGTCTACGACAAGTTTTTTGGCCACTGCTTCGTAGACCAGAACACATAATCGGCTGAATTATTGTTGTTCTGTTGTTTACAATAATGAAAAGAATACTTTGTTATTTCCGCGAACGAAAAATCGCTGAACAAAAATAGCTCAGTTTAGCTACAAAATGTAAAAAAACTGTGAAAATGTTGAATTTACCGCCACGCTGCTATCGTCTCAAGTCGGTGATTTTGAATTCTGAGTTCACCTAGTTGAGCTTGATTTTGAGATCATTAGGTCTTAACTTTACGCCTATATTGTTGATGATTTATGGAACATCTGCGAGTGACCACTGATCAGAGGGACCGATGAAAAAGTGTCACATCTTCATCTTCATAATCAGCCTATTAACAACCACTGCTGAGAAAAAGCCTCTTCATACTCACAGTGTTGCGTCTGGCACCTCTTTCGATCCTGTGCCAGACGCAACCACTGCTTTTCGGCTACTTGGGCTATGTCATCGGACAATCTGGCTGGTGGTCTCCCAACCGTCTTACGTCTTATATTTTATTCTGATTATTCTAATTCCCCTTTCGGTACTGCCCATCCAATGGTGGTCAGGCATGATTAACCGCATGAAGCTTTAGCAATACACTGATATGATCAACTCTACAACGTGTTACAAAACATCCAAACTCTTTATACAGGGTGTAACCTACTGGTCAACAGGATGTCAATTCTGTAAAAAAAGTTGAAAAAAACAATTTTTATTTTATAACCTCAAAATAGTTTTTTTAAATAACTTTTTTTATTTTGGTATTAGCTCAAATTAAAAAATATTTATTTATGTGTATGTGCACTTGCATAGGTTTGAGTTGTTAAAACATTGTGAAAGTCAATGATAACAATATTAAAAAAATACTTTTCTCCCGCTACAGCGTTCACATTTTATTAATTTAAAAATTAATGGAACGTCATAGAGCTAAAAAAATATTTAGGTTGTGATCCCTATCACCGGGTGCTACTACCCTGTAAAAAGAGTTAGTATCTTTTGTAACACCTTGTATAATGTAGATTAACTTATACTTAAATCCACGAATCCGGGGTATGGTTTGACAGACATAACTGTCAAATTCTAGAATAATGTTATTATTTATTAATTTTTGGAAGGCTAACAGCTTTAGAAACACATTGTAGATACGAATGAGTTGAATCTCAAACCTCCAACCCAAAGTAGACCCCTCCCGCTTCGATACATAAGGTAATGAATAGCTGCATAGGTAAATCTTACCGAGATAACTTTAACAGCGGAACAAAAATGCATCTGGACTTACCTGAAAACAAAAATACATGGTGTTACTTATTTATATTATTATCTAGTACAAGATTCGAATAGGACATCGTGTGAGCGGAAGTGGCCAAAAAAAATATCATGGAAGATTATAAAGATTTTAATAACGTTAAAAATTCGCTACTCGGGACAGGACTTGAACCCGCAACCTCATGGATACCGTGCAGGCGCTCTACCAATTGAGCTACCAAATCTTTATAATGTTTCTTATCACGGGTTAGTACTTTAGAAAATTCAAATAGTGGTTAAAATCATGGAACGGTACCGCCAAAATGTCTGTAAGTAGGTATATTTTTTCCTACAAAAAATTACCTCCAACCCAGCAAAAAATTATAATCCTCATTTAATTTTTTAGTCTCAAATCAACTATCCTATTTTCATTCGAAACTGTTCGATTTTCGGTAAAACGGGGTAAAGTTAAGTCTCAAATCACGAGCACTTACATTTCCTCACAGAAACGTAAACTTTTTAATCAAATACCGAACTTGATAAGCCCCGAGACACCGCGCATTATCGATTCCGAGCGCATCGTGAAAAAATCGAATCGACAGCACACGTCTTCCCATTTGCAGATTACGAAAAGCTCCTGCTACAAAAGGTCCGAGTAATGAATTCGAACTCGATTCACTCGATTATTAATCAAGGGGCACTCTTTCGGACCGTCCTTCGAAATTAACCTATAAGTTATGCGAGCCAATTAAATGCCAACTTCGATTGTAAGTGCTTCGCTGATCTGATGAGATTTGCGAAAGCCGTGGAGTCGCCGATCGAGGGCTCATTTCTAATTAGAAAAAAAATATCCTACACTTTTTGAAATGCGGGAAATAAAATCTTCTTTTCAACTTTACAAATGGTGTCCTCGTTGTTTGTATTTCATTAAGGCTGTAACAAATTATGTGTTAAAATAATAAAACTTGATAAAGAAAAGTACACGGTTTAAAATACAACCTACGTGTGAAAAAGGTGAATCGTTGAGACATACCTTACCTTTCAGGTATTAGAATCCTAATGCACACAAAAGACTGAAGCTATTGACTACGAAAAATTAACAAAAAAACTGTAACTTCTTATGACCATGGCCATCCGATAAAAGTGAAACTTACAGCTATGGCAATGCTTGGCGGCTTAGTTTCGTTCAGTGCCCAGAATGGTCAACTGGCGCGTCTCAGCTCAGTATAATTCACATGTGTTCAAAAATTGACGGCTAAAGAAGTGTTACCCTCCAAAAACCACTCCTCGCCTTTCCCGAGCCCCCGAGGCGCGCCACCTGCATTTTCTTTTTCCCTCGTCAGTCGAAATGAAGTAGCTACGTCCATACGTTACGTCGTCGGAAGTGGACGGGCCGAGTGAAATGGCCGCCACGTCGCTTCCGGTCAGCCCCCCCCCCCCCCCCCACCACCCTGGGGCTTTAATTAAAGGAGGATAAGGTTTTAACACGTCTACCTTTGAAAGGTTCTTGTCTGCGATTGAAAGGAGCGTTCTCTTTTTTTCGAGACAGAATTCGAGAGGATCGGAGTGAAGGGTCCAGGCGCCTGAGTCTGTAACGCAGTGGTGCAAAATGGGCTCCCAGTTGACGGCTTCAATTACGATTTATTAATGCGGTCATGTTTTTGTAGTACAGCAAAGAATATTCTGATTCTAATTCTAAAGGATTAAAACGAGGAAGTCCTGGTTTGGTCCTTCTACTGGGACGCCATCGACACGCCATTGCGTTACAGACTTAAGACCCTGGGGCTAAAGCCTGTAAAGCAATGGCATGTCGATGGCTTTTAAGCAGTTCAGAAGCACAAAACCGGGGTTTCCTCTTTTTTCTCCTACAACCAGATAACTAATCCTCTAGAATTCGAATCAGAATATTCTTTGCTGTACTACAAAAACATTAAAAGGACCGACAGCATTAATCAACTTTAACCCACTTACGCCTACTGTGCCTTTAAAGATACATCACACACAATAAAATATTAAAGATAATGTAAGAAGAATTCTTTTTATCCTAATGCAGTTATCCGTGTTTGAGACCTTACTCAGCCATTATGAAGTGATAATCGTGACCTGCAGCTTATATTTGTTTTGCAAAATGTATTTGAAGTTTGTGATAAATATAATGAGTAATTCAAGGTAAATAAATAAATAGTTTTATGACATAAACTTTTGATTTCTAATATAATAACTAATATTTGGTTTATAAAGATAAATGACAAACATAAATTAAGACTAATTTGTAATATTTTCTTTGAATATTTTCCAATTCATATTTGTGTTGCGTAAAACATACAGTAGGAGAATGTACTACGTGAAGCTTCGTGTGATGTTATGTGCTATATTCCAGAAAAGTTATTTTCTTCTTACTCTGCACGAGACTGTTGAGGATTTAGAGCAACATGATGATGAGTAGGTTTTGACGAGCCTCCCGGATATTATAATACTGAGATTTCTGTCTCCAGAGGCAGATTTTGTGTCACTTCAGAAAGGACCGTCCTGGGTCTTAAATGAAAGCACCTACCGAGGTTTATCACGAAAATTTCACTGATGATAAGGAAGATGATGTGGCTAGTACGTAGTAGTAGTAGATGATGTACTCATCATCTTCCTTATTTTCAACTTGACGAAAGGTTGTGCATTGAATGTGGGAATGTATGAGGAGGCTAGAAGGCTCTAGTTTACTTCGACCACATAATACGCAACAACAAGTAAGATTCTAATTATACATGGTAACTATACAGTATACCTGGAACTAATTATGTATGGAAGATACCAGCCAGATCTGGACTAGAGACCTTGACCTGAAAGACCGAAGTATTATGGCTACGTATGGCTATGTACTGACGTTTGGGTTTACCATTATTATTTTTACAAATCAGACATTCCATAAACATGGAATAATGGATGTCTGCAAGTTCATCTGGGATTCCGTGGAACTATCACTGTAACATGAGTATAAGACAACAATAGAAAAATAAACAAGACAGTACTGTACATAAGCCATGAGAAATGTACAGAGACACTACTTTTAGACGTGGCATCACAAAATTGGAAAATCTAAAGGCATGTATTAAAGTTTATCATACCCGTAGTAATTAGTTTTTCATAAATAATAGTAAGAATCAAGGTACTTTAAAATATACATTGCATTTCATTGCCTATATACCGATCCAATGCCATTACACTATACCATCAAACTTCTGCTCACACTCCTACTGTATCATATAAGATACACCAATTTCCCGCTTTTCCGGAAGAGCGAAAATTTAATTTTTATTTTTTATCGTATATTTGTCGACTATTTTTTAGGTATGTGAAATTTCATATTAATAGTGCAAAAAAAGGTAAACCCGGAGTAAGTGGGTTAAGCCCATTTTGGCACCATTGCGTTACAGGCTAAGGCCCCTGTTTAGCCACCGCTAACTGCAGAGTGCAGACGCGTGGCTTCATTTACTTTTGCTTTGACGAAGGCTTAGAATGTCTGAGTCCGTTGTTGGGTGTAGTAGGGGTTTTGCTAATGCGTTCAGGTGTCTGCTGGTTTCTGTTTACCTTATTAGGCTCTGTCTTAGAGCCTTTTGGCACTAAGTTTTTTGCATCTGTTTTAACCCCAAGCCGCGGCTACTCCACCTAAGCTCTACTGTCACGTTGGTATAGGTGATGGACGAGCATACTCCATCTAAAACAATGTCCCAGACACTGCAGCGCCGAGTGGTCTCTTCACCCATGTAGTGTGAGTGAAGGTGCCACTGGTCGCTATAAATCATCTCATTACGTAGATGCAAAGGGACTTTTTCCGACCCAAAAAGAGGTATTTTATAAGTTTGACCGCTATGTGCGTCTGTCTGGCCCCGTAGCTGTTTAACGGGTTAATTAACCTATTTGGATGGGGTGTTTTTTTTAACAATTTTCGCGAGTGCTCTTCGATATTATGTGTTTTATCAAAATCGGTTCAGCCGGTTCGGTTTTGCTTATTTGGAGCTAAAATATCGGCGATATAAACAAAAATTGTATTCATTCATTGGCAATGCGTTGCTCCCGAGTACTCCCGACTCATGTAAGTTACTGCGTTACTATTTGGGAAAGGTGCTATTCGAATTATTTTATGATAATATTCAGGGGGTATCTAGACTTTTGTGACTATTGAACTTGGCTTTAAATCTTGTTCTATTCAGGGTGTTACAAAACGGTCATGTATGGCGCAGCAATAATTTTTTTTTTTCGAGATTTCGCACTTGGCCCTTTAGTAAAAGTTCCTTGTATTGGTGAGTTAAGGGACTCCTTTCAGTGTTACTGGACTTTTCCGAAACCCCCTGTATAAGTGCATTACTGGTAATGAAGACATTATACATTAACAATCGATGCGGCTATTTTCTCACCTGATTCATTATTAACGCCCTAGTACACACACTGAGTGTGTGCATATGCTTTAGAGGTCTATGTTCCGGGTCGGCAAACTGGCGGCTGTACCTCATATTTAAGAGGCCCCTTCAGGACCGTGGGAACTCAGTGACGGCCTTTCTAATAGCTGTTTCACCCAGAGCGAGACGGGGCGCGGGAAAAGTGAGAGGAAATGCGCCTGTATGAGTCTAAGTGTGTTCGTGTCCTTTCGCGAGTATGTAGTTGTAATGTAATACATCTATTTTCCCAAAATTTTTCGTAGTTCCGCTGCCATTTCTACACTTTATTAGCTATTTCAAAAATCTTTTTTTTTTCTGACAAGTAAATTATTGATGTTCCCAAGGTAGTTAGACTCCAATAGGCAGTGTAATAATGTAAGTAAATAACAGCTGAAAGTAACCCCTTTTTCGGCGCGAAAAACGCAACGCTCTAATTTCATTCAGGCTATTTTTTTTATTATATAAACTATTTGCAAACCTCCATATTGGTCATCTACTAATATAAACCAAGTTTCAGCAAAATCCAGCCTGTAGTTTAGAAATTAAACCGGAACTACGTTTGTATGGGAAAATAGTACGTAGGTACCGTGCGGTGGTGGCCTAGTGGTTAGAACATTGGAGTCGGAAGCTAGAGACTCAGGTTCTTTTGCGGTGCTGGCATGTACCTATGACTTTGTTTCTTTACAAAGTTTGTGAATACGTACATTTGTGAATTTTAAGTAGCAAAACCACTTGCTAAAGTGAAGGAAAACATCGTGAGGAAACCCGCGGCTTAGTTGGCTTCACACGTATTAACTCGTCATTCCATGGGCTTAAAAAAAAATCGAACAAAGTAAAAAAAAACAAACTTTCAATCGTGACCGGCCAAAAAAATATATGTTTTCCAATCATTAGAAAAAACTGAAAATATACGGATATGGCACAAAATGTATCCCTTCCACGCAAGTCCGACTTGCACGGTATTTGTTACCACTATCCTACCGATCTTCTAACCATCTTTTTCACATCCATCAATCAACACATCACCACCATCAACATCACAAAACAATGCTCTAAATTCCACTCAATTTCCCACCTCTACTCATTCAAAACACAACAACAACCTTTACTGCTCTGGCGTAAGCTGACCGTTTTACACTATGTTTACTTTCCTGGTGCTCAATTGTTTAACTACAACATCCATCGCAATCACTTTCAAAGGTATCATGATTATGAAAGTGATCGAGAATTCGTGATGGAATCTAAGTATGGGGAATGCCGCTAGCGTCATGGGAACCTTTGTGTCAGGTGTGTCGCGGACTGGTATTTTTGATTAATTTTGTTTATGATTTGTGTATTTTTGTACACAAATCAATGTGTATTTTTGTGTGTATGTGTATTTTTGTACACAAATTGTGTGTACTTCTTCTTGTGCCACCTCTTATCTGTCAGCTTTTGCTCGTGTTGAACCATGCAGCGTAATTTTGGATCCATGATTGTTTTTCGGCTTGAGGCGCCTCTCTATTTTTCCCTGCAGATTACTCGATACCATTTAAAAAGGATTAGCGATCATCATATAAAATAATTAAGTTTGTTAACATTTTCAAATGTCACGCGATGGAGGTTGAACTTAGACATTTAGGGCCCGCTTGCCTAGCGACGTGTCGGTTGCCTAGCAACGAGGCTATTGTGCGCCGGCGCAGGTTCACGGACCGATTAACGGGCCCGACAACTTGTCGTGATTTTTATCAACACCTTTTCTTGTATTGTTTCTGCCCGTTTACGAGGTACTTGCTAAACGCGCTTAAACTCACTTAGTTAACGGTGCATGGTGTGTGTTTGCTTGGTTAGTTTGTTCACTAGCCCTGGTGTTTAACTAAACAGGGTGTTAAAAGACCGCCAACAAAGCGGGAACCACGTATGTTCCTCATCCTACGAATATTTTTGCCCAAGGAACTATGCCTGGGAAATCAACGGTTTCCGTGATAACGTGGTTCGAAGTCGGATTTTTCAATTATTTAAAAAAAAACTTATACAAGGTGTTACAAAAGTACCTAACTCTTTTTACAGGGCAATATCACCCGTTGATAGGGATCACAACCAAAATTTTTTTTTTGCTCTATCATTCGTTAATTTTTAAATTAATAAAATGTGTACGATGTGGCGGGAGAAAAGTATTTTTTAAATATTGTTTTCATTGACTTTTACAATGTTTTAACAACTCAAAGCTATGTAAATGCACCTACACGCACCAACATATTTTTAAATTTGAGCTAATAACAAAAACAAAAAAATTATGTTTTTTTTTCAATTTTGAGGTTATAAAATAAAAATTGTTTTTTCAACTTTTTTTTTTCCAGATTTGACATCCTGTTCACCAGTAGGTTACACCCTGTAAAAAGAGTTAGGTACTTTTGTAACACCTTGTATTTCCCTAAAAAATCAACTCAAATAAGATTGCTTGCATTTTTGCAAGTGACAGAAGTATGTGAATACTTCAGTCGTGAAAATGTTGACGCCACTTAAAAATTACGTGCCAATTGTTGTAAAACTAGGCACTTAATTTTTATAGTAATCAACATCCGCTTCTGGCTAATTCAACAAATCAATTGTAATCACGAAATCACCTCCCTGTTGATCAAAGTTAAAGTAAGTAAGAAAGTAAGATATTTATTCACAAGGATATTGTGACTTTTCACACGCAATGACAAACCTTATCAATGTTTTTTTGAGTTAACTAGAATAAATGGGCAGAGTTAGTTATGTAAATACGGACATTCCAATCTGGAAATAAATCAAATCAATTCCTCACGTAATAATTTAAAGGATTAAGATCGTATAAGCGCGCTGGTTTCCGTGTCCATACACCAACCAACACGTTATGGAATTCTATTAACATATTGTCACTTTTCTACGTCATCAACTCATCATAAACATATACCGTGTCTAAATTAAGGAAAAAATAAATTATGTATAATCGTGAGTGATTCTGATTACAGGAATAACTCATCATTATATTTAAAAGTTATCATTTTATCGGTGCAGCATTCTCCATGCTCAAGAACAATTCCAATTCCATTTTGGAACACGAAAAAGTGCACAACTTGGTATGAGTGAATGGTAAAGCCGGAAACACTACATTTTGCTCTACCACGAATACCTAAATGTGTTTGAACGTCTCGTCAGCGACATCTACAGGGTGCACTCTAAGTCGATAGCGGAACTTTAAGTAGGCTGTCTACTGATCAATACAAACAACTTGTACTAGGTGGCGACAAAAATGGAGCGAAAAAAATATCAGCTGTTTCATACATTTGGCGCAGTACTGAGTCGAACTTTTGTATGGAACAGCTGATATTTTTTTCACTCCATTTTTTTCGCCACCTAGTACAAGTTGTTTAGAGGTACCTGGTTCGATTCCCAGTGCGGGCGTGTATCTATGACTTTGTTTAATTTCAAAGTTACGTACATTTGTGAATTTGTAGTAGCAATACCACTCACTAACTGTGAAGGAAAACATCGTGAGGAAACCCGCGGCTCAGTTGGCTCCACACGTATTGACCTGTCTTTCCTGTGGGCTAAGTCGACTAAGCTGTCAGGATGGTATAGGTGCTGGTCAAGCCTACTCCATCTAAAACAATGTCCCAGGCACTGCAGCGCCGAGTGGTCTCTTCACCCATTGTGAGTGAAGGTGCCACTGGACGCTGTATAAATCATCTCATTACGTAGATGCAAAGGCCTTAGTTTAGTACAAGTTGTTTGTATTGATCAGTAGATAGCCCACTTAAAGTTCCGCTATCGACTTAGAGTGCACCCTGTAGTTACAAATTTGGAACTACAACTCGTGAGGTGTCAGAAAATCGGCCATTGGGAAAGAGCACACCCACTTCGCGTACACCGCAAGGTACTATGAGTCTCGGGCCTTTCCGTCACTGACGCAACAAATGGCAGGCGCATTCGCATGACATCGATACAGGGGAGTCATGACTCGCTGTCCCGTATTATCTGCCCTGAGGTGGGTTCACACTTGGTCATGATTGGTACCGTATCGTTACTGCGAAGGAACTTGCATCAGTTCAAGTATTGAAAAGTACAGATTCTCTTTCCTTCTTCCAAGCTTTAATATGCATTTTATTGAGGATAACGATTAATTTAAAGCAATGAGATAAGTGAATGTTTGTACCAGAAAACCATTTCCCAAAGCAACTATGCCGACATGACAAATTCTACCTTCTAACTGCATTTTCATATTTTTTTTGCTGTTTACTAAAGGCAAATCTTATTATAATCTTATCGAAAATTACGTCAGAGTAAAGGTTAATCTTACAAAGTGCTGTTGCAATCGAGAATAAATAATAAATATCTATTTATCTATCCAACCCTCATTATTGTAAAGCCCACTGTTAGGCATAAGGCTCTTTCTTTTCTCGCCTACCAAGAGAGGGCTATCAAACCCTAATCTCGCCCAATATCATATCGTCGTCAATAAAGAAGAAATATGATGTCATTATTACTTATAACAGAAATAAAGTTGGTTGTCAAATATTTAATTTGCTTTTTAGGTTAACTAAATAAGAACCCACTTTGATAAACAAAAACCATCCCAGAATAGATTTTACGTCTACGAGTGTTCGTAGAAATTTTGCGTATCACGGAGTATTTTGTAAGCGATACGCTCGCTCCATGGATCGCAACCTTTTCTTCGGGCATCTGTCGCGTCTTTGTGTGGACGGGCCCTATCTGTGATTTGCTAACTCAGTGGGCGAACTCGCGTTCATTTGTTATCCTTTTCTTCAGGCTGACTTCTAAAGGGTTGATTCAATGTTGCTAATAAGATTATGACGATTCTATTAAATGTATGGGCTTGGTGCAACTGCCGTATGAAAGTTGTCTGTGTTATGTGAAGTTTGTGAGAATGTTAAAATGTGATACGAATCTGAATAATGGGCTCATGTTACGCAGCAGGCTTGATAGATTAGTTTTTAGGTATAAAGATAAAGTAACAAGGACTGTCTCTACCTTTCTGTAAAAGGCTGTTTAAAAAAAGTTACTTTTGACTCTTTTGTTTTGAATTTTAAACTGAAAATTCGATTTAGATAATATTTAAAATATTCGGCTCGCTTTCTATTAATCTAACTCTAACAATGATTATGATGACATACCTATCTACTATTATCCTAAACCTAACTTAATATATCCAGCCATTACAGATCACAAATCGCCACAGATTAGGTAGTACCCTAACACCAGACCAGACCACACCTCTCTTAAGAAAATTACGTGGGCCATGCCTATATCTCAACTATGAATAACCGAACAGGGGCCTTAGTCTGTAACGCAATGGTGTGCGGATGGCGTCCCAGCAGAAGGAAAAAACCGGGGTTTCTTCGTTTTTCTCCTACAACCAGAGAATTAATCCTCTGGAATTAGAATCAGAATATTCTTTGCTGTACTACAAAAACATTAAAAGGACCGACAACATTAATAAATCGAAATTGAAGCCGTCAACTGGGAGCCCATTTTGGCACCATTGCGTTACAGGCTAAGGCCCCAGGCTGCGAAGCAAAAAGACAACAATATCTTCACGCTAACCAACTGTACAGAGAGTAATGTGACAGAACAATCAGGCGACACATTCATCCCAATAAAGTGCGGGGACAATACTTCCAACCGATCATATTTACGATCTACTCCGATGCTGGCCAGCGAAAGATTGGGACAGATGGTCGACGCAACGTATTTCGTAAAACATTTTTTTCAAATCGAAAACCGTAGAACAAATCCTACCAAAAACATTCTGTAAAAAACTAGCCAGGTCTCGATGGAGCTGCTTGTTTATCTCTAAAAAGTAATGAAATCTAGACAAAGTCGTGCCAAGTCTAAGGTCCCTTACTGCGATTTCTTTAGTATTACAGTTAATGTTGTGTGACTTGGTCGTTGAAGGGTACACAAGCGGTTCTGGCGTCAGATTGGTGCAATGGTGTCATGGAGCACCTGGCTTTGTACCCTTGTACCTATAGACATCAAATGAAGCGGCTCACCAAGTTAAATATTTTTTGTAGGGGCGGTATATGTCGATCTATAATAGTTTGGTTGGGCTCTTGTGTTTTCTAATCAGGGTCACCAGGTACTCCAGATCTTCGATTATCCTAGTTTTTATAGTTTCCCTTTATGTGACCGTTAAACCCTAACTCTGTACCAAATTTCAGCTCTCTGAGTTTATGGGAAGTACTACAGGGTGCACTCTAAGTCGATAGCGAAACTTTAAGTAGGCTGTCTACTGATCACTACAAACAATTTGTACTAGGTGGCGAAAAAAATGGGGCGAAAAAAATATCAGCTGTTTCATACATTTGGCGCAGTACTGAGTCGACCTTTTGTATGGAACAGCTGATATTTTTTTCGCTTCATTTTTTCCGCCACCTAGTACAACTTGTTTGTAGTGATCAGTAGACAGCCTCCTTAAAGTTCCGCTATCGACTTAGAGTGCACCCTGTAGTTCTATTAGGGCTCTTGTGTTTTCTAATCAGGGTCACCAGGTACTCCAGATCTTCGATTATCCTAGTTTTTATAGTTTTCCCTTTATGTGACCATTAAACCCTAACTCTGTACCAAATTTCAGCTCTCTGAGTTTATGGGAAGTACTAGTTCTATTAGGGCTCTTGTGTTTTCTAATCAGGGTCACCAGGTACTCCAGAACTTCGATTATCCTAGTTTTTATAGTTTTCCCTTTATGTGGCCATTAAACCCTAACTCTGTACCAAATTTCAGCTCTCTGAGTTTATGGGAAGTACTAGTTCTATTATGATGATCATGAGTGAGTGAGTGAGTGAGTGAGTGTGTGTCATAAATGCGAAACTTTGCTTTCGCTTAACTTCGGAACTAAATGACCTACAGACTTGAAATTTTGGATTTTAGGTATGTGATTATAGCTTACTAGATGACGAAAATTTCTGCGTTCTGGTCTTATCCAGAGGTTCTCAAATAGGGGCCTGAAAATGCGGCGAAATGGTTCCAGTAAAGGATGGTACGGCAGTGTTTGCTTCGCGCTCGACCTGGCGGGGGCACTGCCGTACCCCCAGATTGCTGCACAAACTCAAGGTAAAAAACTAGGCACAACCAGCGCGGCCAATGGAAACTATATCATAATTGAACGAGCGAGCGAAGTTCTCCGAGTCTACTTGAACAATCCGGCGTTTGTATGTATGTATGTTTGTATGTATGATTCTTCGTTCGACGATAACTTGAGTAAATTAAGTCGGATCGTCATGAAATTTGGTAGGCGGGTAAATGAGGCAAAGAGAATTTTTAAGTTCGAACATGAGCCAAATCGGTCGGGGGGTTGCTGAGATATGGGGTCGCGAGTTCGTAGTTCGGGGCGAACGACTAGTATCTTCTTTTTGGATGCGTTTTTTGATAAAAACTCTTCATTAGGTTATCGAGAGGCTTGTGGCGATGTGGCGCCAAATAATGTCAGTGCGGCCGCAAGCGTCAGTAAAATAGTAATGGAGGCCACAATTTAATGATTGTTGGCTATTTTTCACTGAATGATTTTTTATTTTTTGCTTCAGTATCACTTAAATACTCCGTGCAATTTTAGTGGTTTTAAAGCCGAAGGTATTTTGTTGCACTGGTGATTCTGAGACAAATTACAAAATTTCATTCCAAAACGCGCGAAAAAAAAATTCACTTCTCCATACAAATGGTGTCGATTGGCAATAGCCGTTTGTTTTTATTTCGCTCGTTTTGAAGTAAAATTTTGGAATTTGGCTCAGAAGCACGAGTGCAACTAAATACTTTCGGCTTTAAAACCACTAAAATTGCACGGTGTATTTACCCCTCAGTCGGGTGTCACTTTACAAAAGAACACCTTGTATTGTAGGCAAAGTAACTTGAATTTACTTCAAAGCTGTCTTTCTGTCCTTAACCCTCTGTCCCTTAGCTTCACTCGAACTTCATTGTCGGCGTAACTTCCGTGAAGGCCACACGTGGGCCTCGCCTAGGGATGAATGGGGCCTTCGACTGATATAGGACCTTGTTACGTGCACATTCAGGTGCTAAGATGGCTGGCCGACGATTTGTGACGGCTTGATTAGTAGGAGCTTCTGATGTTGCTCTCTTGTTCCTGGCGAGGAGGGAAGATGGCCGGTGGACAAAGGCAGTGTCAGAGTCGCGCCCGAAAATTGGACGGCCACCAGTCGATAAATTGATTGCTTGGAAATGATTTTGGTTTTTCAGGTTATGATTTAGCAAAATATTTTATCACGTGATGGAAGTGTAACGCAGAGAAATCATAGTGCGCAAAAGTTGACATAAACTTATGCTCCATAAGCTCAAGGTGCTAATGTTTACAATAGATTGCGAGTTGAGTTGAATTCCTTGAGAAGAAATGTTATGTTCTCAATACAGAACACATTTCATCAAAAATAAAAATTTACTCAAAAAAGCTCGTAATGTGGATATTAATTCGACAACCTTCTTTGAGCAAAGTCGGACTTGCGGGCTACTTGGATTAGGCGCCAGAAAAGTTGTATGGAATTTCATTAATGTCGTGTTTTGCGGCCAGAAAAACTGTATGAAAATCCATTAATGTCGAGTTTTGTTTCATAAATAGAACTCAAACATCAGGCGCAAAAAGTATTTTACTCAAAAAAGCTCGTAATGTGGTCATTAATTCGACAACCTTCTTTGAGCAAAGTCGGACTTGCGGGCTACTTGGATTAGGCGCCAGAAAAGTTGTATGGAATTTCATTAATGTCGTATTTTGCGGCCAGAAAAACTGTATGAAAATCCATTAATGTCGAGTTTTGTTTCATAAATAGAACTGAAACATCAGGTACTGGCAGTCGACACATTGCACAGAAAAAAAAGCGCGGCCATATTGTTTTCGGCTTTTCGCGCGTTGTTCGAAGTGACTTTTTTTGTGTTTTTGTTGAAAAAGTGAACTCTTAAAGCGACGAATCCTCCGATTTAATGTGCCGGACATTCAAAAGCAAGCGAAATTAGTAGTTGGAAATCGAAGTCAAAAGAAAAATACTTGCTTCAAAAGCTTGCTTGCTTACCAACAAAAAGTTTGCGGACTGGAAAATCGACAGAAAGTACCTAATCTACGACAAATGGTAAGCTAATTAAATTTCTATTTTAATTTCTATTCTAATTACAATTTTAATTACTCGCATTGTTTGAGTAAAGCACTATACAAGCCTTGGTCTGCAATGAGTGCGCTGCTGGCCACGCTATGATTGCCTCGAGCTTAGCTTAGCTACACTCTCGGCCCTCAAGTTTGGTCATCATTGCAGCCCTTGCTGTCCGCGCTATAAAGGCCTCGACCTTCGGTCTCGGCCTTCATTCCAGCTTGTCCATCAAGGGCTGCAATGCTGACCACACTGTGAGGGCCTTGAGCTGCGCTACGCTGCGCTCTGTCGGCCATCAAAAGCGCGCCAGAAACGCACCCATTACAGATCGCGGCAGTAATGTACTATTGTAAAGTCCGACTTTGAACCTCAGTATCTCGGAAACGGTTGATTTCCCAGGCATAGTTCCGTGGGCAAACAATTTCGTTATTGAACGAGCGAGCGAAGCGAGCGAAGTTCTCAGAGTCTACTGGAACAATCCGGCGTTTGTATGTATGTATGTATCTATGTATGTATGTATGAATGTTCGTTCGACGATAACTTGAGTAAATTTAGTCAGATCGTCATGAAATTTGGTAGGCAGGTAAATGAGGTAAAGA
The DNA here is from genome assembly GCA_949319315.1 of Zelleria hepariella. Lineage (NCBI taxonomy): Eukaryota > Metazoa > Arthropoda > Insecta > Lepidoptera > Yponomeutidae > Zelleria > Zelleria hepariella. The sequence continues at coordinate 23,339,951 of OX439384.1, forward strand.
GAATTTTTAAGTTCGAACATGAGCCAAATCGGTTGAGGGGTTACTGAGATATGGGGTCGCGAGTTCATAGTTCGGGGCGAACCACTAGTTATGAGGGCAATACGTGGTTTCCCGCTTTGTTGGCGGTCTTTTAACACCCTGTGTTAGTTCCACTTCTTCCACTCATCCGATTCAATACAGCCAACCAACACTATCAGTCACACTCGGCGCCATAGAGGCAATAAACCTTCGCTCATCATGGGCATTGTGCGAGAGAGACGGCCGCCTCGTTGTCGCGTCTTCGCGACACGCCCACGTGCGCCGGAGTGGCTTTTTGTGCTGTATCGGACGTTGTTTATGTCATTATTGTCTGCCCGGCTGACGGGATTGAGGGAAGGTGGCTTGAAATGTAAACCGTACAAATGCTTAAGGTTGGACGATAGCAGCGCGGCGGGAAATTCAAATTTTTACGGTTTTTTCAAATTTGTAAGCTAATCTTAGCTATAAAAAAAAAAAAATAAGGTGATGGACAATGCACTATGTCCGGAACTCTAAAAACGTCCACTTTTGAATTGTGGAAGTTATGAACTCTAGGACTTAGGTCTTAAAATAGTTAGGCCTAGGGATTTTCATTTGACGGCCACCGCCAAAAGTGGCCGTTTTTGGAACCCGAACTGATGCTGTTGTTGTTGTCGAACTGTTGCTGTTGTTATTTTAATTTAGATAAATAGAGGAGTGGGCGCTGATTGCTGCAACACAGGCTATAATCCAAGTGCAGCGACAGATGCTAAAATAGTGATTTTGTGAATGATAAATAATTTAAAACTTTTTATAACGTTATGTAAAATTACCTATGTAAAATTTCTGAGAAATCAATTATTGTTTATTCTATTCTTTATTCTTTACTGTTGTTGAGACTGGGCTATCTCACAGATAAACATTCTGTCCATCCCACTTTTACATTTTGATACGTGATGTAGCTTTTATGAAATCCTATCTACACCTAGCGATACTTGTTTGTAATTGTTTTGTCTCTGAACTAGTTTTAGCAGTCTTACTTTTAGATTGTCTACCATGATTCCAGAATACGGTTTCGTCTTCCAACTTAAAAGAACAACTAATTAATAACCACTCCACGGAGTCCCCGTAAAAGAAGTCACTCTTCCACACCAATTTACTTTGAGAGCTAGATAAAGCTCGCAGCCATCCTCTTCACTAATGAAGAATCGCATTCACAACTGTTGAGACAATGGCTCTTTGTGGCGCGATTCGGCAGGGGGGGCTACTCGGGAAGAACGGGGAAACCCAAGTTGGTATTCCACTTTCGATACCAATCGATCCCATACCATCAAAGGTCTGAAAGAAATCGCTTTTAGCGATAAAACCGCCATTTGTACTATCAATAACTAGCTTTTGCCCGCGACTTCGTCTACGCAGACTAAGGCCCGGTTTCTGAATTGAGAATTTTACTAAGTAAATACTTAAGTATCGTTCTGTCACGTTATTTTTGTGAGAAAACCGCAGAGAGAGAACGATACTTAAGTGCTTGCTTAGCAAATTTCTCAATTCAGAAAGCGGCAGTTATTTTTTTCCGCTATCACAATAAAAAATAGCCTAGCACTCAGCGATAAGTGAAATATTTTTTTAAATTGGATGAGTAGTGTAAATGTAGATATTTCGTCTGTAAAATACTTTCAGGTGTACCTACAATACTTTTTATTGTTACTTACCAGGGTCTCCAGTCTCATTTAATAACAGACCTGAGGTCCAGAACTATTCCGCGAAGATAATATCGTTCATGTATTTGTAACCCCAGAACTATTCCACGAAGATAAGATTCTACATCTTTTTGTAACTTACTATTTGTCGTCTGGCCACAACTCCGGAATCACAAGTTGAACTTACCTGTAACAAAAATCAAGAAACAATTAGGACCTGTATGAGAAATGTCGGGAACAAAGCCGGGGGAGAAGTATAGTAACTAAGTGCCAAATGACACTGAGCGCATTTTTTTCGTCGCATTATGCATATTATTTTGTAACGCCATTTGGCGTGGCAAGATCCGCAATCCGCAATCTAAAATCCAAAATCCATAATCGGCTGGTCAGTGTGGAGAACGCCATCCATTTTCTATGGGCCATGCGTCGATTGGACGCCGTCCGCTAGGACGCATTTGGAAGCTAGTCAATGGGCGGCTTTGCGTATTACCCAGCGCGAGATTCTTTCAGTGTATTTTGGCACTAAGTGGCAGACGTCGGAAAATGCATAACGCCTTTGAAGTGGAAGTGGGCAGGACACCTGGCTAGACGCACAGATGGCAGATGGACGAAGTTCATTGCGGAATAGCGAACTCGAAAGGGGAAGAGATCGGTTGGCAGACCACCAACCAGATGGTCCGATGGCATAGTCCAAATACCCGGAAAACAGTGGTTACGTCTGGCACAGGATCGTGAGAGGTGGCGTGAGCATGAAGAGGCATTTACTTAGCAGTTTTAACAGGCTGATTATGGTGATGATTTTTGTACTAATAAGTTTTTCTTCAGTTCCAAAGTAGGGGCCGAATTGAGGTGCGCTTGAGGTGACGCGGTAATCTGCAATCGCGTCTTTTGTTCCCAAATCTAAAGCGATCGAACAAGATGAACGGTCATTTCGGAATTCCAGTGATTCCTTCGATTAAACCCAGACCGAGAGTTCGTCTGGAACCACCATTCGTTAGGTAGGGTAGGTACAGTCAGCCACACGCTAAGATACCCCCTTTTGTTCGATTGGCGCCCTTATGCCGCGCGCGGTAAGAGCTTCTATAGACTGTGGCCGACCGTACTTGGTATAAGGCCAGTTTCTGAATAGAGAAATTCACTAAGTTAATACTTAAGTATCGTTCTGCCACGTTCTTTTATGTGTCATCTGCAGAGACAGAACGATACATTGTATAAGTATTTGATTTGTGAAATTCTTGATTCAGAAATCGGAGGAAGGTCAGCTTGGTATAGTGATAGTTATAACCCGTGTCAATAAAGAAAACATTTAGGATGAACTTCAAAACACTCGCCCTCTCGCTCTAATGTATACAGTCAAAGCGAGACAACGCTAGGTTTTTAACTCCGTCCTAAATGTTTTCTTGAATGACACGGGTTATAATTATAAGCCATGTCAGAGGCCTTTTGGGTGGCCTCTGACACCAGTTTGGCCACTACCTCAAACTTTTTATATACAAGGTGTTACAAAAGATGCTAACTCTTTTTACATGGTCATGGTACCTGATGATAGGGATCACAACCAAAATATTTTTTTAACTCTATGACATTCTGTTGATTTTTAAATAATTAAAATGTAAGCGCTGTGACGGGAGAAATGTATTTTTAAAATACTGTTTCCATAGACTTTCACTATGTTTTAACAGCCTGAAGCTATTAAAATACAGCTAAGCAAAGAAACATATTTTTTAATTGGAGCTAAATCCAAAAACAAAAAAGTTTTGATAATTTTACAATTTTGAGGTTATAAAAAAAAGTTGTGTTTTTCAACTTTTTTTTTGCAGATTTGTCATTATGTTGACCAGCAGGTTACACCCTGTAAAAAGAGTTAGTATCTTTTGTAACACGTTGTATATATCTTTATTTATTGAAGAAAATATATTTTACAAAAATAGTTACAAAACACGCCAAACTGTATATAACAATTTGTTGGCGAAGCGCTCTTAAAGTTTTTAAATAAATAGTTTAATTTATTTAACGGGCTTAATTAACTCAATTAACATATCAATACTAAGAATTATATAACTTATCAATTATTTTATTCTCCTTATTTATAGATGGTCTAAAATACTTTCTAAGTTTCAGATTTAACATTTTCTTATGATACAGTTCATTTTCGTTTTCCTTTCCTTTCAATATTGGTAATTTATTTCATAGTTTTACGATTACCTATCATAGCCAGCGACACGCTAGGATACCCGTTTTTGATCGATAAACGAACTTATGACGTACGCAATAAGAGCTAGATATCTACGATGGATAACTCAGCGGATCACTGATTTGATACTTACAAGAACAAAAAATAATTGAGTAATTTTGCGAAACTCGAAAACATACAGAATGATTGATACCTTCGGTAATTTCTAACTACCTGTCACATTTTGCAGAAATTACGAAACACTACAGTTTAATCATCTTCAATTAACTACGCATGCATACCTTGAATTGATTAACCCACAGAAAAACTTGTTTTGTGGGTTAACCTCTCTCTCAACAGAGGTTATGATTAACCGGATTTTAACACTATTGACGTTGGGTGAGGTTAAGATTAACTCAGGTCACTTATAGATTTATTGTGGACAGCGACATCAACCTAAACCGGGATTTTATTTTGGACGGCAAAAAATCACTTTCATTTTAAGTAAATTCCAATCGTTTCGTGACAAAATTAAACGTAGTCTGATCTCGAATGTGACTTGTTACTAAGGTTTTCTACGTAAAATCTCGAGTGCGAGATACCCGAGAATTTGGCCCTTGTTTTCCGTATTTGCCCGACTTCACTTCTTCGACTACGACTTCCTTAATTTTAGGGATACCTTACGGCTTCCTGACGTTTTAGAGGTGGGTTAACCATCGGGTAGCCTGTGAGCTAGCTATGGTGCAATATTTTCCCTCACCACAGCAGAATCTCGGCCTAAGCCGCAATTACAGCTAACCTTACCCAACCACAGTAACCGCCATCAAAACACGACAGTCTTAAAATTTAATCTCACTGAAGTATCTTCTAGTTGGATTAGCCCTTCCATTCTCCGCCGGCTAATAAATTGCACAATGTAATGAAAATCCCGACCGCTGTAGATGATTATCGACAATTTTGTAATATAATTTATGGCCGGTAAGTGATCTAAGGGGCCTCCTTGTTGTGCGTACGCGCACCGATAAAAGTTGCTATTATCCGAGCTGAGGTGCCTTAGGATGGGGTTACACAGGGAGATGGAACAATAGAACTGTCTGTATTAAAGATTTTTATAAGGTTAAAAAATTTGCTCGGGACATTTGAATCTTTATAAAAGTTCCCTAGCACGGGTTAGTGCTTTAGAAAATACAAAAAGTGTCTCATTTAACCTTTTCGGTTAAAAATTAAAAGTAGGTAAAATTATACTCCGTGCAATTTTAGTGGTTTCAAAGCCGAAGGTATTTTGTTGCACTGGTGATTCTTTCATTCCAAAACGCGTGAAAAAAAATTCACTTCTCCATACAAATGGTGTCGATTGGCGATAGCTGTTTGTATTGGAAAGTGCATTTTTTTTTTCGCTCGTTTTGAAGTAAAATTTTGGAATTTGGCTCAGAATCACGAGTGCAACTAAATATCTTCGGCTTTAAAACCACTAAAATTCCACGGTGTACAATTAGAATATACCTCAGGGAGATGTTTTGGTTTTGACACCCCCAACTCAGGGAAAATAGTTTTAGAAACGCTTGAAACAAAAAAAATGTTTTTTTTTAACTTTTTTGATTTACAGATTACCTTGTTCAATTTGTTCTATAATAACCGTGACGTGCCGCGGTCGACGGTCGGTGGGCCGATGACATTGTCAAAACAGCGGGAGGACAATCAAATGGACGAGATTGGAATTAGACCGAGGGGGTTGGCGTGAAAATTAAGAGGGCTGTGCCCAGCACTGCCCTGCTGATTAAGAACGCAGTAATCGACAATTTTGCGATTTTCACTTTTTTACAAAAATGGCATCCTAAAGGTTTTATCTACACGGGAAAAATATATTTTCATGATTTTTTTTGTTGGAAATATGTTTTTTTGCTAACGGTTTTTGCAGTAATTGCATGAAAATAGTGATTGTGCTAAAGTGAAGTGGGGTAATAATCATGTGCTAGAAAAGAATACAGTACTCGCAATGTATACTAGAGCAAAATGCAGTACTTGCTGCTGTTACTGCATTTTGATCTAGCGTCAATCGAATAGTTCCTAAATTAAAACGCAGTATTTGACATTATACTGCGTTTGGGCGTAGCATTGTTTGACGGGAGTCGTAGGAAAATTATCATGTGCTGCGTATTGTCTTAGTAAATCAGTGCGTTGATTGATTGATTTTCTTGATTGGTACTGTTTTGACGAAAACCCCGCTACGAAAACATCTGCGCGTGGGGACATGGAATGTCAGAGGGCTGTTGAAGACTGGGAACTTGTAGGTAGTCGAGAAGGAGATGGAAAGATGTGGTATCGACATCTTGGGACTCAGCGAGGTACACTGGAGAGGCAGCGGTCATCTGGACACTAATAGTGGAAACACAATTTACTTTTCTGGTGCTCAAGACCATAGTGGCAATGGTATGGCTATTATTGTGCCCAAACGCCTGAAAAATACTATCAAGGGATACCAGACCCCGAATGATAGAATCATCACAATAAAATTAGACGCTAACCCATGAACATCATCCAGGTTTATGCACCAACCGCACAATCTGACGAGGAAGTGTCGGACCAGTTCTACGCCGACTTAGACGCGCTACTGAAGACTATACCGTCGAGAGAGATTACGGTTGTTCAGGGCGACTGGAACTCGAAAATTGGCAAAACCACAGCAGACCCTCTGAGGGGATCAATCGTGGGCAGTTATGGTCTTGGTGTAAGAAACGACAGAGGTGAAAAGTTTTTACACTACTGTGTGGAGAATCAGCTGACTGTCATGAATACTTGGTTCAAAAATCATCCAAGGAGACTATACACCTGGACGTCACCGAAAGGGCACAGAAACCAAATTGACTTCATCACGATTAAGTCACGGTGGAAGTCATCAGTTACCAAAGCCAAAACTCTTCCGGGTGCTGACTGCGGAAGCGATCACCAATTACTCGTAGCAGATTTCAGACTACGCTTGAAGAAAGTTCGTAGTACTTCTCAGAAGAACATCGTTCTCGATAAACTAGCTTTAGATCAATTCCGAAAAACCTTTGACGAGAATATCAAGTCCACAGAAATTGGTCCTTTCAACTCCAGCGAAACGGACTGGATCAACTTGAAAAAAGTTATCCTGAATGCTGCCAAGGAGACAAGCAATCAATTCAGAAAGGTTAAGAAAAAGGAAGAATGGATAAGAAAGGAATCTTGGGCACTGATAGAAGAAAGAAGGACGATGAAAGGTGAAGGTCTGGAGTCGAAAGAACAAATGTCCCGTTACAACCAGCTGCACAAAGAAGTACAAAGGTCAACTAGGAAGGACAAAGACAACTACATCAACAACATCTGTGCAGAAATAGAGATACACGCTGATAAGACACAATCGAAGGACCTTTTAAAAAAAGTGAAACAGATAACCGGCACTTTCAAACCTAAATGCTGTGTCGTCGACGACAGTGATGGGAACGCCTTAACCGATTTTAATGACATTCTGGAGAGATGGGGTAGTTACTGCTATAACCTTTATCGGGACGAAACAGGCGTTATGACAAAAAGAAGATGGGACATACACACAGAAGAGCCCAGAATACTAATGTCCGAGGTAAAAGACGCCATAGACAGGCTTAAACATAAAGCATTGGGTCCCGATGGAGTGTCGGCTGCAATGCTTCAACATCTTGGCACTGATGGAACGAAGATCCTGCTTCAGATATGCAACAAGATATGGGTGACGGGCTAATGGCCAGAAGACTGGACACAATCGGCTGTAGTACCTCTTCACAAAAAGGGTTCCACGCGTAAATGCGAGGACTATCGAACTATCTCGCTTATGGCACATGCCAGTAAATTCACGGCTAGCACCATACATAGATAACCAGATACCGAGCGAACAGACTGGTTTTGTGGCTGGAAAGGGAACTCGAGAGCAAATACTGAATGTGCGCTTACTCATCGAGAAATGTCGTGAATTCAATAAACCACTGGTCATGTGCTTCATAGATTATGCCAAAGCTTTCGACTGCGTTCAGTGGAATACCATGCTAGAAGTCCTTGTGGAGATGGGTGTACCCCCGCATCTAGCTTTTCTGATACAAAACTTGTATCTGGATGGCACTAGCTTTGTAAGATTAGAAGACAAGCAGTCCAGGCCATTCCATACAGAGAGAGGTGTTCGGTGCATTTTGTCTCCAAAACTATTTAACTTGTACGGCGAGTACATAATGAGGAAAGCACTGGAAGGATGGGAGGGCGGTGTAACAGTGGGAGGCAGACCAATTAACAACCTAAGGTACGCGGATGATACGACTTTAGTTGCATCGAGTGAGATGGAAATGGCAGAACTTCTAAAGAAGATCGAGACAGAAAGTGCTAAACTCGGTCTTAAGATCAACAGAACCAAAACCAAGGTGATGGTGGTAGACAGAGCACAGCTACTCCCGTCAACCGATGCGCTGGATGGGTATGAAAAGGTTGAAGACTTCGTATACCTCGGCTCTCTTATTTTATTACCAACGAAGGCCACTGTACCGAAGAAATACGCCGCAGATCCGGTATGGCGAAAAGTGCAATGGCTAACCTCGACAAAATATGGAAGAACCGAAGTATCAGTCGTAACACTAAAGTGCGGCTGGTTCGAGCCCTTGTCTTCTCGATTTTCTTTCTCGACTTGGTGTCTTAAAAGAAAAGACATCAACAAAATAGACGCCTTCGAGATCTGGTGCTGGAGGAGGCTGCTTAGAATACCTTGGACGGCAAAGCGCACTAACGAGTCCATAATTAAAGAACTTAAAGTCCAAAAACGCCTATCTACTATATGCCAGGAAAAGACCCTCAGCTTCTTTGGACACATAATGCGGTCGCCCAGGCATAGTCTAGAGAAGCTCATAATATTGGGACAGGTGAATGGTAAACGCGCCAGGGGACGGGCACCAACCAGATGGTCTGATGCTATAAAAGCAGCGGCTGGAGGAAGCATTCACCGGGCAGTTCATATGACGGAAGACCGCTCCCAATGGAAGCGAGTACGACATGGTCGCGATCCTCAGCCATGAGGAATCGATTAAGAAGAAGAAGATTTCTCAAGCGAAATAAAGTTTGATTGCTACGATTTTGTTTTAATTCCAATATAATAGAAACACAATATACTTACAAATCACCCTAGTAACCCTCACTTTAGGTTGGCACAAGACATAAAAATAATGAATAAATACTAACAAATAATGCAGTCATTGACAAGTGCTAGGGTAAAATGCAGTAATCAGCGCAAGTACTGCATTTATGCTTAGTTGTAATCTTATTCTCACTATACCTCATGCTAAGTTAAAACGCCGTAATACACACTATAGTCGGAAGTAACGCTAAATGGAATAAAAAATGCATGCCATTTAAAAGCTTGAATTTTTTCCCATTTTTTTCATCTAAGTGAATTGTTAAAAAACATAAATTTCATACTTAAATAACTAAAATTAGGTTACCCGCGTTTTTCTCCGAACCGCCTTTTTGCAAGTGCTGCGTTCTTGATTACTAGGGCAGCGTGGGCTTTATTTATGGGCTGGATAGATAGATTTGAATGACTGACCGAGAGAAATGGCGAGGCGATGACAGAGAATCCCGGTGTGCCCCGAACCCGCAGAACCCGTCCCGCGAAGGGCCCAAGCGACTAGTGTCCATTACAGTTTGACACGGGAATGGCGCGTCTACCCAGCCTGTTAATTACCGCCACTATTACCGATTTACCGGTACCGATCGATCGGTAATACGAGTATCGGTACCGCACGGTATGTAACAGATTCAATTAAGTGCCAAGTTATCGCGAAACGAGATTACGCTCTGAAATTAATTGGGAGTTATTGTTTATGCGATGGATGGTGTAGACTTGCCTTGAGCCTACCTAGCACAGTAAGTAAGTAAGTAAGTAAGTAACTCTTTATTGCACAAACGAAAACATTTTACAAATAAACATTTTAAAATAACAGTACTAATTGCGGTCTTATCGCTAAAAGCGATAGCCAACTTGGTAAGAGTTCCCTTAGCATGCAAGCTTGAGAAACACTTTAGTCGATGCTGCATTGTCAAATTTCGCTCAGCACAGATTAATTTTGACAGTCGCGACGCCTGTAAGCCACGTCAGGGACGGTTCAAAACAAGAGCTAGAAAGCTATGGCAAGAGAGTAACACAGTGTTAGAATACTAAAATCTACCTATGGATTCAATAACTAGTCATTTTGCCTAATGTGGGGCCTCTAGGTAGGAAAGAGAATAAAATACAGGTTTGTGCCTAATTTCTCAAATTTTTTGTTACTGTAACCTGAGACTTACCTTCCACACAACCCGCATAAACACACACACATACACCCTCACACACTCTCTCTCTCACACACACACACACACACACACACACACACACACACACACACACACACACACACACACACACACACACACACACACACCAGACCTTGAAAACCTTGCACCTGCCTTGCACTCAACAATTTCTTTCTGTGCCTAACTTAAATTTAAATGAAGTTCACTCATAATAAATTGTGTGAGTCTTTTCCTGTGCGTATCGATAAGTGAGTGGAACTTACGAACTTACTACACTGTTGCCTGTAAATGGGAGGCCTGGAGACCTAAAATACAGACCTTTTGGTCTAGTTTAGGCTCCAGCTTTCCACAATTTTTTGTCTTATTTATGTGTCTGTTACCCTACCTTTAAGAAATTTGTGGCGAGAAAAATCAATTTATCTTTATCTTTATCTTTATCTTTGCTTAGTTGAATTAATTTAGCAATAGACGGCAGTGACTCTACCTTGCTTCTTAAGCACACATTCGGATTCTAAAAAGAAGCAACAAGAAAACCTCTATCCGGACATCTCTTTCTGTTGATCTTTAGGAGTACTTACAATAATTACAATAATTAGGTACACAGTAATTGGTTACACCAAACAGCATGGGAAATACAATGAAAACGTAACAGTACTCACTCTACCTTTCTACAGGGTGCACTCTAAGTCGATAGCGGAACTTCAAGTAGGCTGTCTACTGATCACTACAAACAGCTTGTACTAGGTGGCGAAAAAAATGGAGCGAAAAAAAATCATCTGTTTCATACATTTGGCGCAGTACTGAGTCGACCTTTTGTATAGAACAGCTGAAATTTTTTTCGCTCCATTTTTTTCGTAACCTATTTCAAGTTGTATGTATTGATCAGTGGACAGCCTACTTAAAGTTCCGCTATCGAATTAGAGTGCACCCTGTAGATGTTCTACTCACACTAGAACACTATAAAAAAGTACTGATTCTATAGCAATATTTACTTCGAAAGCTGAATGTAGAGCCGCGAGAGAACTTTGGGGCGAATTTTCGACATCATTTAAAACACAGATCAATGAAAATTCAAACTTCATGTCAATGTTACTTTACAATAAAGTGGCATTTAGGATCTGACATTTCTGCACATCATCGTCAAAAAACCTGCACGATTTTGGACAAAAAATCTAAAGACACTAGTCGTCATAACCCTAATAAACTCACATTATAATCCTTCCTATCCGGCTCATTTGCACAAAATAAATTACGATAGAAATACAGCTCAGACTTCGATGTCTTAGGTACACACGACAGCACGTCTGAGTGTACACTTTTGATGTAAAGTTGCCCGTAACGTAACCGAGTAAAGTGCCAGCGTGTAAGGGTCGACGTGCTGTCGTATGTATCTGTCCCCTTAGTCTTTCAAGGCATTGCTACAGGGTTTCATACTCATGATCCCTGGAATCGATTTTGATGCGCTTAGTTTTACAGACCAATGATAGTTTATGGAACATAATCCACTATGTGTTTATTCTGGGCAGCACTTGGTCCAACTCCCATACAAAGACTCAATGTCCTTTCACCTTTTTTTATCCCTTTTTAGGCCAGAGTTTGCGAGGCGGATGGCCAAATGCTCCTATCACACACCTGAATCCGCGAGGCCGAAGGCCGCGCTGTAGAAATGTCAGCTCCATCTCACGAGGCCGAAGGCCGAGTCCCGTGTTGGGCGAAGCTGAGTGCGACTTGACAACGCCCCACTTAACATTTCGCAGACTTGACAAACTCGCGAGGTCTACAGCTCACTAAGCTACTACAGGGTGCACTCTAAGTCGATAGCGGAACTTTAAGTAGGCTGTCTACTGATCAATACAAACAACTTGTACTAGGTGGTGACAAAAATGGAGTGACAAAAATATCAGCTGTTTTCATACATTTGGCGCAGTACTGAGTCGACCTTTTGTATGGAACACCTGATATTTTTTTCACTCGATTTTTTTCGCCACCTAGTACAAGTTGTTTGTATTTATCAGTAGATAGCCTACTTAAAGTTCCGCTATCGACTTAGAGTGCACCCTGTAGTTAGAGAATAGACGCGCAGATCCCTTCTTCTGGACTTCCCCGTCACGCCATTTTGGTCTAATTGCACGCACGGGAGGGTGCAGCGGGCCGCGTGGTGATTGTGGTGATTACGCGTCGTAAAGCTGGCGATGGCCGGTGATTGCCGGGTCCGATGACGGATTGATGTTTAAGATGAAGGGTTACTGCGGATCCTGTGCAAAAGGCTATTCTCTTGGCTGTCTGTGTGCGATCGCAGCCAATGTAGAGACAGTGCGGGGTACACACGACAGCAAGTCGAGGCTTACACGCAAGCACTCTACTCGGTTACGTTACGGGCGACTTTAAAACAAAAGTGTACAGTCTGACGTGCTGTCCTGTGTACACGCAAATATCAATACCGTTGAAGAAATTTCAGAATATCCGTGAATAGAGAACGTTGCAAAAAGCTGAATGCCAACCTCTAATGATGGAGAGGCACTTTAGAAACAGAATGTAAACTTTCGTTAGCACAGCACCTTTTATAAGGGTAATTTTTAAATGGCTTTATTCCCGAAAGAAGTCAAAGTCTAAATGTGATTTCCAACAACTATTGTTCTAGGTATTTAAATTTTGGTATGGAACATCTGATATTATTTTCGAGATTTCGCACTTGGCCCTATATTAAAAGTTGCTTGTATTGGTGAGTTAAGTTATCCCTTTCAGTTTCACAGGACCTTTCCGAAACACCCTGTATTTAAGTAAGTGAAGTAGTCTGGAAACTGATTGGTATTTTGCAGGTTTCTAGCAGTCAGAAAATTATAGTAAATCGCCTCGACTTTTTATAAAAATGACAAATGTATTTGGAAAGTCTTTTGCCCGATTTCACCAACTGTACTTAATTTTTTAGGAACTTTTTTAAGAAGTCCTTTGGATACAAAAATTACGCTAAGGACTTCTTAAAAAAGTTAAAGAAGTTCTTAAAAATTAAGTATACCTAGTTGGTGAAATTGGGCATTATACTCTAAGTTTTCAGTGTGCAGGAGCCTTAAGACCTCATTTGATGTTCTTAGACCGAACATTGATGAGGCGTTTCTGATTGCAGGGTTCGTCCCAGTTTTAATGTATGTCTAGACTTTCGCTTCTAATTGCTTGCAGCTTAGTTTGTAGATCATTGCAATGATTCAACTTGCACTTGCTCGATAGCTCAGTTGGGATCGCGCTGGCACGAAGACGGAGCAACCGTAGGTCAGGCAAACCTACACCATCTAAAATCAATGTCCCAGGCACTGCAGCGTTTGAGTAGTCACTTCACCCATCTAGTGTAAGTGGAGACCAGGGGCCTTAGCCTGTAACGCAATGGCGTATCGATGGCGTCCCAGCAGAAGGACAAAACCAGGGTTTCCTCATTTTTCTCCTACAACTAGCGAACTAATCCTCTAGAATTAGAATCAGAATATTCTTTGCTGTACTAAAAAAACATTAAAAGGACCGACAGCATTAATAAATCGTAATTGAAGCTGTCAACTGGGAGCCCATTTTGGCACCATTGCGTTACAGGCGAAGGCCCTTGTACTATCATGTATTTTGTGGTGGAGATGCGACTGGACGCCGTGTAAGAGTTCTAAGTTGTTTATTTTTACATTGAGCCTGTTTCTAATCCTTTAGGTAGGAATCATAGGAATAGTAGTCGCTTGTGGTCAACACACCAATTTATTTTTTATTTTTTATTAATATGCTGGCACTTATTCCGTGGCGATTCTTGCCCACCTATCCGGGTGCAGGGGGCTGATATATCCGGCCCAGGTAGGGAAGCACAACTTCAAGATAAAAGTTTTATCCCACTATCGGGTAGCGGCATCTCGCTTCACGCGATGAAATAAAGCAAGATGGCGATAGCAGATAATGGGATAAAACTTTTATCGTGACAGTGTGTTTCCCTAGCAGCTCCACTTTAACTTTGCTATTTAGAACCCTACTCCGGCTATGCGCGTCACTAATAAATAATTAGTGGTTCGCCCCGAACTATGAACTCGCGACCCCATATAAACTTAACAACCCCATATCTCGGCAACCCCTCGACCGATTTGGCTCATGTTCGAACTTAAAAATTATTTTAATTTCATTTACCCGCCTACCAAATTTTATAACGATCCGACCAAATTTACTCAAGTTATCGTCGAACGAACATTCATACATACAAACATAACTAAGGCCTTTTGCATCTACGTAATGAGATGATTTATACAGCGTCCAGTGGCACCTTCACTCACACTAGATGGGTGAAGAGACCACTCGGAACTGCAGTGCCTGGGACATTGTTTTTTTTCTCGCTAACTGTGAAGGAAAACATCGTGAGGAAACCCGCGGCTCAATTGGCTCCACACGTATTGACCTGTCTTTCCTGTGGGCTAGGTCGACTAAGCTGTCAGGATGGTATAGGTGCTGGGCAAGCCTACTCCATCTAAAACAATACAAACATACATACATACAAACGCCGGATTGTTCCAGTAGACTCGGAGAACTTCGCTCGCTCGTTCAAAAATATTGAATTCCAGGTTTTCCCACGCCACTTTCCTCGCTTTTCACCAAGAAAGTTCCTCAATATTCAGCCTTTCTTAACCACATCCCCTCGCTAAGTGGGTTGGTTAAGGCAAGACGTCGGAGGGGCGTCGGGGGGCGCGGGGGGAGGGTCATAGACACCTGTAGCTCGGGACTTGTTGCGTCTTGTTATAATGTGATCTTCAAAATGGAAGCATCCCATTATAGGTAACACAACTCTAAAATACTTAGGCCTGTAATATAAATCACAGTTTAAGGGTGAATGATAGCAACGTGGCGGGAAATTAAAAAAATTTACAGTTTTTGACATTTTGTAGCTAAACTGAGCTATTTTTGTTCAGCGATTTTTCGTTCGCGGCAATAACATAGTATTCTTTTCATTATTGTAAACAACAGAACAACAATAATTCAGCCGATTATGTGTTCTGGTCTACAAAGCAGTGGCACTGCCCAAAAAACTTGTCGTAGACCAGAACACATAATCGGCTGAATTATTGTTGTTCTTTTGTTTACAATAATGAAAAGAATACTATGTTATTGCCGCGAACGAAAAATCGCTGAACAAAAATAGCTCAGTTAAGCTACAAAATGTAAAAAACTGTAAAAAAAATTATATTCCCGCCACGCTGCTATCTTCCAGCCTTAAACTAAAAGAGCTAGTTTAAACCCTATCTGTTGATTAATTTTCATACAAAATGCGAGGTTTAATCTATGGTCTGAGTTTAAACTGTGATTGATATTACAGGCCTTAGGGTGGTATTACAGAACTCTCCTAGATAACAGTTTAAACTCTTCCCACCCAGTCGGAGTTAAAACATCGTTTAGTAATGTCGATGATAAAACAGTGCATATTTTGATTCGAAAGTTCCTACCCTGTCGCTGTATTACGCGACCAAGCCAACTAGGCACCTGGCAACTAGGCAGCCGCATAGAAACCAGGTGCATAGTTGACTTGGTCGTTTAGTATGGACATTCAAATCAAAACATGCACTATTTTATCGACAGTGCTACTAAACCATGTATAAGGTTGGACGATAGCAACGTGACGGGAAATTCAAAATTTTCACAGTTTTTTACATTTTGTAGCTAAACTGAGCTATTTTTGTTCAGCGATTTTTCGTTCGCGGCAATAACATAGTATTCTTTTCATTATTGTAAACAACCGAACAACAATAATTCAGCTGATCAACATGTTTTTTGGGCAGTGCCACTGCTTCGTAGACCACTGCTTCGTAGCTCAGTTTAGCTACAAAATGTAATAAACTGTGAAAATTTTGAATTTCCCGCCACGTTGCTATCTTCCCATCTTAACTATAAGGATCGTTCTGTAATACCACCCTTAATGCACACATTAATATACTTAGGCCTATGCCTCTATGTAATGTGATTATATTTTATACAGTGCCCACACCCTTGACTCACACTAAATGGACGAAGAGTGACCAAATCAAATAAATCCATTTTTTTTCTTGTGTCAGAAAAAATAATTTTAACAGTCACTAGTCAACTCTATTGTACTTAAGGCAAAAAATACAAAATCCTAGTGCAGAGACAGATGTTAATATTGAATATTTGTGACTGATAAACTTATTTAAAACGTTTCTTGTGCTACCACCATTGTATAAATATCTGAGAAATAAACTATTGTAATTCTTATATTCTTATCCTGCATTCGTATGCATCGAAGGACTGAAGTTACGGATCATCACAGGTTGTCGAACTCTATATTTACCGATTTACCTAATTAAATAAAACGCCACTCAACAGTCAGCCTCCTACAGATGCAAATGAACACGGATCTGAATTCATGCGATGAGGCTTCCCAATGCAAATATTGATGGAGTGACGAGAATTAACTAGCAATTTGTATTAGAATTAAGAGATATCATATTTCTGTTACGGATTTGGAAAGACGCCGACACGAGACCAAATTAGGATAAAAGTGATGATTAGAATACTTGTAAAGTGGAAAGCAGCTGTTTTGCTTGAAGTATTTTATTATGACGATTCATTTCTATGAGCTCTTAAGGTGAAATACGTCTCACAACTAGCGCCGCCAATGGAAAAAAAATCATATCTTTTTTTTTGGATGCGTTTTTAGCAAAAAACGCTCCTGCGATTCCTCAACGCGAGGCTCAACTATTTTTAGGACCTAAGGTTTGGATTCCAGATCCTAAAACTTACGAATGCAATCGATTCTCGCCAAAAGTGGCCACTTTTGGCGAGAATCGATTGCATTCGTAGGAAATCCAATCCTGGAATCCAAACCTTAGGTCCTAAAAATAGTTAAGCCTCGCGTTGAGGAATCGCAGGAGCGTCTTTTGCTAAAAACGCATCCAAAAAAAAGATGTGATTTTTTTTCCATTGGCGGCGCTAGTTGTGAGACGTATGGCGTCTTAAGGGCCAAACCTAGGCGCAACTAGCGTCGCCCGCCATCTTACAAATAGTTAAGCCTGGGGATTATCATTTGACGTTTCATTTTTAGCAAAAAATGCATCCAAAAAGAAGATTTTTTTTCCATATTTAAATTTTTTCCGGCGGGAAATTCAAAATTTTCACAGTTTTTTTACATTTTGTAGCTTAACTGAGCTACTTTTCTTCAGCGATTTTTCGTTAGCGGCAATAACAGTAGCTCAGTTTAGCCACAAAATGTAAAAATCTGCGAAAATTTTGAATTTCCTGCCACGTTGCTATCGTCCAACCTTAAATAAATGTTTGGTCCTGTTTAAAGCCTTTTGGTAAACAAGTTGATTTCTTTTTCTGATTTAGTTTGGTCTACCAAATAAATCTTCATCTTATCTTGCTAAATCAACGGTGTCATCTCAGCTATGAAAACCTTTTTATGCTCTGTAAGCATGAAGAATTTCAAGCTATGCTTCAATGGTTTTGGGGAACAAAACGTATGCTAATTGAAAGTACTTAAAAACTTTGAATCGATCAATAGCGAATGGTTCACTAAACTGCTGCTTCCACAGTATCTCAACCCTGACGGGATATTTCAAGTTTTTGACATTTTCAGACAAAGTGGTTGTCTCACTCTAAGGTGGACTTGCATCACTCAGGCCGGGCCCGGTTTCTGAATTGAGAATTTTACTAAGTAAATACTTAACTATCGTTCTGTCACGTTCTTTTGTGAGAAATCCGCAGAGGCAGAACGATGTTTAGATAGATAGATAGAGAACTCTTTATTGCACAACAGAAAGAATCTTGTCTTGGCAACATTTCACATGATTTTTTTTTGGTGGAATTATTAATTTCTCATAGAAATATAAGGTTGATACTGGTTTTGATATTACGGACCGTAATACTTCAAACGGTGTGCCTAAAACCACGCTCAACTCACTAAAACGACATATTAGTGCAACAGGAAGTTATACGTCACGCAACAGCTTGATTTAACCGGACCAACACCAGAAGTCAAATCCACTGACCCTGTCTTTCAAACATATTGTATAGACAACAAGGCCACCAACAGTGGATGGGAAGTCAGGAGAGTGAGTGCAGGGTACGATTGTGTGTGGACGGTGCAGTGGTTGTTTATCGATGTGACAGTTTAGAATCTTAATTGACTCCGTCCGATATAGTGGAGTTTTGGGTTATTTCGGTTACTAATTCTTGAAATTGCTTTTAGTAGGACGGCATGGGAACCAAGGGAAAACCGGTCATTTGTACTTTTGGTTAAAAATGTGTGTTGTAAAAATGCATTGTTCATAATTATTACACTCATAATATCAATCATTTCTCGGAATGAGCATATCCAATCTTGAGATGAAATCATCTCAATACGTAGATGCGAAGGCCTTTATTGAACGAGCGAGCGAAGCGAGGGAAGTTCTCTGAACTCTGAGTGCACTTGAACAATCCGGCGTTTGTATGTATTTATGTATGTATGTATTGTATATATGTTTGTATGTTTGTATGTATGAATGTTCATTCGACGATAACTTGAGTAAATTTTGTCGGATCGTCATAAAATTTGGTAGGTGGGTAAATGAGGCAAAGAGAATTTTTAAGTTCGAACATGAGCCAAATCGTTTGAAGGGTTGCGGAGATATGCGGTCGCGAGTTCGTAGTTCGGGGCGAACAACTAGTTTATTTATAGTTACAGCTAAGACAAAGATTAATTGATGACGCTATGCAAATATCGCTAGTCTCCTATCAACAATTGTAATTCGGGGCCGCCTCAGCGTAATCTTTAGATTTACATGCCACGACTGGACTTGACTTGTTATTTTAAAAATAGATAGTGTTAAGTATACAGGGTGTTAAAAGACCGCCAACAAAGCGAGAAACCACGTATTGTCCTCATCATAATGAACATTTTTGCCCAAGGAACTATGCCTGGGAAATCCACGGTTTCCGTGATATGGGGTTCAAAGTCGGACTTTCCGTAAACTTTTTTTTTTTTATATTTATTCGGTATCTAGTTCTTAAGGGTCCGTATAAGGCTAACTAGCGCCACCAATGTTGAAAAAATCATATCTCGCTTCAGAAGAAGTTTCTGACAAAATCCTAAGATGAGCTCATGCGCCATGCTTTTCTAGATTTTTAAGTGTGGGTACCCAACTCAAGATCTAGTCTTAAAAGAGGGTAAAAAAAAAAAAGAAAAGAGGGTATCTACACTTAAAAACACTTAAAAGAGGGTATCTACACTTAAAAATCTAGAAAAGCATGGCGCATAGGCTCATCTTAGGATTTTTCCAGAAACTTCTTCTAAAGGAAGATATGATTTTTTCAACATTGGTGGCGCTAGTTAGCCTTATACGGACCCTTAATACCTTCTCAAAAAGCCATATTAAAATTATGAGTATTTCTTACAAAAAACGACATCAAAATTGCAACCCGCAATGTATTCTAAACATCGTCACTTCAAGCTTATAACATAAACTTATACCTACGCTTGCGCAATATGACTTCTGTGCGCCACACGTCCATTGCGTAATAAAATATTTTTCAATATTACAACCTAAAAAACCAAAATCATTTCCCAGCAATAATTTTAATGGAAAAAGTACTTTGTTTTGGTGTCTAGCATGCGTGGCTTTCGGGTATGTTGGCGATCTTTTAACACCCTGTATAAGAAGACGTTACAACAATATAGCAGCACTGTAAAATGTAACGAAACGACCAAGCCACACATTTTGGCTGAGGGGTTTGTGGAGTTAGGGCTTGTAGAGTTAGAAGCTTGGCTCTATATGAGATCTGATAGCTTTTTGACAGTGCGAGGCATCTCGACTTGGCAACGTTTTACATGAAAATGTTTTTGGTGGGATACAATTTAGTTTTTAAGTAGTCTTCGCGACGTCAGCAATAGCAGAATTGAAAAATAACTATCTTCCGTCATTATTGAACGAGCGAGCGAAGCAAGTTCTCCAAGTCTACTTGAACAATCCAGCGTTTGTACGTATGTATGTTTGTATGAAGTTTGTATGTATGTATTTTTGTAGGTTTGTATGTAAGAATGTTCGTTCGTCGATAACTCGGATCGTCATGAAATTTCAGGGCCGGATTTAGAAGTGTGGAGGCCCTGGGGCAACGAAGGTGTGGAGGCCCCTTTGTCTTTGCGAGAACCCTTTAATTTTCCAATCAGAAAAAAATTATGCTGATGTATGACAAGCTTCACTGCTAATGGAATGCCGACTATTTGTGTGCTAGAATGAGTGTTTAACAAGGCCTGCATTTTTGTTTTTTTACTGTTTTTTTAATATGTGGGGGCCCCTCTCTTGTGGAGGCCCTGGGCGGTTGCCCCCTTTGCCCCCCCTTAAATCCGGGCCTGTTATGGTGTTTTTTTTATAATATTTTATGATGATAGTAGGGGTATAATAGTTTATTTCTAAGTATCTCACTCAGTTATTTTTAATTTAGTATTAAGTAATTTAGAATTTAGAATTTTTGTTTTTGTTTTGTTGATTTCACATTTCCTGGCACGTTAGCTACGGGGCACCGTGATCGCGCCCACACCTCAAGGCTATAGCTGAAAATCAGCGATTTGCCTCAGCCTGTCTGGCTGTAGCAAATATTGTACGCTGAGCTATGGCCTTTTTGCGATACTGCAGCACACATCATATTTATAATATTGTTCCTACCTACCAACATTTTTCTTTCGTGTATTTGTTGTGTTTTATCTAAAGATTGTATGTATTATGTATGTGTGACTGTGGTAACAAATAAATGCTTTTACTACTACTACTACTAGTAAGCTTGATTATCAGGACACCCAAGTTTAACCACGGGATTATACACCTTTTCCCGTCTTACCTAAACGCTTTTGAGTGTAACCGGCAGCGTATTGACGCATCTATTGATGTAATTTATCAGCCATCGGCGCTCGCCCGGCTCGCGTCAGCGGCAGTTAGCGTTAGACTGCTTTATGCCCTATGACGTAGGGGATAAGGCGGTGTTACCTGCACGTTGTGGCTAGTCGGGAGATTGAGTTGGACCGTACTTGGAAAGTTTTCGGTTTGGCTCGTTAAGGGCGAGTTTTAGCTGCAGTTTCAAGGCGTCGTGCAAGGAAATTGTGAGCGGCAGTCGGATTTTGACCTTTACCTATTAAGGGGCGACTTGTGTTGAAAAAAAAACATGGTGAGGACATCTGAGTGTTTCAGTAACTTTTACGAAGGTGAATTTATATTTCAGCATTCACACACACAGTACAGTAGCTTTGTCGGAAGTCAAAATTCTCGATTTTAACGGTCACACAAATTTAATACGGCCTAATAAGATCAACGCAGTCATTAAATAAATACATTAGTAATTCTGTTCGAATATTTAAACCGCACAAGCAGGTTCCGCGTATTAATGAAACTTAATATAGTCTATTTTATTAGTTAAACGATTTCATAAGTCGTTAACTTTTATTATGACCATTTGTCCTGTAATAGTATATTTATTGTTTAATACGAATAGTTTATAGAAATTGGGTTGATGCAGCGTATTGGGTTACGGTTAATATGGGGCTTTCATATCTTTCAAATCTGCAGTAGAACTTACCGTTGGTTATGATTTTCATCGGACATGTCTGTGTAGTAAAATTTGGTTTTACATTTCATGGTCATCGTAAATAGTTTGAATCAGTTTAATGTCAAGGATTTTTCTTCTTCCTACCTACTTTCAATATTATAGTCCTTATTTGTGATGTTTTGAAGTTCAACTTTCCTTGACGTACAAAGCATGTCCATTTGTCTATCATCATCATCAGTTCCTGTTTTCCCTAATCATGGACATAGGGCTCTCAAAACGGTTTTCCAATCTGGCTGATTTTGCGCCTTCATCTCAAGCTCGGATATGCATGTCCCGGGACTGTTTGCTTCCTGTTGCACTGATCGACGACGCCAGGTAGTTCTAAGCCGCCCTCTTTTCCATGTTCCAGCTGGATACCATTTCAGTGGTATCTTGGTGGGGTGGTTTTCAGGTCTTCGTATAATATGATATATCCAACGCCAACGCCCATTGTTCTATTGAAGGAGGAATCCACAAGATCCACGAGGAAGTGCTTCAGTTAATTGACAGGAAGCTATATTATATTCGCTGTGTCACCTGTCACCGATGCATTCTGACTAGAGATGGGAAAATACCCGAATATGCACCCATTATTGCGTAGATAACTGGTTATTTACCTAAAAAAGAGGGTTTATATCCAATTATCTACCCATTTTTGGGTGCATATTCGGGTATGTGCCCATCTCTAATCCTGACATACTTTGGCCGCAGCGAAGGCCTCAAGAAGCTGATCTAAAATGTCCACTGCTCTATATTGCTTACCTTTACGATATAGGCTACTGTTTCAAGCATTCCAAGTTCATTTTATACGCAGACGACAAAAAAGTCTACATAAAGGTTAAAACTATACAAGATTGTATCTATCTCCAAGAAGACCTAAATCGATTATCTGCATACTATCATAGAAACAGAATTAACGTCAACGCAACTAAATGCAACCATGTTGTCTTTACCAGAAGTACAAAGCCTATTTATTACACATATTATCTTGATAACACACTAATCCAAACTGTTGACTCTATACGAGACTTGGGGGTGCTTTTGGACTCTAAGCTGACCTTTGATGACCATATTGAGGCCATTACTAACAAGGCGTTCCGTAACCTGGGATTTATCCTGAGGGTTAGCAAACCCTTTAAAAACCCTAAAAGTGTCTGTGTTCTGTACTATGCTTACGTAAGAAGTGTCTTGGAGTACTGCAGTTCCGTGTGGAATCCCCAGTATGTTACCCATATTGAATCAATCGAGCGTCTACAGCAGAAATTTCTACGTCACCTCAATTATAAAACTTACAGTCCCAACGTCGACTACCAGGCATCTTGCCAACGCCACAACTTTATGGCTCTTGAAGATCGGCGTGTCCTCCTGGATATGATGTTGCTGTATAAAGTGTGCCATGGATTGGTTAACTGCACTGAACTAGTCAATACACTTGTAAGACTATGGGCTCCTGGTACTCGCACTCGACACACCGCTTCTTCCCTCTTCGACATACCCTCCGCTACTACTAACTACGCTCAGAATTCCATAAGTTGTCGCTTGCCAAAGACATACAATAGTACTTTCTCCGATGTTGACATATTTCACAAGTCTCCGGGTCTATTCAAGCGTAGTATAATTAATTTACTAGCGCGTCGTAATGTTTGAATGTTAGGTCTTGCTCTTTTTCTCTTCTCCTCTCCAACAGTACACACCCATACACACCCTCACACACCCTAACACACCCTCACACACACTCAAGTCACATGTTTCCCACCCTTAATGTAAAAATTTTACGCTGTAAAATTTATTTTGTAATTTTACCTAATTTCGTATTTTTTTTTTAATTTTTTATTTAGGTCAATGAAATATATTTGTGTCAAATTGTTATTTTTATTATTTTACAGCTTAATCATTTTATTGTAATTTTGTTTTAATGATCTTATTGTAAATTTATTTTAATTTAATTTAATTATATTGGTAATGCATGTTCGTAATTAATTGTTCAGTCTATATAAAGTAAGTCCTTAATTGGCCTAAGCTTAGCCTATTTCAATCTGTTTATATTTTTTATCTTGTGCTGTGGGCTTTGTTTTATGAATAAATAAATAAATAAATAAACTGATAGAAATAAATGCAGAATATTTGCCTATTCTTAAGTCGTGATCTTCAGTCAAGAAGGACTGACTACAAAGGAGTGTCACCATATACAAAACAAACAACGACTGTGAAGACCTCACCTCTATTTTCAATTGCTATGATCGGTCTACATCGCCCGACATTCCTGGAGCAAAATAAATACATTAGCACAGATAAGGTCTCCTTGCGTCTGTCACAGCTGAGTTACAGCCAAATCGTGATAGTTCACCGACCTCCCAACGCTACAACCTTCTCGACACTCAGGCTAGGCGATCGATTCAAATCGCTAACTTGTCAATTCCACTATTTATCTGAAGTAAAAAGATAGATCGAGGAGGGAAGGTAGAGTCATCAACAAAATAGTAATCTTCGTTTAGTAAATAAATAAATTCACCTAAAAATTCTCCTAAAGAACATTAGCCTTTGTATCTACGTAATAGCATAATTTATAGAGTGTCCAGTGGCAACTTCAGTAGCCGATGGGTAAGCACCGTCAAATTTCGTAGCAATATCAAATACCGAAGAAGGAAGATACGAACGAGAGTTGACAAAGCTGTAACTTCTGACCTCTGACCTACAGGCTAATGAAGTGCTATTAATAGTAAAGCCTCCTAATTAGCAAAAACATCAGTCTATTTAACGCAAGCTTATCAGTTTTCGACTAGAAAAATCAAAAGGTCAAAGTCCTCAGAAAACATAGAGCGAGCCGACGCGGGTTATTCCGCACTCTACCTACAACGTATACGCTCATGCGCATTGTTTTTATTTCTTAAAACACATAAAAAATTCAAAATTCATAAAAATTATTACTGGGATATGTTTTTTTTTAAGGTATATTTTATATTGTAGAGAAGTCATATAATTTCAGAAGCGTTGACAAAACGTATTCTACTTATGCTCGAGGTACCGATTTTAAGAAATGTTATACCATTTTTGTAACAATTTTGTAACCTGCACTAGGAAGACGTTTTATTGTGAAATAAACGATTTTTTTAATTATTATTTTCCACTGCAGGTAGAGTTACAAAAAGCTCCTAAGTTGAAGGTCCTGCAAAGAAAAATACCCGCGAGGGTAGAACGTCCCGGGTATAGTATGGAACCACTCTTGAGAGTTAGAATAGAAAACGCATAAAGAAACACCAAGGTGCCGAAACATCGGCTCTCGGTATACTTAAGATCGATGCTTGGACACGCCGGTTATCGACTAATTAATCGATTAATTTAATATTCAACTCAGACCACTTTGCCAAAGTATGCACAACCTCCGCGATGGTTTTATACAAGGTGTTATAAGTCGAAATTGCCTTTTAGGCTAAACATTCTTCTACAAATGATCTTATTTGTAAAAAAATAAGGTTCTTGCATAGTGAAGTTTTTTTTTAATCAGGCCATAATTTGTATTTTGAAATTGATCACAATATTCGATCCGACCAATAAGCATTTATTCATGCAAAAATAACGAAGAATAACTTTATTCCCAACTTCCACGTAAGCGAAGTAGCGGACTAAAATACTTATAGGTACAGTCAGCCAGATGCTAGGATACCCCTTTTTGTTCGATAGGCGCCCTCGCGTAGTAAGAGCTGCTATGGGGTATCTGTGACTGTGGCCGACCGTACATAGTAAGTAAAGAACGCAAAACTATTTTGAATAGTTGTCTTTGCCTCTCAGAACGGTACATCAACGACGAGATTTTGACATGAATAACCCGGCAGGAATTATGTTTATGACTGAACATCTACATAATGAGGTGTAGGCATTAAGCCTTGAAGAGACATCTTTTATTGTCACTGTTGTTTACGGTTGCGAGCCTAGAAACTTGGAGAAATGTGGCTACTAGACGGTCTCTACATACCAGGCAAGTGGTATCCGGTGGGGAGAATGGTTGCTTTTTAACCCCCGATCCAAAAAGAGGGGTGATATAAGTTTGACCTATACGTGTGTATGTCTGTCGGTGTAGCTCTTAAACGGGTGAACCGACTTGGATGCGGGTGTTTTTGAACGAGCGAGCGAAGTTCTCCGAGTCTACTGGAACAAGACAGGAACAATCCGGCGTTTGTATGTATGTGTGTATGTATGAATGTTCGTTCGACGATAACTTGAGTAAAATAGGTCGGATCGTTATGAAATTTGGTAGGCGGGTAAATGAAATTAAAATCATTTTTAAGTTCGAACATGTGCCAAATCGGTTGAAGGGTTGCCGAGATATGAGGTTGTTAAGGGGACGCGAGTTTACAGTTCGGGGCGAACCACTGGTTATTTGACAGCAGGTTTTCTAGCTAGTGTTCTTAGATATGTTTTATCAAAATCGGTTCAGCCGTTTATGAGAAATTTGAAGATAAAATGTCAGTAGTTCTTGGAGCCCGCACACAAAAAGCTATACTTTTTGTGTGGTGGCATAGACTTTATTCCTGACCTTAGTTTCAAGTGACATTTTGTACAAAATTCCAAGGCTTTACGTCAATTCTGCGACTAATGGGCATTGTAGCCGACAGGTAGGGTATAAAACGGTGGCAGACAGACAGACAGACTGACAGACAAGTCGCTCGTCACTTCGACTTAGAGAACGTCCGTGAGCTTTAATCCTCTCCTCTTGTTACACACTTGTTAGGTAGAGACCATAGTGAGTAGGCGATAGATATGATCACACCCCTCCGGTCCGTAACGATCAAATGATAAAATGACATGTTTTCATTGTGACTAAATTTAAATTTGCCGTAGAGCGGTAATATCAATCACAGTTTAAACTCAGACCTAAGATTAAACCTCGAATTTTGTTTGAAAATTAAACTAACCTTTTTGCTGTGAGTGGACTGTGATTGATATTACGGACCTTTGTCCCATAATGCCTAAAATCCAAAATGACTTCATACCCCCACAACCACTGAATGAGAACCGAAACTAGTGTTCTGTTTTGTTTGAATTTACAACAAATACTCAGTGTTTATTGAAAAACAAAGGTTGCAGCAAATAAAAAAATATCTCTACATCTATCAAGGCGGAGGTAGGCGGACAGACAGACGGTAAATGGATAGTACTCTACAGGAAGGAGTACACACCTACTCTTCTGGCAGTAAGAGAGTTATCCCCGCTCCCGCTCCGCTCATGCCTGTGCCCATAGCCTAACCCTTAAACGCGTGATCATATTTCATTCATAAGCGCCGTTTACCGGGACTGGCTCACCTTACCGACTTTCCTACTCTTCTATTGAGGCCGTTGAGTACGGTCGGCCACAGTCACAGATACCCCATGGCAGCTCTTACCTCGCGCGGCATAAGGGCGCCAATCGAACAAAAAGGGGTATCCTAGCGTGTGGCCGACTTTATAAGATTTTGAAATATTACGTTCTTTTATGGTGTGTAGAATTGCAATGTTCTTAGGAACGTTACTCAAAAAATATTTACGTCAAGGAAGTAGTTGCTTAAGCGATTCGATTTTCGAGAACTCTATCACTCGATACCGACCAAAAGGCTCGACATCTAAACTGTCTGTGCTTTGGTGCAAGTAACTTCAAGCACTGACGACAAAAATATGTCCAATGGACATTGTACAGCATCTTTCCCCATTTCAATACGCCCCGACCACACACGCAGCGTTTCCGCTGCGATCACGCTGCGCGGCCGTTAATAAAACCGTCGATAAACTATTTACGCCCTCATCGACTTGCTGACGTCCTAAAAGTCCTAAAACTATTCTAATAATGATTTAACGCGCCCCCATACTAATTAATGGCGCACAAAACTCGCCTTATAAAACTTTACGAGCCCCGTTATCAGTTGTAAAATGTTTCTATGAAGCTGTAAATTTAACAAAGCGTAGATAGGGCACTGAGATGGATGAAACAGAAAGATGGTTTACATTCTTGCCAGGCTAATGTTATGGCAGTCGCAGAGTCAGCTTTATTTCCCTTCAATTTCAAATCTCTAAAAATTTCACGGAAAGTGTAGATTTGACGACACAGAGAAGATGCCACGTCACTGTCATACAAAATGTATGCATAGAAGCGACCGACGACACGACGCAAGACACACAGAAGAGTATAAAGACACTGTATCGGATCGAGCGCCATATCGGATTCTACAAGGTGTTACAAAAGATGCCAACTCTTTTTACAGGGTAATAGCACCCGGTGATAGGGATCACAACCTAAATTTTTTTTTGCTCTATGACGTTCGATTTTTAAATTAATAAAATGTAAATGCTGTGGCGGTAGCAAAGTATTTTTTTTAATATTGTTTTCTTTGTTGACTTTCACAATGCTTTAAAAACTCAAAGCTATGCAAATGCACCTACACCCACACATATTTTTAAATTTGAGCTAATACCAAAAAGAAAAAATGTTATGAAAATTTTTCAATTTTGAAGTTATAAAATAATAAAGGATTTTTTCAACTTTTTTTTACAGAATTAACATCTTCTTGACCAGTAGGTTACACCACTTACACCCTGTAAAAAGTGTTAGGATGTTTTGTAACACGTTGTATATGTCCTTCATTCTACTCCGGGGAAAACACACAAGAAAATTATCGATGATAGATACAAGATGCACAGTGTCGGACCTAAAAAGGGTTTTCAACCGAAGCTGAATTTTTGGATATATGTATAACCAGCGAGCAGAGTTCTAACTAAAGACAGAACCGGTACTTTACTGTTCTACTGTCTCTTCCAATTCTATTGAAGGGGGTCTATTCGGGTGCGTAAATCAAGCATCGATCTCGCTCGATAGGCAGGGCGCCGATTCTGGCCGCCTCGTAAAATCGTAACGATTAGGCTGTGTTTGTAAACAGTAGTTTTTACAGCAGATTTTTTTCTTCCGTACACTTTTATGATGAGCGGTTGGCGTTTAACAGTGTTTCGTGTTTTACGATATGGTCTCCCGATAAAATGTGTTTTTTATGACAGCTCTTTTATTTGTGTGACCGTTTTAGTTCGAAAGAGACTATGTAGAATCAGATGTCTTGCCACTATTTGGCGATCTTTGGTTACTGTTTCACACAGTTTAGTGCCCGAGACACGAGACACCGAGGCACTTTTTTTCTTTTATATTTTTCCACGCTCGATAATCACTTATCTTGTGTTGTTCAGGTTCTGACTTGTTTATTTCACGTAGACTCCAATATTTATATAGTTTTTGATCTCCTTCCTGCCTGCCTCTCCCCAAATAGTAAATGATGTGTCCATATCCCTCTATCAGTATGTCCACAGGCCTTCTCTAAAGAAAAACGTGCCCACTGCGGATTGGTGATTATCATTTTTGATCGCTTAGTCACGATGGTTTTCTTCTCGATCCCCAAATTTCTAAACCTAAATGACAATATGCACTACAAAAATGCTGTCAGCTACCAGTGGGCACCTGAGAGGCCACCAACAATCACCCTTCAGTAAATAATTTGCGGCGAGCGCATGGCCACCTTGGGGAATACCAACAAGGGACGACCATAAAGCTTTAAAGACTGGGAGCCGAGTTGGGCGACCATTTCGTCACAGGACGGTTCCACTTTATTGTTTGGCAGTTCGCTTGGGCGCAACACCTCTGTGGAAGGTTTGGGCGCTGAGTTTGCTGATTTACAGCAACTTTACACAGAGGAGATCACACATTGTACGGGCAGAGGCATTCAATTTCATTCATTCATCATCAGCCTACCTCTGCCCGCTGTTGGGTTTAGGCATTTTTCCCCTCGCACCACCTCTCACGGTCCCTCGTCATCCGCATCCATGGACCCTCCGCCGCTGCGACAATGTCGTCCGACCATCGAGCTGCTGGTCTTCCCACCGAACGCTGTCCTACTCTGGGCCTCGACTCTGTCACTGCCCTTGTCCATCGGCCATCCTCCCACCTGCCCATCTCCTCTTAAGACTCGCGATTCGATCACCAATATCGTCAACCTTTGTTCGACGAAGGATGACCATATTTGGTGCTCGATCCACGAGTCTGAGGCCTAGCATTTAGTAAGTAGGTATTGGCGTGTGAAATCGGTTTCGATTATAAATTTCAGGCTAATCCACACCAAAAATAAACAAAGTAAAGCGATAGTGATAACAAGGTGTTGTTGGCTCCACAATTGTTTTCTCACGTGTATAAAGGGGCGGCAGTTAAAACGTCTGTCACTAAAGGGTTTGACAGGACTGTCGTAAAGTTTCGTGGACAAAAGAATCGGTCAGTTTGCGGTAGCCGGTATTGAGTGGGAGTTTAAAAAAAATTGCTGTTACTGTTACCTCTACTGCAACTGGTGGAATTGATTTTGATAGCCTTTAACTACCTTTGTTGAGGAACAATATTTTGTTATGATGATTTTGATGGATTTTGTTTTGATGGTCCGCCCATACTCAAGGTACTGCATTTTTTGAGTGGTCACTTCACACATCTAAGCTTCATCATCTAGCTAAGCCACTGAACCCTGTATTTTAGACTTTTTACTTCCCGTCAATTATAAAAAAAAGTAAACCTCAAATAATTTTGTAATTTTGTTACAAAGTGTATTATGTCAGTAATATGAATAACAGTAATCCCAAAACCTAAAAACCTAAGTCTATGCAATAGTTCTCAATAAGGCATACAATATTGCGTGCGAAACTTTGACTTGAAATACAATAGCAAAATTTATAGATCCCCAAGAATTCGTCAAAAATCAACAACAATATGCACTGCATTCCCTCTTGCACAAAACCGACGACCTCAGTGCATGAAAGGAGACAGACAACAGAAACCAGCAAACAATAACAAAACAAGCAAGAAAGGCGCAAAAAAAAAAGAAAGCGTGTAAACTGTAAATCAAATTCGGTCAATGGCCCATAAATTACTTTAAACTATGCGGCCGGTTTTTATCATTTTACTGAAACCCGTCGTTATGCAAACCCGCGACACACCAATTATGATGCAGCTGCGACTGGGGTAGGCCCTAGGCAGGGCCAGAAGGTATACTTCGAAAGCAATGGGGATTATTCCAAGTGTCAAATTCGACAGCGATTCTAACTAAATCTAAACTAGCTTAAACTAAATCGGTGGTTTATATGGAATAGTCTGATTTTGACAGTTATCCTAACTATATGTATTTGACGCTTGGAAAAATCCTCATGAAGAAAGACTCTTGACAGATCTTTGACAGTGAACCTCAATTTAATTATCGCATAATCCGGAATTTGAAACGAAGACACTGCCACTAAAACAACGATTTTTGTGTTTTTTGTGAAATCTAAGGAATTATCGATGTTTCAAGCTTTGAGGCGGAAAGACACCAAGAGACGTAGAATGCGTAAAAAGTTTGTGCGTAATACAAGCATTAGGTATTCCCATACACAACAGCGCGTCAGAGTGTACACTTTTTTTGCATAGTCGCCGGTAACATAATTGAATAGAGTGCACGCATGTAAGCGTCTACGTGCTGTCGTGTGTACACATGAATAAAATTAATGCCCCTGTCTTCCTCTCCAAGGTAGTGGCATAAAGGTGTGATATATGGAGTACCTAGATATGGAGTTCATCGTAGGTCTCACATCTCACGCAGGAGAACTTCTACTTCCATCTATCCCGCAGCTGGCCGGTCAATTTGAAAGCTTTTACTTATACGGCTCGACACTAGATCATGAACGCACGGACAGCGGACGGACGGGCGCGAGGGAGGAACAGGTGCGCCTGGGACCTTAAAACCTAGTGTTATGGCCTTTAAATTGATGTATATGTCAATAAAGACACGACATGATCGAACGCGTAGGTCATGGAGAGGAAAAAAGATAAACAACTCAGATGTGTCGTGTTGTATTTCTTTTTGTTCCTGATCACCAGTAATATGATGTAGGCCTTTGTATCAACATTAAATGACTTATACAGCGTCCAGTGGCATTCCACTCACATTAGTTACTAATAATGCCACAGTGGCATGTCGCGGTCGATAGTAGTTGTCTATCTACGAAGCTTAGGATAGTTGAAGGTGGCGTAGCGCAAAAGTCTCCATTGAGCTTTTGCTGATGTTTTTGGCTTTATTATCCGTCCATACGGTACCAATAATGGTAATTGTCATATACTTTCCCCGTATAGACAAAAAGTTACAACTGATACAACCACGACTTGTTGACTTTTCATGACTTCACAAATTCTAACGTTCCTTTATTTCAAACAGATGATGGTATTCAAACAGTCGTTTAGAAGATTAGCATACAACGCGCCAAATATGGCATATATCCTGCCTGTAGGAACATAAATCTCGCATAAACGGCAGATGTGGGAATGTCCATAGCCGCGACACATGTCCTCCTGGTGCATATTCATAAACGCATTGACAGCCCAGGAATAGGTTTTTATTAATGACTTCATAGCTAATTAAAGACTTGACACCACTGTTGTCACCTTGCTGGAACTCCTTTTGTTTACCAAGCAGATGGGTAGTCTAAACAGAAAAACAATAATTATTGGTCGTACCTTGCATTTTATGCGCAAGCGTTGAAAATTTTACCAAATTTCAGCGCTCCATTAGCATAAAAAATTTAAAAACAAGGGTATATACGGATTCGCTTCTGAAGGTAGGCAACCAATAACCCAACTTTCGAAATGAGAAATGAGGAGTGTTCCTGATTCACTCTAACGATGCTCGGGGGTTCTCTTGATTTCTGGAATATTAGGCAGGGAGCGTTTCTTCCGCGACTCATTTTACGCCTATACATAACATCGTGCTACAACCATATTCTGCCTCACCATGGTCGTGATAAGGCCTAGAAGTCTGCAAGATCCAAGTCTCCAACATGCAAGATATAGGCCCGGCTTCTGAATTGAGAATTTTACTAAGTAAATACTTAAGTATCGTTCTGTCACGTTATTTTGTGAGAAATCTGCAGAGACAGAACGATACTTAAGTGCTTGCTTAGCAAATACATCATTTCAGAAATCGGCAGATAGTTAAGTTAAGCTCAGTGTCTTTTGGCACTAAGACAGAAAGTGTTGTAGAGAAACTAGAATCCTCCATGACAAGCTCAATAACCAGGGAGACGAGTCAGACATGACCTTTTGTTAAGAGCCTCGGAGTTAACTGTTTACGATAATTTAACGTTATTGAGTTATTTACATTTATTCAACGGCTCTTCGAAGCATAATTTTCGCATTAAAATAGCACCGAGTTGCTCTTTCTGTGAAAATTTCGAGATGTTGTTATTAGTTTGACCTCTGCTGGGTGTAACTTCTGAATTAGCACTTTTGTTTATAATTTGTGAATTGAACAGCCCTCTAAATTTTGGTAGCTATTTGGAGGCTCAAAGACGCACCTATATCAGGCGACTTAATAAAAATAAAACTTTTATATACCTCAATAGAAACGTCTCTTTATAATGCTCGTGGCAGTATACTCCCATTTGTGTTAAGTACGGTGAAGTGTAGAAAGAGTCAACAAGTGTATGTTTTATTTGCCATCCTATAAGTAAATGAGAAACAAATATAGTTCTATACATATATTTACTGGTGGCTGATATGATTTCATTTATCAGCTTCGAAGGACGAGATAGCCAAACTGATCATTAACCTCCAATAGGAGTAGCCACGCAAAGATGAAGGAGATATTTCAAATAATAACTTTGAATAAAGTAAGCACATTGCGAATTATGGATCTTTGTCCTACAATGAGAACAACGATCCCAGGTTTCACAGAAACAGTTATGCATCAATTCATTAGGACTATTTTGCATTTATTGCATTTTTAGGGGCCAGCTCTATTATTCTGAAAACGATTGTAATATTCATGTAAACCACTCATAAATGAGCAATATAAAAACACAGTTACTTTTTATAACTCCATTTTGTCGCTTAAAAGATAAGAAAGGTGTTAAAACATCATCAAACATGTCTGGTTATGTCAATTTCTAGGCTGCAATGTGGAAAAACATGTCTACCTAGAATAATATCTCAAAGAGTTGTTATGGAATAGATCTTAACTTGATGTCCTCACAATCTTTCCTCGACTAGGTAAGCAGATTGAATAATAATATGTAGGTATAGATGCTGGAAAAGTCTTCTGAAAATAAGACACACCACTATGTTCTTAACATGGAAGGTGATTGTACAGGGTGCAATCGAATTCGATAGCGGAACTTTAAGGAGCTGGGCATAGTGAATTAGCCCGCGCGCAAAGAAAAATGCACAAAATCGATTCCCTGTATCAAATACACTAAAAAAATCCAGCCAGTTTCATGTTGATATCCATAACAGATTGCACGATACTTTGCTTGAAAAGAAGTGCGCCGCCTATTTTTTTTCAAGCAAAATATCTTTAAAAAGTTTATGAACGTCAACACGAAACTGGCTGTTTTAGATAGGTCTCACCTAATTCTAGGGTTTGATATGTGAAAATTTTCAATTTGTTAAGTGTATTTGATACAGGAATCGATTTTGTGCATTTTTCTTTGCGCGCGGGCGATTCACTATGCACGGCGCCTTAAGTAGCCGGTCTACTGATCATTACACAAACAACTTTAGGTGCACTAACTTATTTCAAAATGTTCTTAGAAAACATTAAAAAAAATGTACTTAGTAAACCTCTTGTAAACGTAAAATTCACAAGACGTCATCGCCTACTCAACGGATCACAAGTACAACTAAAAACTCTCCGTACAAAGATCGCTGGTGCTTTTACACCCATTACGGCTGACAAAAACGGCGTATAATAGCAAAAATAAATATTATTTATCGCTTCACGGTGGCTTAGTTTCATACAAAAACCCTATGAGTTATTACGCCGTATTACATTTGCGTTTGTGACCGCTTTTTTTCTCTCTATGTAGCTGGATATTTATGGCTCCGGGCAACTTGCATATTCGGAGCTTGATCGTCACGGTTCCAATTCGATTTGAGTGAACAATCGAGAATTCGTATCTCCCTCTCATTCCTTCAACACTCAAAAGAGACAGACGGCAACCCGTACGATTTCAAGTTCGTATCGGATAGGGCGTTTGTGAATGCAACAAAACTGATAGGATAAACTGTAAAAACCTCCACGGTAATGGTGAGAATATCAACGCTCGTTGACATGTCTATTACAGTTTAACATTGATTAAATAGCCGTGT
The DNA here is from genome assembly GCA_949319315.1 of Zelleria hepariella. Classification (NCBI taxonomy): domain Eukaryota; kingdom Metazoa; phylum Arthropoda; class Insecta; order Lepidoptera; family Yponomeutidae; genus Zelleria; species Zelleria hepariella. Next base: position 23,374,887 of record OX439384.1, read on the forward strand.
AGAGACTGATTAAGACATGATAAAATCAACGCGTTAGCTACCTTGTGAACTCGGTTCAGTCGTACAATGAAATAAATCTGCATAGTTAGAGCATTGTTTGTATTAATTATAGTGATTTTAAATCGCGATTGTCGTTCACGGATCTGTGACGGATATAAACGGGATCAGCATCAACTACGGGGCTTCCGCAATAATATCTAAGGAATCCAATTGCAAATCTTAATTACCAGAAGTTTGTCTACCTTTTAGATAGCATCAATGAGCGAGCCAATGCCCAATGTTTAGCGGCTACACATGTAGATATGCTTTGCTTAGAACAAAAGTTGTTGGTAATCACATTTAGAATTTATTTATTTATTAATTTATAGAATTTATTAATTTATTGTTTGAGGAAAAAAGTTATTTAAGACGCAATAAGTCTCACAACTAGCGCCGCTAATGAAAGAAAAACATATTATCTTCTTTTTGGATGCGTTTGTTGCAAAAAACGCTACTGCGATTTCTCAACGCGAGGCTTAACTATTTTTAGAACCTAAGGTTTGGATTCCAGATCCTCGAACTTAAGAATGCAATCGATTCACGCCAAAAGTGGTGGTATGATTTGATGATATGAAGATAAGATTTTTTTTTCATTCTCACAACTAGCGCCGCTAGTTGTGAGACTTATTGCGTCTTAATTTTTTTTTGTATACCTATGGTCAGGAATTCAGGATCCTCAGTCCGTTTTAGCACAAATTCACAAAGCATCTCATCCCGCGCGATTTATAGCATGGATAATTTTTGACAGCCGTATTCCGGTTCTTCTATGGCCACGCCTGGCGCCATCTATCAAACTCTTCGTGATTTTTTGCTGAAAACGGCAGATCGAGGGACTTTTCTAAAATAAGATAGACTAACCGTTTTCGCCGGACGGGCGCAGCTGCTGCTTGGAGCGCATTCTTATCGCGGGGACCGGCCATCGTGGTGTCGGGACTGTTTTAGAAGAAGAAGGTAAAGACTAACCGTTTTCGCCGGTGCCGAGCCAGCGGTAGGACGGGCGCGGCTGCTGGGCTGCTGCTTGGAGCGCATCCTTATCGCGGGGGCCGGCCGTCGTGGTCTCGGGACTGTTCTAGAAGAAGAAGGTAAAGACTCACCGTTTTCGCCGGTGCCGAGCCAGCGGTAGGACGGGCGCGGCTGCTGCTTGGAGCGCATCCTTATCGCGGGGGCCGGCCATCGTGGTGTCGGGACTGTTCTAGAAGAAGAAGGTGAAGACTCACCGTTTTCGCCGGTGCCGAGCCAGCGGTAGGACGGGCGCGGCTGCTGCTTGGAGCGCATCCTTATCGCGGGGGCCGGCCATCGTGGTGTCGGGACTGTTCTAGAAGAAGAAGGTGAAGACTCACCGTTTTCGCCGGTGCCGAGCCAGCGGTAGGACGGGCGCGGCTGCTGCTTGGAGCGCATCCTTATCGCGGGGGCCGGCCATCGTGGTGTCGGGACTGTTCTAGAAGAAGAAGGTGAAGACTCACCGTTTTCGCCGGTGCCGAGCCAGCGGTAGGACGGGCGCGGCTGCTGCTTGGAGCGCATCCTTATCGCGGGGGCGGCCGTCGTGTCGCCGTTGTCTTGCCTCTCATCTGAAACAAGATTTAGATTTAGATTTTAGATATAGAAATGGTTTATTGCCACAAAATTAATTAATTAAAAATTAATAAAATATAAATTATCATCCGCGTTTGTGAAGAAGTGCAAATGGGACTGTTTCAAGAATTCAGAAACAAGGACCAAGAAAACTGTTGGTTCGAGCGGTGGTGACTGATGTGGGGTAAATAATGCGTAACTGCTTTTAGGTCCAACGATAGCAGGGTTTTTTAACCTTAGGTATAAAAATCTTTTTAGAGTTCCCTAGCACGGGTCAGTGCTTTAGAAAATACAAAAAGATAACAGGGTGGAGGAAAATTCTATTTTTTCACAGTTTTTCAAATTTTAAAGCTAAACTGAGCTATTTATGTTAAGCGATTTTTCGTTGACGGCAATAAAATTGTATTCTTTTCATTATTGTAAACAACAGAATAATTCAGCCGATTATGTGTTCTAGTCGACAAAGCAGTGGCACTACCCAAAAAACTAGTTTATGGTTTATACAATAGTTGCTGCACAAACACATTTCACTCTACATTTATGACATTCACATACACTCTACGTTGATGAGTAAAACGACCCGTATTCTGGAAGTACCTACATTTAGTCACCTACATCAACATCATCATCATCATATTTTCAGGGATCCCTAAGTATAATTATAAAAAACCCGATTTTCCTCAAAAAACACGTTTAACTTAGCCATCAACAAGAGCTGCCATAAATTAAATCCGAGATCTCTTCGATAACATTCCTTATGACGGGTGACGATGAAATCGAAATGACTAAACCGACAAAAATTCTCATCAAATAACCGAATTAATGTCTTAAAAAAAACAGTAGAACCTACGGGCTAGGCCGACTAAGCTGTCAGGATGGTATAGGTGCTGGGCAAGCCTACTCCATCTAAAACAATGTCCCAGGCACTGCAGCGCCGAGTGGTCTCTTCACCGATCTAGTGTGAGTGAAGGTGCCACTGGACGCTGTATGAAATCATCTCATTACGTAGATGCAAAGGCCTTAGTTTAACAATAAGAAAATATACGTGAGACTTTACATCTTCTACAGAAAACATCCACATTCCAATCAGCAACCAACTGGTGTAGATACTGCTAAACATCAAAAGTCGAAAATATTTATGTAATTCAAGTAATTTATTCGAATATTGAAGGCTTAGGTTAGGTTCGATCAAAAACACTGTTTGATGATGCTGATGCTGTTTTTAGATACCTTTAAACCATAAACATATAAAATCTTCACGTCTACAAACCTACACTACAGTGCCACATACATTCTCAAATAAAAAAGGTACAGTCGCCTCAACCTCCGCACAGCCGTAACTTTTGACATTCAATAACTGGCAGCTCCACATCCATACATAAACACCCGCGTAAGTATATAAATAAAACTAAAAGTACAAAAAAGGAGCAACCATGAGAAGACAAGTAATAACACTACACTGTGGAGTTTATGGTAATGCTCTGACGAAGCTATCGCCTCATACCTTATCTCTGGAAACCGAGAACTGGTCACCCTGCCGTCGAAAGGAATGGCAAGGAACGGCGGGTCACTAGTTGTGGCTGGTGAGACTATTACCCTGACTGATTTATCGACACTTAATAAGGCTGCGACGGTAAGAGGGAGGCTCTTTTTGATCTGGCCGGGTTAAACGCCGCATTATCGACGGGCTGTGGAGGTACTGTGCGCCAGGTAGGGGGCGATTAGAAAGTGATGTGTGACATTTTTCAATAAACTTTACCGGTAATTTTTTGCTGTGAAAAGGGCAGAGAAAAAAAAAGAAAATCTAACAATATTTGATCTAAAAATGGGAAATGGGAATAAAATAATGGCAAAATACCAGAATATAGAGTAAGAGGACCCTTCTGAACCATTTCATGTATTTTTATCCGGGGTTTAAGGCGCTGGGCATAGTGAATTGGCCCACGCGCAAAGAAAAATGCACAAAATCGATTACTGTATCAAATACACTAAAAAATCGTAAATTTTCACATGGTCTCACCTAATTCTAGGGTTTGATAAGTGAAAATTTTCGTTTTTTTTTGTGTATTTAATACAGGACTCGATTTTGTGCATTTTTCTTGGCGCGCGGGCTATTCACTATGCACGGATTTAATTCAATTCAAATCAATATTCAATATATTTTGATGCTGAGTTAAGGCCTCTTCAGGCTCACGCCACCTCTCACGATCCTGTGCCAGGTGCCACCACTGTTTTCCGCTATGTCATCGGACCATCTGGCTGGTGGTCTGCCAACCGATCTCTTCCCCTGTTGTTTGTTATTTGACGCAAAATGCCAACTTTTGTAAAGTATACAGGTTATTAAAAGACCACCAACAAAGCGGGAAACCACGTATTGTCATCATAAGAAACATTTTTTCCCAAGGAACTATGCCTGGGAAATCAACGGTTTCCGAGATAATGAGGTTCAAAGTCGGACTTTACAAAACTTTTTTTTTGCAGAATCTTATTCAGTATCTAGTTCTTAACATACTTTCTCAAGAAGCCATATCAAAATTATTAATATTTCCCACAAAAAACGACGTTAAAATTGCAACCCGCAATGTATTCTAAACATCGGCACTTCAAGCTTAAGTAACATAAACTTATACCTATGCTTGCGCAATATGACTTCTGTTCGTTACACGTCCATTGCGTGATAAAATATTTTTCAAAATTATAACCTAAATAACCATTTCCCAGCAATAATTGATCGAAAAAGTACTTTGTTTTGGTGTCTAGTATGCGTGGCTTTCGGGTCTGTTGGCGGTCTTTTAACACCCTGTAGATTTAGCGATAGCACGATACCTACTTTGGTGCCCTCACACATTGCGCTAAGCTACTGCACCTCCTATACAGCACATGTTATTGAGACACCGTCAGCAATAACCGTTAAGACAAGGCGCGTTAATTTCTTTAAGCGCACACTGATAGCTGGATCGCTGCAGCCGCTTGATGGGTTTTCAATTGGTTTATGATATTGTCACTTACCCCCGTTACCCCTCAACCCATTGGATACAATCAAACTTTTTCTGCAGCCAATAGGCAACTCCTCAAGTTGCTTATAATTTTGTAGCAAAACGAATGTATTAGTGATCATCCCAAGTGTAATAATTATTTTACCACTCATGTTTTGACGGTTTTGAAAGGTGATTTAATTTTAACCTCATAAAACTAACTGTACATTGTCAGATTTGTGTATGAGTTGACTGTGTCAGCTCTTGCATGTTTTGTAAGTATTTTATAAAGAACTTAAAAAAACAATCAAACTTTCAGGAACAGAGCTGCACCTGTATTCGTTTAAAATATCCACAGTTGAACCACCTATTTAATCCATCCATTCAGCCGTTCCCTCAACGCTGAGGATTGTGACCATCATTGAAGGTGGCGGAGAGTAGAGTTCTCCATTACGCTCTATCACTCGCGATGTGGATCAGTTTGTGCAGGGGTTTTTGCGTGGCTTTGGTTATAATATCCGTCCATCTAGCGGGTGGTCTGCCTCGAGCTCTCTTTCCAGTACTTTCCATCTATTATAAACTGTGAAAAACAAAAAAGTCTACAGGGGCCTGAGTCTGTAACGCAATCAATTACGATTTATTAATGCTGTCAGTCCTCTTAATGATTTTCTAGCACAGCAAAGAAAATTCTGATTCTAAATTCTAGAAGATTAGTTCGCTGGTTGTAAAAGAGTAACGAAACCCCATTTAAACATTTATAATAAGTTGGAAAAATTCACTCGGGACAGGACTATTCCCTAGCACGGTTTAGTGCTTTAGATAAAACAAAAAGTGGTTACAACCCCATTAATTTAGTAACATTAGCTTAGCATGGGAAGGAGTTGTAAGCAGACGTAACAACAAGTCTTTAAAATAGTCCCACCCCACGTTCCAACGTCCCAACGTGACTAGTCACAAGTCTAAGCACTTGTCACAGCTACGTCAAGGTTGTGACTTTAATTAATTAGTAGATTTATTGACTAGTCAGTGTCATAAGTTGAAGTAAAAAACCTGTCACAGCTCAAGATGACACTTGGAAGTGTTGATCTCCGGATTCATAGTTTTAGTTTGACAGGTTAGGCCGTTAGAAGTTTTCTTCAATCGACAATGGTTCGTCATCAATCTTCAATTAAACATGACAGAAATCACAAATTATTCTCATCAGATTATTCTTTATCAATGCGTGACTCAAGACTGTTTTCTAGTAAAAATCTAGGAACTAAAATATCTGAGCAATTTATCATGACGCGGTTTTGATTAAGATTAAGAACCTAGTCTTTGATGGATTTTTTCCTAGTAAAACAATGGATGAGTACTATACTAGTGGACCTGACAAAAATAAAGCTATGTTGACACGCGGTGAAGTGAAGTGGTTACAAATCAAAGAAGAACTAGGTACTACCTACTCAGAATCAGAATCAGAATCAATTTGTTTTATTCAATATTCCATAAATAAATTATTTACATTGAACGTCAAAAACTTATCTAAAGTAAAAAAAAAGGAATATAAATCAGATACTTATTACTATCTAATACTAAGTATCTAGCTACTTTTTTTTCTCCAGCTTCACTAGCTCTGATCGTTCTTGGAGAAGAAGCATGGTAAAGAAACTCCAAGGATCTCGTGCTTAAAAAATAATACATTTGTAATGCAGGTAGGAACTTAAAAAATAATACATTGGTAAGTGTGGTGATCGTGCGCTGAACTGGTTTAGTGCCAGACTTCTTTGTCATTTAGATAATCATCTATTCTGTAATAGGCCTTTTGGCACAACGTGTGCCTTATACATTTTTTGAATCGGGCCTCTGGTAAACTTAGGATATCTGTTGGGATCTTATTATAGAAGCGTATACAGTTGCCGAGAAATGAGCTCCTAGCCTTCTTAAGCCTAAGAGTTGGAGCTGAGCTGCATAGAGCTTGTATAGAGAACATGACCAATTTAACTAAATCGAGCATGGGTGCGATTTAAGGCTGGAAGATAGTAGTGTGGCGGGAAATTCAAAATTTTCACAGTTTTTTACATTTTGTAGCTAAACTGAGCTATTTTTGTTCAGCGATTTTTCGTTCGCGAGAATAAAACCGTATTCTTTTCATTATTGTAAACAAAAGAACAACAATAATTCAGCCGATTATGTGTTGGTCTACGACAAGTTTTTTGGGCAGTACCACTGCTTCGTAGACCAGAACATTTAATCGGCTGAATTACTGTTGTTCTGTTGTTTACAATAATGAAAAGAATACGGTTTTATTCTCGCGAACGAAGAATCGCTGAACAAAAATAGTTCAGTTTAGCTACAAAATGTAAAAGTCTGTGAAAATTTTTAATTTCTCGCCATCTTGCTATCGTCTACCCTTAAGCAGTAAAAGCTTTGAGTCCCTACAATCTGCAAGCTGAAAAACTTTATTTATTCTGAATTTACACAATGTTTTATGAATATATCAATGGAAATCTATGAGTATTTTTATACAACTATATATGTACATACGTACTATGAAGAAATTATGATGGTTTGCTTACAAAATCAAGCATTTATGCTTATTGCAAAAATTCAAAAACTTGGAACTTAAATTCATAAATTACTTATGATACGAGTCCAGTTCACGATAAACGCCACTTTAGACAAAATTCGAGTACCAAACATAAATTTTTCTTAACGTCCTAAATAAAGGACCTTTTGACAGGTCCATAAATGTGCCTGGTACTTTAATCGAAGCTCAGAAGCGAATTGATCACTGTCGTCCGTCATAAATCCAAATGCACTGAATGTGTGTTGCGTGGGACGGTATCGCTGCATCGATGTCCTCAGATCGAGTTACGTCATTGTTTATTATTGTATTATGATTATTTGTTTCGTTTTGTTGGGATTTGTGTGTGACAGCGACACGGTTTTTGATAGGTTTGACAAAGTGTACACAGTTTTTGGATTTCCGATTCCCGAGTTACTTAGGTATACTGTTAAGTGTTTTGGTAATTATTATATCCTGTGATTTTCAATTTAAGTTCTAGTTTAAATAAAAAGTTTTATTTTAAGGGAAAATCCCGAATCCCTACAACAGTTCGCCGCCCGTAGCGTATACAAGGTATAACAGGGTTTTCCAACCTGGAGTCCGCGGTGCTACCCAACAGGCCCTCGGAAATAACACCCGCTTTACAAAAGCCTTCCAACCTTAATGAAATACAAAAAATTCCGCCATCTAAAAAATCAATGCCAATGTTGTAACATGTCTCAATGGGCCGAAATAAAAATATTTAAAAATAAAATACTCTTTCAAAAATCGCACAAGTGATATACTTTCGGAGTTATAAGGGATTGAAAGTTCAACCAAACCTTCGAAGTTTCTAGGTGGCCTTCGGCCTCGCAGTGGTTGAAACGGATCCAGCCTTTGGACTACGCCTCTGGCCTGAAATCTCATTTCAGCGATATGTCACGACTCACGACACTAAAATGGCCAATCAGATACATTTTTGTTTAAAGTAAAATTTTGGAAATTGGCTCAGAATCACGAGTGCAACTAAATACCTTCGGCTTTAAACCACTAAAATTCCACGGTGTATATGACGGCTTAATTTGGCATTGTACAACCTAAAACGCGGCTCAACTAAATTTGAACAACCCTGACCATGTGGACCTCTAGTTTAATCAACTCTGGTAAGATTGAAGGTGAATATTATATGGGGTATAGGCACAACTTGCGCTGCCAATGAAAAAAAAAAACATATCTTCTTTTTGGATGCGTTTTTTTGCTAAAAACGAAGCATCAAATTATAATCCCTAGGCTAAACTATTTTAGGTCCTAAGGTGTAGATTCAAGATCCTAGAACCTACGAATAAATCGCGCCCCAAAAGTGGCCACATAAATGGTCACGCGTAGCATCGTGGCCCCAAGGTTGGGGACGCCTGAAGTAGAGTATTGATTAGTCCGTCAAGCTGACGGACGTGTGACGAGTGTCGCGGGCAGACGGAGACGCTGACCCCCTCCCGACCCGCCCCCTGGCCCTGGGGGGTCACGCTTTACTAGACATTGGAGGTTGGTGGAATTGTGAAGATATTTCGCAGTTGTTTAAGGTGAAATACTTCTCACAACTAGCGCCGCCAATGGAAATAAAATCATATCTCTTTTTTGGATGCGTTTTTAGCAAAAAACGCTCCTGCGATTCCTCAACGCGAGGCTTAACTATTTTTAGGACTTAAGGTTTGGATTCCAGATCCTAGAACTTAAGAATGCAATCGATTCTCGCCAAAAGTGGCCACTTTTGGCGAGAATCGATTGCGTTCGTAGGAAATCCAATCCTGGAATCCAAACCTTAGGTCCTAAAAATAGTTAAGCCTCGCGTTGAGGAATCGCAGGAGCGTTTTTTGCTAAAAACGCATCCAAAAAAAAGATATGATTTTTTTTCCATTGGCGGCGCTAGTTGTGAGACGTACGTCGTCTTAACGCCTGAAAAGGTTTTCGACTTAAACTTTCGTGTGCATTGCAAATTTTCATTTATTTGGATTATGCATGTCGAGATAGCCGATCACTTTTATAAAACCCCAGTTTCAAAAATTTTAATTCAGTATTTATTATATTTAAAATAATATCGTAGACAAAAACATATAAAAATAATTTCAGCCGCTCTGTCAAGATTTTTGGCCTTGTTTGATAAAACAGACCTAATACGGAAAAGAAATCTCCGCTACTATTAAACAACAATATTCACCTCCCAACAATCAAATGTGATGTGACCCCCCAATCGATTCCCACGTAATTTCCTGTCACTTGGTGACGTCACGGGGTTGCAGGTGCCACTCGGGGCGATAGCACTCGTATCGGCTGTCAAAAACTTGTAAAATATCGCCCCGGCTCCTTAGGAGCGAAAACCGTCCCGCGTGGTGCACTCAGCTATGATGCCTTCGCTTTGACACCATCTGGGAGTCAATTCACGGGAATCTTGCATTCGACACATCTCGGAGGAAAAATTTGATGTCATTTCGATCTCGGCTGCTCTCGACTACTAGAGTCATGTCGAGCGAAAAAGGCAAACATCTCGCAGAAATCTCGCGATCTCGGATGACTTCGTGAGAAAATAGGACAAGTGACATTTGCCGCAAAATGAGATTTTTCCTTTGAAGTGTGTCGCATGCGAGATTCCCGAGAATTAGTGTAGACCTGAGTGATAGACGCAGCGATATGAAATAAAGTTATTAATAAACACTGCATATTTTATATTAATTGGACTATCGCCTGTTTAACTACGGCGTCTACGGGAGCGCAACAAAAGACTGACAGCGGTCGATATAAAAAGTTTAGAAAATGTATCATGGTTAGAATACACCGTTTACATGGTGGTCCAAAAACTACCGTTCAGCATAAGTCCTGAAGTAAAAGGCCTGTTTGTAACATGGTGTAGAGGTCTAAATGAGCTAAGCGGATTCAAGACTTGGCTTGAGCAAAAAATTTTATAACGTCTTTCTATGTTTTAAAAAATTACTAACAAAATCTGTAGGCTGTAAAAACAAAAAATAATCTACAATCGATGCAAGGAAGGGAGGCTTTTATTTGTGTTTATTTTCACTGATACTTGCCATGCCTAGTGACTAGAAATATGCATCAAGGCGGAGTGCACCAGCTTGCAGGCGTTGCTTCAACTCACAAAGATATGGACGAGATTTATACAGTCGTCCACAATGGAAGCGTTTTAATTCTTTTCATACGAGACTGATTTATGTACGGACAGATGTAGCGAGAGCCGATAGGGCAGATAGGACGCCCTGTAGGGTTGGGTCTTACCTTTTGGTGTGGGTAGGGTATATAAGCTTGAGTGGTTGTAGCTAGATTGATGTGCAGTATGAAGCCGATTGATACGCAAAAGGGACGATATGAAATAGGAACGATTTAATGGATTGAGTAAGGCATCCTATTCTTTGCACAGGTTTCCTTAATACCTAAATTCCGTGACTGCCCTAGTCTACCGTCCGTCCTCCAGCCTAGCCAGAAGGTACATAACTTCATCATCATCATCATCCTGTTAGCATCCACTGCTGAGTAAGGGCCTCTTCATGCTCACGCCACCTCTCACGATCCTGCGCCAGGCGCAACCACTGTTTTCCGGGGCTGTGTCGTCGGACCAACCGTACATAACTTAGAGCGGATTAAATAAAAATTACCGTACTCAATCAAGTGTTTAAGCAAAAATAACTGCCCGCTGTCGCGATGATCAATAATCCGAAGCTGTCCAATCAGTCAGTCATTACGGACCTCCCAATTAACATTTTATAAATAGTGCTCATTCCACCCAGGACCATCCCATCGAGTGGCCATCCGGGCAGGGAGCTAATGTGCCTACACACGTTATTTCACACCGAGTAGCTGTCTCATCAGCAAGTGTAGCATAAGATTGGGTTAGAGCGTATCCATGGGTTTGTAACTCTGTCTAACCCGCTCTGTGTCAAACAAATGAGTAGGGCCCGGTTTCTGAATTGAGAATTTTACTAAGCAAATACTAAACTTAAGTATCGTTCTGTCATGCTCTTTTGTGAGAAATTTGCAGAGACAGAACGATAAAAAAATATTTGCTTAGTGAATTTCTGAATTCAGAAATCGGCAGTTATTTGAACGAGCGAGCGAAGTTCTCCGAGTCTACTGGAACAATCTGGCGTTTGTATGATTGTATGTATGTATGTATGTTTGTATGTATGAATGTTCGTTCGACGATAACTTGAGTAAATTTAGTCGGATCGGCATGAAATTTGGTAGGCGGGTAAATGAGGGAAAGATATTGTTTGAGTTCGAACATGAGCCAAGTCGGTCGAGGGGTTGCTGAGATATAGGGTCGCGAGTTCAAAGTTCGGGGCGAACCACTAGTTATACGTAGTTATAAACCCATAGATACGCTACAACCCAGCCTTATGCTACGCTTGCTGGTTTAACCTTTGAAGAAAAATAATCAAAACTTAGACAATTCCGTTCTAAAGTCGCAATCACCTTTAAAAAAGAATTGCGATAGATTGATTAATTAGACAATGAGCCGTTTTCAAATCACAAATTCAAATCACTTCATTGATGGTGCTTATAATAGATCCGGGACGCGACTGTCAAATTTCGCTTAGCACAGATTAATTTTGACAGTCGCGTTCTATTTCCATCTATGAACTGTTTTGAATTTGTGCTTTGAAAACGGCTCATTGCGCCCCTGTAACCCCTTGTTGCACTATTCGGGGTCAGGTAGTTTTTTTAGAGTTCCTAATTCCAGTTAGACATTATTTCAATGCTGTTTTGGATGGGTGGTTTTCGAGTCTTACGCCATTACTGTAGGCGATATAAACTCCGTGTCAATATCCGATATCCAGGTAATGAGGGGGAGGTAATTAAATGTCATCTGTCAGCGAGTTGACGCGCCGAATTATATTCAAAATGGCGGACGATGACGTCACGCGACGACCATCGATATTGTTTGCTCGCCAAATTGATATTATGTTTGGTTACATTTCCACTAGCTCTTAGCTGATTGATTAGATTCGTTAAGTATCTGCCGGTTTATGGTCTCTCTGCCAAGATCGAAACGTCGGTCGGTAGGCAGACCAGCAGCCCGGTGGTCAGATGACATCTCTAAGGTGACAGAGGGCCCGTGGATGCGAGCAGCGAAAGACCAAGAGGGTTGGCGTGAAGGCGAAAAGTGGCAGTGGGCAAATGTGGGCTGAAAATGATGAAGGTCTCTCTGTAAGTCTCCCTAGAATAGAATAGAATAGAATAGAAAACTCGCCCAAGTGTATTCCTGGTTCACCATCAATAAACTGCATCAGCGTATAGTGCATGTTTAATTTCGCCAACCGAGGAGCGCCTCCAGCAATGCAATGGTTTCCTATATGAATTGTGCAACCCGAAAGTCTAAGTTATACATCCAAATTACTCTAAACAAGTAGGCATGACGTGGCAGGACGTGGTTGTTGACACTTGCCAAACCGAACACAAGTATTGATAAACAAAAACATCAAATGTACAGCTGGTACTTTGGCGCGGCTGACATAGCCATATGCCTGAAAATAATTTCAGATAGTGTTTTTGAACCAACTTCAAAAAAAGAAGGAGGTAATCAATTCAACCCGTATGTTTTTTTTATAGAATAGAATAGATTAGAAAAGCGTTTATTTACTGACCACAATTATTATATTATAATAAATGTGTTATCTCAGATCTAGAATAGGTATGTGTTTACTCAGAACTTTTTTCTACGTTAACCTATTTTGATGATTATTTTTGTTTCAAATGGTATTCTTTCCTTGTGGTCCCATAAAAAAATGGTGAAGATCAAATAAATGAAGAACTTCGGAGATGGAGAACGGAACTCATCAAGGGACACCAGCAAATCAGTTGTAATCAGCGCAATAGCTTAATAACAGTGTACCTTTCCATCAGTGGAGTCGGTTTTTTAAATATTATTTTCTACTGCGTTACAAGGCGCCACCGGTATCTGAACCCGGAGCCCTCCGATTGACATCCCGAGTCTTTACCGAACCGCCGCCGTTCCCGGGTAGTTCCCAAACCTTTTGTCCCAAAAACTGCAAAGAAAGCCCCCAAGCCGCCATCCAGCCCCTTTCTAGCTCGGTAACTCACTCACTGTCATCTCCAATAAATCTGTCAAGCCGTCAGTTTCGACGGATTTATGACGTTTCTTTCGCGTCGCCGTGAGCGCTGTATGACACTATCTATTCTGGCTGCCGCGCTGCCGGTTGCCCAAACACGGGCCGGCTTGCGGGCGGCTATGCTTGAGGCGTGCGGGTTTTTAGATTTTGCTTATCCAAGCGACACAACAGTATCTCTCGTTAATAGTTATTTGTTATGCAAGGATGCAAAACTATTGTTTGCAGCGAGTGATGGTATTGAATACCGAGCTAGCTAAGCTTTCTAAAAGCGAAGCGAGAGGTTCAAAAAAAGAAACCTGGGCGTAGCGAGGTATTCAGAAGCACGATACTCAAATACTAGTGGTTCTATGAACTCGCGACCCCATATCTCAGCAACCCCTCGACCGATTTGGCTCATGGTCGAAATAAAAAATTCTCTTTACGTCATTTACCCGCCTACCAAATTTCATGACGATCCGACTAAATTTACTCAAGTTATCGTCGAACGAACATTCATACATACATACAAACATGCATACATACATACATACACACATACATACATACATACATACATACATACATACATACATACATACATACATACATACATACATACATACATACATACATACATACATACATACATACATACATACATACATACATACATACATACATACATCCAAACATACAAACGCCGGATTGTTCAAGTAGACTCGGAGAACTTCGCTCGCTTCGCTCGCTCGTTCAAATATTGCATACGTGCGACACACACAACTTTTCATCTCACAGAGCGAGGAAATGATTACCTATGTTAGATGCAGTAAAAGCAGTAGACAACTAGGTACGCACATAAAGGTTAATGAAATGAGTTTCCTTCTTTGCAAGTGACAGATGAGGCAAATAAGTTCGCGTCACGTTTAAATTTCGAACCGCACAAAAATCACTTTTGCCTGGTATCTTATGAAACAAGTAACAGCATACTTTCCGAGCCTGGGAGATGAAAAAAATAACCGTTGTCTCTACACTCTCGCCAGTTGGCGCCATCTATGAAATGCTTTGTGAAATTGTGCTGAAAACGGTCCATTCCTGGGGCCTGAGCCTGTAACGCAATGGTTACATAATGGGCTCCCAGTTGACAGCTTCAATTACGATTTATTAATGCTGTCGTCGGTCCTTTTAATGTTTTTGTAGTACAGCAAAGAATATTCTGATTCTAATTCTAGAGGATTAGTTCTCTTGTTGTAGGAGAAAGACGAGGAAACCCCGGTTTTGTCCTTCTGCTGGGACGCCATCGACACGCCATTGTGTTACAGGCTAAGGCCCCTGGTAAGGTAACCGTCACAAACGCGCTCGCTCGCCCCCGAGAATCCACCCCCGGCTCAGTTGGTTGCGCGCAGCGTGAGTGACATATTTATTGGCACATAAATCCACCTCGTCATACTTTTAATTATTATCTCTATACTATTTTCGGTTAATTTATGGCGGGTCGCCCCCCGAGGGGGGCCCCGTAATTAAACGGGGTCCGTACTCTTGCTCGTGTGCTCCGAGTCAACATAAACGGAATAATATGTAAGGGAGGTTCCCGTTGATTTACTTTCTCGGACGTTCTTGGCGTTCGTTTATTTATCGCAAGTATTTGCCGCCAGGGCCCTTAGCCTGTAACACAATGGTGCCAAAATGGGCTGTCAGGTGACGACTTCAATTAAGATTTGCTAACGCTGTCTGTCCTTTTAATGTTTTTGTAGTACAGCAAAGAATATTTTGATTCTAATTCTAGAGGATTAGATCTCTTGTTGTAAGAGAAAAACGAGGAGAGCCCGGTTTTGTCTTTCTGCCGGGACGCCATTGACCCGCCATTGCGTTACAGGCTAAGGGCCCTGAAGAGACCTGCCGGGCTAAGGCCCGTAAGATCAATCACAGTTTAAACTCGGACCATAGATTAAACCTAAGACCATAGATTAGGATCACAGACTTTGAGATTAGGATACATCACAGACGTCCGGCACAGCTTTTTCACACTCGTGGTGGGTACAATTCGGAAGACAAAGTTTTTTGTTCAAAATCCGTTATTGGCTTAATCTTATCTTTAGACAATATTGAGAAACTAATTTAAATAATTTTTATTTTGGTCCAGTAGTTTTGTTTTTATGGGCTAAAATGTATTGTTCCTATGACCGCCAACATGCGTATGCAGTCCGTCGCGTGACTAGAGCATGGATACCGGTTTTCGGTAATACCGAAAAACCGGGATCCCGGACTAAATATCTACATTTGAAAAACCGGTATTGTATTATCTTAATACCGGTTTTTCGGTATTTTCGGTATTAAAGATAAAACTCTGGAACAAGTGTGGAATATCAAAATTTCGCGCGCATGCGATGCGTGCGAGTGAGCCGTGCGGAATAGTGATGTGAACCGGTTTTAGAAACCTACAAAAAAAAAGTTTTTTAGTAAAAACCTATAAGTATAAACGCCGGTTTTTGTTTATTAATTTAAAAACGATTACTTTCTTATTTTGGACTGCAGTCCAGGGGCCTTAGCCTGTAACGCAATGGTGCCTAAATAGGCTCCCAGTTGACGGCTTCAATAAGGGATTTTCTGAGGGCTTTAAAAAATAAAAAAATAGTTATAAAAGCTGTGATAGATGGCGTTGATCCGACATCACAAAGTAAATTCGTGCTTACTACAGCCAAAATACTTTTTCACTTCATTGCTTTGTGTCTGTGACTTCATCTTTCACCTCATTCCATTTTGGTACATGAAAAAGTGCACGACTTTGTTATTGTTCTTATATGAGTGAATGGAGAATGCTGCACCGACAAGAGGATAACTCTTAAATATAATGATGATGAGTGAATGGTAGAACCGGAAACACTACATTTTGCTCCATCACCAATACCTAAATATTGTGTTTGGACGTATCTACGAAGCCCAACGAGCGCGAACTGGCTTATGAAAAACATATCTCGTCAGCGACATCCAGTTACAAATTTGGAACTACAACTCATGAGCTGTTAGAAAATTGCCTATTACGATTTATAAATGCGGATTGCGGACGGTCCTTTTAATGTTTTTGTAGTAAGTACAGCAAAGAATATTCTGATTCTGCAACTTTTTCTCCGAGTGCGCGGTCAGTTTGTGAGTGAGTGAGTGTGTGTTCGCAAAAGGTTCGGTTTGACCATCAGCGCCCCAAAAACTCAGATACTTGTCCAACCTCCACGTGGAAGCCCTGCTGAAGAACCTAAAATCCTTCTTGGCGAAAGTGCCTTAGACGTGGTATCTCACTTCCGTTACCTTGGCAGTGAGATCAGAAACGACAATCGTCTGGACACCGACATCCCATTGCGCATTGCCAGTGCTTCTTCCGCCTTCGGAAAGCTAAACCAACGCGTGTGGAAATCGCATGATCTGAAGCTGCAAACTAAGCTGCACGTGTATACAGCGATTGTTCTCCCAATACTGCTTTACGCCTCCGAAACATGGTGCCTATATAAGAGAGACATAAAGAAACTGGATGTCTTCCCCATGAGGTGCCTGCGCAACATATTGAGGATTACCTGGGAGGATCGAGTGCCGAATACGGAAGTTTTAAGACGGACAAAAACGCTTGGCATGGAAGCAATGCTGATGACAGCTCAACTGCGATGGTGTGGTTATGTGGTGCGAATGCAAGACGATCGCCTACCTAAAGCTGTCTTCTACTCCCAGCTGTCTGACGGTGGGCGCAAAGTTGGCGGACAGCATCTTCGCTATAAAGATGTTCTGAAAAGGCATCTCACTGCCAGTGCCATTCCACCTGACGCTTGGGAAAAGGCAGCACATAAACGCAGCGAGTGGCGCTCTATGATACACAAAAAGGTGGCAGAGTTCGAAAAGGCCCGGTTGGAGACCCTCGACTCCGACCGACAACTGCGCAAGACTCGCCCGAAGCCCATTTACACTTACACGTACAACGCTCGCGGTGAACTCTACTGCGATCGTTGTAAACGGATTTTCACAAATAAGTTGGGTTTCTCGAGCCACATTCGCGCCCATCACCGTAGAAGTCCCCCTACAAGTCCTGAGGTCGCCGTCATCGGATCACGATGAGGAGGACATCATCATCATCATCATCGTGTGTATTTGTTTTCACGCTAGAACTGCAGGACGAATGGAGATAGCTTAGAAACCAGACTAACATAGACTATAAATTACGAACTAAATTCGTCTGGTAATGTCGATAACGGAAAAAAAAGTCTACGCGGACGAAGTCGCAGGCAAAAGCTAGTATAAATTAATATTATCGTTCAATTAAATAAACTCACTTATTTTAAATTGTCTATTCGTTTATTTTATAACAATTCAATATTTTTTAGTATAACAAAAATTTAATACCGAAAAATACCGAAAAACCGGTATCCCGGTATTTAAAATCTTGATACCGAATGAATACCGGTATTGGGAAAAGGCTCCGGTATTCCATGCTCTACGCGTGACGTCATAAAACCGTATCTTTGAAACGTTGTAAAATCCAAACTACTGAACCAAAATAAAAAATATTTAAATTAGTTTCTCAATATTGTCTAAAGATAAGATTAAGCCAATAACGGACTTTCGAACAAAAAACTTAACCTTCCGAATTGAACGAGCGAGCGAAGCGAGATAAGTTCTCAGAGTCTTACTAAAACAATCCGGCGTTTGTATGTTTGTATGTATGTAGGTATGTACCTATGAATGTTTGTGATGATTATAATACGTACGCTTGATAAGTCCCCAAAATTAACTTGTTCCCATTTTAGCAGCATATTACTTTGTGTTGGTGGGATGAAAAGTAAATAAAATGCACATCTCTTGATGACGCAACGAAAGAAAGCTCGCTTCGACAGCGGGTCGTCGCCCGGTCGTACCGTCTTTTATTATGCAAATGGAATCAGTGCTGTTTGTCACTTGTTTGTTTGTTTATGTCTTCAGTACGATTGCGAATAGACAATTTGACAGAACGAGATTTTTTATTAGCAGTCGTTACGGTCGTGGCTCAGAAACATCAGGGAATGGACAGAGATGGCCAGCGTTGGAAACCTGTAATGTCTCGCTTGGCAAGAAATTGAGAAGAATATGGAATCTGACGGACGGTCAGTCTCCATTAGTGGAGAGGCACACCACAACTGATAAAAACCGGCCAAGTGCAAGTCGGACTCGCGCACGAAAGGTTCCGTACCAATCTATAAAAACAGCAAAAAATCACGTTTGTTGCCCCCTAAAATATTGATTTTATTCTGTTTTTCAATCTTTGTTGTTACAGCGGTAACAGAAATACATCTAAAAGAAATAAATCTGTAAATTTCAACAGTCTAACTATCACGGTTCATTAGATACAGCCTGGTGACAGACGGACAACGGAGTCTTTGTAATAGGCCTTAGGCACCCTTCGGACTTTCGGCACCCTTCGGCACTTAGCGGACTGTGTTGGTGACTCTGTCTGACTAATACCTAAAGTTTGAGGTAAGTTTGCTTTGAACGACAATCTCAGAATATCGAAGCTGATAGAAGAAGACCAAATACTTAGATAATCCATTAAATCAGTACCAGACTCTAACGCTAGCGAATTGCAAAACCGATCGCATCAACACTAATGAATTATTATTATAATTGAACTCGACCGAGGTTTTAATCAGCAAATCTGACAGACAGGTAATGACTATCTGAGCGAAAAACGATCATATCCATACACGTGGCTGTCTGATGACCACATCTTCTGGTCACTATTTTGCCATACTAGTACTATGACAAGGCGGATCACCAAAGCCAGCTAAATACACACATATCATGTGGAAGTACCGCCCAAGGTTGACACTTTTGGCGAACCGCGCGTGGAACAAAACGTGTGAAATTAGGGACGTCCAAAAAGGCTGTAGTTTTCGGACAATTTCACACACTTTTCCTGTGACATATTTAGGAGCATCATTGTCGAGCCTCCACTCGATTTTCAGCCTATTGTGTCACCGTGGCAGGTGTAAATATATTTTAAACACAGTCGGCTAACTGCATACAGGAGAATGGATAAAGTGGCTGCATTGTAGGATCACCAACATTCGAACATGAGCTAAATCGGTCGAGGGGTTGCCGAGATAAGCCAAGTCGCGAGTTCACAGTTTGGGGCGAACCACTAGTTTATTATGTATAGAAGAGAAGAGATTCATTGCTTTGGTCTGAAAGCCTGTGGACTGGCATTGTCTTCTCTACGACCAAGCTAGTGGTTCACCCCGAACTGTGAACTCGCGACCCCATATCTCGGCAATACCTCGACCGATTTAGGTAGCTCATGTTCGATTTTAAAATATTTTCGTCTTATTTACACGCCTACTGAATTTTATGACGATCCGATCAACGATAGTCAAGTTATCGTCGAACAAACATTCATACATATGTATACAGGGTGTTAAAAGACCGCCAACAGACCCGAAAGTTATGTTACTTAAGCTTGAAGTGTCGATGTTTAGAATACATTGCGGGTTGCAATTTTAACGTCGTTTTTTGTAAGAAATATTCGTAATTTTGATATGGCTTCTTGAGAAGGTATGTTAAGAACTAGATACTGAATACATTTCTGCAAAAAAAAAGTTTTGAAAAGTCCGACTTTGAACCTTATTATCTCGGAAACTGTTGATTTCCCAGGCATAGTTTCTTGGGCAAAAATGTTAATTATGATGAGGACAATACGTGGTTTTCCGCTTTGTTGGCGGTCTTTTAACACCTTGTATAAGCGCCAGATTGTTCCATGATACTTTGACTCTTCCGGTTGACGAGCGAATGGCGCAAGCAAGAGTCGACACTGCGTTTGGATATTTTCGCATCTATATTTTTTTTTTTTATTTATTTTAAAAGGTACACAAAACAGACGATAGCCATAAAATTACAGTTGTTAGAAATATTCAGTTTCTTAAATAAATAAGTAACTTATTGTTAAGAATCCAGACTAGCGTCCAAAACATGTGTACACAGCATGATAAAATTTAATGTAGCTTTAGCAAATTAGAACTAAATAAG
This sequence comes from Zelleria hepariella, assembly GCA_949319315.1. Lineage (NCBI taxonomy): Eukaryota > Metazoa > Arthropoda > Insecta > Lepidoptera > Yponomeutidae > Zelleria > Zelleria hepariella. The sequence goes on from OX439384.1 coordinate 23,395,148, forward strand.
CACCTTAATTAAAGAAAGCACTCTTAAGTGCGTATCACCGCACGGGAAATCAGTGAAAGAAATTGGAGGGTGGAGTTTTTATGTTTCGAAAATAAATTTTCTTATTGCAGATCTAAACATCATCATCCTACATCGAGTTTGTGCCTCTAACAGTATGCGGTGCGCCACCTGTGCAAGTCTCCACCGCGACCATTGTTGTGATAGATTGTGATTACATCGGCACACACAATGGGGGGCTATCACTAGACGTGCTCGCGACAGCTGACCGCGATAATCGACCCCCGGACGTCACATCGCGACCACTTTGTTTGTTGAACGAATTTGTTTTACAACTTTATGGTCAGGAAGTTGCAATGCATCTGTCCGAAAGTGGTTCTGCACGTCTAGTATCATAGATACATAACATTGCCCTCATCTCACTAACTCATTTACATAGGTACTATGCACATGAGTTTTAGGTCGCCGTATTGCTGAAATTACTCAGCAATGTTCGGATCTATCAATTTATTATGGGCATAGGCCTCTTTCTTTTCACGCCAAGCCCTCGGTCTAATGCCAATCTCGTCCATTGTCCTCCTGCTGTTTTGACAATGTCATCGACCCCTCGAGCTTTCGGTCTACCCACCGACCGTCGACCCATCTAGGCCACCATTCCGTAACCGCCCTAGTCCACCGTCCGTCCACCCGCCTAGCCAGAAGATGTCCTGCGCATCTTCAATGTCGAATGTCGAATGTCGAAGTTCACACGGCACTTACTATTGTCAAACTAGTCGGCTGCAGCCATTCCACACAATATCAATCAATCATGGAATCACTATTAATTAGTCTAGGTGGCTAAAGTCACTAGCCACCCTATCTCTATCATCAACATCATCAAGCAATATCAAGAATCTTTCCATCGCCGTCTTCTATCATCGCTGAACGACCTAACGAGAGTAGCACACTCTCTTGGACGTTTTTAGGCTATTACATACCTACTTACTTACTAAGTATCTCAAACCAACAGTACGAGTACTAGCTCAACTTAGCCTTCCTTCTTCCAGAGCACTCTATAAATAACAATTTAAGAAACGTCTAGAGCTCACTTTCACATCACCCTGCAACCCGTCGGACCAGGGTTTTGATATCACACACACGCACAGATACAGACTTACTAATTACTGAAACACAAAGGAGATTGCACCTTAAACCCTTGCGATATGGACCAGAAGGACTGAACACCGTAAGGTGGTATCAAAAGTCCGCATTACAAAATTATGATGGATGTTGATGCGTTGTTTCTCGCTTAATAAGAACAGATTCTTCGCACTACCAACGCTTTGGAGGAAAATGCGCTCTAAAGCAAAGAACTTGGGTGTATTTTGCGTTTAGTGAAAAGGCAGGATATCAATCGCAATACGTATCTGTCAGTTAAGAGGCATACAGACGGTTGCATTATAAAATAACATAATAACAGAAGAATCAGCCACGCTTTCAGGAAGAATAATCGTAGTAAGGTACATGAATCATGCAAATACAATTTGTCATTCGACATAGCCTCAGATTCACTTAAGTGCTTAGGTACTTCAATAGTAAACTCTTCTACCACCATTTCACCATTCTCAGCTCTCATCTGCCCACCGATAGGTACATACCTATAGGCCTTTTCCCCTTTACGTTGGTTTATTGGTGTGTGAGTGAGGATACAATATCCTGGGTAAAGCTTTTAGCCATAAAACACGCCCTAACTTTACAAGCCCTAACTTCACAAACTCTACACCTTAGCCAAAAATTACTGCCGGTTTCTGATTTGAGAAATTCGCTAAGCAAGCACCTAAATATCGTTCTGCCTCTGCGAATTTCTCACGAAAGAACGTGACAGAACGATAGTTAAGTATTTACTTGTTAAATTCTCAATTCAGAAACCGGGCCTTAGCCGTTTCAAAATTATAGGCGAGATTTGCTTAAAATTTTCGTATAATTTTTTATAATATTTATCTTTCTTTTGACAGTAAGGTGTTGCTTAGCTTGACTATAAAATATACGTAAAGTTAGGACTTAGGTCTACTACGGTCACGTAAAAAATGGCTGAGGGTTTACTACAGTCGGACATACGTTAGGATACCTCATTTCGTTTGATTGGCGCCCTTATGCCGCGCTGTAAGAGCTACCATGGGGTATACAAGCTACGATTTGATCGAAGGCTACCAAAGACGGTTGCCGACCGTACCAAGCAGAAGCTGACATTCTGCCCGCTGTCACTTCGCGCCTGCATCATGTTTGTCTCCTGACAAATATGACGTAAATGCAGAACGTCTTTGTGAGTTAGCGCTAATTTCGCGACGTCGGCTAAAACAGTCCTCCTATGATCTGTGAGGCGTATGGCGAGTGGCTTAATAAAATTATTTACGACAGCGGCCCGGCAATGTTTTAAGCGAGTAAACATCAGCTGTCACGCTCTGCGGGTAGTTAAACCAGGAGTTTACGTGTTTGACTGGTGACAAACTTGGCGACGGCGGCGTCAGTAATATTGGTGTCGGCGTCGGCCTCGCCATCGGTATCGGCCTAGGTGTGAACTTCCAGTAGAAGGACAAAACCGGGGTTTCCTCCTTTTTCTCCTACAACCAGCCAACTAATCCTCTAGCTAGAATTAAAATCTGAATATTGTTTGCTGTACTAGAAAAACATTAAAAGAACGACAGCATTCATAAATCGTAATTAAAGCTGTCAACTGGGAGCCCATTTTAGCATCATTGAGTCAGGCCCTAGTTTTCTCTTGAGTATTCGACCCTGCCAGCTTACAGAGAGCGGACAAAGTTTATCGACTTGAAATCTCTTCTTTAATGAGCATTCTACTTGAGACACATTGGTTAGAAGGAAATACGTCTGGTCAAAAGACGTCAAGGAAGCAAGAAGTTATTTAAATAGCTGACTGGTATGACGAGTCACTGGGTACTGGAGTGGAGACCCAGAACAGGTCGTAGAAATATGGACAGGCAACCGATGAAATGGACCGACGACCTGGTCAGAGTGGCAGGAAAAGACTAGATGAGAAAAGTCCAAGACCGTAAAGAATGGAGTGCAATGGAAGAGACATACACTCAGCATTGGGTGGCTATAGGTTGAAGAATAGAGAGAAGGGAGAGAGATGGCGACTCAGGAATTTGATACGCAAAGTTTTTTGTTCAAAAGTCCGTTATTGGCTTAAACTTATCTTTAGACAATATTGAGAAACTACTTTAAATATTTTTATTTTGGTCCAGTAGTTTTGTTTTTATGCGCTAAAATGTTTTGTTCCTATGACCGCCAACAGTATGCAGACCGTCGCGTGACGTCATAAAACCGTATCTTTGAAACGTTGTAAAATCAAAACTACTGAACCAAAATAAAAAATATTGAAATCAGTTTCTCAATATTGTCTAAAGATAAGATTAAGCCAATAACGGACTTTCGAACAAAAAACTTTGCCTTCCGAATTACATATCCACTCCCAAAAGTTTGAAGCTCGGGGGTGCATATTCCTGACAAATTTCTTGTAAATATGCCATATCTTGGTATGGCTATCCAATATCAATGCTGTCTGATAGAAGACCTCATATCATACCACAGTCTCTTCCCATTTCATAGTGAATTATGGTCTCAAGACGCGCGTCAAGCCGAGGGCGTGCAATTTGTCCGTCTGTCTGTCCCGCCGGCTAATTCAGCGCGTAGGTGCGTAATTGTACTTGTCTCGTCTCGTCTCGACGCGTCAAAGAGTCCGGAGATTGATGCGCCTGATGGCGCGGCTGTTTTCTTGTTTTACTGAGATGATGAGACTGGATAAAATAGAAGTTAAAAACTAAAACCCGACTACTAAAAGGCTTAAAACAAGACATGCTTATCCTTAAAATAGACTCATAGATAATTAATCGTAGTCGGAGGCCATCGGTTTATCAAATGCGAATGTGGTGATATCCTATATCACCTGGGTAATTAAAACTTCTCCTCCTCCTCTCTCTCCTGCTTCTATTTGATATTCCGCGCAGAAAATTAAAAAAAAATAACAAAACAAATGCTTTTTCACCAAAGACGTAGAGTGAAGTTGTAGGAAATCACATTTTGAAGTTTACGTGCTTCAGGAATAAAGATATTTAAAAATTGCCCTGTATACCTAGGGCTAATGAGAGGCAGTTGAAGAACCATACTTTTGGAGGTAGATTGACGGATTAAAAAATCACGAACAAATAGTGCACTCAGGTAAATAGATAGGTAGATAACTCTTCAACTCCACCCAAGACATTGGGAGTCTGACGCCCCAGGGATGAAAACTATCTGATACGATTCAGACAAAACAAAATCCTTGTTTCCTTGTTTCTTCCTTTCTCGTCAAAAACCATCAAACTTGCGTCCGTCAATAAAAAAAACAGGGGCTTAAGTCTGTAAAGCAATGGCGTGTCGATGGTGTCCCAGTAGGTAGAGGGACAAAAAATAGAAGTTAAAAACTAAAACCCGACTACTAAAAGGCTTAAAACAAGACCTGTTTATCCTTAAAATAGACTCATAGATAAATAATCGTAGTCGGAGGCCATCGGTTTATCAAATGCGAATGTGGTGTCCTCCGACTTTTAAGCCTTTTAGTAGTCGGGTTTTAGTTTTTAACTTCTATTTTTTTTTGAGCTTTTTAGTAAGTCATTTTGGACGATCACCCAGAATAGAACCAAGAAAGGCAAAAAAAAAACACATTTTGGAATTTTTTGTTCTATTTTTTATGTTGACGCTACATGTGTTATACATTTTTGAAAAGGTCTTTTAAAGCCCTTTCATTTGATATCCATGACGATGGTATCCGATAATTTTTATTTTTAGGTCCACCACTTTAGGGCGCAGCACAGCCGCCATCTTGGTTTTTTTGAAAATTTAACTATCCTATGTAACCTGGGTGATTAAGACGAATCCAACGACACCTCATTTGTTGAAATCGGCCGAGTAGTTTAGGCTCTGCGAGGGAACAGATGAACACACAAACATACATACATACATACATACATACATACATACATACATACATACGCTGCTAAAATCATAACCCTCCTTTTTGCTTCGCGTAGTCGGGTAAAAACGGGGCTTCCTCGTTTTTCTCCCACAACCAGCGAACTAATCCTCTAGAGTACTACAAAAATATTAAAAGGACCGACAGCATTAATAATCATATTTGAATCCGTCAACTGGGAGCCCATTTTGGCACCATTGCGTTACAGACTCGGGGGGCTAATTCAAGGGAATAACACTCTCGAAAGAAAAATCTCCTTTCATTTCGATCTCGACTGCTCCCGACCACTCGAGTCAGGTCGAGTGAAAAAGGCAAATCTCTCGCAGAAATCTCGTGGCTTATTGATGACGTCATTAGAATAGGAGATGTGACATTTGCCGAAAACTGAGATTTTTCCTTCGAGATGTATCGAATGCGAGATTAACGAGAATTAACCCCCAGGCCCCAGCAGACAGCCCTTATTACAGTTTATACGACGGATGGTCCGTGTCGATCGCAAAAGACATAAATCTCAATTGCTAGAGTATTGACTTCGGGCCTTGATGAGTGCAGTTAACTTGAGAGACTGTGGGGTGACGAAATCGCTGAAACTGAGATGATTCTTGTGAGTGAATGTGTATTCTTGGCTTAGATGTTAGTGTAGAATTTATTATAATCAAAGCATTAGGTACAGTCGGCCACACGCTAGAATACACCTTTTTGTTCGATTGGCACCTTTATGCCGCGCGCAGTAAGAGCTGCTATGGGTTATCTTTGACTGTGGTCGACCGTACCTATGAGCTGAGAGGTGGCTCAATTCAGTCGCCAAATTCAGAGTGTTCGTTTTTATACAACATCAAATATAATCGTAACTTTGCCAATATGCAGCATGAAATCACGACGATGTTGTACGTTTCTCCGTAAAGAAAACTCCGATAAGATCTCTTATAATTTTATTTTCTTGAAAACTTTATAGTTGTTTACCCAAAGATTAAAGGTTACTTGCGTAACCCTGCACCAGCAATAGGATATACGTTCTGTGTATTAAAATAACTCAAAAAACTAATTAAATTAAATTAAGTCAAACGACGAAGCTGTGGAATATTCCTTGAATCCTAACTCGAATCGATAGGAAAATCTAGTAAAACGTAATTCCTATTTAAAACGGTAGCCATCATCTCTTTTACACCGAAATAAAACTACCGACGCTTTTATCAAGTGGGAAATAAGAATCAGAATTTAATAAAGCTTACCTTTGGATAAAGCGTCAAATAATTACAGACGGCAAAATAAGCATTCGTGTACGAATATGCGCATAAAAGTTTTATAACTTAGTAATAAAATAAAATAGTGGATACCTACCTACCTGACGCACATGAGTAGGACGCAAGCAGACTTAATTATAAGAAAACACTTCGTTTATAGGATAACATTCATTATTATAGGCTTTAATACTCGTAGAGATAATAAGCCTTAAGTGTCAATGAAAGGTAGTGTTGTGGGAAAACCCAAATTTTCACAGTTTTTTTAATTTTGTAGCGAAACTGAGATATTTTTGTTCAGCAATTTTAGTTTCACGAAAATAAAATAGTACTCTTTCCATTATTCTAAACTACAGAACAACAATAATTAAGCAAATTAGTTTTTCTGGTCGAACAACCAGTGGTACTGTCAAAAAAACTAGAAGTTCGAGAAAATCTCATAATCAGCTGAATTATTATTGTGTTGTTGTTAGGAAAAATTAAAAAAATAAACAAAGATCACACAAAAACAGTCAGGATAAAATTGAATAATCTGTGAATATTGTACTTATCTGTGAATATTGTACTTATTCTTTCCGCCACACTACTTTCGTTGAACAATACGTTTCTAATGTTGACGTTTGACCCCAACAGCGGTTTATTCAGAAATTAAAGAAACTTTTCGAAAATTTAAAATGCAATCCGGTGTCTGTTACAACTTTATGACAAGCTGTTGATGATTTTCAATATGGCACTGAAAAAACAATTATCGTCACCATGTCTGGAAACTATTGTCAGCATTGCGATACCAGTCCATTGTTGTTTCTAGGTACGACTGCAACAAGCAATGCTCTCTTCTCAATAATCAAGAAATATTATCATCAGCCATCAGGCTTACATTAGTTCATAATTTCCACTTTTAATACCACCAGCAAATTCACCAATTAACATAATTGAGGCTGAATTAATAGATTCATTACGCGCATTTTCACCTGCCACTGTAAAAACCAAGACGTAGTGCCTACTCGCGATAGTCAGGTACCTATGAGGGAAGGTATGCCTGTATGAATGTTATATATGGGCTGGGATAATTGCTGGACATATCTTTGCCTATTAACAAAAATAACTACTGGAAATAATACACAAATTGCAGCGCTATTAACTTAAGTATTTTACGAATGCCGATGTTACCAATGGAAGACCCTCAACTGAGTTCGAAGCTAAAGATATATCGTAAGTTAATTATGACATTGAATGAACTTGAATTTCATCGATCAGATTATAATCTGTATAAAGATCGTCAAAAAAGGTCGCCGATGTCACCAAAGGTGGGAAAGTTTCTTCTATTGCTTTGTTAACTTTCAATAAACAGAAAGCTGTATTTTTTATTTGGAATAAGACCACAACACAGAACCCAGAAACCAACGACATCAAACAAATCCTCCACCAATTCCTCCAGCCACAAAACTCTTTCTTTTCCCTCGCCAGTCCTTTTTCTCATCAAGGCGACACATTAAAATAACACAAGCGGCAGTCTGATTCCCACATACTCGTGCGAGTAAATCAACCAGCATCTGAACACCGAATCAATACGCGAGCAGACGGCGTCGCAACAAAAGGTGATGAGCACGGAGCAAAAAACACTGAGCACTGAATAACATGTCGCGCCTCCAGGGATACTCCCAAAGTGTCCTCGGTCTGAGATCTAGAAATTACTTGAAATTGCACTCGGAATCCCGCAACTAAAGAGCTCAGAAAAACCGCCAATGTTAGAAACTGATTAAAAAAAATGAAAATCGTGAGCTACTGTATAACTGCTGTATATAGGTAATTGCACCCGAGCAACCCCTGATAGACAAGAATGGTGTGGCATCGTCAGCCATTGACTACACGAGGATCCCGACCGCTCTTTCAATAGTGAACGTGAACAAAACAGAAGAAGCTACCACGTTTTGTCAACCCTGATCCTAGGTCTAAGCCACTTATTTCCAGCTTTGAAATAGAGATTTCTGGGACCTGGCGTACGGTATCTGCAGTGGCAGTGCAGTGAAAGTCCAAGAGTGTGCTCGGAACAATCTCGTTACTGCTCATAATCTGAGATGGCCTTGGAGGAAATATTGTGTTTCATAAATGTCACACGGTCATCGAAGTCGAGCGAGGTCCAAATGTATAAAAACACATTTCCTCTCCGCTTTTGCAGATTATGGGCCCAATTTCTTCCTTCTCAAACACGGCTGTTCCGAATTCCAATACATTTTCCCCTCCCAGAACCAACCCCAAGAATCACTCGGGAGTCCACCACAGCTTCGTCGCCGCTCAGGGAGCGACGCCGTTGTTTTTTCGCGCGTATCTTCATATCCGGACGCACGGAACGGGCGGGCGCGGGACGGGACGGAAGCTGGAAACTCTTGCGGTGTCGCGGAGGTGTTATGAAAGCGCCGAGGCAACTTTTAGGAGGCTCAATGCGTCTGGTAAAAGGGTTTTTGCGGCGAGTGGAAGTTGGTTTAAAAAGGTTCTGTCGATTTGTAACCATACTGAAGCCTTTGAACGGTAAGCAAAGGCATCTGTCTCATTACTTACAATCTGATTAAAAATATACCTTTTCAGTCGGGAAAAAAGGACCAAGATTGTTTACATGTATATGCATCGATTGTATATGCTGTTAATCATGATGATTGACTCAGAATCTCATTTGATCGGCAAATCTATGTATAAGCACGACAAAGTTCAGCAAAATGTAGGAAACATTTTGCTGAACTTTATCTTTCTTATTGAGGGGTAATTGTTGCTATAAATTCACAAATGGCCGTAATGTGCCTTCATTAATTAAAACGGCCCTACCTATGTTTATTCCTCAAATTAAACTTTTCTTATCGCGGTAATGGCCGCACACGTATCAGCGGCGCAGGCGCCGACAGTGCCCAGTAAATAAGCGTCTAGTTTATCACGACCATCGATATCGATAAACTGTATACAGCGAAGCGAGATAAACAGAAGGACAGTGCTGTCAACATAACAATACGTCGTATTTATAGGTAAATTTATCCCTAATCAGGGGCATAGGGCTCTCACACAGTGTTATCCATCAGTAAAGCAAGCCACACAGAGCAGCCAGAGTGTGGTGCTGCATTGGGATGTGGTTTAGGTAAGTTAGAAAAAGATAGGGTCCTAGCACTGAGCCCTGAGGCATGAATAGACTTGATAATTTATAGAAGAAATTCGTCAAAACTAACTTTGAATAATTGTATATGGTTTTATTATTGGATCCACCATCTTATTATTGAATTACTAAAAGGGCCAGAGGCTTTTATGATTGCTTTAACTCGGCAGTCTCCAGATAAACTAAGGCCTTTGCATCTACGTAATGAGATGATTTATACAGCGTCCAGTGGCACCTTCACTCACACTAGATGGGTGAAGAGACCACTCGCCGCTGCCATGCCTGGAACATTGTTTTTAGATGGAGTAGGCTTGCCCAGCACCTATACCATCCTGACAGCTTAGTCGGCCTAGCCCACAGGAAAGACAAGTCAATACGTGTGGAGCCAACTAAGCCGCGGGTTTCCTCACGATGTTTTCCTTTACCGTTAGCGAGTTAGCGCTGCAGTCTCCAGAAGCCGTCGCGCAATTAGAGAACAATGGCAGTGCGAGACAGATCTGGGGGCTAATTCTCGGCAATCTCGAATGTGACTTATAACTAAGGGTTTCTTCGTAGAATCTCGAATGTGACATACCCGAGAATTTGCCCCCTGAGCCCGTTGGCCCAAAACAGTGTCGTGAACTTGTGATTGATAGAACCGAAAATGCTCCAAGGAGCAAAGAAGATCTTTTGCCGGTACTTCTGCCTGTACTCGAGTGGTGTTTGCCATTCGTTGCACGTCAACTAATTCGGCATATATCGGGCGAGCAATTATAATAAAGGCGCCGGACCTCACGCGCGGTTAATTAACAACTGTCCGTGGACAAAAAAACGCTCAAGGTAGAGGCTGATAAGAGAGGAGTCTCTCGATAGGGGCTCGTACCTGTTCGGCCCTTCAGCTTTGGCACTTGTGTGCTACGTGAGTTGGTCAACTTTAAGACCCAAAGATGCAGCGCGATAAGATAGGTTAACTTCAACGTCACCTTTTGTCCCCTTTTGAATAGTGAATTTTTTTAAACAATAGGAGTAACTTTTTTTTTTAAAGATCCACGCAATTAAAATTGCTTCAAAATGGTCACCCATTATAATGGTGAATGATGCGCAACAATTGAGCAAGATTAAGGGAAAGATGAGGCCCAGAAGCAATAAGGACAAATTGTGTATTGGCGGCGTTGAAGACCTGTTTTGACTGGCAAGAAATGGAAAAATGCAACCTAAATTATTGCAGGTACACGCCGAAAAATACTGAAATAATCTTTTCCAACAAGTTTCTTCATCTTATAGTGCCGTCTTTTCTCGAAAGTTTGGCTATATCGCCCTTCGAAGGTGCCTAACGACACAAGGAGCTCGGGTTTGTGAAGCTGGTTAGTGAAAATCCAAGAAGTTAATATTTTCCTCTCAGCAGGTTGTCACGTAAATTGTCATAGGGGCGTAGAAATGAGGTGGGTAGGCAACCAATGAGATGGACTGACCACTTGGTCAAAGGTGCAGGAAAAGACTGGATGAAAAAAGTCCAAGACCGAAAGGAATGGAGTGCAATGGAAGAGGACTACACTCAGCATTAGGTGGTGGCGACTGGCGATAGGTTGAAGAAGAGAAGAAAGAAGAGTTTGTCATCAAATGTGGGACAAAACCCAAGGCCCTAACCGAACCGTCCCCAGAAGGTGGAAGCTCGATAGCACGTGAGGGTTGACTTAATGAAGCTATGCAAATTGTGTGCGCCTACGCACAACCGGCGCCTTTTGAGACGCGACGAGTGACATGATTGGTCGGTACAGAGTCGCAGGGGGGTATGGAGCTTGGGCTTTATTTGGTTTGGCGGTGACTTTGTTATGCATGGAAACAACTAGATCGGGTTGCCGGCGGACTGTATGGAGAGTTTGTAGAGAGCTAATAGGTATTATCATGTCATCGTCTTCGCAGTAATTCTACTAGATAATCACTCGCTTCGAGATTCTATGTTGATAGGTCTTGAGACGGTCTCTAGCATATTTGGCCAGGACGATTTCAACCGCAACGTAACTCAGATGATAAGCGGTTTTGTTAGAGATTTTGGTGTCTACACTTAATGAACCCTACCGAATTTCAGGAGCTTCATCTACTCACCAAATATACCTTTCTATTTTACCGTGTACCCTATAGATACCATCACAGAGAGAGATAAAAAGAGATGTCCACGACAGGTTTAAAATTTCAGGTGTTGAGGAAGTAACCCTTCTTCTTAGGATGCCTCTCCACTAACGGAGTTTGGATGTAAGCTCTTCATTCTTTTTTTTCCTTGCCAAGCGAAATAGATGTTCGACACTGGCTATCTCCTTCCATTCTCTGATGTTTCTTAGCCACGACTTAGTAACCCTTAGGCGCCCACGTCTCTTCTGTGTGGCCGCTGGCTACATAGAAGAGACGTGGGACGAAGACGCGGCGCGGACGTGACGTTGTTTGCTTTGTCCGCGCCCCGTCTCTTCTGTGTGTCTTGCGTCGCGTCCCTTCTACAAGGTGTTACAAAAGTACCTAACTCTTTTTACAGGGTAATAGCACCCGGTGATAGGGATCACAACCTAAATATTTTTTTTGCTCTATGACGTTCCGTTAATTTTTAAATTAATAAAATGTGATCGATGTGGCGGGAGAAAAGTATTTTTTAAATATTGTTTTAATTGATTTTAACAATGTTTTAACAACTCAAAGCTATGTAAATGCACCTACACGCACAAACATATTTTTAAATTTGAGGTAATAACAAAAACAAAAAAGTTACGAAAAATTTTCGATTTTGAGGTTATAAAATAAAAATTGTTTTTTTCAACTTTTTTTTACAGATTTGACATCCTGTTGACCAGTAGGTTACACCCTGTAGAAAGAGTTAGGTACTTTTGTAACACCTTGTATACATTTTCGGGTCTTCGTCCCATGTCTCTTCTGTGTGTCTTGCCCCTTATTTACATGATCAGATTTCTTCAAACGTTTTCTTTACTATTAATTCAATCGGACCTACAACAACAACTCGGCTACCAATTACCACCACTACCTCCCAAGCGTCAATCTAAAGGTGCACTTCCACCGTGCTCCGCCGTAAAGGTGCTGTCCGTCCGTCGCGTGCCGACGAATGCAAATGGCCGCCGACGGACCACCACCGGCGCAGGCGCATGCGCCCACGTTTGCGCGCGCGCTTCTATTTCACTTGTCTTGTACCCCTTGTGTAGCGAAATTAAGCGGGAAAGTAATGTGGGCAAGGTGGCTTTTGGTCGTTGATGAAGGCTGTCGGGGAGTTTTATAGCGTTTGGACTTGGAAATTTGTCGTAGTTACTGTAATGATAGCTCGAGTCATTTTAATTTTATCTGGAAGACTTTAATTTATGCACCTTAAGGGTAGACGATAGCAAGGTGGCGGGAAATTCAAAATTTTCACAGACTTTTACATTTTGTAACTAAACTGAACAATTTTTGTTTAGCGATTTTTCGTTCGCGAGAATAAATCGTATTCTTTTCATTATTGTAAGCAACAGAACAACAATAATTCAGCCGATTATGTGTTCTGGTCTACGAAGCAGTGGTACTGCCCAAAAAACTTGTCGTAGACCAGAACACATAATCGGCTGAATTATTGTTGTTCTGGTGTTTACAATAATGAAAAGAATACGGTTTTATTTTCGCGAACGAAAAATCGCTGAACAAAAATAGTTCAGTTTAGCTACAAAATGTAAGTCTGTGAAAATTTTGAATTTCCCGCCACCTTGCTATCGTCTACCCTTAATTCTAAAAAACACTGGCATAACCAGTTGAAGAAAAGGCTTAGGTGCCAACCCCCATTATCCAAAAACTGGCCCGTGGGCCGGTTGAGGATTTGTAAAATAATTACTAATCGTCGTCTGGCCCAAAATCTATTATTATCAGTTTGTCGATCGGGAAAACGTCATTATATATTTTGTACACGTAAACCGTAAAGCCCAGCAAAGATTTATAGAAAGATTTCCATTTATTTTAGTCTTCATGCACCTTAGTCAATCAAACACCTCTGCCAACGCAAAAAGAACCTCACAGTATTTCCTAAAAAACGCCACGGCCGCCACCATGCGCACAGCCTAACCGCCACTAAGCCCGCAGCCCGCCGCCCACGCTTGCAGCGGCGGGCGGCGAGTTCTATCATGCTTGTTTGCTACCTGACTTAACAGCTTACAATAGCCGAATGACTATTAAAACCCTTCTAACCAAACCGTACAAGTCATAAATGTTAGCAGGACTGCCTACTTTGTTGCCTTTATGACGCTGGCTGCCTTGGCTGCAAGGAATCCTGGGTCGAGAGCGGGATATTGTCGTATTTTAAGCTTTATGTATTTTTTTTTTTTATTACTAGAAAACTCGTTAAGGCGCTGGGCATAGTAAATTAGCCCGCGCGCCAAGAAAAATGCACAAAATCGAGTCCTGTATCAAATACACTTAATCGAAAATGTTCACATATCAAACCCTAGAATTAGGTGAGAGCTATCTTAAACAGCCAGTTTTGTGTTGATACCCATAACAGATTGCGAGATATTTTGTTTGAAAAAAAGTGCGCCGCCTATTTTTTTTCATCAAAAATATCTTCAAAACGTTTACGAATCTCAACACAAAACTGACTGTATTAAATAGGTCTCACCTAATTCTAGGGTTTGATATGTGAAAATTTTCGATTAAGTGTATTTGATACAGGACTCGATTTTGTGCATTTTTCTTGGCGCGCGGGCTATTCACTATGCACCGCGCCTTAATTTTAACGTGATTTTATTTTTATAACCCAATCAATAAAGCTCAATGGGTAGATGATATTATCAAGACAGAGGGAGGACAATGGACGAGACTGGCATTGGACCGAGGGGGTTGGCGTGAAAAGGAATGCCCAGCAGCGGACTTTACTTATGGGCTGGATAGATAAATAGCAGCCAATCAATCTTCAAAAGGTATCACAGGATTAACAGGACTTCTAAGAAATCTGCAGGGCGTATCTATGGGTGTATAACTATACATGGCTCACTCTTTTGTTTGACGTAGAGCGGGAATGATAGAGTTATAAACCCATAGATACCCTCTAACCCAGCCTTATGCTACATTTGCTGTTGTCATATAACTCAATAGTTGAACTAATCGACAAGTGCTCATTCCATTTCGAATCACGCCCTCACTACAAGTACTACAACCAGTCCCACAAACAGTAGACATAGAGTCTGACAGTCTTTGGTCAGGTATTCAATCAATTTATGCAGATTTGTGCATTATTATGGTATCTGCAGTAAATTAATGCAAAAGTACAAGCTAGTTTTAGATTAGCATAAGTTTACTGTTTCAGAAATGCCGCCTTTAGAGATATTCCAACTATAGCTTGTTTGTAGGGCAGTCAGAAATTGCTCTTTTTCCATTTTCCTTTGTAAGTTGCGTTTTCTACATTCCCGGGAATAGGTACAACATTACGATTTGTTAGTATCTACAATTCTACAAAGTGTTTCTAAATTCGCTTGTTGTAGGAGAAACATGAGGAAAACCCGGTTTTGTCGACTGGGAATCGACACGCCATTGCGTGGACTTGCGTGGACCAAGACCTTATACCTACGCTAAGAGTCGGCGTCCAGATGTCATCAGATAACAAAACGAAACAACTCCAGCGTCTATTATAAAAGCCGTCTCAATAAATCAAAGGTGAGCTCATAGGCAAATTATCTGCAAGAAATTCCGACACATCGCGCTGCTTGTTTTCCCAGCACTAAATCACATCGCCCGGGACATGCTTCACGCACTGAAATATGCTTGAGATGAAGCTTGCATCGAGGCAAGAGGGAAATGTTGACAGAAGTATCACTAATTTTAACACAATTCGGAACGCAAAGTTTTTTGTTCGAAAGTCCGTTATTGGCTTAATCTTATCTTTACACAATATTGAGAAACTAATTTCAATATTTTTTATTTTGGTCCAGTAGTTTTGTTTTTATGCGCTAAAATGTTTTGTTCCTATGACCGCATTGACCGCCAACAGTATGCAGACCGTCGCGTGACGTCATAAAACCGTATCTTTGAAACGTTGTAAAATCCAAACTACTGGACCAAAATAAAAAATATTGAAATTAGTTTCTCAATATTGTCTAAAGATAAGATTAAGCCAATAACGGACTTTCGAACAAAAAACTTTGCGTTCCGAATTTTTAACGGATTTAACACTCGTGTTTAAATTATGTATAGTGCTCGTGCAAACCTAATAAAATATTAAAGAAGTATCACTCTTCTTCTTTTTAGGGTTCCGGACCTCAAAAGGAAAAACGGAACCATTACAGGATCACTTTTTTGTTGTTCGTCTATCTGTCTGTCAAAACCTTTTTCTCAAGAACGCGTGGAGGTATCAGGTTGAAAATTAAATCAAAGTACTCCCCCTTATCTACAGCCCCTTGGAGCCTAAAAGACAATCAAACTCTATGTTAAAGGAATCAATCAACAATAATACGACAAAATGCATTTATTATAATGGTGGTACGGAACCCTCAGTGCGCGAGTCCCACTCGCACTTGGCCAGTTTTTTTTAGGCTCATTAAACATGGAACAGCTGATATTATTTAGAGATATCGCACTTTTTTTAATATAACTTTATTTCTTCAAAATGCAAAAACTCTACATTACATGGACTTGTCCCTTAGTAAATATAGGATGTATTTATGAGCAAAGCAACCCCCTTCAGTATCACAGGAACTTTCTGTAACAACCAGTGTACAGAGTTCGTCCAGTGACACCTCCAGTCAGAGTCACTAGCTGGATGAAGTGAGCACTCCAACACCGGTAGTCCCTGGGAGGATAGCTTGCCCTCGGGAGCCAAATCGACTGGAAAGGAAAATCGTTTCGGGAGTCACTGATTACTGATAAATTTGGGATAGGATGACAGGGTGCATATTCTGGTGAATGTTGTGCGTGATCTTCGCGATTTCCTTCGACAAGAAAATTTGCTTCCAAGACCTGTCGAAACCCAAAGTTTTTTATTCGAAAGTCCGTTATTGGCTTATTCAAAACTTTTGGCTATTATAAGAAACTAATTTCAATATTTTTTATTTTGGTTCAGAAGTTTGGATTTTACAACGTTTCAAAGATACAGTTTTATGACGTCACGCGACGACGGTCTGCATACTGTAGGCGGTCATAGGAACAAAATATTTTAGCGCATAAAAACAAAACTACTGGACCAAAATAAAAAATATTTAAATTAGTTTCTCAATATTGTCTAAAGATAAGATTAAGCCAATAACGGACTTTCGAACATAAAACTTTGGGTTCCGAATTATTGATGCTAAAAAATAGCGTAAGTACAAAAAGTTGTTCTTCTGAACTGTTCCTCCCCCAAGCGAGACTCGGAGATGCAGATCTAATATCGCTCCCGTCAACGTCACGGACTGACGTCATGACGTCACGCGACGCCAGTAATAATGCGGCTGGATAGACGTCGCGGGATGCACTTTTCATTCGTGTCAGCTCAGAAATAGGTTTTAGTCTTGCCTCTCTGGTGTTATGTTTGTTACTCCCGACGGCTGGAAGACAGTGGACCAGACTACAGCAAGCTTAGCATAGAATGGTTTAGGCAGTAGGTACATAAGGGAGTTATAACCAGTGATCGAATAATCGGATGCATATTTACCTAAAGTTGAGATGTTGGCTGTTATGGAATGCACTTTTGTATCGAAAAAATCCCGGGATTCCGGAATCGACGAATACAGTGTATACATATAAGATTGGGTTAGAGTTTATAACTCTAGCCATCCCACTCGCCCGCCAACATACACCCCCGTCTGTTTGGCGTTGCCCTTTATTGGCCCATGTTGGCCCAATGTGTATGGGCAATGGGCCTTAAAATACAAAAACGAACGGAAAGTGAAGATTTTTAAAAGGTTAAAAAAATTGCCTCCTGACGGGATATGGATGACTTGAACCCGCTATCTCTTGCACTACGTGCAGGTGCTCTACCAATTGAGCTACCGAGCCAAGTAACTGTCGATGCAAATTTTAAAAGCTAGCACGGGTTAGTGCTTTAGAAAATACATAAAGTCAAAAACATTCGTTGTGTACACGACTTCCCTATCACATACGTCGCTAGCTTTTAGCAACATACAACGTATAACCCTTATTGTGTGTAGAATATTGCACAAAAACTAGTTTTAGTTTGCAGTGAATAAAACGATTTGATTTAAATTTCGAACGCGCTGCCTGCCAATGACGTCACGTTACGTCAGAGCACGTCGGCCGGCGTTGCAACCTGTGGCAAGTTTGACGTTTGTTTGTGGTAACAATAAAGTGCGCTGAAATATTATTTTGCTCCCGTTTAGGCGGAACACCCACGAGTGTGTTTATGCTTTGAAGGGTTACAGAAAACCCAAAGGACTTGAGGTTCAACGAAAGTACTGTGTTGGTCAAAGTAGATATAGCCAAATACAACGTGTTACAAAACATCCTAACTCTTTTTACAGGGTGTAACCTAGTGGTCAACAGGATGTCAAATCTGTAAAAAAAAGTTGAAAAGAACAATTTTAATTTTATAACCTCAAAATTGAAAAAAAATCATAACTTTTTTGTTTTTGGTATTAGCTCAAATTTTAAAATTTGTCTGTGTGTGTAGGTGCATTTACATAGCTTTGAGTTGTTATAACATTGTGAAAGTCAATGAAATCAATGTTTTGAAAAATATTTTCTCCCGCCACAGCGGTCACATTTTATTAATTTAAAAATCAACGGAACGTCATAGAGCAAAAAATATATTTAGGTTGTCATCCCTATCACCGGGTGCTATTACCTTGTAAAAAGAGTTAGGTACTTTTGTAACACCTTGTACTATAGCTGTTAACATCAGCAACATATTTTGACTAAGGCGTAGAGTTTGTCAAGTTAGGGCTTGTATAGTTAGCGCGTGTAGAGTTAGAAGCTTGGCTCTACATGAGATCTGATAGCTTTTTGACAGTGCAAGGTGTATGCCCTCGTCTTGGCAACATTTTTTACTTGAAAATTATTTTTAAGGTATATTTTTATCCATCATTTTATTCAGAGAACCGAAAATCAGATCTCCATAATGAGTTTCCACGCGTTTCCAGACGCACTCGGACAAAGGACTGGGACAATGGACGGCGGGGGGCGATTAGCGAGCCTCTTTCACGACATGGTTGTGGACAGAAGGTGGACTGTATTTCAAGCTGGGTAAGGGCCAAATTATGAGAAAATCCTGGCTAAGGGTGGTATTAATAGTCGTCGACTCAAGATCGAACTCAAGTAGGGAGTCAAATGCTAATGTCAAGCCTTGTTTGTTTGTTTATTTGTGTTTTTTTTTTGTGGTGTTTAGGTTTAATTGTCTGTGTTTTTAATGCATGAATAAATTTTTAATTACCAATTATTTCATTAATGTTCATTGCTCAAGCCTTGGCTAATGTCAATGTCAATCTCAAGATAGTATCTATTAATAAGCTGACAGCTACTCAAGTTTGACACTTGCCAAGGCTTGACATTAGCATTTGACTTTTCTGAGTTCACCTACTTGAGATCGAGCTCAAGTAGGTGATCTCAGACGACTATTAATACCACCCTAAGTGTCTATACGTAAATAAGTATGATAATATTGTGGAACATTGCAGAACTTATCGCCATTTCTATCAATCTGTCCTTCGGTGTCGACTCAGCGCATAATTTTTGATTTGCACGCGACAATGGAAACGATTTAGGAAGGTTCTTTCCATTTTTGCAATAATGGTAGTTAAAATAGGGAGATATTGAACGATTGTGCGTTTGGTCGTCATCATTGTAGAGTCGATTAATTTGAGGAGTTTCTTCTCTTTTGTTGATGTAGTAATTAAATGCAGGACGTTGTGTGAGATTACAAACTACTTTAAAAAGGTTCAAAAGAATGATAACATTTTATTGTACACTAGAAATTCATTTACATTAATTTTCTTAACCTAGAAAAGTACAGACGGCGGTCTTATCGCTAAAAAGATCTCTTCCAGACAACCAGATGAAAGGCAAGATTAATAGTATCTCGGACATGCAAGTAACCATACACCCAACAGTCTCTGGCACAGTTTCTTTGCCACGCTTCTCCAAGAAAGCGAACTGTAGTTAGTGAAGCTGGCCAAAAAGTTGTAGCTAGATAAAATTGTACAGGGTGGCCCAAGCATAGTCGTCAAGCGAAAAAATCTAGATAGCTGTCACTGAGGGCTACCCGATTTCCCGTGAAGTTTGAATGCAGGCCATCCTGACATGCAATATTAAGCCTACCTGCAATGATTTTTGTCCGAATAAACTAAAATAAATTAAAATTTATTGAAATAACATTTCTTCCAACTCCAGTTTTTCGACTTTGATCGCTAATTACTTGAATAAAAGCCCCGTAAAGTGTCAAGTTTTTTGTTCTATTCTAAGAACTAAGGCTTTAGGGAAGTTTTTGAAATTAAATGAAAGTCCTTCAGATACTTAATTTTTTCTCCATACTAACTATTTCAGTGATGATTTCTCGAAAACAACATTTTTGGACTTTGGATCAAAATTGCGGTAAGTTCTAGAAGTCCATAGCTGATCATGATTTTTTTGGTAATAGATTAATTATGTGAGACCCTAAAGAATAAAAAATATCTATAAAAAATATAAAAGATATGAGCCAGGCTGATAAATAGCTGGCGGTACGCTTGTACTTGACGAATGTAGACTGATGGATTATATTGTGAGACACGAATACTAAGGTGCCAGATACACAGTAGAGACATGCGACGAATACACGGCGTTGACGCCACGTCACTGTCATGTCACTCTCATACAAAATGTATACAGGGTGTTAAAAGACCGCCAACAGACCCGAAAGCCACGGATACCAGACACCAAAACAAAGTACTTTTTCGATAAATTATTGCTGGGAAATGATTTTGGTTTTTTAGGTTATAATTTTGTAAAATATTTGAAAAACGTCAAATTAAGGTGATAATCTAGGCACAACTAGCGCCGCCAATGGAAAAAAAATAATATCTTCTTTTTGGATGCGTTTTTTGCTAAAAACGAAATATCAAACGATAATCCCTAGGCTTAACTATTTTTAGGACCTTAGGTTTAGATTCCAACGTAGAACGCCTACGAATAAAACCCGCCGCCGTATTCATAGGTTTTAGGATTTAGAATCTAAACCTTAGGTCCTAAAAATAGCATAGAGATTATCACTTGACGTTTCGTTATTAGCAATAAAAAACTAAGGCCTTTTTGCATCTACGTAATGAGATGATTTATACAGCGTCCAGTGGCACCTTCACGCACACTAGATGGGTGAAGAGACCACTCAGCGCTGCAGTGCCTGGGACATTGTTTTAGATGGAGTAGGCTTGCCCAGCACCTATACCATCCTGACAGCTTAGTCGGCCTAGCCCACAGGAAAGAAAAGTCAATACGTGTGGAGCCAACTAAGCCGCGGGTTTCCTCACGATGTTTTCCTTCACAGTTAGCGAGTGGTATTGCTACAAACGCAATAAACGCATCCAAAAAGAAAACAATAATATGTTTTTTTCCTTTGACGGCGCTATAGTTTTGGCTAGATTATCACCTTAATTTGACGTCTTGCTTTTTCCGCGCCCCGTCTCTTCTGTATGTGTTGCGTCGCGTTCCTTCTACAGGGTGTTAAAAGACCGCCAACAGAGCCGAAAGCCACGCATACTAGACACCGAAACAAAGTACTTTTTCGATAAATTATTGCTGGGAAATCATTTTGGTTTTTTAGGTTATAATTTTGGAAAATATTTTAGCGCGTAATGGAAGTGTAACGCAGAGGAGTCATATTGCGCAAGCGTTGACATAAACGTAGGCTACTTACGCTCGAGGTGCCGATGTTTACAATACATTGCGGTTTGCAATTTCAGTGTCGTTTTTTGTGAGAAATATTCCCAGGTAATTGATTTCCCAGGCATAGTTCCTTGGACAAAAATGATCCTTATGATGAGGACAATACGTGGTTTCCCGCTTTGTTGGCGGTCTTTTAACACCCTGTGTACATTTTGTATGACAGTGACATCAAACTGGCGTGGCGTCCGCGCCGCGTCCCACGTCTCTTATGTGTGTCTGGAGCCTAACTCAAACTTGTGGCCAACTATCTTCGCATTGCGAAGAACGATTCCACTAATCCCCGAATGACATAACCATTGTAAACAATAACACAAATAGGTCCCCAGCCATCCAAGCAGCGAGCGCATAAATCAGGCTCACTTCAAAAGGTTAAACGTCTATCGAGCGAGCTTTACGACGCTTCTACCGGGAACAGAACTGACTGACTGCCGTCCAATAAATCAGTTTAATCCCCTCCAAAGACAACAGGCGAATTGCGACCTTGACATTGGGGGGGAAAAGTGGGTTTTCAATGAGTGGCCGACAATGCTTCAGGCGAATTCATGGATGAGTTAAATATTGAATTACACTAGAAGGACTGATTCGGCGACGCCAATAAGAAAATCAAAATTCCGAGAAAACCTTAAAATGTTAATTGCGATTTCTTGATTTTGCTTAATTAAATCATCATCATCATCATCAGCCTGTTAGCACCCACTGCTGAGAAGAGGCCTCTTCATGCTCACGCCACCTCCCACGATCCTGCGCCAGGCGCAACCACTGTTTTCCGGCTACTTCGGCTATGTCGTCGGACCATCTGGCTGGTGGTCTGCCAACCGATCTCTTCCCTTCTCAGGGTCGCCATTCCGCAAATTAAATAAAAATCATTTATTTCAGCCCAGATAGGCCACATAATAGGAGGCATAGTTATAACTTGATTTGAAAAAGTGTAAGAAGGGACATAATATTTCAGTGCAATGAGTTCAAATTTCGCTAAGCACAGATAAATTTGGACAGCCGTATTCCGGTTCTTCTATGGCCACGCCTGTAGGCGCCATCTATGAAATGCTTTGTGACTTCGTTCTGAAAACGTCTCATTGCGTTTGATTTTCAAAGTTACCATTCTTCAAACTAGTTCCAAATTCAAAATCACGTCTCAGCAGTAGTGTCGAGTCTTCTGTGAATCCTTTTAAAGTGAGTCGCGAACGCATGAATCAAAACTATTGATGTACCGTTCCCGGGAACATTCCCAATCGCTGGAAACATTGCCGGCAACATTGCCGGCAATGTTCCCCAACAGGGAATTTACTGGGAACTTTGCTCAAATCTTGAGATATTCCAATATTTGTTTGCTGAACTGTACATGATTTTGGATTCTCTATACACCAGGTAATAAATTATCAATAAAAACCCCATAACTTTGAAAACTGCCAGCCCATTGGGAATGTTTCCGGCAATGTTTCCAGTTTATTTCCGGCAATGTTTCCCATTGGGAATGTTCCCGGCAATGTTCCTGGCAATGTTTCCAGTTTATTTCCGGCAAAGTTTCCAAGCAATCTTTCTCGGGATATTTGTTGGTAAACTTTACCATTATTTATGCAAATATCGATGATCTTGTATAGTGTTGTGATGAATTTTATGATAAAGATAATGGAACAGTCGCCCGCAACGTTTTAAACAACTAAAAAGGTTACAGTTTCCCTTTATGATATGTCACAAAGTACGAAATTCTAGATTTAAACAGCTAAAACTTAAAATCCTAACCAACCACACACTACCTTAACCTGCCAAGGTCGAGTCGGATTCGCGCAGCGTTGGTTCCGTAGCATACATGCATAACATGAACTTAGAAGAAAAAAAAATGTTTTATTTTTTATTTTTCCTCATAAATCGAAAATTATACGGGTGGCATGTGTGGCTGACCATTTTATGTCGTTTATAAGAAATGAGGGTTTCACGGTGGTATTACAGAACGCTCTTTGATAACACAGTTTAAACTCTTCCCGCACAGTCGGAGTTTAAACATGGTTTAAACTCTTCTCACTAACAGTTTAGTAGAGCTTATTCATTAATCTTAGAGATTCCTTTATTAGGCTAATCAAATCAGTGACAGTGATCATGATGCTCGCTCAATGAGATCTACCCGATAAAAGTATCAAAACTGTAACTGTCCATATCTCCTAAACGGCTAATGCTAGACCCATGTTCATGGTACTCTGAGAAAAGGGCTCGACGAGATCTACCCGATAAAAGTATCAAAACTTTAACTGCCCATATCTCCTAAACGGCTAATGCTAGACCCATGTTCATGGTACTCTAAGAAAAGGGCTCGACGAGATCTACCCGATAAAAGTATCAAAACTTTAACTGCCCATATCTCCTAAACGGCTAATGCTAGACCCATGTTCATGGTACTCTGAGAAAAGGGCTCGACGAGATCTACCCGATAAAAGTATCAAAACTTTAACTACCCATATCTCCTAAACGGCTAATGCTAGACCCATGTTCATGGTACTCTAAGAAAAGGGCTTGACGAGATCTACCCGATAAAATTATCAAAACTTTAAGTGCCCATATCTCCTAAACAGCTAATGCTAGACCCATGTTCATGGTACTCTAATAAAAGGGCTCGACGAGATCTACCTACTTTCATCGGGTACATCTCGTCACGCCCTTTTATTAGAGTACCATGAACATGGGTCTAGCATTAGCTGTTTAGGAGATATGAGCACTTAAAGTTTTGATACTTTTATCGGGTAGATCTCGCCAAGCCCTTTTCTTAGAGTACCATGAACATGGGTCTAGCATTAGCCGTTTAGGAGATATGGGCAGTTAAAGTTTTGATACTTTTATTGGGTAGATCTCGTCAAGCCCTTTTCTTAGAGTACCATGAACATGGGTCTAGCATTAGCCGTTTAGGAGATATGGGCACTTAAAGTTTTGATACTTTTATCGGGTAGATCTCGTCGAGCCCTTTTCTTAGAGTACCATGAACATGGGTCTAGCATTAGCCGTTTAGGAGATATGGACAGTTAAAGTTTTGATACTTTTATCGGGTAGATCTCGTCGAGCCTTTTTCTTAGAGTACCCCGTCGTCTAATTCATTCATCTACCAAGTTTCATGGCTTACCTGGGGAAATGTACCTATACATCCCGAGTTTACAGTTCGGGGCGAACTACTAGTATTAATAATTTGGAATATTATAGAAACCCGCGATCAGTCAATCAATTCAGCCCACTGTTGACCATTGTCAAGGAGCATAACATCGGTAGCCAATGGTTGAAGACAAAAAAACACAATAACTCTGAGTTTCATTGAAGATTGAATTCACTAATATACAGGGTGTTAAAAGACCGCCAACAAAGCGGGAAAACACGTATTGTCCTCATCATAAGGAACATTTTTGTCCAAGGAACTATGCCTGGGAAATCAACGGTTTCCAAGATAATGAGGTTCAAAGTCGGACTTTTCAAAACTTTTTTTTTGCAGAAATGTGTTCAGTATCTAGTTTTGAACATACCTTCTCAAGAAGCCATATCAAAATTATGAATATTTCTTACAAAAAACGACGTTAAAATTGCAACCGGCAATGTATTCCAAACATCAGCACTTCAAACTTAAGTAACATAAACTTATACCTACGCTTGCGCAATATGACTTCTGTGCGTTACACGTCCATTGCGTGATAAAATATTTTTAAAAATTATAACCTAAAAAACCAAAATCATTTCCCAGCAATCATTTATCAAAA
Source organism: Zelleria hepariella (assembly GCA_949319315.1). NCBI lineage: Eukaryota > Metazoa > Arthropoda > Insecta > Lepidoptera > Yponomeutidae > Zelleria > Zelleria hepariella. The sequence goes on from OX439384.1 coordinate 23,420,108, forward strand.
AAGTACTTTGTTTTGGTGTCTAGTATGCGTGGCTTTCGGGTCTGTTGGCGGTCTTTTAACACCCTGTATGTAAATCATATGAATAATTCACTTTTATTGGCAATAAGTAGGGATTTCATGGAATTTTTAAAGAAAATACCGATTTTATGCAGTTTCTATATGGCAACACTGTAAGGAAAGACGCTTATGAATTGTCACGTGATTAACGAACGCGATATTTCAAGAATCAGCATGATTGACTTCACTAATATATGTAAATCATATGAATAATTCACTTTTATTGGCAATAAGTAGGGATTTCATGGAATTTTTAAAGAAAATACCCATTTTATGCAGTTTCCATATGGCAACACTGTAAGGAAAGACGCTTATGCATTGTCACGTGATTAACGAACGCGATATTTCAAGAATAAGCATGAATTATAAACAAAAAAACTACTGGGAATTTATGGGAACATTGGGAAAGTTTCGGAAACTTTCCGGCAATGTTTCCAGTGGAAACATTGCCGGGAGTGGCAATGTTTCCAAGCGTACATCACTAATCAAAACTGAACGTCAAATGTCGAGCAATTTATGTCTCTAGTTAGTTTTGAAGACGATATGGCGACCCACGATTACTTACTATTAGCTTTTGGATTCGGCAGTTAGCTTCACCATAATGAATTCCGTAAGACGTTTAGCCAGTAATAAATAGATAGAATTAAACGTACGCACCTACCGTTTACCAACAATCCTTCACCGATACAACCCCATGGAATGAATGACCCCATGAAACCCAACCAGGTAAATGAGAAACACAAAATATCGCACAGCAATTTGCGATTTTTCTTGTTATTTTGTCACTGAATTGAAAATAGGATTTAAATGGCAAATATTTGCTACAGCTACTGCTATGGCTGATCGTATTGAAAGTTTGACACGCAACTCAATGTCAAAATTTATTTTAAAAAAGGTTAGGTTTTTAAAAAAATATTTGAGTCCATGCTTCCATTTCTTTGCCCAGAGTCGGTAGATCAAAAGACTTTTAATGGGTACAAATGGGAATGCTAGATAAGGAATAGTTGGGCCGAAACCGCCCGTGTCGTGATACCGGCACCAAATAGAAAGTATGGAAAGTTGGTTTCGACTCAATTTGAGTCAAAAGCAGGGAAGAAAATTTGCTTTGCTATTACCAAAGGGTTACATCGAAGGCTTCACCCGTTTACGAGCTACCTACGCTGCAATAGACAGACACATAGACAAACAGGCAGATAGACACACACAGACACATAGCGGTCAAACTATCACCCGTATTCTTGGGTCGGGGGTTAAAAAAAAAACCAACTCTCAGGCAATTCGCAACCCATAGTTTTTGGTTCGAAAGTCCGTTATTGGCTTATTCAAAACTTTTGGCTATTATAAGAAACTAATTTTAATATTTTTTACTTTGGTTCAGTAGTTTGGATTTTACAGCGTTTCAAAGATACAGTTTTATGACGTCACTCGACGGTCTGCATACTGTTGGCGGTCATAGGAACAAAACATTTTATCGCATAAAAACAAAACTACTGGACCAAAATAAAAAAATATTTAAATTAGTTTATCAATATTGTCTAAAGATAAGATTAAGCCAATAACGGACTTTCGAACAAAAAACTTTGGCTTCCGAATTGACTTAAATGTTATATTCTGCTGTGTGTCTGCAGCATTTTATTATAAAAATAAATAAATACAAATTATATCTTATGAATGTAGTACTAACCGCCTTGATGGGCGAAACTTAAATTCGTCGCTCTACAAAGAACAAGCTTTCTGTATTTGTGCTTGTACCTCGGCTTGGGTGGGCCAGGGTTTGATTCCGTATTGACATTCGCTAGTTGATTTATGCCGTACAGCTCTGTTATTTCAATATCTACGAACAAATGAACTAATGTCTCGGATATTCTAAAAGGTAACTCGTGAAAGGTGCGCAGTTAAATAAGGTCTTAAAAGCTACGATTATTCGTCTAGTCTAGACTTGGGACATTAAATTCAACGTATCCTCTGTATTTCAACTATAACTGTAAGGTAAAGTTCATTCATAGTCGTATGTAGTGTGTAGGTACACCGAAATGTTTGATCTCAATCTACAGCTAATTCAGACGGTAGCAGAATAAAGCTACGAGTAAAATAAGAAAAAAATCGGACCATTCCATTTTCCCCCACTGTTAGAAAAAAAAAACACAAATACAATTTTATTATTCCATTTTACCCTACCAGTGGGGCAACTCTGGTGGGGGAAAATGGAATGGTCCAAAAAAATAAAAAATGCCGTGACGTGCCGCGTGACGGTTGACCTTTGTTATGGCTGAATTCATTCATAATTTTGCAAACGGTACTTTGTGCTTGTATAATTTGGCAGCTAATATAAAATTTAGCAAAGAACATCCAAAAAGTCGTAGAACAAAAGTTATTGGAATTCACATTTATTTTAGAAGTTGAAGTGTTTCAGGAATAAAGCTAATTTATACTAAATTTAAAAACCTTCGATTTTTTTTATTTTAATACGGTATATCTCATTTAAAACGGCTGAACCAATTTTGATAAGACATGTCTAAGAACACTCGCTCGAAAGCCTGCTTTCAAATTTTAAAAAACCGCATACAAATTTGTTCACCCGTTTAACAGCTACGTTGCCACAGACAGTCAGACACACGCACACACACACATAGCTGTCAAACTTATAACCACCCTATTTTTTGGGTCGGGGGGGTTAAAAAAAAGGTCAAATTGTCGACCAATCAATCACTCAGAGCCGGCTCGCGACCCGACAGCTTGCAAATGCACATTGATTTAGAACTGCATCGATTACCCTGATTTGGCTCCGAAATAGCGCGACGAATCCGTGTGACGACCACTCAATCCATTTTATTTTGAACCAACGATACAAAAAGACTGGTGGTAAAAATTTTACCGCTATGTGGTATGTCTGTCTGTCTGTGTGTCTATCCCCTGTGTAGCACTTATCCTACGCTTCTTTTTTAAAATAACATATTTACAAACAGTTATAAAATACGTAGTAAAAGTTTGTTGGCGAAGCGCTCTTACAGTTTGTTTAATTCTTTTACGGGCTTAATTAACTTAGAACTCACTAGCTTTTCTAATTATTTAATTTTATTTATACATGGTCTGAAAAATACTTTTTAAGTTTCAGTTTTAACATTTTCCTATGGTACAGATCATTTTCGTTTTCCTTGCAGAATACCTTTCCTTCTTTCGCCGTTCAATCGACAAACTTAGCTCACTTAGCGCGCTTGTCTCCTCGCCCGGGTCCGCCTAGCGACATGTTCTGGACAGACAAACACGCTCAATTATTCAGCGGACATGCGCGACATGCCTCGAATATCCCCTGGTGCTATTTCAGATGGAGTTATGGATTTAGATCGGTAAGATCAAGGAGGGATGTATAAGATCGAGCGTTCTGGGCTAATTTGAGTTGGTTACTGTAGCTCGATTGTCGTCCGCATTTGGACATCATTAAGGGTGGTATTCATGAACGATACTTAAACTGAGATCAAAATTGAACTCAGTTTAAACTTAGTTTAACAGAGATCAGTTTTGAACTCACTTTTTGTATTTTCTAAAGCACTTACCCGGGCTAGTTTAAAGTAAGTTCAAAACTGATCTCACTTTAAACTAAGTTTACACAGAGTTAAATTTTGATCTCAGTTTAAGTATCGTTCATGAATACCACCCTAAGAGACTCGAAACATTTGAAATGTGCACGGTGCTACCGACGTGTGCTCCGAATCAGCTGGACAGATAAAATCTCGAATGTCGAAGTTCTCAGACGTAATGCACAAAAAAGTAGAACTAGTCATCAATCAGCGAAAGGTTGCCCATTTAAAACGATACCAGCTGCTACACTACACACCATACGTAATGATGGGCAAAATAGAAGGGAAAAGAAGGCCAGGAAGGAGGAAAGTGACATGGCTGTGTAATTTTAAGGAATGGACCGGTATCAAAACCGTCGAACAGTAGTTATTCAGGACAGCTATCAACAGTGAACGGTGCAGGGAGCTGGCTGCCAACCTCCAGTGATGGAGAGGCACTTCAAGAAGAAGAAGCAGTGGATAGATCATCGTCATAGATGTAGAAGTTAGGCAATTACGCCCATTGCCATTGTGATTTGTCGACTCTGGTTTGATGGACTTACACACGTCTGATGGTGATGATGCATTAACTAAGGCATTTGCACTTGTAGATACCCATATTTAAGTGGCACCTCCGCTTAAAATAGATAGGTCAAGTGAATACAGGAATGGATATGCCAAACGGGACCCTATTACTCTGCCTACACTGTCTGTCTGTCCTAACTTTAAAGGGCTTTAAACTAGTATCTTTGGTACTGTAGTAGGTAGCCAGTTGAAATTTTCACAGATTATATTATATGTGTTATATTACCCCTATTATGGCGGTACAGAACTTCCAGTGTGCGAGCCTGACTTGCACTTGGCCGGTTTTTGTTACTTTTGTGAGTTCTATCCAGTTCCATTGTTTCAAACTTCGATTGCTCCTCCCAAGTACAGAAACTGATTAAATGTTATTGGTGGTAAAAAGCAAGCAAAGTCAAGGTGGTACCTTTACCACCTTGACTAATGCCACACTGACACAATAGATAATCCTTTAAATTAAATTCTGTCCCTAGTTTAACCTGACAAAGCAGAGCTCAAAAATTGAAGAATTTTTCTCGAGTGAATTTTTTCAACTTATTGTAAATGTTTAAAATATTCCCTAGCACGGGTTAGTGCTTTAGAAAAAACAAAAAGCAGAGCTCAGTTTGATTCCTTAGGTCAAACTGAGTTCTGCTCTCTCAGGTTAATCTAGGGGCAAAATTGTCCAGGCATATCCTTTACAACCAAGCAAGCATCAGTGCCTAAAATAAGTCCAACACTTTGTACCGACACGCTGCACCGACAGCCGGGTTAATAATTGAGGCGGCGTGTCGGTGACCGACGTTCGCCGACATTGTCCGACACGCGGCCGCTTGTCGCCGACGTCGGTCAACGGGCCTGTTAGACGGCGGCCTGTGACGTTATTGACTCCATCATTGATGCGACAAGGAGGTTCGAGTGGTTCTTTAAATAGATCGGCAGGCTTAGCATGTCCGGCCGGAGAGGTTCGATTCGATACACGTTACTTTCCTGTCTGTAGGTATTGGTCTATGTCGACTAATGAATGCACCTATAGGAAGGACCAAATCAATACCACTGTGGGAAAAACACTGTGTGAGTGAATGCACCCAAGAAACCACTGACCGAGAGAAATGGCGAGGCATGTAAAAAATGTTTGTTCACTTTTTTACAGACTCATAGATGTTAAATGTAGAATCACATAGAGCACGGTACTTTTACGCCATTGCTGACTGTAAATACCGTTATTTTGTTCGTAATTTTTGAGATATAAGTAACTATTATTGAAATAAACAATCAAACCCACTTTAACCCTACACATCCCCCGTATCGAGTATTGCCCCAACGACCGCGCGATTCTGTCTCTTCAGACGGCGAGATACTGTCGCCTGAAAGCGTCTGAGATGCGGCGCATCTCGCGGCGACATCTCTGCCTTCAGCGTAAGGCTGCTCGTAGACTAGCGTTCACTTGTAAGAGAACATCGAGCATTCTCCACTTTTGTCGAATTGAACAACAAACAGAGCCAAGGATAGAGCCAACGACCACGACCATTCTAGCGAACGCTCTATACAGGGTGTTAAAATACCGCCAACAAACCCGAAAGCCACGCATACTAGACACCAAAACAAATTACTTTTTCGATCAATTATTGCTGGGAAATGATTTGGTTTTTTAGGTTATAATTTTGAAAACTATGTTATCACGCAATGGACGTGTGATGCACAGAAGTCATATGGCGCAAGCGTAGGTATAAGTTTATGCTACTTAAGCTTGAAGTGCCGATGTTTAGAATACATTGCGGGTTGCAATTTTAACGTCGTTTTTTGTAAGAAATATTCATAATTTTGATATGGCTTCTTGAGAAGGTATGATAAGAACTAGATACTGTATACATTTATGCAAAAAAAAAAAAGTTTTGAAAAGTCCGACTTTGAACCCAATTATCTCGGAAAGCGTTGATTTCCCAGGTATAGTTCCTTGGGCAAAAACGTTCATTATGATTAGGACAATACGTGGTTTCCGGCTTTGTTGGCGGTCTTTTAACGCCCTGTATAGTAAATGCTTGGTGTTCTCGCATGTCCGCTGTATGGTAGGACTTTTGCAAAAAAGATCGGCTATGTAAGCCACATGCGAGCACACGAACACTGGAGTTGAAGCAGTCACCGTGGCCGAAACCGGCCAGGAAACATCAATACATGTATTAAAATTAATATGTCAGATGCTCCGCTCGACTTACTGTCGTTTCACTGGAATGCTCGCTAGAACGCTCGCTAAAACTCTCCCGTTTATTTGTTGACCATTTACCTGTAATGTAACATTCGGTAGAATGCTCGAGTCTATCAGCAGCTTATTGCTAACCTAACATGGCCTGATAAGCTGCGGTGGAGTTGACGGCTCTCAATTCATAGATCGATCTTGCGTTCTGATTGCAACTGAGGGTGAAAAATCTGATTCGTTATTGATTGGATCGAAAACGTGGGCCCAATTCGATAATACGGTCGGTGTCTGACCATTTTGCGTACTTGGAAGAAAAATAGTGATGCAATAAGGAAAGGGGAAGAAACTTAGGTACTAGAAGAAGAAGATCCTGGCTTAGAAATATCAGGGAATGGACGGAGATAGCCAAAGACGAAGATCTATTTCGTTAGGCAAGGAACAAAAAAGATATTGTAGAGCTGACGTAATGAAGCGCAAATAGAAGATATGTTACGAAAAAAAGTAAGGCTTCTTTGGTCATTGGAGTTTAAGTGATTTTCAGCGAGCATCATTATGCTCGCTGAAAATCACTTAAACTCCAATGGCGAGACATAGTTGGCTCTACATACTTTAGATTAGTGTCAGCTATACATATTGTATATCGATGTAGCGCGCGAGCGCAGCTGATTGGGATCCTCAATAAACCAGTCTTGATCACACACGTATCTTTGATTGACGCCTCCCTGACATGGCGCAGCCGGAAATAAAATAAATAATTACCTACGCGATTTGAAATACGTGTGAAAAGCTACTGTGCGGATAAAAATTACAACCTAATGATAAAACATATACCTAACAAGTGAATAATTAAACGAAGAATAGTGTAAAGGAAAAATAATCAGTGAGCTAAAATCAGGCTAAAATTATAAAATGGAGTCAATTTTATCGCCGCCGTCATCTTTCTGTTTCGACCAGAATTTGTTGAGTATTACAAGTGGAAGTTTAAGTGAGAGTTGGAATAAGTGGAGTAATGGATTTATGATTTATTACAATGCGTGCGAGTTATCTAATAAAACTCCAGTGATACAAATTAACATACTGCTACATGTTGTCGGTGAACAATGCAGAGATTTGTATGAACAATTCAGCACGAAACATACAACCGTGGCTGATGTTTTGAAGGAATTTCAAGGATATTTCGAACAGAAGAAAAATATAACTGTGGAGCGGCATAGGTTTTTTATGCGCAATCAGAATGAAAACGAAACCATTGAACAATACGTGTTCGATTTGAAGAAATTATCAGGTAGTTGTGAATTTGGCAACTTGGCCGATTCTTTGATAAAGGATCGCCTGATCTGCGGAATAACAAGCTCAACAATGAGAGAAAGACTTCTCAGGGAGGCGGATCTGACTCTGACCAGGGCAATGGAGATATGCCGGGCGGCGGTAGTGTCGAAGATATACCTATACTCTAACAGGATGAGACAGGATGAAAAAAGGATGTACGAAATATGGCAGGATCATGAAGAAACAGACGGTCATAACACAGCTCGGGCCAGCGGGCAGCGCAGTGGCAACGGCCGCGGCGGCCGAGGTGTGATGCGCGGCGGGCACAGTCGACCCGCGGGCTACTACGGTGGGCCGCGCGGCTGGGTGACGCCCCCGGCGACACCGGCGCCGGCGCACGGATATTAAGGATGCGGTCGCGGATACGGATAGACAGGTGGTCGTGGCGGGCGGCGGCGCCCGGGCACGAGTCACACAGCTGTCTACTAGGAGCGGCGTGAGCAGAGGGCGCGCGCACTCGGGAAACACAACCCGAGGTGGGCCGCCCTACACCTAAAGTACCTACTATGGAGTACCCATTGAGGTATGATGCACAGAACATTTTCTTGTCCTGCGTAAGGAAAGCAGTGTATGCATTGCATGAAGATGAACCATATCGCTTGTATGTGAAACTTAGATGAACAGGCCGATCTTTATGCAAGGAAATTAATTAGATTAAGAGAGTACTGAAACTGAGTACTGAGTCAAGAGAGTATTGAAACAAACGTACCAACCTTTCGAGAGGAGTATGAGGATTTGTTTCAAGGAGTTCAAAGAAGAGTTGGCTGTATGCCAGGAAAATATATAAAAAAGGAAAACAAGGAAATGAATAAAACTGAGTACTGAGAGTTTTGAAACAAACGTACGTAACGTACGTTAAGGAGTATAAGGATGTGTTTCAAGGAATGTTTCAAAGAGTTGGCGGTAGGCCAGGAGAATATAAAAAAAAGGAAAACAAGGAATTATAGCAAAACAATTCATGGTATAAGTTTTAGAGAATGGTATATGGAATTTCGTCGGCATGCGAAATTTTCCATAGGAAAATGTTTGAGAAATCAAGATGATATAGAGGGAGTTTGTATGATGTAGATGATGAAAGAAATAAGTAAAATTTACAAAAAGTGCTAAAATAGAAAAGTGAAGTGAATAAAAACAATAAAAAAGTGAAGCAAAAAAAAGTTAAAAAAAACCTATAGCAAAATAATAATAAGTACCTACTAAAAGTTAAAATAATAGGTATACTTACGTAAGAAATCTTTACCTTCCTACCGAAGTTACCTACCTACCGAAGTTTGTATTAATTTTCATATATTTTTTTTTGTTTGTAAGGAAGATGTCAGCTATACATATTGTATATCGATGTAGCGCGCGAGCGCAGCTGATTGGGATCCTCAATAAACCAGTCTTGATCACACACGTATCTTTGATTGACGCCTCCCTGACAATTAGTAGCTCTGAACAACTTTTGTAATAAAACTTTTAAAAAAATGTACTGTTAGAAAAGTATGGAGTTTTTAGCGCATTCCCGAAACAAAAGAGTCCTAGGATGTCTTGATTTGACGAATGGCTCTCGAGTTGGGCTCTAAACTGACACTCAGTGTAGAGGTCTCGTCAGAGCAGCTACCACGAGTGCTTACTGTCACTGTCACTGAAAGTGATAAGTCGGATAAACAACCTGACTACTATAGTATTAGGATACATGACAGACGTCCGACAGACGTCCGGCACAGCTTTTTCGCACTCGTGGTACCTACTCTGGTTTTCCAACACATCTAGGAGGTGTTACAAAAGATCCTAACTCTTTTTACAGGGTAATATTTTTTTTGCTCTATGACGTTACGTTGATTTTTAAATTAATAAAATGTGAACGCTGTGGCGGCAGAAAAGTCTTTTTTAAATATTGTTTTCATTTACTTTCACAATGTTTTAACAACACGAAAATATTCAAATGCACCTACACACACAACCATATTTTTTTAATTTAAGCTAATATGAAAAACTAAAGTTATGTTATTTTTTTAATTTTAACGTTATAAAATAAAAATTGTTTTTTTCAACTTTTTTTTCAGAATTGACATCCTGTTGACCAGTAGGTCAACAGGATGTAAAAATAGTTAGGATGTTTTGTAACACGTTGTATGTATCAGTCGCGCGCGAGAATACCCCGCGCGTGTATTCTCGCGCGTGTCAATGGAGTGGTGCGCTGTCAGCGCGCGATCGAGCGCGGCAGGTGCGCTTGCGCCGCCGTAAGAAGGGTGATTGACTGAGACGTATGGCTCGGACGTTGGCCCAGTGTTGGCGCCAAGAAAAGAACATTTAATTTTTACAAATTTCAGGGCAAAGTATGTACGTCAGCGTGGTGTCTTTTCGTAGTTAGAGGTCTAAATAAGCGTTTTGTAAAATCAGAGATGGAATCAAAATGGAGACCTTGCTACATACCTGATTTTTTTTTTCTTTTCTAATCTGGGGGCACGGCAGTGCCCCCGCCAGGTCGAGCGCGAAGCAAACACTGCCGTACCATCCTTTACTGGAACCATTTCGCCGCATTTTCAGGCCCCTATTTGAGAACCTCTGGATAAGACCAGAACGCAGAAATTTTCGTCATCTAGTAAGCTATAATCACATACTTAAAATCCAACAAGTCTGTAGGTCATTTAGTTCCGAAGTTAAGCGAAAGCAAAGTTTCGCATTTATGACACACACTCACTCACTCACTCACTCACTCACTCACTCACTCATGATCATCATAATAGAACTAGTACTTCCCATAAGCTCAGAGAGCTGAAATTTGGTACAGAGTTAGGGTTGAATGGCCACATAAAGGGAAAACTATAAAAACTAGGATAATCGAAGATCTGGAGTACCTGGTGACCCTGATTAGAAAACACAAGAGCCCTAATAGAACTAGTACTTCCCATAAACTCAGAGAGCTGAAATTTGGTACAGAGTTAGGGTTTAATAGGCACATAAAGGGAAAACTATAAAAACTAGGATAATCGAAGATCTGGAGTACCTGGTGACCCTGATTAGAAAACACAAGAGCCCTAATAGAACTAGTACTTCCCATAAACTCAGAGAGCTGAAATTTGGTATAGTGTTAGGGTTTAATGGCCACATAAAGGGAAAACTATAAAAACTAGGATAATCGAAGATCTGGAGTACCTGGTGACCCTGATTAGAAAACACAAGAGCCCAACCAAACTATTATAGATCGACATATACCGCCCTTACAAAAAATATTCAACTTGGTGGGCCGCTTCATTTGATGTCAAAAATCTAAGGTCTGAAGTATCTGATGAAGAACCCTCAGCTGGTATCAGCTTTATTAGAGATATTATGGTAATGCTTCTACTATTGGTACATAAAAAAATCGACTGTCATTGCAAAAATCCAGCGTAGTGGGACACATATTCATTTAATCTAGTCTATAGCGTCCCACTAGTGGTTCGATTCCGAACTATGAACTCGCGACCTCAGTTACAGATGTATAACTTTGCTTACGCCATTCGTGCAGGCGCGCGCGCGCTTTGCATTTAAACTATACAACCCCATATCTCGGCAACCCATCGACCAATTTGGCTCATGTTCGAATTTAAAAATTATTTTAATTTAGTTTACCCGCCTATCAAATTTCATAACGATCCGACCAAATTTACTCAAGTTATCGTCGAACAAACATTCATACATACAAACATACATACATACAATCGCCGGATTGTTCCAGCAGACTCGGAGGACTTCGCTCGCTTCGCTCGCTCGTTCAACAAGAAATAGTCGGACGATTAACTTTATTCTACTCGAACATTACACAAATTTAAAAACTGTGTCAAATAAGAAAATCTAATAAAATTAATCAATATGCCCTCGTTTCTACAAAAAGAAGTGAAATCCCACCAAAAACATTCTGTAAAAACTAGCCAGGTCTCGATGGATCTGCTTGTTTATCTCTAAAAAAGTAATGAAATCTAGACAAAGTCGTGCCAAGTCTAAGGTTCCTTACTGAGATTTCTTTATTACTATAGTTAATGTTGTGAGACTTGGCTGTTGAAGGGTACACAAGGGTACAAAACCAGGTGCTCCATGACACCATTGCACCAATCTGTCGCCAGAACCGCTTGTGTACCCTTCAACGGCCAAGTCTCACAACATTAACTATAATAATAAAGAAATCGCAGTAAGGAACCTTAGACTTGGCACGACTTTGTCTAGATTTCATTACTTTTTTAGAGATAAACAAGCAGATCCATCGAGACCTGGCTAGTTTTTACAGAATGTTTTTGGTGGGATGCTTTCTTACACTTTGTCAAATGTTTTTACGTAGGTAACATGCATTTTTTTCTGAGATAGGTCAGTTACTAGAGCAATGGTTAGTACGCAAAAGGTCATGGATTTATGACGCGCATTCAGTCTAGCGGGTCCAGCCTTGCGTTTAATTTGACAATGTGTGAAATTACCAGACATAAAAAAAAAAATTTTTTTTGTTATCATAGCTATCTGTCTGGCTGTACACAAACATGAACTCATTAACTGCCGAACTGCTCTCAATATTTTGTTACATTTGGTTTTGGCCACAAACCCTTGGCTCCAACACAGTGGACTAGACAAGACACGGTGACGAGTGTCAGCTTCCGAGAATTGTCGTTATTTAGGGTTTGAGAATTGAGATGGTATTTTCGTCTTTACACGATCGATGACAATGTGAGTGCACTTTATTTAGCTTGTGAATAAATATCTTCGTTACTTACTCGAACTCGATAGAGGAACTTGCAGCAGGCTATATGCTCTCATAAATAAAAAGTACCTTTACTTTGTGGCCAAAAAATTTGGGTAAAACCAGCTGTTTCATACATAATGGTGCAGTAATAAGTCTACCTCACGAGTACAATAGAAGATTTTTTTTAATGACAGTTAGGTAGGGGTTGTTTATTTTTATGAGTAGAAAGCCTACAAGTAGTAAAGTTCTCGAATTCAAGAATTGTGTGTTATGTGTGAGATAAAGTTTAGGGGATTTTTAAAAACCCTTGGTGGAGATTATTTTCTAACGTGTCTGTGATTTCCACGCCAGTTAAGGTTAAAAACAAGCTAGTTACGAAAAATATACAGATAAAACTTACATTGCTCCTCCAACTCTCACTCCATGGTTATCACAGCTTGTTTCATCAATCTGAAATTAAAAGAAACGTCTTATTTTAAAATCACATTATGATTAGTAACTAAACAGCAAGTCTTAGAAAGATTAAAGGAGATAATTAAATGTAGAAGAGGAACTGTGATGGGTAACCTACTACATCACGATAAATATATTTTTAAAAAACGTAAGTAAATGAAAAAAAGGAAAGAATACGTTTAGGAAGGCCACGTAGAATATTTAGACCAAGAAACATGCGCGCCGAGTTTCGTAACTTTTTGAAGTCGGTGAAAAATGTGATGATTTGTGTGACCGAAATGACATAGTCGGGAGGGGTATTTGCTCGATAAACTAAGGCCTTTTCATCTACATAAGGCGTATTCTGGCGTGTCGCTGAGACACTGTAGACATAGCAGCCCAACATTACATCAAACTTCGCTATGATCAACTACTTAACACTACACGGAAATACCGTAGAGAAGCTCTTATGGCGCGCGACGTAAGTGCGTCAATCGAACAGAAAGGGGTATCCTAGCGTGTTACTAAGCAGCCTTACACAAAACCTCACGCCTGAGCCGCGACCATCACTCTCCGCAGTCTCAGCTCAGTCCAGGGGCCATAGCCTGTAACGCAATGGTGCCAAAATGGGCTCCCGGTTGACGGTTTCAATTACGATTTATTAATGTTTGGTGTCGGTCCTTTTAATGTTTTTTTAGTACAGCAAAGACAAAACCATCTAAAACAATGTCCCAGGCACCAGCGCCGAGTGGTCTCTTCATCCATCTAGTGAATTCTAGTGTGAGTGAAGGTGCCACTGGCTGGACGCTATACAACGTGTTACAAAACATCCTAACTCTTTTTACAGGGTGTAACCTACTGGTGAACAGGATGTCAATTCTGTAAAAAAATGTTGAAAAAAACAAATTTTATTTTATAACCTCAAAATTGATTTTTTTTATCTCTTTTTTGTTTTTGGTAGAAGGTCAAATACAAAACTATTTATGCATGTGTATGTGCATTTTCATAGGTTTGAGTTGTTAAAACATTGTGGAAGTCAATGATAATAATATTAAAAAAATACTTTTCTCCCGCCGCAGCGTTCACATTTTATTAATTTAAAAATCAACGGAACGTCATAGAGCTAAAAAAATATTTAGGTTGTGATCCCTAACACCGGTTGCTACTACCCTGTAAAAAGAGTTAGTATCTTTTGTAACACCTTGTATAAATCATCTCATTACGTATCCTTTTATCCCTTATCAGGGACATAGGGCTCGAAGAAGGGATCTCCATTTTTCGCGGTCTTGCGCGGCAGTCTCTAGCTCCTTCCAGCCGAGTCCGGTTGATGCAGCCTCTTTGTCCAGGTAGTACGGCTTCAATTTTATTACGATTTATTAATACAGGGTGCACTCTAAGTCGATAGCGGAACTTTAAGGGGACTATATACTGATCAATACAAACAACTTGTACTAGGTGGCGAAAAAAATGGAGAGAAAAAAATATCAGCTGTTCCTTACAAAAGGTCGACTCAGGACTGCGCCAAATGTATGAAACAGCAGATATTTTTTTCACTCCATTTTTGTCGCCACCTAGTACAAGAGTTGTTTGTATTGATCAGTAGATAGCCTACTTAAAGTTCCGCTATCGACTTAGAGTGCACCCTGTAGTGTTGGTCCTTTTAATGTTTTTGTAGTACTGCAAAAAATATTTTGATTCTAATTCTAGAGGATTAGTTCTCTGGTTGTGGGAGAAAATCGAGGAAACCCCGCTTATGTCCTTCTGACCTGAGCAGCTACCACCACGAGTGCGAAAAAGCTGTGCCGTCTGTCATGTATCCTAATACTATAGTTGAACGAGCGAGCGAAGCGAGCGAAGTTCTCCGAGTCTACTTGAACAATCCGGCCTTTGTATGTATGTATGTATGTATGTATGTATGTATGTATGTATGAATGTTCGTTCGACGATAACTTGAGTAAATTAAGTCGGATCGTCATGAAATTCGGTAGGCAGGTAAATGAAGAAAAAAGAATTTTTAAGTTCGAACATGAGCCAAATCGGTCGAGGGGTTGCCGAGATATGGGGTTGTTAAGGTTATATGGGATGAGAGAGGGCGCCACTGCTGCCTCTAAGTAACATTAAAATAGTGCTAAAAAGTGATTTTAAAGTGATAAAAACGCAAATCTAATCAGTAAACAGTGAAACCAGTGATAAAAATTAACAAAAGTGAACTATAAATACAAATTCTGTTTGGAAACAATATTGTGGATATCGGACGTAAAACTCAGTGGAAACAATAAAAATAAACTACGGGTCGCGAAATAATCCGTAACAAGAACTCTATTTTAATCCAATAAATCCAAAAATAACCAAAAATTTTGCTAATTGCTAAGGTCCAAAGTACACCAGATTAGAAAATACAAAACAGCGCCATCTATTTAAAAAAAATAATATATATATACAGGGTGTTAAAAGACCGCCAACAGACCCGAAAGCCACGCATACTAGACACCAAAACAAAGTACTTTTTCGATAAATTATTGCTGGGAAATGATTTTGGTTTTTTAGGTTATAATTTTGAAAAATATTTTATCATGCACTGGACGTGTAACGCACAGAAGTCATATTGCGCGAGCGTAGGTATAAGTTTATGTTACTTAAGCTTGAAGTGCCGATGTTTAGAATACATTGCGGGTTGCAATTTTAACTTCGTTTTTTTAAAGAAATATTCATAATTTTGATATGGCTCCTTGAGAAGGTATGTTAAGAACTAGATACTGAATACATTTTTGCAAAAAAAAAGTTTTGAAAAGTCCGACTTTGAACCTCATTATCTCAGAAACCGTTGATTTCCCAGACATAGTTCCTCGGGCAAAAATGTTCCTCATCATGAGGACAATACGTGGTTTCCCGCTTTGTTGGCGGTCTTTTAACACCCTGTATTGTTATTCTACTTCTTAACAGAGGGCGTGACTAAAGTTTGTTTATCAGAGCCATCTAGTGTTCAAAATTATAAACCAAAAAGTCTTTCTATGCAACAATAGAGGTCGCTTTACTTCAAAACTACAAGAGAGTCCTATACAAAACTTAAAATGGAAGAAATACTAGATAAACTACAAAAATATCAAAAATGATCTAGAGGCACAAAAACTTGAAATAAGATAAAGCGGCGAACAAGTTACAGAAAACATTCAATGTGAAATGAAACAAAATGAAAAAATAATTTATAATAACATTAATTGGATTGTAGTACCTACTACGGCGCGCGTGGGGACGTATCCAACAAGTAGAGGCCCGTTTGACAACTTTGATCTGAAGTAAGGTGGTGCACCTGTTGGGTACCCCAGAGTGCAACCAAACACACAATGGATACAACTCCAAAAATACACCTGAGAATCCCCATCAGGTGCATCACCTACATTGACCTGGTGCGACGTGACCATGCGCGTCCTCAAGGTCCATTCTGCGAGGGCACCATACACCAAAATACACTCGCAGTACTTTCCCGTCAAGTGTACAGGTCACGCCGACCTGATGCAATGTGGGTACACAAATTGGGTCTACCACCTGAGCACACCACAACACAAAATGCACTCTGGTGGCTTTCCCGCAATGAACACAGGCTATTGTAGAGTTGGATGGGAGCAAATAATTGGGTTATGGGGATTCATATGGATGGACTGGGTAACTGGGCTATGGGGTTGAGACAACGGTCGTCTGCCATTAAAATGTCTCAAGTAATTAAATTGGCAGACGGTGACTTGCTGTTCATTAAATGGGCCACCTAAATAAGCCGCCGCTTATGGGTCTAACCCTGGACAGCAAGGTGGCAACATCGTTGTGAACATCTCAGGGTGTCGAGAGCCATAGACTGTAGTGATAGCCACAGACACAGTGCCAACTCGCGTCTTATGCATCTTTCACTTCCATCCTGCGAGCATATAGCTCTTGCGCTCTACTCTGGACTCTGGACGGCCGATAAAGGCAAGCCAGAGGTGAGGGTCCCGGTCCTCTTGGATTCCAATCCACTCTTGTACAAAGACGTGGATGCGAGGACCAGTTTTTGAACTCCGGAAGACTCGGGTCCGTGGTACCGCCACATACCAACAGCTCGCCACAAGCTGCCCTGCGGTGGAGGAACCATAATGGTCCCTCCATTCCCTTAGTCGCCTTTTACGACACCCACGGGAAGAAATGGGTTGGTCCAATTCTGTACCTCACGGGGGTTATTATTATTATTATTATTTAAGTTTATATGGGGTCGCGAGTTCATAGTTCGGGGCGAACCACTAGTAGTAAGGTTGTTTATCCAACTAATCACATTCAGTGACAGTGACAGTAAGCACTCGTAGTAGCTGCTCTGCTGGGACGCCATCGATAGGCCATTGCGTTACAGGCTAAGGCCCCAGACCGGCCTTATTGACAGTCGTCACGCGATCCTTCCGTAAATCCGGGCCCCCTCGTCTGGTCGGGGGTAGTCACGATGAGTTGTTGCACTTGTTAGCGGCGGAGTGGATTAGGGAATGGAAGTTCTGCCTACTAAGGTACAAAGATGTATTGAGAGGCCTTACATTTCCTGGACGATAGAATGCAGAAGAGGAAAGATGCTAGGCCACTTGCTACGTCACGACAAATTCATAACTAACACTAGTGGTTCGTCCCGAACTGTGAACTCGCGACCCCACATAAACTTAACAACCCCATATCTCGGCAACCCCTCGACCGATTTGGCTCATGTTCGAACTTAAAAATTCTTTTAATTTGATTTACCCGCCTATCAAATTTCATAACGATCTGACCAAATTTACTCAAGTTATCGTCGAACGAACATTCATACATACAAACATACATACATACATACAAACGCCGGATTGTTATAAAAGGAAAGAGAGGTAGGAACGCCACGGAGAAGCTACTTTGACCAAATTAAAGAGAAGGTGGATGTCGCGACGTACCAGGCTGCAAAGGAACTGGCCTGTGATCGAAGTGCATGGAGAATGCTGCACCGACAAGAGGATAACACTCTTAAATTATAATGACGAGTCGGGCGTTGAATCCGTAACCTCTGGCATGGGCTATAACTAAAAGAGCTATCGAGCAAAAACAATATCCCAGGCACTGCAGCGGCGAGTGATCTCTTCACCCATCTAGTGTGAGTGAAGTTGCTACTGGTCGCTATTTCATTACGTAGATGCAAAGGCCGATTTTTACTCGCGCACCAAAGCGCCTGCCCTGTTGCCATAGTTACAGGGCATTATTTACAGCCAAGCTATACACGCAGCCAATAAGCTGTAAATCATAACTCATGCGCCAAACCACGTGACTAATTAAACCCTTAAATGTTGATTGCGGATTTAATTAATTTTTACTTTAAGCCTGCACTTGGGAGAGCACAGCCGCTGCACTTCAGTGAAGTGGGAAAACTAGTCAGTAGGTAATATAGGTAAGGCTGCCTACGACACTAGACATGCGCGAAAAAGTGCACTTTGAAGTCATGATCTGTTTAGGAGATATGGGCAGTTAAAGTTTTGATACTTTTATCGGATAGATCTCGTCGAGCCCTTTTCTTAGAGTACCTACCATGAACATGAGTCCAGCATTAGCCGTTTAGGAGATATGGTTTAAATTTCATGACATTTCATTCCGCGTGATATTACATTATCGCGACACCAAACATGACACAAGTACGTAAGTGCTGAAATTCCATGAGCGATGTTTTATTCACTCGTGTAATGCGTAATATTTCATGACACCATAATCATTGTGTGATGTGTCTTTTGTAATATTACGAGCATTACCTACACGTGTCTGACACCTTCTTCCATATCCCGAAAATATGCGTGAGCAGAGCTACTCATTGAATTGACATTGTTTTGTATTTTCTGGCGCTTCGCCACTGTTGACCGTATGAAAATTTGGTACCTTTTTCCAGATTCTCTCCCTTAAAATTCACTCCTCCTTTCCAAACATTAGCAGTAAGTCAGTAACGCAGTACGCTAGCTGTCGATCACGCGCTGCGCTTTGGGCGCCCGGCAGCCTCATAAAGCGAGCTATAAACTTATGGCAGCCGAGTTCAGCCGACTGATCGATTTATGGCCGAGTTTGATGCGCAAGCGTTGTTCTTCGCGTTTTATTGCTCGTGTCCGTGGCGCCACCGCGGTTAAGGGCGGGGTGGACCTCATTCAAGTGCTTTAGTTAGACTGCTAATGAGAAGAAAACTGACTTATAGTTTGGGAATGACTTGGTAGATACCGGCCACTAGTGTCAGAGTTTTTAGGGCGTCCAAAGGGCCTGTGACATGGCTTAAATGGAGGGTACCCCACCCACCAGCGATGCGTTTTTTTTGCTAAAAAGGGGACGTCAAATGAGAACCCCTAGGCATTAAAAATTTTTAGGTCTAGATTCGCCATTTTCGACTTGTGCGGGGTTTACAAAATAACTTTCTATATTAGATACACAATTTTTTTCTTTGCGCGCGGACTATTCACTATGCACGTCGCCAGAGTATTATGCTGAGCTCTGCTAGCGGCCGTCCAACGCTGAGAGGCAAGCCAAGAAGAAGAAGAATACCAAATGAAACGTTCAAACTACGAAATTAACAGTTTTGGACGTAGGTAAACCATTTACTGGTCCCATTTTCTCAGCTACACCACTGTAGCAGAACGTATGGGATCATTCCCCATAGATCGTGGGGGCCAGCAGGTAGTGAAAAGCTGCCGGCACATAATATCGCGACGCGGCCGGCGGCGCGGCGGGCGGTACCGGAGACAACTTCATTCCGTCCTACGGGACAAGGCATAAGCTGAAGCGATTCGGAACACGCCCTGAAACTACCGAGGTGCCAGATTCATAGTTTATTATGACAATTCGATGTACTTTGAGTAGGCGATTAGACATAAAAGAGGTAACAAAAAAGGTTTGCTTACTATCCGACTACACAATGTACAAACGACAGCATGCCAGACTGTACACTTTTGTTGTCAAGTCGCCCGTTACGTAACCAAGTAGAGTGCTAGCGTGTAAGGATCGACGTGGTGTCGTGTATAATTTAATTGTCATAATAAACAATGAATTGTAGTTTTATGAAACTGGCACCTGGCGTTGTTCAGTCTCTAGAATTAAACAGTCTTGAGATGAGCCTATGCAAGTTTGATCTGAAGGCACAAATTTTACCTAAATGAAAAACTGCTTTTAGAGCCTGTGCCTGATTAGGGTGGCAGGATCTGATGATGATTTGAAACAAGCTATGTACCAATATAGGCTTTTACATCATTTAGCATTTATACATAATCCAGTGGCAACTCCACTCGCATCAGGCGGTTCAACTCAACGCTTTTAAATGTTTGATTGAGCAGTCTTGGATACCATTCTCTAGCTTCTCCCTCATTAGTCTTATTCCACAGCAAAGTTAGTTCAACTAATGCGCGAAATTTCTCATAATAGCGTGTAACAAAGAAACAGCTTGGTAATCTGCATCACAGATTGGACAGTGGTTCTGCGTAAAAAACAGTTTTTCGCTGAGCCACAAGTGATTATTATAAAAGGGCATTTGACAAAGCCGCTACCGCTTATGGCCTGTCCCGCGCCGGTGTAGCGAATGTGTGGACGCCTCTACAGAGAGCGCCGTAAGTAATTGACGAATTATGTATTTACTCTGAACACTATTATTGATTCGCCATTATGTTCTGAAAGCGTACATTGTGCTCTAACGGACCCTGTAGTGGCGGTGATAAGTTACTTGTGTATAGGAGAGCGATAAATTGTTTTCTATTGCATTTCTAGCAACTCAATAAATAATGTAGGGACCATTATGAAGATTTTACAAGGTTAAAAAATTCACTCCGGACAGGACTTGAACCCGCAATCTCTTGCATACCATGCAAGGTGCTCTACCAGGTGATTTAGAAAATATAAAAAGTATTGTAGGGAAAATACTGGGTATATCCGATTCAACCCGTTTTGAACCAAATATCGTACAGACCGAAAGCTCAAATTAGGATGCTAATGCAAATTTTCTAGGTGCTTTCAAACTATGTTAACTGTATAAAGATTTTTATACAGGACAGGATTTGAACCCGCAACTTCTTGCATTTCGTGCAGGCGGTCTACCAATTGAGCTACAGAGTCAAGTAACTGTCGATACGAATTTTCTAACCTCATTGAAACTTGTCTAACGGACGATTTATACAAATCTTTATAAAGTTCCCCAGCACGGGTTACTGCTTTAGAAAATTTTATACAAAAAGTGTGTGAAATCCCTTAATTTTAATTAAAATTGTAATTTGTTTTAATGTTTTAATTAATATGTCTACCTTAAACTCTATATTGAATTTCTATATTGAATTTGAATTGAATTTTTTTTTACCTCAGCTAATCAGCTAATGACCTTTAATTTTGCAATTAAAAAAGACGTGGTTTCACCTCATCGTGACCAGAATTTGGGTTACAAAAACCTAAAGTTACAGCAACGATCTTCCAGTTCGATAAACACGAACAATTTTACGTTAATCGACCCGATTTTAAACAATACCCCACAGTTGAGATAGATCGAAAAATCCGTACATTTATCGTAATTTCCGTTTCACGATATGGTGCGTTTAGACCGGGCTAGCGAACGAACTTTCCACCTAACATAATTGTGCCTTGATAGTGTCCCAGTTGTGGGCTTCAATTACGATTTATTAATACTGTCTATTCTTTATGTGTTTCTAGTACAGCAAATACAATTCTAATCTTAACTCTAATCTATCCAGAGAACTAGTTCGCTGGTTGTAGGAGAAAAACGAGGAAAACCCGGATTGGTCCTTCTAATCGGAACCTATCGACACGCTATTATTATGATTACCTTAACTACAGTGGCTGAGGATAAGCAAACAACCAGTTGTCGTGAACCACATTCGCTCGTCCACCGTAACAAATTCGCTCGTCCGCCGTAACATATTCGCTCGTCCGCCGTAACACATTCGCTCGTCCGCCGTAACACATTCGCTCGTCCGCCGTAACACATTCGCTCGTCCGCTGTGAGCGCGCCGTAACCGTTCTTTCCGTTCCATTTAATTAGAGTTTAAAGAAAAACCCGCGGTTTGGCGTCGCGTCGGCGCGGACAAAAGATAGATTTGTTGTATCTATCGATTACGAGCCGATAGAGATTTCCGAATGGCTAACAAAGCGTTTTCGTATCGAATCACACAATTAGACGTGATCGTTGTATGGCTGTCGGACGCTTTGTCGGCGGGCTGGCTTGTCATTGCGGTGCAAAGGACAGGGCCCACTTGGACTTGGCTTCCAGCCCTTAAATTTTGGTCAGGACATTTTAGTTATAATTTAACTTTTAACTGTTTTTTTTTTTATAATTAGAACACACGTAAAAGTAAAGAGTAAATATAAAAATTATAAAACCGAGTGTTACATCCGTTAAAACTACACAAAAATATTGTATTTTATAATAAAAAAAATAATAAAAAAAATATCCATATATTGCCAGATAGGTTTCGAAACATTTACAGCATGCACACTAGTAAGTAAGTAACTCTTTATTGTACAAAAGAAATCATTTTACACATTGGTTCAAGAGTTTCTACAACTCTTGAACCAATGTGTAAAATGATTTCTTTAAAATGATAAAAGTACAAATGGCGGTCTTATCGCTAAAAGCGATTTCTACTACTCACACTAGCACACTAGGCAATGCATACCTTGATAGGTCCTGATAACATAAGAAAGTATCTACAACTTGTTACGTTTCTTGGTAAAAGAGTAACAAGTAACAAATTGTATTAAATATGATAAGTATAATTTGTCTTGTTTTACGGCCACATAGCTATTATTATCTAATATCCTAACCTGAAAGAGTTTCAAATTCAATACAGATGCGAAAAGGAGCTATGGGCAAAAGTTATAATTGAATAAGATGTTACCACAAGTAAGTGGGTCGCGGCGTTAAGGAAGCTGCTTAACATAATGTAACGCATTAAGGCTGACATGCAGAATTTAAAATAACTCATTTCTAATTGATTTCAAATAATATATTCAAAACAGCTTTTAGAAACTGATTAAATATTTAAAAAGAAATAAATAAAGAGTGCATTAAATACTAGAAGGCGCGCATAATTAGTAAGGAACCAGTTTCAGTTTTTTTTTCTTTTGGGATTAAAATATGCAAAATATTATACAAAAAATAAGTGTACGTTGAAAATATTAATAAATTATTGTGAGTTTCGTCATTTGACTACCGGTTTGATGATTTTTGCTAGTAATTTGATTGAAATTATGTAATTTGATCCTTTCTTATTTCTGCACCTACTTAGAGAAGCATATTTGGCTTCTAAAATTTAATGTATGCTATCTTTTCAATCTTCTTTATTTTTCAAAAATCATACATAACTATTGGTCCTTGTAGGTATATATTTCCACTCTAGATTATTGTCAAGCAGCACGGGAGACTCAGCTGTTATTTATACAAGTTCGAGGGTCCAACCCAATGCCCTAGTAGGGAACACACCAGCTGTATCCCGTCGTACGCCACAGACAAGCGCTGTCGACTCAAAGGAATTAGAATGATGGACGCGTCATGACCACGCAATTTTTTTTATACCTGCCAGCCCCGGGCGAATAGCAGCCGCACAGAAAGTCTGAAACGCTAAACTAGGGACTAAAACTAAATCAATCAGTACCTCTCCTTATTCATTCTAGGTTATGGACGTGAGGATGCTGCAAAAAATCCCAAGAATAAACCATCATTCCTTCCATTTCCGTTTAGCTACATAAAAAAACTGTGAAAATTGTGCATATCCCGCTACGCTAATTTTGTTGATACGCTCAGTTTTCCTCACGATGTTTTCCTTCACGGCTTACGAGTGGTGTTGCTACTAAAAATAAATTTAAATCAATACAAGGTGTTAAATAACTTAAATCAATTTTCTCCTGGCACAGCCTTCCACATTTTATTAATTTAAAAATCAACAGAACCACGTAGAAATTTTTTTTTGTTGTGATCCCTATTTTATTTATTCGTATGGCCACAAAATTATATTAATACAACAAATAAAATAAAACACATTGAAATCTAAAACACATCACAGGCGAACATCCAGCTCTCTTAGACCCGGTTTCTGAGTTGAGAATTTTGCTAAGCAAATGGGTAAGTATCGTCCTGTCTCTGCAGATTTCTCACAAAAGAGCGTGACAAAGCGATACGTAAGTATGTGCTTAGTAAAATTCTCAACTCAGAAACCGGGCCTTAGCCATTTGGCCATTTGATCCCTATCACCGGGTGCTAATACCCTGTATAAAGAGTTTGGATGTTTGGTAACACGTTGTTTAAAATTCTTCTGTTGTAACAAGTTTATTTCCTCTGTACCTCCCTAGTTTCGGAGATAGCGTGATGATACACCGATAATGACCACAGTCTTTAACTGTTATTTGCCGGAATTGCTGAGGTATTGTTTGTTGATTCGGATCTTGACGTTTGATGGCATTCTTCAAAGTTTATAGGTAAGTAATTATTTGTAGAGTTTATTATTTATTTTGGACTGCTCGTGGTTGATCTTTATATGTCACATCCTCGTGGCAAATAGCTAATGTTTATGGTTAGATGAATACAATAAAAAATCATAGGTTTAGCAAAAACTAATTTTCTTGTATTAGTCGCATACAAAATATTTTTAAACCTCTAGTTTTTGATAATTAATATAACTAAAGAAAAATCAAGCTTCGCCAAGATATTTGGGCAAAAAGAATTAAACAATTTTTTTTTATGTTTATCAATATTGAAAAAAAATAACAACAAAAGCTACTAGTTCTTACATTTTCTAACACTTCGCAACCCTCCAAAGGCTCTACAATAAAATTAAACTTAAGGTGGGATGATAGCAACATGGCGGGAAATTCAAAATTTTCACAGTTTTTTACATTTTGTAGCTAAACTGAGCTATTTTTGTTCAGCGATTTTTCTATGTCTATTGTATACAATAATGAAAAGAATACTTTGTTATTTCCGCGAACGAAAAATCTCTGAACAAAAATAGCTCAGTTTAGCTACAAAATGTAAAAAACTGTGAAAATTTTGAATTTCCCGCCACGTTGCTATCGTCTACCCTTAAGTTAAAAATACTCGTAACAAACAACACAACAGCATTAATCCAACATCAATCAATCGAAACAAACATTGACTCATCTCTAAAAAAAACCCTCAAGACTTTTAAATTATTTCCCTTTAGCATTCTCAAAACAGAACAAGTGACTGACTGATTTCGATATTGACAAGTTATAATTGCTCTCATTCATTTAATATGATCCGATACAAAGACGTTTGTGTTGTTTTCGAGCAATAGGTGGCGCTGTCATTCAGAAAACGTTGAGTCATTGACATTTTATTTGGTCTGTGTATAGCGTTGGACAAAGAAATAATGACAATAGTGTGAATAGCGTAACAGACGTTTTCGAGTCCATTAATTCGAGGCAAATATTTTTGTTGAGGGGAACCAAAATCCAAATAATTTGCGCCTCAATAGATCCTTGAGACAACATTTGCTCATGGTTTTGAAGGTGAACTTCTCCGAGATTGATTTATTTATGAATCGGTATCTTATTTATAATGGTCGGCATCTGTGGTCGGCATACAACGTTTAAGGTTGGACGATAGCAACGTGGCGGAAAATTCAAAATTTTCGCAGTTTTTTACATTTTGCTCAGTTTAGCTACAAAATGTAAAAAAACTGTGAACATTTTGAATTTCCCGCCACGCTGCTATCGTCTCACTTTAAGGTAGGATGATTCCCAAAGAAATGTTTTTTTTTGCAATACTTGATACTGAAATCTGAAATTATATCTATCACCATTACGCTGTAAACTGCCTTTTTATTGTTGTAGTTTGTAAGGTAGTTTTGTAGTTTGTAAGGACTTAAAATTGTCGATGTCATTAGGCTATGGGTTTTTTCGTGGAAATTTAATTTCACGCCAAAAATTTATGGTTTGAATTTCAACACATTTGGAAAAAAAAAATGTATGGAAATCGTCCCCACCTTAAGAACGTAAACACAAATACTTCCGCTTAATCAGTCGTGTAAAACCGACTTTAACTACATAAACTACATCCAACAGTTGCAAAACACATGTTGTAAGAGGGCTCTGTCAATAAGCACTTAGAGGCTTCTTTTACACCAAATGCTGCCAGGAACTCTATATTTTGACTCTCTCCGTCAGAGAGTCGTCTTTTGTCGTCACCTCAAAAGGTGTCCAAGGCAACGCTGAAAACGATCAGTCCTCAATACTGGAGTGTTACTCCGAAAAGCTGTGCTTAGTCCACATAAAGGTGTTTCAATAGAGCATTAGTTCTATAGTGACTCTTAATGATTCGCGATATTCACAAATAATTTTGGTTCGAAACGGGTCTATTGATTTTTAAATATAATCCTTCGATCAGATCCTTGGAGTTTCTTTACCATGCTTCTTCTCCAAGAAAGATCAGAGCTAGTGAAGCTGGAGAAAAAAAAGTAGCTAGGTACTTAGTATTAGTAGTAGATAGTAATAAGAATTTGATTTAAATACTTATTTTTTACATTTGATTATATTTTGACGTTCAATATAAATAATTTATTTATGGCATATTGAACTTTGACTTTCATAAAATGTAAGCACCGTTGCGGGAGAAAAGTATTTTTTTAATATTGTTTTCATGGAATTTCACAATGTTTTAACAACTTAAAGACATGCAAATGCACCTACACACAAAAACCATTTTTTATAAATTGAGCAAATCTAAAAACAAAAAAAGTATACTTTTTTTTTCAGTTTTGAGGCTATAACTTTTTTTTACGGAATCTTATCTTTGCCAGTACCTGTAAAAAGACTTAGAACCTTTTGTAACACGTTGTACTGCTGTTCAAACGAAAGCGTCCCTTCACTTTCAGCGTAAAGCCCCCGATCCAATGCCTCAGTTTATCATCACAGACATCCCCCATTTTCCTCTCCGCGAACCTTTTCAAGGTGCAAACAACATCATTTGTTATACGCATTGAAAGTTATTTTTTAGCGCAGAGCGTTTGTAGAAAGCGCGTGTTAATAAATCCGCACTTCATTCGCGTTTTGTCGATCATCGTCACTTAGTGCCATGTGGCTGGTATGGGGTGACCATGAGGTGGGGTGTTACGGGAACATTTTCACAAGCTTCTTCTTCTTTTGGTGCCATGTCCTATCGGAGGCCACTTTGGCCCGTGATGTTGCGGCTCGGAAGAGTTATGAGTGGCTATTTTGTTGAACAAGCTTACAGAATTGGAATTCAGAACCAACGAATCCATACTTAGGAAACTCTGCATCAAGCAGCGTCTGTCAAGTACTGTACAAAGTCTTATCTTAATATTTTAGGCCATGTGTCCCGATAAGACAAGAACTCCATTGAGCGCATTGTAATGCAGGGAAGGGTCTGACCAAATCAAGACCACTGTGGGGAAAACACTGTATGAATGTAAAGTCAAAATATTTGACAAAGGTCGAACGAGACACTATGCACTTCTTTCTGATATGCAACCTCTATTTTTCAAAGGACATTTGGACCGTTTTTTTTATATCTTTTTATTTTATCTTTCGATATATTTATAAAATACTATGCAACTTATGTATGTTATAAAATTACCTTCACAGTTATATCTATCCACTGTTGTACAATTAGTCACTCATATCCTATCTATCTAGTACACTAGAACACGTATTTTCCTACTGCGTTTCTTTCACCGCGTGTCCGGACTTTTCCCGGCCGCATGGTCGCCGCAGCGTTCAACAGGGTCGAGTGGGGTGAATCGCGCAAGTCACCGCGCGATCCGTTTGACAACCGACGACTGAACTCTACCCCGCCGCCTCGATGGGAACTACCGGGTTGGAGGCATTTGAAAACCTTGTGGGGAAACCTGCGCAGTATGATGTGATTATTTTTTTATTATTTTTCCCAGTACCGTTGGGACCTGCCCTTTCACCCAACTCTTTTTACAGGGTAATAGCACCTGAATATAGGGATCTCAACCTAAATATTTGTTTTAGCAACGGGATCCTGGCTGGCATAGCGGACCGGTTTGACGGTCGCTTCCTAACCCACTGGGTTAGGATTAATGTAAATAGAAATAATAAGTACTAACATAGTTACTAAGCACTCTTATTTGTTACTAACATCTCTGTATGGACCAAAAATGTCTGAAATAAATGATTTATTATTATTATATGTCGTTCCGTTGATTTTTAAATTAATAAAATAAACAACTTTGTCCAAATCTCCATTATTTTGGCGAACCACAACACGTGTGCGCCGAAGTACAGACGCGTGCGGAATGCGCTGAGTCACAGGGCTCGAGCACCCGCGCGCGTCAGTTGTTTCGAGCACCGATCGCTGAGTGTTATGCAAGTGTGTGCATAGTGTGTGGACTAGGGTTGTGCATACGCAGATGCACATGTATTTTATTTTTAGGCTTAGTTGGTTCTACACGTATTGACTTGTTTTCCTGTAGGCTAGGCCGACTAAAAAAAAAGCTGTCGGCCTAACCCACAGTGCCCACAGTGCTGTGATTGTATAGGTGCTGGGCAAGACTCTCCATCTAAAATATTGTCCCAGGCACTGCAGCGCCGAGTGGTCTCTTCACCCATCTAGTGTGAGTGAAGGTTCTACTGGACGCTGTATAAACCATCTCATTACGTAAATGCAATACCTTAGTCTATATTATTTTACAAATGTAGAGTTTTTTTTTTTCAATCTTTGACAAGTTTGCGTTTGGCGCTCGAGGACCCTTGGACTTGGATAATTTATTGCGCCAACATCATAAACAAGTCAGCAAATAAGGACATAGATCTACCGAATTTACTGCACAGTCTGAAGTCTTTAACCCTACTGAATTACTACCAAAACCAGGCGTGGCGAACCTATCAATAGGAAATATTTTGTATTATAGTAAACTTATAAACTCTGATCTTAAATCTTTTCTTTTAATAAGAGGAAAATTATTATTTTCTTATTTTCATTCGAATAAGTTAAAAACTATCCAAGTTGACCAAAGACGAGCCAAATTTTCAAACAACTTGGCAAGTATTGAATAAGTCTGAAAAAAAAACCAAGCCCAAGTTAGACAAATGGACTGAAAGAGAACCTGTCCGAAAAACGTGTAGTAAGTAAGCGTTGAATAAAGAATATCTATGATCCTCGCCGTCAACGGTGACAATAAAACGTTGAGACCTCGCACAAAGCCTGACGAGCGAACGTTGATGTAAAAGGGAAATAATGAACCGTCCCGGCTGACATATGTCGCGATCGCCAACCCTAATGACAGTGCAAATCGTTGGCGTCGATTTATCAACGGAGCGCGCCGAAAAGAAGCCACCTGCTAGGGCTGTCACGCGCGGAGACTTCAAATACGAAAATATTATACTCTCTTACCACAGAAATAATAGTTGCGAAAATGGCGTTAGATAGGTCATACTATGCGAAGACCCGAAAACCACCCCTCAAAGATACTTCGCACTGAAATGGTGTCCAACTGGAACACGAAAGAGGGGGCGCCGTAAAACTACCTGGTGCCTGTTTCATATAAATACAATTCATAGTTTATTATGACAATTCGATATAGATTGCGTAGTCGATTTGACATGAGGTTACAAAAAAGGTTTGTTTACAAACCGACCTATCAATGAACATCGAATTGTCATAATAAAATATTTATGTCAGTTATATGAAACGCGGGCCTGGCGTCGATTAGTGCAACAGGAGGCTAACAGTCTTGGAATGAGCATATCCGAGCTTGAGATGAAGGTGCAAAATCGGCCAGATTGGAAAACTGTTTTGAGAGCCCTATGCCCCTGGTTAGGGATAAAAGGAACTGATGATGATGATGATGACCTTAGAAACCTCCACTTTTAAGAGGATTGGCTAGACGCACTGGTAGATGGACGGAGTCCATTGTGGAACAGCGACCTCGAGAGAGGAAGAGATCGGTTGGCAGACCAACAGCCAGATAGTCCGAAGACATACATATACAGCGTTAATTGATAAGTCGATCGTCCTCAATTTGAGTTGGAAGACCGTTTATAAGAATACAATATCAAAACCTATCCTTAGATCATTATAAGCGGCACAATATTGTGATAAGCATCTGATATATGACGTAATTATTAAAATAACTAAAGAATTATGGAGCAGTTAATCCGCAAGCGCCGACACAACATCGGCGACACTCGTTAACGTTCGGAATTCGGATATTATTTGCCATAAAACGAACAATGATCCCGCTTCAACCTTCGAAAAGTGTATTTATTTTCAAAATGGCGGCCCTGTCAGATGGCGCATGTTTGGTGTATTGGTGTAATTATTTTGTTCGACAATGAATAAAACGTCAGTAAGTAGGTGATGGTGACAACGAAAGGGGAAAAGATCGGTTCACAGACCACCAGCCAGATGGTCCGACGACGTAGCCCTAGTAGCCAGAAAACAGTGGTTGCGCCTGGCACAGGATCGTGAAAGGTGGCGTGAGCATGAAGAGGCTTTTACTCAGCAGTGGGTGTTAACGGGCTGATGATTATAAAGTAACTCTTTAATTTATTTAAATGTAACAATAGAAAACATTACCGGCAAGAGTGGCCGTTTTTCGCTTGCGCCGGTTTTTTCAAAGAATCAGGGCTCTAAAAAGGTCTTGGGTCATAAAATATTTTAGAATCCGAAAAAAACCCAAGATATTTGTGTTTTCAAAGGCTGAAATTTTTATTGTTTTTAAATGCGATGGCATTTTGTTGCACTGGAACAAAATGCCATCGCCTTAAACACTGCCCTACTACAGGGTGCAATCGTATTCGATAGTGGAACTTCGTAGGCTGTCTACTGATCACCACAAACAACTTGTATACATACTAAGTGGCAAAAAAATAAGTGAAAAAAATATTTGCTTTTCCAATAAGTATGTACCACCAAATGTATGGACCAGCTGATATTTTTTTCGCTCCATTTTTTTCACCACCCAGTACAAGTTGTTTGTATTGATCAGTAGACAGTCTACTTTAAGTTCCGCTATTGACGCCCGGTTTCTGGATTGAGAATCTTACTAATGGTAATGGTAAAACGGGCTGTTTTCCGCAACTCGACGTCTCTACTTGCGCCTATTTTGCGTCAGGTGGGATTTTTCATCCTTGCCAACCCAGCTCCTCCAAGAAGTCCAGCAGACCACGAATGTTCTGGAGCACTTCAGGGAGCGACCCCGGCGAACCGAGGTGGGTAGCCCGGTAGTTTGCCAGCTCCCTAAATCCAGGAAAACATGAGCGGCTATTTCGTCTGTCTCCATGCAGGAGAATCTTACTAAGTAAATACTTAAGTATCGTTGTGTCACGTTCTTTTGCGAGAAATTAGCAGAGACAGAACGACACTTAAGTGCTTGCTTAGCGAATTTCTCAATTCAGAAATCGGAAGTTAGAGTGCACCGTAACTATGAAACAAACCTGAAACTACAGAACCGACAGCCCTATCACGGCGGCGGGTAGGAGCGACGCGGATGTACTCAAGCTCCAGAGGTCAGGCCCTTTGTCAACTTGTTGGATTCGCAAACAAGGAGATTAATACCCCCGGCCCTATGATAAATTGTTATTAAACTCACCTCACACACCGCTCACACGCGGAGGTGTTGTGTCAAGGGAGGATTTAAATGCAGCTATGAAGAGGGTGCACTGGCGAAAGCTAACTGAGGGAAAACATCGTGAGGAAACCCGCGGCTTAGTTGGCTCCACATGTTTTGACTTGTCTTTCCTGTGGGCTAGGCTGACTGAGTTGTCAGGATGGTATAGGTGCTGAGCAAGCCTACTCCATCTAAAACAATGTCCCAGGCACTGCGAGTGGTATCTTCACCCATCTAGTGTGAGTAAAGGTACCACTGGACACTGTATAAATCATCTCATTACGTAGATGCAAAGGCCTTTATAGAGGGTGCACTGGCAAACGCTGAGGGAAAAAAACGTGAGGAAACCCATGGCTTAGTTGGCTCCAGATGTATTTACTTTTCTTTCCTGTGCTCTAGATCTACTAAGCTGTCAGGATAGTAACGGTATTTGGTAAGTTTATGAGATAAGCAAATGTCAGTAGGGTTTATTATTATTTCCCATGATCATGACAAATCTCTGAGACCTTGATAAAAAACGTAGTAAAACTGCGAAGGGAAGTATCTGTCAAGAAACCAGTGTAATGAATGACAGGATGTAAGCTTGTAACATTGGTATAGATTATCTCCAAAGTACCGAAAAAATAATAGCTCTACACAAGATAAAGTTAATGAATATGTACTACTAACTTAATTAAACTCGTTATTATTTTGTGTTAATGTGCTGATACTCGTATACTTGTCGGGGACGTAATAAAGAAGTTGTCTATTTTACAAGGTGTTACAAAAGTACCTAGCTCTTTTTACAGGGTTAGCACCCGGTGATAGGGATCACAACCTAAATAATTTTTTTGCTCTGTGACGTTCCGTTGATTTTTAATTTAATAAAATGTGAACGCTGTAGCTGGAGGAAAGTATTTTTTTAAATATTGTTTTCATTGACTTTCACAATGTTTTAACAACTCAAACCTATGCAAATGCACCTACACCTACAAACATATTTTTAAATTTGAGCTAATACCAAGAAAAAAAAAGTTATGAAAAATTTTTAATTTTGAGGTTATAAAATAAAAATTGTTTTTTCAACTTTTTTCCAGTATTGACATCCTGTTGACCAGTAGGTTACACCCTGTAAAAAGAGTTAGGATGTTTTGTAACACGTTGTATAACTAAGATGAAGAGTGGCTACTTCAGAACTTTTTTGAGTTGTGAAATAGAAGGGCATATTGAATATTTAGGGTGGCATTAATAGTCGTCGACTCAAGATCGAACTCAAGTAGGTGATCTCAGAAAAGTCAAATACTAATGTCAAGCCTTGGCTAATGTCAATGTCAATCTCAATAGAGTGTCTATTCTTCTTCTCTCGTGACGAAAGCGTCATACGTGGCGCGTAGTGTCTATTAATATGCCGACAGCTACTCGAGTTTGACATTAGCCAAGGCTTGACATTAGAATTTGACTTTTCTGAGTTCACCTACTTGAGATCAAGCTTAAGTAGGTGATCTCAGACGACTATTAATACCACCCTTACACACTAGCGACACAGGCTTCACACGGTAGCAATTTAGAAAAAAAAACGCTCACTTTCGTTTAAAAATATCTGACTGGCGGTGATAACCGCATCAAAATGCGTTGCGTGGTTTAGGAAGAGGAGACAGACTCGGAAAGCGACTTTGTTTAGAGGGGTATACAACGTGTTACAAAACATCCTAACTCTTTTTACAGGGTGTAACCTACTGGTCAACAGAATGTTAATTCAACAGAATGTAGATAGCCTACTTAAAGTTCCGCTATCGACTTAGAGTGCACCCTGTAGATACAACATAGAACTCTGAAATATGTCTGGAAAAATAGATGCCCAAACTGCCTTTGGGAGCTTATTTGCTCGTAGTCTATGCAATTAGAGTAAAACCGTACACTAATGCAATAAGGTTGACATTCGAATATTAGACGTATGGTCGAAATTATGTTTTGTATTGTTCTATTGCTGATATCATTTGTTTCTGTGGGGACAAGTTTTTATTGTGATTTTATTTAGTTCGGTGGTTTTCATTGACTTTCACACTGTTTTAACAACTCAAACCTATGCAAATGCATCTACACCTACAAACATATTTTTGAATTTGAGCTAATACCAAGAACAAAAAAGTTATGAAAATTTTTAAATTTTGAGGTTATAAAAAAAAAACAATTTTTATTTTATAACCTCAAAATTTAAAAATTTTCATAACTTTTTTGTTCTTGGTATTAGCTCAAATTCAAAAATATGTTTGTAGGTGTAGATGCATTTGCATAGGTTTGAGTTGTTAAAACAGTGTGAAAGTCAATGAAAACCACCGAACTAAATAAAATCACAATAAAAACTTGTCCCCACAGAAACAAATGATATCAGCAATAGAACAATACAAAACATAATTTCGACCATACGTCTAATATTCGAATGTCAACCTTATTGCATTAGTGTACGGTTTTACTCTAATTGCATAGACTACGAGCAAATAAGCTCCCAAAGGCAGTTTGGGCATCTATTTTTCCAGACATATTTCAGAGTTCTATGTTGTATCTACAGGGTGCACTCTAAGTCGATAGCGGAACTTTAAGTAGGCTATCTACTGATCAATACAAACAAGTTCGCCACCTAGTACAAGTTGTTTGTATTGATCAGTAGACAGCCTACTTAAAGTATCGCTATTGACTTAGAGTGCACCCTGTAGTTTTATCCTTGATCGAAGATGAAAACAATATTTCAAAAATAGTTTTCTCCCGCCACAGCGTTCACATTTTATTAAATTAAAAATCAACGGAACGTCATAGAGCAAAAAAAATATTTAGGTTGTGATCCCTATCACCGGGTGCTATTACCCTGTAAAAAGAGTTCTTAACACCTTGTATTGGTCACATGCGCGCAGCGGTCAGTTTCACCTTACTCATACAAGGTATTGTTTTGCACAGTGATACCCGACTCAGGGGTGATATTTACACGATACTGAAGCAAAAAACAAAAAAAAAAAACTGTGAAAAATACCCAAAAATCATTAAATTCTGGCCTTCTTCACTACAGGGTGCACTCTTAGTCAATAGCGGAACTTTAAGTAGGCTGTCTACTGATCATTACAAAATAAAAAAATATCAGCTGTTTCATACATTTGGCGCAGTATTGAGTCAACCTTTTGTATGGAACAGCTAATATTTTTTTCGCTCCATTTTTTTCGCCACCTAGTACAAGTTGTTTGTATTGATCAGTAGAAAGCCTACTTAAAGTTCCGCTATCGACTTAAGAATCCCCTTCAGCTCTGCAGCCCTCTTGCTCGCACTTTTCAACATTTTAATTTATTGTAAGAGAATGATTCAACTTTGGGCGATGAAATATAGTTGCAGACACAGATAATTAAGCTATCGACATGTGGACTAACCTTTGATTTTATATTCCTACTAATAAAAAAACTATCGCGGAACTTCGTTTAAAAGTAGTAGTTCCGTGATATTTTTTTTATTACTAGGAATATGAAATTAAAAGTTAGTCCACATGTCGATAGCTTAATTATCTGTGTCTGCAACTATATTTCATCGCCCAAAGTTGAATCATTCTCTTACGATAAATTAAAATGTTGAAAAGTGCGAGCGAGAGGGCTGCAGAGCTGAAGGGGATTCTTAAAGTGCACCCTGTAGTATATTATTGCTTGCGGCCGCACTCGCAATATCGAGCGTCACATCGCGCGCGCGAAGGCCGTGACCGCACGTCGCAAAACAAATTGAACAAGGAAATTCAGGAATAAAAAATAAATAAAAAATAAATTACTTATTTTTTGTTTCAAGCCTTTCCTGAATTGGGTCTCACATGGGTAATAGAGTCACCAAAATAACAACCAATGTGCAAAGGTTTTTTTTTCACTTATTTGGTTTTTGCCTCGCATTGAAGATAGTCCAGCCTTAATGCAAAAAAAAGTGCATTATGTTTCTGAAAGGCCCGTTAGCGTGCCAATCACCTGCCAGCGGCACGTCAGCGCACTGAAAACATCCCGTCGATCCATCTATCTGCCGTTTTGGCGGGAAAATAGTTAATTTGCAATCGGGAGGCTCGCTAACATGGAGGACAATGAGCTGATTTTGGGCTTAGAGGCGTTACAATAACAAAAAAAAAGGTGTAAGATGATTTTATACAGCGTCCAGTGGCCGAAGTTGAAAAAAATATTTTTTCTCCCGCTTCTACAGCGTTCACATTTTATTAATTTAAAAATCAAAGCAACGTCGTAGAGCAAAAAAGTATTTAGGTTATGATCCCTATCACTGGGTGCTATTACCCTGTAAAAAGAGTTAGGATCTTTTGTAATACCCTGTATAGTTTCATAACATGAGCCCTGTACTGCATCTCTCTCTATCTTACTGAGTATAAGTACCTTATGTAATGGAACAACCATTATTTTTACCCGACTACGCGAAGCAAAAAGGAGGGTTATGATTTTAGCAGCGTATAATATTGTATGTTTGTGTGTTCATCTGTTTCCTCGCAGAGCCTAAATGAGGTGTGGTTGGATTCGTCTCAATGACCCAGGTGACATAGGATAGTTTAATTTGGAAAAATAAACAAGATGGCGGCTGTGCTGCGCCCTAAAGTGGTGGAGGTAAAAATAAAAATTATCGGATTTCATCGACATGGGTATCAAATGAAAGGGCTTTAAAAGACCTTTTAAAAAATTTACAACACATATAGCGTCAACATTTATATAACAAATAGAACAAAAAATATAAAAATGTGTTTTTTTTTGCCCTTCTTTGTTAAATTCTCGGTGATCGTCCAAAATGACTTAGGTACTATTATAGATAATTAATCGTAGTCGGAGGACACCACATTCGCATTTGATAAACCGATGGCCTCCGACTACGATTAATTATCTATGAGTCTATTTTAAGGATAGGCAGGTCTTGTTTTAGTAGTCGGGTTTTAGTTTTTAACTTCTATTTTTTTGTCTCAATATTTTGGCACAGTATATTATAGATGTTTATATTGAGTAGGTAATAGGTAATCAAATTTGAGTTCACCCTGTAGGTAGAGGGGTGAAGTTACCACTCGGGCGCTAAAATCCAGGTTATTTCAAAAGTAATATTTGATCAATGCCTGCAACAGAATTAGGGATTTTACACAATATAACACGAACGGGAAGTGACGGGAAATCAATGAGCAAAATGCAGTTTCCCGCCAGTTTAGATATCCATTTGCTGTTTTTAAATCGCCAATCCTGACAAAACTTACCTGCAACGTATTTTTAGCAAGTTATTTTCGCAAAATAAATATCTGCCGACCTCAGAGCTAATTTGAACTGTAGACGCAAATTGTTGAACCGACAACTTGTTAGGTACGCGAGTATGGAAACGATATTTTCTAAAGCACTAACCCGTGCTAGAGAAAAATCTTTATAGTACCTAACGATACATATGAAGTTCCGAAAAATAGACAAACAAAATAAAGGCTGTGAATTTATTAAGAATGGCGATGCAAATCACAAAGGGTGCACTCTAATTTGATAGCGGCATTTCAACTATGTCTACTCGTCAATAAAAAAAAACTTGTAACTAGGTGACTACAAAAATGGAGCCAAAAAAATATCAGCTGTTTCATACATTTGGCGCAGTACTGAGTCTACCTTTTGTATGGAACATCTGATATTTTTTCGCTCCATTTTTTTAGCCACCTATTAGGTACGGTCGGCCACAGTCACAGATAACCCATGGCAGCACACATAAGGCCGCCAATCGAACAAAAAGGGGTATCCGAGCGTGTGGCCGACTGTACAAGTTGTTTGTATTGATCACAAATGTCTTAATAACCCTTGCAACTTTTTCAGAAATCTTTAAAGCTTTGTATGTAACATAGGTGTATGTTACATAAGTAATCCAGTTTCGAAGTACTTACAGTATTTCTCTATGATTATTATAATGCTGTGCATGCATACTCCATCTAAACAACGTCCCAGGCACTGCAGCGTCCGAGTTGTCACTTCACCCATCTAGTGTGAGTGAAGGCGCCACTAGACGCTATAAATCATTTCATTACGTAGACACAAAAACCTAAGTTAGTTAAATACTATATTATTCTTGCTTGTTCATGCTATTAAGACAGCAACACGAACTTAATTGTAAGATTTGCATGCTCCGTGGCAGTTATCATACACTGGCTTCATTATAATACGAACTTTTAAAGGTTAAATAATACAATTTGGTCCTTTAAAAAGTTTTTAAAGTCAGACGAACAGCTGGACTGTTTCCGCACACGAATATGAAATGTAGAGTTTTTATTTTATTTATTTTATGTCTAAGGTCATGTCCACATAACAAGGCCTCAAGTAAGTAAGAAAGTTCAAAGAAAAACGCTCTTGGTTTTGTTGTGTACAATCGACAGGAGGTAAGCATTTACATTTTAGTTGCAAAGTAACTTAAAGTAGAGTGCACACGTCTAAAGGTCGACGTTCTGCCGACTGTACCTATAAAATGAAGTCTGTACTTTTCTAAAAACTTTTCTATGACAACAATCTAACTATCTGAATGCGATAGGAGTATTTTTTATGGTTTTGCAAGATCAAAAAATTTTTATTGTCTTTGATGTTACTCGAAAGTTTCAGCGCATTTTTTGCTAAGTTATTACCGTTTTTACCATTTTTCTCACAAGGATTAGTTTTTTTTTTCAAAAGATGTACCTATAAGATACTAATTCATCAAATTGGCTCCACATTTAGCCAGGTGTCCTCGTAATGTAAAACCGCACCTAATCACACATTATAACCCCTCAACACAACATTGGAAACATAACTCGTGCTCGGTCACGTCCTAGAGTTTCCTGTAAACTCAAGTAATTGCCCGTCCAATTCCATACACAGCTTGCCTACGCGCGCCATATTTGGACGTCCGATAGATAGGTTGTAACTTGTGGATAGTGTTGCCAGGCGCCAAGAGTTTTCCCTGGTTCGGGAACGCCATTTTCCAAATGCAATAATATATTTTTTAATTTCGCATTTTTTTGTGACAAGTTCTAGTTGCTTGTCACGACACATTATTATTTTCTAATAATCTTCATCATATTTAAGGATTTTTATTATTTTGTTTATATGTAGGTAAGAATCTTGACGATGCAGCTATCCCCAGACACTCCGGCCAATCAAAGGTCAGCTCTTCCACAGACTGATACGTCTACCACCTCCTCTTCAATTTGGAAGAAATCTTTAAGATATTAAATTAAATATCAATGAGATAGTTTATTTATTGAATAAAACGGACAGATAAGATATTCGTTTATTAAATTGCCATAACCACAGTTACCGAGTGAGCAGTTGACACTTTGAATAGATAATTATGCAAAAACAATGAACATATGAATCAATTAAAAACTATGTGGTCGTTATGTGTCATGGTAATAAAAAGGCCTCTGAACTCAGGGCATTTTTGCACAGCAACGACCTATTAGCGCTGATTGTAGTTCGGAAGGCAAAGTTTTTTGTTCGAAAGTCCGTTATCGGCTTAATCTTATCTTTAGACAATATTGAGAAACTAATTTCAATATTTTTTATTTTGGTTCAGTGGTTTGGATTTTACAACGTTTCAAAGATACGGTTTTATGACGTCACGCGACGGTCTGCATACTGTTGGCGGTCATAGGAACAAAACATTTTAGCGCATAAAAACAAAACTACTGGACCAAAATAAAAAATATTGAAATTAGTTTCTCAATATTGTCTAAAGATAAGATTAAGCCAATAACGGACTTTCGAACAAAAAACTTTGCCTTCCGAATTCCGAGCCTAAAGTGACATGCCGAGCTCCAAACGAAAGATGATAAAATCAATAAATGCACTTTTAGAATTAAAATCACTCGAGATGCAGATAGTATTGCACAATATTACAATGCTTCAGAATAAATTCACAAATGTACGTAACTTTGAAATTAAACAAACGCTAACTGTGAAGGAAAACATCGTGAGGAAACCCGTGGCTCAGTTGGCTCCACACGTATTGACCTGTCTTTCCTGTGGGCTTGGTCGACTAAGCTGTCAGGATGGTATAGGTGCTGGGCAAGCCTACTCTATCTAAAACAATGTCCCAGGCACTGCAGCGCCGAGTGGTCTCTTCACCTATCTAGTGTGAGTGAAGGTGCCACTGGACGATGTATAAATCATCTCATTACGTAGATGCAAAGGCCTTAGTAAGAATAAAATAAAAACATAGATGCATACATTTTGAAAAAAAAAATACAATCTCGACATTTTTACCTTTTAGGATATCTGGCATACTGATACTGGCAACACTATTTGTAACATTAGAATGTGTCGCCTCGCCACCACTCACCTGCAACGATGGGTGTCGATCGCACTTTGACATTTGGTATTGAAATAATCAATTATTTATAGGAAAAAAGAAAGAAAAAATATGCATGGAAGGCTACATTTAACTATGTCGTCATCGGCTGTTGACATTCAACTCTTGTATTGTATGTTATTATAGCAACATGAACCATGCCCTATAAAATGGTTATCAGGGAAACCAAAGTACCTTTACACACTTTGGTTTCCCTGATAACCATTTTATCCATTAGGAATACAAACAAAAAAAAAAGATTGCTATCTGTAATACAGTTTACAGCACGTAAACTTATACGTTTACGTTGCAAAACACTACGTTTACGTAGCTGATTAGAGTATCTACAACCTATGCATGAACATCATCACCGTCTCTACATCCATCATCATTATGAACATCATCCGCCAGCCTTTTAATTCTTTTAATTTTAGTAAAATGTCTACTACAAAAATATAGCTATAATGTTGCTTGTAGGTAATTGGAAGGGCTGGAAACCTTCAATACAGATCTTTGATCTAGTTTAGGTTACAGTCTTTCCACAAAGTACCATCTGTGTTCTTTACCCTATTTATAACTTTACTATAGAAGATTTGTGGAATGAGAAAATAAATGTATCTTATCTTACCTTTGCCCACTTTTGGGTATAGGCCTTATTACCCTCGGGCCACTTCTTACGACTTACTTACCCTTTGTCATCCGCACAATGCAAAACAATAAAAGAAACATTCAGTGCAAAGACAGCTCTAGATCGGCTTCGTCTGACCCATTTATTGCCGATCAATCAATTGATCAGTCAATCACTCGTCAGATTGACTCAGGCCATGAGACGTCAGCGTCAAATAAATACAGTACAGAAGTACCACCTACTTACATTTTATTCCCGCTGATTGACATTACGTTCATTCTTATTTAATGGTTTGAATTGGATGTTTCTGAGCCACGGCTTTCTTCTTCTACCAGCACGCCTCTTCCCCTCAATCTTGCCCATCATGATCACTTGAAGAAGTACCTGTCATACGCCTGTCGTACTGTCGTACTCGGTGTCGTGGCGAAGCACATATCCTAGGTAGCTGAGCTTCTTCTTTTTTATGGTCAACATGAGTTCTCGGGAACGATTGACGCGTCGTAGACCATCCACATTCGTAACTCTATGGACCCAACTTATTCTCAGCATCCTTCCGTAGCACCACATCGAAGCCTCCAGTTATTTCGCTTGTCAAAGAACAGAGAAGAATATGAAGAGCTGACGGTCAACCTCCATTAGTGGAGAGGCACGCCAAGAAGACGTTGGATGTTGTTGTGGTTTCCCATTTATCAGTCAAATGCGCATATTTTGGGCCTCCTTGTTTTATAGAGTCCCAATAATAAGTATTTTTTTTATTTTTTTTTCATTTTAATAACTGATTTGCTTAGGTCCACTTGTGTTAATCAGGGTTAGCCAGTTAATTCTGAGTTAACGTCAATAATTGCATGGAATTTCAAATTAAGGCTATAAGATAGCAGCGTGGCGGGAAATTCAAAATTTTGACAGTTTTTTACATTTTGTAGCTAAACTGAGCTATTTTTGTTCAGCGATTTTTCGTTCGCGGCATTGAAACAGTATTCTTTTCATTATTGTAAACAACAGAACAACAATAATTCAGCCGATTATGTGTTCTGGTCTACGAAGATGTGGCACTGCCCAAAAAACTTGTCGTAGACCAGAACACATTATCGGCTGAATTATTGTTGTTCTCTTGTTTACAATAATGAGAAGAATACTATGTTATTGCCGCGAACGAAAAATCGCTGAACAAAAATTGCTCAGTTTACCTACAAAATGTAAACAACTGTGAAAATTTTGAATTTCCCGCCACGCTGCTATCTTTGAGCCTTAACTCAGAGTTAGTTGGCTTATCCTAACTGACGCAAGTCGGCCTTCGCGGCGCGAATATTCTCGCTATCGCTGTTCCGCCATTGTTATTATTATTTGTGTGGTCAGCGGCCAGAGGACTAAATCAGTAGCGAGTACGTCCTTCTGTCACAGTGACTCAGTGACGTCATTTGGAGTGACGCGCGCTAGTTACTTACCGACAGACGGCTTGATTGGATATAATTACCTTGCATTTTTATTATTAGCCGAGGCTTTTTGTTTGTCTTGTTTGCGTCGATTCTTGATCGACAATAGAGGTGAATGACGTTCGGGAAGTTTAGTTGGACTAACAATGTAGAGTTTTTACACCAGTCTGAAAGAAAAGGTACAGTCGGCCACACGCTAGAATACCCCTTTTTGTTCGATTGGCGCCCTTATGCTGCGCGCGGTAAGAGCTGCCATGGGGTATCTGTGACTGTAGTCGACCGTACCTAAAGGATGATTGCATTAATTGTGTTGTTTTGTGTTTTACGAAGAATCTTCACTGGCGATCCGCATCCATGAGGGTTTTTGGACTTTTCGTCCAGAAACGAATAATTCCCGTACAAGAATCAAACGGCCACTTTTGACTTGTGCGGGATTTATTCGTAGGTTCTAGGATCTGGAATCTTGATTCCCATTCCACCTCTGTTGGCTCGTTTAACCTCTGATGGTTCGTTTTTTTCTTGTTCGTACGTCGTGGTTTTGAGATGTGTCTCTAATTCTAAAAGTTGCATTCTGCTAAAGTAAGAGTAATAACTAAGATGATTGTACATGTCCCAATAGCTGGGCAAAGGCATTCTCTCAGAGAGAGAGTTCCAGCTTAATCACCACGCGTGCTCTTTGCGTTGAGGGTATAATTCCTCATACGCTCAGGTTTCCTCACGATGTTTTCCTTCACAGTCAGCGAGTGGTATTGCTACTACAAATTCACAAATATGTATACGTCCGAGTGGTCACTTCACCCATCTCGTGCGAGTTGGAACTTGGAAGTGCCACTGGACCCTGTATAAATCATCTCATTACGTTGATACAAAAGCTTAAGCAATGCATTACAAAATTCATAACCAAAACACTGCCATAATCGTTACCTCTCTACGTAGGGAGCGGGCTCCGGTAGCGAGTGTTCCCGTCAGCTGTCAATCAATCAATCAATCAATCAATCAATCAATCGGGTTGTCGAACTGTCAATCCATCCATCAGAGCCGCGATCAATACTGACGCGAGACTGCGCCTGTAGTGGGAGATCGGAGTAACATTACTTGCTTTATTCAGCACAAGTCCAGTGGCGTAGCTATACAAGGTGTTACAAAAGATGCTAACTCTTTTTACAGGGTCATGGTACCTGATGATAGGGATCACAACCAAAATATTTTTTTAGCTCTATGACGTTCCGTTGATTTTCAAATAATTAAAATGTAAGCGCTGTGACGGGAGAAAAGTGTTTTTAAAATACTGTTTCCATAGACTTTCACTATGTTAACAGCCTGAAGCTATTAAAATACAGCTAAGCAAACAACCATATTTTTTAATTGGAGCTAGATTCAAAAACAAAAAGGTTTTGAAAATTTTACAATTTTGAGGTTATTTAAAAAAAAGTTGTGTTTTTCAACTTTTTTTTGCAGATTTGTCACTATGTTGACCAGCAGGTTACACCCTGTAAAAAGAGTTAGTATCTTTTGTAACACGTTGTATAGGGGCAAGGAGGGGCAATGTCCCGGGGCCCCCAAGCTCAGGGGGCCCCCACGGATCCTGACACCAAACCGTATTGAACTAGCTAAAATTCTCTATGAAAACATTCAAGAGTTAATTTCTCCGTTTTACACAGATTTTTAAGGGTCCTTAAGTATTCAATAGTATTTTATATACCTACCTAGGTATCTATATTTTGACTTGATAAAATCTAAACAGTTAAGTTGGGGCCCCAGTTTGTTTTTTGCCCTAGGGCCCTTAGTTAACTAGCTACGCCACTGAGCACAACTAGGGTCAAGGCATAACTAGCGCTGCCACTGAAAAAAAACATGTCTTCTTTTTGGATGCGTTTTTTGCTAAAAACGAGGCGTCAAATGAGAATCCCTAGGCTTAACTATTTTTAGGACCTAAGGCCTAAATTCCAGTCCAGATCCTAGAACCTACGAATAAATCCCGCACAAGTCAAAAGTGGCCATTTTTTTTTCTTGTGCGGGATTTATTCGTAGGTACTAGGATCTGGAATCTATCTCTAAATCCTAAAAATTGTTTAGCCTACGAGTTCTCATTTGACGGCCCATTTTTAGCGAAACACACATCCAAAAGAAGATAGGGCCGAATTCTAAAAGTCCTCATTTCCATTTTTCCACATTTTTAACTGAAAACGCCATCGTGTTCAGCTCTTAGTGCTGAACACGAGGAAAATGGACTTGAGGACTTTTAGAATTCGGCCCTTCATTATGTTTTTTTAATTCGGAAGGCAAAGTTTTTTGTTCGAAAGTCCGTTATTGGCTTAATCGTATCTTTAGACAATATTGAGAAACTAATTTCAATATATTTTATTTTGGTTCAGTACTTTGGATTTTACAACGTTTCAAAGATACGGTTTTATGACGTCACGCGACGGTCTGCATACTGTTGGCGGCGGTCATAGGAACAAAACATTTTAGCGCATAAAAACAAAACTAATGGACCAAAATTAAAAATATTTAAATTAGTTTCTCAATATTG
This sequence comes from Zelleria hepariella, assembly GCA_949319315.1. Taxonomy (NCBI): domain Eukaryota; kingdom Metazoa; phylum Arthropoda; class Insecta; order Lepidoptera; family Yponomeutidae; genus Zelleria; species Zelleria hepariella. The sequence goes on from OX439384.1 coordinate 23,464,461, forward strand.
TCTAAAGGTAAGATTAAGCCAGTAACGGACTTTCGAACAAAAAACTTTGCCTACCGAATTGGCGGCGCTAGTGGACGGTGTGCCTTCCTCTTAAGGGTGACTTTGCAACGAAAATGTAAAGGTTTACGTGCTCTGACTGTACCTAGTTGCTATTTCTCAGAGTAACAGACCATTCTGACAACAAATTTTATGGCGTCTATTTATTTGTGGAACTAACGTATGGCGTTGCGTGTTCAACAAAATGTAATGTGCAAGCACTCATTGTAAAAAGTGTTTTACGTAGGTAATTATAGGTTTTTTTTTTTTGCTCCAGCCTTGTGTGTAACATACCGACAGGTACTATCGTTATTTATTTATTTATTAAATTAGGAAAGCCAACAGAATCCTTAATAAACATTAAAATTAGTTATTCAAATTCAAATGTATAGGTACTTACGTCGGAAGTAGTACACACGACAGCACGTCAGACTGTACACTTTTGTTGTAAAGTCGCCCTTAACACAACCGAGTAGAGTGCTAACGTGTAAGCCCCGAAGTGCTGTCGTATGTAACAAGTCACATGCTGAAAAAAAATTCCTACATGAACTCTTAATGGCTTCATTACAACATTGAGACCTTTATTTTACCTATGCATATATTTTATTGTCAATTCGTTTTGTAATTTTGTTTACATAGAAATTATTTTTGGTTATCATAGGCTCAAATTTTCTGAACTAAGTCAAGTTCACAAAGTTAGAGCTCAACTCCTGAAAATTTAATTCATGGTTTCAGCTCTTTATTATTGTATTAATAAGTAGGTGGCAACGTGTTAAAGATGTTTTTTTTTGGGAACCTTAATGTAACGTCACCTTTCGACCAGAAAGTAACAGCACACGAGACGACCGACTGAAGTCAACCTGGAAGTTAAGGCGAAGCATGTGACCTCTTGCGATTCCGCGCAAACAGAAACAATGTCAAAAACATCTCGATATCACACAACGCGTGCAGCATCTTTACAAGTCATTAGACTCGCCCCCACCCCGCGCCCCCCGCACCCCCCGGGGACGAGGGGGCGCACCCGCTTGTAATTAACCGAGGGCCATAAATTGACCGTAACTGTCATATCATATTGATTTAGTCCCGCGAGTCGCGACGCTCCCGCCCGCTCACTTGTCGAGGGTTCACTCGAAAACGGCGGCCATTTTGTTTTTCTTTTTGTAAGAAAAATAAATTGAGGGCGACAAAAGATTACATTCTAAAACGTAGGGTGACTATGCGCCGTGTAGAACCGCGGAAGTTGGGAAACCGCGAATGAATTGATTCGAGTCGTAAAGCAGTCGGTGTCGGTACAGAATCGGTGCGCGCGCGCAGTTCACACGCGTTGGACGGTTAAGGCGACGACAGCATTATTGCCTCACGAACGCGAGTGAGACCTGTCAAAACAACGCTAACTAGCGAAATCGAGAAACATTTGGCCGACGCCTGATAGAAAACAAACATTCACTTAAATCGTAACGAACAAACACACCAGAGCGCTGGTTTACGATCGATCCGCGCGAGATCAAAGTCGTTACTTCGACTTATTTCCCGCCAAATAATGGTGGCAAACGAAAAAGTGACGTTCGCCCTATACAGTGCATAGTTTATTGCAATGTTTGATTGATCCAGAATATTTCTTTGTTATGCTTCATTGTTGGATCAAAGATTTTTTCGTGTTTCTTAACACTTAACAGTTTACGTTATAAAATATCAATGTTGCATCAAAAAAATCCTAAGAATATGGCCGCTGCAATCTAGATAATTCCCTAAAACAAAATTTATCTCCTGCTTTTGGACAAAAAACTAACGAGTTCGGAGCGATATATTGGTATCGGCTTGAGCATTCCATGATCGGTGCCTCCACCCAGTAACAGATCAAATAAATCCCGATACGTGTCAATTAACTCAAGTTAATGTTGTATTTATGTAAATCCAATGTCTGATGGACGCAGTGGGTTTAGAGTTTAGACAAAAAGAGACGCTTGACCAAAACACGATTGGTCACATTTAGATTTGGTCAAATATATGGGTCTTAAAATCGCGTTTGTTACCACAAGACGTCAGTTCAGTTAAGATAAATAATATGGAAACAAATATCGTCTCAGTTGAAAATCTAGACGATTCAACTTCTATTGGGTATTTTGGAGGTAGTTCTTATTTGGTTCGAAACGGGTCGAATTGCGGTTAGCAAAAGTGGGTACTGAAATATGAGGGAATAATATTTATTTTTATGTAGATATTTATTTATTTTACGAAGATCTTTCATAGATCTTCTCCATACATCTGTAATATATGTAAAATGTAAGGATAGCATTAAACTGGTTCGATTGCTATTAAAGGCTGATTAAATAGGCCTGGCTTAGTCGTTATTCTGTTTTTTGAAGATTCTTATCTGATACCTAAGTATATCCCAACCAGCATGGTCATAAAACCTGCACATCAAACTTAAGATGACAATAAAATATCAACTTTATTACGCTTTGAATACTAATCTATCAAAATATGAGGAATTTCATATCATTAGTAGAAAATAATATTCGAGAAACCAGTCCATAAGAGTCAAAATGGCAAGTTGTCGAATAAAAATAAATGTTACTAGAAGAAATAAAGATGGCGTCTGATTTATCGCGTTAATGACATTGTTGCTGCGCGGGCGCAGACCCACAAGCCGCCATCTTGGATTCGTTAATTACCCGCTCTGTCATTAAATCAGTCACGTATTGATGAAATATAGACGTGCGCATGATATTAAGTTGGTTTTTGCTCATGTTCGTTTTGTAAATATCGATCAAGAGAGCAAATAATTTAATTTCATTTCATGTTTATTTGACTTCCTTGAGTAAGAAGGCATTTTCATCAACTAAGTACTGTACGGAAGATACCTGTGCTCAAATAACTTGTGAAAATATAGGTATGCTTAGATAAGTAATTATATAACCCTGAACTTAACTTGACTACTTTACTTGGTCATATTTTATCAATCAATACAAGAAAAAGGACTAAGTAGATACTTTTTTATTTTGACTATTTTGAAGAAATATTATATTTTTATCCGAAATTAAATTGAATCGGTATTGAAGTAGTATTTAAAGCCTGTGTTCTACACTTGACTCATCTTTACTTATTTGTCACTGTTTGAAAACGATCGAAAATTATGTGCATAAAAATAACGAACACAATAGATAAGAACCAACTTGTAATTTGCTCGACTTATCTAAACAGAATCTAATCAAAAATCTGCAGCATATTTTTTCATAATAAGCTTGTTGCATACTTGCGACTAAAATCTACATTATGCAATCAAAATTGGTGATATTTCATGTTATTGGAGCACCAACAGATGATAAGATTCACCCGGAAATAATTCTCGGCAAAAAATCAATGGACCGATGAACTTTATATTCGATATTAAAATATGAATACATTTAAAACGTCGAAGTATTTGCCGATATAACATTCTAGGTTAATATTTGTGTGACGAATAAAATCGACACCATGTGTTGTAACATCTGCCTCTAGTCTTCATAGTTATTGGTTAGTCACAAGAATTATGTTAGAAGACAATTTTATTATTTGAATATCTTAGCTTAACATCTTTAGTGATGTGTTTCGACCAAAACAATCTATAGGTAATTAAGTTTAATAATAACTACCTCTCAGTAAAAAAAAAAATGTCGTATACTATCCTAGAAATAAAATACTTAAAAAATAATTTAATGAAACCATTAATATCTAATGCCCACGTGTTGAATGTCAATGTTAAATGTCATTGTGATTGCTAACATAAATTATGTTTACAATATCAATAATCAATACTCACCTATGTTATATCTGTAGAAATAAGTTCAGCAGTAGAAAAAGTACCTAAAGCTAATCATAAACTAACTAACTATTGTAACAACATAATGAATATGCAAAACATCAAACATATTCCCGAATAAAATTGCTCTCATGGCGAATCTAATAGTTCTCGAGATTCTATTTTCAAAATGTCTCCTGATTGTGTTGACGCCGTCCCTCTCTGACGCCCCGCCCCCCGCCCTGACAGACGTAGGGCAGACATTCGGGCCACTGACTCGATTGTCACCAGTGAGGGTTGTTTGCCTGCACCTTTATTTAACTTTTTCTCGGATGCCATATTGGCAGCCAGCCACCATGTTTTTTTTTTCTGAAATTATGATAATATGCTAAGCCCTTATAACTTTTCGGCCAGTGATAAGTTGGTAACAAAGATAAATCGATCAATAAATCAGTAGTTAATTCATTTTAGTTTTTCTTTCATCTGATGATGATTTATTGCTATTGGTCATTATCCGAAGATAAAGCGATTATTTTTTATCAAAGCTTTTTTTAATGACGTGACGTTGGTGACTTATTTTAGTGAATTATTTTAATAATATTTCTGTAACGATTTTGGATATTAACTAAAAAGACTGAGACTATTCACAATTTTTAAATGGGTTACGTAAGTTCCTGCGGTTTTTTTTTACTATGAAAGACATAACCTTAATTAAAATGTTTAATGCATTAGTATCTTATAGATGCTTTTACTTTAGTATTTTCATATAAAAATACAGACAAAATTATTTTCATTTATAACTCTACATTTGTTTCACAAAACTTCGTGTGACGTCGGCCGCCGCCGCGGCCCGACTGAATTTGCAGGTTATGTTTTGTTCACTCCCATTTCCCAACATTTTCTCACAAACTTTCCCATTTTAGTAAACTTTTGATACGTTTTATGTGTTTTTAAAAGCTAATTTTAGATAACTATAAATAATTTTAGTATGTTTATCGAATTTTTCGTGTCAATTTTCAAACTCTGACAGATATCCGTATAATTTATGTTTGTCATAGACAAATAAACCAAACATTCCTGTAATCCTTACCTTCTTTACTGTTGACTGTTCTCCCTTGTCTTGACAAACTTGAACGAGACTTGTCAACACGAGACACCTGAGCAACTAGGCCCAAAACTTCTGGCTGTTTGCTTAAAAAACCATAAGGTGGAACGAATTCCTCAGCACTTCCAACGATCCTCAATCCATCAATAAACTAAAACAAATCACCCGTATTTGAACAGATGCGCTCTGAAGTCAACTACGTGTAGGAAAGTAATATCCCACTACTTTTAAGACCTCAAATTTAGAGTTGGGAAATTCACTCAAATCACTGTGACACTGGTTTTTCGAGTCAACAATTTTCCGCACTTTATACACAGGGTTTTGGCACTTGTCGCGAAGTTCGTTCGTATTTTGTTTACGCGGTTCGGCGGCGCGGTGGCACGGGCGTCGGTTCGGTCGCCGCGGCCGGAGTGACGCGCGCTCGGTCGCGACGCCAGCGCTCAGCGGACGAAACACGAACCACCAGAGCGCCCTCAATCAAACTTCTCGCGACGACTGTTTCTTCTCGAATTAATTTCTCGATTACATTTTTACGAGTGCATATTAAAATTATTGATAAATGCTCGAGAGATTGGATGAAGTGATACTGTGATAAAAATAAAGTTTTGCTCGCGCCGTTATTAAATAGCTTCTTGACTTGAGGAAGTTCAATTGAGTTTGGAGGAAAATGCGTGAAAGGTTTAGTAAAAGTTTACATTCAGATATATCCATATTTTTAAGAGCTTAAAATTAGTTTAATTTATTTTGAACCCGAGAAAGTATCTAAATCATTCATTACCTATTATAAAACAATTAGGCTTACAAAAAGTTGTGTACTTACAAAAAAAAAAAACAAGCAACAATACAATCGAAACCAAAAACCGAACCCTTTCCAACTTAGAAAAAAAAAACAAAACGTCAACCTATCAATCACTCAAGAAAAAACCTGACAAAATCAAAAGTTGCAAAAATTCATCTCGCTCCAACCGGCCTCGTGACCTTGCAGCGTGCATCGGCTAAACAACGTGCACTGTCGCCGTCTCGCTCGCTCCCCCCCGCGCGCGTGAGAGGGAGGCGACACGCAAGCCCCGCCCCCCGCCCACCAACACTTGCGGTTTTTACCTTTTTCCCGCGTTTATGACGGGGTTTTTACTTTTTATTGTATTTTTTATAATTATTAGGGATAGTTGTTGACAATATTAGCTTAAATTATTCAAGGATATGATCTGAAGTTGTTACTAAGACAGTTTTTTGATATTGTGTGTTAATGGTATTAGAATAATTGGAGAAACCATTGTTGATTGAACTAAAGAAAAAATGCCGTTTTTTTTTGCCAAATAGCATCCACAAAATAAAACTTTGTTGGAAAAAAAATTTTTTTTTCATACAAACTTTTCGTCTCTATTTTTAACAATTAACGGTTAAAATCTACAAAAAAAATATTTCTTAATCGGCGTTTTAGTCACAAACCGCAATTGCTGTCAAAATTTCATTTCGAGAAATTGCTATTAGCAATATGGCTGCCAATAGTACATTGTACACATACATTTTTAAGTTTCTTTTTTCTTTTTCTGTATTTATAATGGTGTACACACGACAGCACGTCAGAGTGTACACTTTTGATGTTAAGTCGCCCGTAACGTAACCGAGTAGAGTGCTAAAGTGTCGACGTGCTGTCGTGTGTACAATGAAGTTTTTTTATCTTTTTTATCTGAAATTCCTCCAAACTCCACATTCTTCTACTACTCCCCAGCGCCACTAATTTATTCACAGCCAAAACTTCCCTTTTCGCCCAGCAGCTACCCCCTTAAGGACGCGCCGTTAATATAACAATACAGCTGCTTTCAAGCGACCGACAGGACGTTTACGAGCGCGCATTATGTCCCATAAAACCGCTACTCGCCGAACTATCAAACAAAAACCATCACTTTATGGCCGCCACACCTTCTGCTGGGAGAAACACGGGGGTCCTTCCTAGTCAGCGAAAAGTTTGCTTTATGTTTATAAGGTTACGGTTGACGACACCTGGGGCTTTCGCCTGTATGTAACGCAATGGTGCCAAAGTGGGCTCCCAGTTGACGGCTTCAATTACGATTTATTAATGCTATCGGTCCTTTTAATGTTTTTGCAGTACAGCAAAGAAGATTCTGATTCTAATTCTAGAGGATTAGTTCTCTGGTTGCAGGGGAAAAACGAGGAAACCCCGGTTTTGTCCTTCTGATGGGACGCCATCGACACGCCATTACATTACATGCTGGGCAGCCTCTTTTTCGAAGCTGACGAAGTAATTATTCTGCAGACTTTTACTTACTTACTTCCAAAAATATTAATTACAATCTTAACCTTAACCTAAGGCTCTTCTTCTTTTCTTTTTTCTAAGGCACTGGAAAAAAGTGTCACTAAGATTTTTATAAAGTAAAAAATAAAAACTAAAAAAAAGGTAAAACATTTTTATAAGACTTGAACCCGCAACCGCTTGCTTGTACCGTGCAGCCGCTGTATCAATTGAGATTTTTTAACTTTATAAAAATCTTTATAATGTTCCCTAGCACAGGTGATTTAGAGAAAACAAACAGTGGTTAAAAGTGCCATATTAATCTGTGCCATATATATTTTTTCGTTATCTTTTGTTTTACTGCTTCCTATTTTTGTATTTTCCTTGTAACATTGTAATTATCCTTGAGATAAAAATATAATGACTTTATTTTATTTATTTAACCTATTTTATTACTTTTGTTTTCGGAAAACCGTGGACACCCTAGTTTGTAAGGGTTGTTCTTTCTTGCCACAGATTTGTTTTGCCACACTTTTTTCGCTTTCCTTTTGCCACAAGGGCATTCAAATAATATACTTATTATTCATCTCTTTCACCAAAATCTATGAAAAGTAGGTAGGTACCTACAGTAAATTATTTTTATTTTGATAAGTATTTATTTTATTTTTAAACATTATAATAAGTTGAAAAAATTCACTCGGGACAGGACTTGAACCCGCAACCCGTATTTTATTTTTGTTTTATGTCATGTTTTATAAACTTCGATGTTTCTCGACGAAGAAGAAGCATTAACCAAATGACTAGAATTAGATATCAAATAGGTATCACCGATAAATCTAACCAACACATCGTGTGAAGTGGCAAACAGTCGAATAATAATTCTTAAATTAAAATATTTTATAGAGACATTATTGACATTATTTATTTATAAAATATGCAAAACCCACAAAGGAATGCAAGATGCAAATTGAAACATAAAAACTGAAATCTCCTTCGCTCACTAGCGCCATTTCTTTACCCCTTTAATGGTTAGCATCGCCTTAAGGAATTTGACTACCTTTCTTTCTTGGGTCCTCAAATTAACGCATTTCGGCCCATCTTTGCCATCGTAATTTGACCTTTATTTTAAGAACTTAAGGCCGAAAAGGTTTTAGTAGCCGATTATACAAAAAGGTTTAATTTACGAGCTAAATCATAAAAAATCGGACGGCTATAAAAAGCTCTTTTTCGGTACATCAACTTTTTTATGCAGGACAATAATATCAATAAAATTCATAGGGCTATGATTTGTTTGATGTGGTTGCCTATACTTTGCCCACTAACAAAACACTGGTGTCGTTGTTTTTTTGTCCATTTTAGAGGTCAAACGAAATCATGAGAAGAGTTTCATGATTCAATTCACAGGTAGGTAACATTAGTTAGCTGGAGATCTGGTGAGTGTGGTGACCATTTGACGTACAGCCGGCCTCACCCAAAGATACCCCTTTTTGTTCGATTAGCGCCCTTATGCCTCGCGCGTTAAGAGCTGCCATGGGGTATCTGTGACTGTGGCCCACCGTACAAGGCGAGGAGTTTTTAGGCACCCAGGGCCCTTAGCCTGTAACGCAATGGTGCCAAAATGGGTTCCCGGTTGACGGTTTCAATTACGATTTATTAATGCTGTCGGTCCAATGTCGGTCCTTTTTAATGTTTTTGTATTACAGCAAAGAATATTATTAGTCTAATTCTAGAGGATTAGTTCGGTGGTTGTAGGAGAGCAACGAAAAAATCGAAACCGGTTTTGTCCTTCTACCTGAGACGCCATTGATACGCCATTGTGTTACAGGCTAAGGCCGCAGGTAATAGACAAATACGTCCACCTCAGTCAGGTTTAGGCTAATAGGTCCACCTCAGTCAGGTTTAGGCTAATAGGTCCACCTCAGTCAGGTTTAGGCTAATAGGTCCACCTCAGTCAGGTTTAGGCTAATAGGTCCACCTCAGTCAGTTACGGTATAGGCCAATAGGTCCACCTCAGTCAGGTATAGGCCATTAGGTCCACCTCAGTCAGGTATAGGCTCCCAAGTAACATTTTAGGTTGTAGAAAGGTTTTGAACAGGTTCTAGAACCTTTGTATGGAAATCTGCTCGTAAGTCTTATAACTCTCAATAAAGTTATATTAACCTTGTAATTACCTTCTGAGTGCCAAAAGGGCCCCGGTTTTAGAACCTTTCTGAGAGCTACAGCACAACCTATAGCTCAAATCCAGAACCTTTCGAACTACTTGCATAGAACCTAAATATAACCTTCACAACCTTAATTTAACGTTATTATAACCTTGCAAGACAACTTATAAGTTGTAAATTAGTCTTGGATGTAACTCTATGACAACTTAGAACCTTTTTGATGGATATGAATAAATACCTTTCCAGGACTTACAAGTTTTAAATAGCTTCTGTTTAAGATTTTTTACACAGATTCAAATACTTATTTACAATGGCGTCATTCCTTTTTCGTTCGGCCATCTTTCAAAATGGCTAGATAAGCAAAGTGTTTATAAAAATAATAAGTTGCTTGGTAAAGTCAGGAAATAATCAAAATATAGTGCGATTGGCACTTCATCGTGAAACTTTACGATAATAGTGCTGTATACAAGACGGGCCTTTCATAAGTTAAACATTTCGGATATTTTTTGATAAAATAAAATAAAAAAAATTGGTGATCGGTGGTAAGTCACATCAGAAATCAAACTACTATTCATATGAAAAATATATATTATAAATCGTGTAGCGCATGGTATTTGATTACGCTTTATTTAATTAAAATATTGGTTTTGTTTCGTTTTTTTTTTCATTTTTTAATATTAAATATGGCTGACGTTAGGAAATTACTTGAAAGCATTATTTTTTTCCTTTTCAGAACTGTAACAGCTAAGAGCTCTTAAGGTTTTCCAAAATAAGAGCTGAAGGTAATCTCGCGGAGCTACCTCAAACGACAAGGCTGTTTTCAACGCTTCAAGGTTATTACCAGGAGTTGTCCAAGACTTACCAGTTGCGAAAACCACCACTGAGTTAAATTTGTTGCTTCAAGTTTTGGTTGTAGGGGGACATGCGTTTGACCTTCGTTCAACAAACAGCTACAGGCTGCTCTAACTTAGTATAAAGTGAGATCAATTTTGAACTAACTTTAAACTGAGTTCAAAATTGATCTCTGTTTATATTTAGTTTAGTGAGATCAATTTTGAAGGTACTTTAACCAACTGGTATTACTGAGTTCAAAATTGATATTATTATTATTCGAATCGAATCGAATCGAATCAAATCGAATCGAATCAAATCGAATCGAATCGAAACGAAACGAAACGAAACAAAACGAGTCGAATCGAATCGAATCGAATCGAATCGAAACGAAACGAATCGAATCGAATCGAATCGAATCGGCTATTGCTAGATTCATGGAACACACGACAGCACGTCAGTTGTTGTAAAATCGCCCGTAACGTAACCGAGCAAAGTGCTAGCGTGTAAGGGTCGACGTGCTGTCGTGTGTACTGATTCAAGTATCAAAACTTTAACTGCCTATATCTCCTAAACGGCTAATGCTAGACCCATGTTTATGGTACTAAAAAAAAGGGTTCAACGAGCTCTACCTGATGAAAGAAACAAAAATAACTAGTAGTTCGCCCCGAACTGTGAACTCGCGACCCCATATGGACAGTGTTCTGCATTAGTATGTCAACCCACAAAATGACACTTTCGAGAAAATGGCCTTTGAAGTTTTTTTGCGATTATTGGCTGTAATTTTGTTCTCAAATTAGCTACGTTTGAGGTAATGGTATCAAAATGAGCGTTTTAACTTGTAGCAAATGATGAGTATACTTTGAATTGCGTACAATAAGTGTAAATTTAGTAATTTAAGAAAAATGGTTTATGCAGAATACCGCAACCACGTTTCTAATAGCAAATATGTGTCAAGTGCAGATAATCTGTTTTTGCGTAATGCGATATAGGTGTACACAATATGAAAAAACCTATAGTTTTGGTACAAACTGTCTGGAAATTTAAATTAATTTAATATAATTTTACCATTTGTTCAGAATTCTAGGTTTAGGATAAGATTTTTCAAATATTTGTTTTGTGCAGTCATGAAAAAAATACAATTAAAAAAAAGTTAATGTAAAGTAGCCGTAGCTGTACAATGAAGTTAAGTAGTATATGTAGTTTTAGTTTAATGATAGGATTTGGGTGTTGGTAATAGACATAAAAAAATACTGGTGAGGACGCCGCATCGAAAATCACCGCCTTTATCTTGTATTCAGTGGGTGGGTCTGTTCTTCGATGTCCTCCAGCAGAGACTCAGGCTATTCTTATCTGCCACGGTGGCAATAGGTAACTGCCGGAACCTCAGTAATACCCCGAAGAGTGAGTGGAGCAGATCCAGTCCCAGCAGTAAGGCGTCGTTAAAGCTCATTCGTCCTATCTTGGTGGCAGCAGCAAAACAATCCGAATTTTTATCTTTACTGGATGAGTCACTGCAAAATGAGACTGGTACCAAATGTACAGCTATGAGGCTTCTGTGGAAACCTCTGCCACCTGATCGCTGTAGAGAAGTATTCCTTCTTAAATTTATCGGTCTTGTCGATTCGGTTTTCAGCTTACTCGAAACTTACTGCCAGAACTTTTGCAAATTGCAAAGCTTGCATGTCGATATCGGTGCTAAGTCTCTTCAGTTGTATCCCTAGCGCTTTCACCAAAAAAATGTGTCTCAGTGGCGCATCCAAGTTATAGCAAACACTGCTTAACGCGCGCTGTGCTCGGGTCACACCCACCCGAATTTAGTGAGTGAGGCGACTGGCTGATCCTTTCTTCCTTTTCTGATCACCGATGAAACGATGAGGTGCCAATTATCTTGGCCAATGAGAAGTCTTGGGGACTCTTCTTCATAAAACTGCTGTTCAATTATTTTCGTAAGGTCGCTTTGCATTTTCATTGTATGTTGAGGAGATAGCTTCATATCTTCCAATCCGCAGTTTTATTTCGTAGTTACCTGTGCAGTGTGCAGGCCTAGTACATTCAGCTGCAGTTTGCTGTTTGGAGACAGCGTTCCAGGGTTCTGTTTTGTTTCAATTTCCTTAGCGACAGCATATTGCAGTATTGTAATAACCTGACCAAGTTACAACATCAAAAAAATACACACCGCTGAACATAGAACCTCCTCCTTTTTGAAGTCGGTTAAAAACAATATAACTAGTGGTTCGCCCCGAACTATGAACTCGCGACCCCATATCTCAGCAACCCCTTGACCGATTTGGCTCATGTTCGAACTTAAAAATTCTCTTGGCTTCATTTACCTGCCTACCAAATTTCATGACGATCCGACTACATTTACTCAAGTTATCGTCGAACGAACATTCATACATACATACATACATACATACATACATACATACATACAAACGCCGGATTGTTCCAGTAGACTCGGAGAACTTCGCTCGCTTCGCTCGCTCGTTCAATGATAACCATCAACGTCTAGAGGAAACTCCTTTGACTTAGCCATCGCCTCCTCATAGCGGTGTGGCTTGCCTTCAGTTTTGCGTAAACAAATCAACCAGCCACTTGATTTGTTTTTCTACTGCTTTTTTTATTGCCAAAGATCGAAACAAGTTTAGCAATAATGCGTTATCCCACTGTAACGACATGCATAAAATACGTTAACCCACCGGGATAAATCGCATAAATGCGTCAAGCCATACTAGACCTATTTCGCTATAATAGTTCAACCCCATAACTAATTTTTGCTAAATACGATTACTGGGATTCGGTGATTCATAAAAACATTTTTTGCTTATAACAATTAGCACGATTTTTTTCTTTTAACTTTGATAGAATTAGATGCCTTATGCTCTGAAGAATAAGACTGCATTCATAACTCAATTCATGATTTTTTGTGGGTTGACATACTAATGCAGATCACTGTCCATATAAACTTAACAACCCTCGGCAACCCCTCGACCGATTTGGCTCATGTTCGAACTTAAAAATTCTTTTAATTTCATTTACCCGCCTACCAAATTTCATAATGATCCGACCGAATTTACTCAAGTTATCGTCGAACGAACATACATACAAACATACATACATACATACAAACATGCAAACGCCGGATTGTTCCAGTAGACTCGGAGAACTTCGCTCGCTTCGCTCGCTCGTTCAATAAAAAAGAAGTATCAAAACTTTAACTGCCCATATTTGAACGAGCGAGCGAAGTTCTCCGAGTCTACTGGAACAATCCGGCGTTTGTGTGTATGTATGTATGTATGTATGAATGTTCGTTCGACGATAACTTGAGTAATACAGTCGGATCGTCATGAAATTTGGTAGGCGGGTAAATGAGGCAAATCGGTCGAGGGGTTACTGAGATATGGGGTCGCGAGTTCAAAGTTCGGGGCGAACCACTAGTATCTCCTAAACAGCCAATGCTAGACCCAAATTAGTAATTTAATTTAAATTGATTCGATTCGATTCGAATCGCATAGAATCGTATCAAATAAATATCAAATCAAATCAAATCCAATTCAATCGATGTATGTATGTATGTATGAATGTTCGTTCGACGATAACTTGAGTAAATTTAGTCGGATCGTCAGGTGGGCAGGTAAATAAGGTAAAGAGAATTTTTAAGTTCAAACATGAGCCAAATCGGTCGAGGGGTTGCTGAGATATGGGGTCGCGAGTTTAAAGTTCGGGGTGAACCACTAGTTAATAACATTTTATTATTTTTGTTGCTTTCATCAGGTAGAGCTCGTCGAACCCTTTTTTTGAGTACCATAAAAATGGGTCTAGCATTAGCCGTTTAGGAGATATGGGTAGTTAAAGTTTTGATACTCCTTTTTTATTTTTATTTTTTTCTTATATCAGGTAGAGCTCGTCATGCCCTTTTTTCAGAGTACCATAAACATGGGTCTAGCATTAGCCGTTTAGGAGTTATGGGCAGTTAAAGTTTTGATACTTATTTTTTATAAATTTTTAATAACTTTTTATTATTTTTGTTGCTTTCATCAAATAAAGCTCGTCAAGTCCTTTTTTTAGAGTACCATAAACATGGGTCTAGCTTTAGCCGTTTCGGAGATATGAGCAGTTAAAATTTTGATACTTGAATCAGTATGAATCTAGCAATAGCTGATTCGATTCGATTCTATCCGTTTCGGTTCGATTCGATTCGATTCGATTACATTCGATTCGATTCGATTCAATTAGATTCCGTTGGATTCGATTCGATTCGAATAATAATAATATCAATTTAGAACTCAGTTTAAAGTAAGTTCAAAATTGATCTCACTAAACTAAGTTTAAACATAGATCAATTTTGAACTCAGTTTAAAGTAAGTTTAAAATTGAGCTCACTTTAAACTAAGTTTAAACTGAGTTCAATTTGGATCTCAGTTTAAGTATCGTTCATGAATACCACCCTAAGGCCCGGTTTCTGAATTGAGAATTTCACTAACCAGTCACATTCTCTTGTGTGACATCTGCAGTGACAGAACGATACTTCAGCATTTGGTTAGTGAAATTCTCAATTCAGAAACCGGGCCTAAGGGTGGTATTCTAAAAGTATAAAAACACGTTTGTGGTATATGGTCCTCCCTTATTTTTCATTATTATTTGTTGTCGTATCCTCCATTATTACACATACATTCTGTAAAAATTGGTATTTGTATTTTTTTAGTGTGAAAAATGTTTTAATACTTTCCAAAAAAACCTTCACCAAAACATCTATTTCATAAAAAAAAACATATTAATTTAATGTGTACTTATTATCTTGAATACCCAGCTTTCCATTAGTGTCACTAAATGAAAAAAAATGGCTTCATCGATTTAAAGCAGTGGTTCTTAACCTTTATTGGACCACGGACCACTTTGATATTTTTTTTCTTAGTACGGACCACCAGATCCAAGGTACATCGTCTTTCATATGAAATCGTTTCACCTGACCTAAAGTATAATGTATGCTACTTGCATAATTTTGAATACAGGAAATTAATATGAGTCGGTTTTGGAACAATGGAACATACATGCGAAAATTCACCGATTTTACTAAAATTATTCTGTAGGTTTAATTAGCAGACGAAAGAAATGCGCGCGCAGCGCGCCCGAAAATACACCGATTTTACCCGGCAGGATGGCAAATCTTCCGTCAACATCATCAAGAGTTCATTTGTTTGCAAAAGCGCGCGCAGCGTGCCCGAAAGTTTACGATTTAACTATTGAAAATCAAGCTGTCCTCAGTACGTGTAGTAGGTGCGTGAAAAAATGCGCGCGCAGCGCGCCCTAAAATTTACCGATTTTACCCTAAATATAGTCTACGAGCGGTTTGACATGGGCTGACGACATTATACTATGAGTGAGCACAGATTACTCGATTTTTAAGGGTTTTGATGATAAGAATAAGAATAGAATAAGAATAAGTTTTCAAAATCAACATAAAAAACTACTGACAACTATCGCTATGTGCGCTGGACTGCAGGACCCTCCCGCGGACCACTAGCGATGCCCTCGCGGACCACCAGTGGTCCGCGGACCATAGGTTAAGAACCACTGATTTAAAGGAACAGCTGAAAATTACAAAAAAATAAATAGCTAAATCGAACTGATACGAAGTTTACAGAGAACAGAAGTTTACAACTAGTAAATAATAAAAATAATAAAACTTACCGTTGTATTAATCATTCATAACATTTTTACGCACTTTACGCTTAAAATTTCCACTCCTTTTTTTGTATCACCCTGTGTCGGTTCATTTTTCAAGACGCGTAATGCTTACAATGTATACCTATTCTTTGAAGTCGCGGAGACAACTGTCGGGTTTTGAGGATGCCTCTCAAGCTTTAAAATATTCCTGTAGGAATTGAATCATGCCTTCAGCTCAAAACAACAGCTTATTGGTTTTGTTTTTCACCACACAGTCCTAATTTGTTTGCCTAGACAACTCTGATCTAACCTCAAAGTTGTAGGTAGGTTTTAGAAACTACTTATAAGCAATTTCAACTTTTCAAAACCTTATGGTAATATCAAGGTTAAAAATTTAACCTTTAGATCACACATAAGTTAAATGACAGCCTTTCCAGAACCTTATATATACGACCTGAGGCTGTAAGCTATAAGACTATAAGATCCTGAGGCTGTAAGCTCTTGAAACACAAGTCATAATAACGTTAACGTTAACTCTTGTCAGCAACTTCAAGGTTTTAACAATAAACTATTAGTTTTAGGACTTAGTAATCATTCTCAAATACTAAATTTAACCAACTAGCAAATCATTAACCTTTGTACAACCCTTCTAAAACCTAGAGGCAATTTTTACAACCTAGGCCCAAATGAAATGTTACTTGGGCTAATAGGTCCACTTCATTCAGTTATGGCATAGGCCAATAGGCCCACCTCAGTCAGGTATAGGCCATTAGGTCCACCTCAGTCAGGTATAGGCTAATAGGTCCACCTCATTCAGTTATGGCATAGGCCAATAGGGCCACCTCAGTCAGGTATAGGCCATTAGGTCCACCTCAGTCAGGTATAGGCTAATAGGTCCACCTCAGTCAGTTATGGTATAGGCTAATAGGTCCACCTCAGTCAGGTATAGGCCATTAGGTCCACCTTAGTCAGGTATAGGCTAATAGGTCCACCTCAGTCAGTTATGGTATAGGCCAATAGGTCCACCTCAGTCAGTTATGGTATAGGCCAACAGGGCCACCTCAGTCAGGTATAGGCCATTAGGTCCACCTCAGTCAGGTATAGGCTAATAGGTCCACCTCAGTCAATTATGGTATAGGCCAATAGGTCCACCTCAGTCAGTTATGGTATAGGCCAATAGGGCCACCTCAGTCAGGTATAGGCCATTAGGTCCACCTCAGTCAGGTATAGGCTAATAGGTCCACCTCAGTCAGTTATGGTATAGGCCAATAGGTCCACCTCAGTCAGTTATGGTATAGGCCAATAGGGCCACCTCAGTCAGGTATAGGCCATTAGGTCCACCTCAGTCAGGTATAGGCTAATAGGTCCACCTCAGTCAGTTATGGTAAAGGCCAATAGGTCCACCTCAGTCAGGTTTAGGCTAATAGGTCCACCTCAGTCAATTATGGTATAGGCCATTAGGTCAACCTCAGTCAGGTATAGGCTAATAGGTCCACCTCAGTCCGTTATGGTATAGGCCAATAGGTCCACCTCAGTCAGGTATAGGCCATTAGGTCCACCTCAGTCAGGTATAGGCTAATAGGTCCACCTCATTCAGTTATGGCATAGGCCAATAGGGCCACCTCAGTCAGGTCAGACTTCCACATTCGTGACTTTGCTGGACTACGAACCCCCAATCGCCTGTCCTGCCTACAGGTCCACCTCAGTCAGTCATAAACCCTTTCACTTTACACCGCCACCGCGTAGGCAAGCTCGGCTCGCATACCTTATACACCGCGGGTTATGACGCCAATAAATATGCAGTAAAAAGTGTTGCCGTTTTATTTTATTATTTTTAATAATAATCGGATCAACAAGGTAGCCGCGTAACTCGTGGAGTTTACGAGACGCGGTGACGTGGCTCTTAAAGGGGTGGGCTGAGACAAGGGCTTTCGTTCACGGGTGACACTAAGGTCCACTTGCGTCAACCGGGGTTAGCCAGTTAACTCTGAGTTAACGTCAATAATTGTATGGAAATTTTAAATTAACTCAGAGTTAGTTGGCTAACCCCGACTGACGCATGTCCGCTAAGGCCGGCCACATACAGACAGAATTCCGGACGGAATAAAGTCGAATCAGGATTCCGAACGCAGTAACTGCATACAAATCTATGGACCTACCACACACATACAGTTTTTGTCCGTCCGGAATTTTCATAGATTTGTTTCGTATTCCTAATCGGAATAATCGGATCAACAAGGTAGCCGTGTAACTCGTGCAGTTTACGAGACGCGCTGAAGTGGCCCTTAAAGGGGTGGGCTGAGACAAGGGCTTTCGTTCAAGGGAGAGACACTAAAGACGAGTTTTCACTGTCATAGTACACTATGACCAAGAGCGCCGTCCAAGTCAGCTAACGCTCCTGGGATCACAATTTTAGCTGGCAACCCTTTTTACCCGACCGACTGACCAAAGGAGGGTTATGTTTTTCACTAACGTGACAGATCGAACTGTCAGTTTTCTAAGATTAAGGGATAGAGTTCAGATGAGGAGCGTAGTCTGAAAATATCTGAAATAAGAGAATTTTATTTAATTTTATTTCATTGTATACCTATAGACTTTTTTTTTATTGGACCTATTTTATGTTTTTATTTTAAAATGTTACTGTTTTAATTGTTCTTATTCTATTTTTTTTCCTCATGTTGTATGCTGATGATAATTTTATATTGAAATATGGACATTTATTTTAAAAGTATTTTCGTCTGAAATAAATGTTTATTATTCTTCTTCTTCTTCATATTCTTCACTGTTCTTCAAAAGACTCTACCCTCTCCTACACAACCAGGGCCCTCAGCTCGATGTTAATTACCACAAGCCGATGTCACATCGATTATCTTTTTAGATTATTAACTCGGCTTTATTCGTTTTATCAGTCGGTCAACGACTCTGACGATTGTTCGTCTGTGTGTGTGGCTGTTTTACGAGATCACCGTTTCAATTATTGAAACCGTGCCCCATATATTGTGATCCCTGATCGTTACTAAAGCGTATGGAAAGATGGTTCAATACTTTTTGGTGACTATAATGGCTAATTTTGGAGGTAAAATATGCCTGTTTATAATATGGGAAGGAAGTGTGAATCTAGGGTGGCATTTATCGTCGTCATCTCAAGCTCGAACTCAAGTAGGTGATCTCAGAAAAGTCAAATGCTAATGTAAAGCCTAGTCAAATGCTAATGTCAATCTCAAGATATTGTGTATAATAATTATGCTGACAGCTACTCAAGTTTGACATTAGCCAAGGCTTTAGCATTTGACATTAGCATTTGGGTTTTCTGAGTTCACCTACTTGAGATCGAGCTCAAGTAGGTGACCTCAGGCGACTATTAAAGCCCTTAAGGCTGCCGTACACGGGTAGAGTAAACGGTAGAGTAGAGCGGTAGAGTAGAGCGGTAGAGTCACCGAACTAAATCCCATAGAATCCGCATTACGTTTAAAATCACAATAAAAACTTGTCCCCACAGAAACAAAAGATATCAGCAATAGAACAATACTAAACATCATTTCGACCATACGTCTAATATTCGAATTTCAACCTAATTGCATTAGTGTACAGTTTTACTTTAATTGCATGGACTACGAGCAAATAAGCTCCCAAAGGCAATTTGGGCATCTATTTTTCTAGACACATTTCAGAGTTCTATGTTGTATCTAGTTTTATCCTTGATCGAAGGGTAGAGTACTAACTGAGACATACACCGTGGAATTTTAGTGGTTTTAAAGCCGAAGGTATTTAGTTGCACTTGTGATTCTGAGCCAAATTCCAAAATTTTACTTCAAAACGAGCGGATAAAAAAACACTTCCCAATACAAACGGCTTTCGCCAATCGACACCATTTGTATGGAGAAATGATTTTTGTAATTTGCCTCCGAATCACCAGTGCAACAAAATACCTTCGGCTTTAAAACCACTAAAATTGCACGGAGTATACGAGTAAAAGCAACCAATTGGCAGCAACATCCCTACCAATGGATAATGCTGCCTTTGCTTTTATATGACTCAGTTATTACTCTACCGTTTACTCTACCCGTGTACGGCAGCCTTTAAAGATTTTTTCTGTGGCTAGAGTCACTTTTATTGACTCGTGATATTAACTCAAAATTTGGTTCCTAACGGGTCGAATCGCGGTAATAAGCCGTTTTCAAAGAACAAATTCAAAGCAGTTCATAGATGGCGTTTACAGGCGTGGCCTTAGAAGAACCGGGATACGGTTGTCAATTTCGCTTAGCACAGATTAATTTTGACAGCCGTATTCCGGTTCTTCTATGGCCACGCCTCTAGGCGCCATCTATGAAATTCTTTGTAAATTTGTGCTGAAAACGGCTCATTGAACTAAATTGAAGAAATTTTTCATAAGAACAACATAAAATGTCTTATAGGAGACCCTTGGAGAGTGCTTATAGCCCACTATTGGATCCAAAATGGTTCCAAACTTTGGCCTCTCATCAAACCGTTCCCAAATCCATCACCGATCCATCGCTCAGCTGTCCCAGACGTGCGCAATTTCCGATCATAAAATCTCCTTATAATTTCCCGCCATATTGGATCTGTCATCACGCCGCGGCCGCTTTATGGCGCCAAATTATACACTAAGATGCGCCAGCGCCGTTTTTCTCGCACTGCGGACGATGGACGGAAATTAGGTTAGATCATTGTGAATATGAGATGTTTTTTTTTATTGATGTGCTACTGGCAGACTCTCGCCCATATCAGACGGGCGAAAAGTTGTTTACATGAGTCGATCACCTTACCTGCATGAGGCTGGGTTAGATTGTATTCTTGGGTTTATAACTCGAGCTATCCCGCTCTACGTCAAAGGAAAGAGTGAGATACAAATAGTTATAACCCCATTATGTACTGCGTAACACAGGCTCATGCTAATTGCTAAGCATTGGTTAATGGATAATGTAAGGAATGCTAGGCTAAGAAAAAACTTTAGGCCTTTGCATCTACTTAATAAGATGATTTATACAATACAGCGTCCAGTGGCACCTTCACTAGATGGGTGAAGTAACCACTCGGATGTTGCGGATTACCAATATAGAGCACCTGCTGTTTTATCCTTGCTTTCTTAGTATAGTTTGTGAGACCCTGCTTTTTGTAAGGTAAAGTCAGTTAAACACTTCAACCGAAGGCTTTCAATGCTGCTGGTTTGATATACTCTAGACCAGTGTATACCAGTGTGTCACCATTGTATACTTTCTAACTTTAAAAAAACGAGTAATTTCGCGTTCGCTCCCGCTCGGCGCTCGGCGCGAGTCTAGCCGCAGCACACAGTTTTTATTTCAATGTAGCGCAGGTAAATGATGTTGTTTGATCACGAACGTTAATTAGCGGGCAGAGCCGCGCGCGGTCGTTAGTCGGCGCGGGTACTCTGCATGCTTCAGTCGTCCATCATTCCATTCATGGTATTAATCAAATGGTGCTCAAACTTTCACGTTAGACGGAAGAGGTTGGCTATTACACTGCGACTAATCTGATATGTGCGAGTGTAATCAGCATTGGTCTTTGGTCATTCATACAGCAGCCTACGTCACTCTACTGCTATATTTGGCCTGTCGTTCTTTATGCGAGTCGTGGTCCATAAAGGAGGACCTCAGAAAGAAACTCGAATCATTAGAGATGTGGTGCTACCGAACGCATGCTCCGGATCAGCTGGGCCGATAAAATCACCATTAATATCGAAGTTCTCAGACTTATGAACAAAAAAGCTAGTACCTTCAAGCAGCGAAAGTTTGGCTACTTAGGTCACGTTTTAAGAAATAAACGTTACCAGCTGCTACACACCATAGTGAATGGCAAAATAGAGGGGAAAAGAAGGCCAGTTTGTAAACCCCTGCATAACCGGCAGACTCTAAAAAACATTACCTAGGCACAGTCGACAGCACGTTCACCTTCACTTTACTCGGTTATGATACGGGCGACTTTACAACACTAGTCTGATGTGCTGTCGACTGTACTTACTTATACATTTTATAAAGTTGACGTTTTGGGAAGTGGACCTTTTGGAAAGGGGACATTCTGGGAAGAGGACGTTTTGGGAAGTGGTCTTTTGGGAAGTTGACCTTTTGGACCTAAAGGTAAAGGACTAACAACCAAACCTTCTAACGTTTGATGTATTCAAGAATCATTGGCTTGTAGTGACTCGTGATTAGAAAAGTTTGCGAACCCTTGCATTGGCAGACGATTGCCGACGCAGCGCCCGATGGATGCGTGAGAGGATCATATTTATTATCTGCACAGCGCAGGCGCGGGGTGGGGTATAGGTATAATTAAAATCTGACTAGGAACTTCTAGCTCCAGTTCTCTGGAAACTAGAAAAAAAAATAGTTAGGCCTTCACATCAAGGACAGATACGTAATGAGATGATTTATACAGCGTCCAATGGCACCTTCTCTCACACTAGATGGATGAAGAAACCACTCGGCGTTGGAGCGCCTGATGGGACATTGTTTTACATTGAGTGGGCTTGCCCAGCACCTGTACCATCCTGACAGCATAGTGCATTAGTCGGTCTAGCCCACAGGAAAGACAAGTCAATACGTGTGGAGCCAACAAAACAGCGGGTTTCCTCACAGAGTTTTCCTATGGTAGGCGGATAAATGAGGGAAAGAGAATTTTAATTTCGAACATGAGCCAAATCTGTCGAGGGGTTGCTGTGATATGGGGTCGCGAGTTCGTAGTTCGGAGCGAACCACTAGTACTGGAGATAATACCAAATTGTCGAATTCCACCACTCTTTCTCTCAGTTGACTGGCTCCCAGTTGACGGCTTCAATTACGATTTATTAATGCTGTCGGTCCTTTTAATGTTTTTATAGTAGAAAAGAATATTCTGATTCTAATTCTAAAGGATTAGTTCTCTGGTTGTAGGGGAAAAACGAGGAAACCCCGGTTTTTTCCTTCTGCTGGGACGCCATCGATACGCCATTGCGTTACAGGCTAAGGCCCCTGGAGATGCACATAATAAATAGATACCGAAGTGTCCAACTCCACCACTCTTTCCCCCGCGCTATAATTTCTATCACCAACCTGTCGAACTACACGCGCGGACTCTGACACTTGTGCGCAAGTTGCCGCTAAAGGAAGTGGCCATCGGAAGGGCGCAAACTGGTTAGCTCTCCATCCGACTGGGCTGTGTGTTCTGTTCATACTGAGTATAGCTACAGGGAGCGATACTGTGCTTGATACTGATGTAGTTTGTTATTTAAAGTTACGCGACTGGGCATCGGTGGCGTCAATTATGTTAGACTAGCTTTTGCCTGCGAACTACAGAAAAAATATATGTGTTTTACATTGCCCCTAAGTGTAATAGCGTGATAGTATGTAGCCTATGTGTTATTCTGATGTCTAAGCTATCTCCATTCCAAATTTCATCAAAATCCGTCAAGCCATTTCAGCGTGAAAGAGTAACAAACATCCATCCATCCATTCATCCATCCATCCATTCATCCATCCACACTTTCAAACTTTCGCGTTTATAATAGTAGTGTTAGATAGATAGATAGATATAAGATAACTCTTTATTTTACCTACACCCAAAGATAGTTTACATTGTTTTAAACATTTATAATAAGTTGAAAAAATTCACTCGGGACAGGACTTGAACCCGCAACCTTCCGCATACCGTGCAGGCGCTCTACCAATTGAGCTACCGAGTCAAGTAACTGTCGATGCGAATTTCTTCAACTAGTCTCCGTCAACTGGACGGGGGGCGCCATCTGGTGTGATTAGTTTGCACTAATCTACACCACCCAATGCGTTCATCTTTTCAGATGAAATGCGCATTGGAATTTTTGATATTGCCACTACATTTAACCACTTTTTGTTTTTTCTAAAGCACTAACCCGTGCTAGGGAATAATTTAAACATTTATAATAAGTTGAAAAAATTCACTCGGGACACTCGGGACTTGAACCCATTGGGTGGTGTAGATTAGTGCAAACTAATCACACCAGATGGCGCCCCCCGTCCAGTTGACGGAGACTAGTTGAAGAAATTCGCATCGACAGTTACTTGACTCGGTAGCTCAATTGGTAGAGCGACTGCACGGTATGCGGAAGGTTGCGGGTTCAAGTCCTGTCCCGAGTGAATTTTTTCAACTTATTATAAATGTTTAAATTATTCCCTAGCACGGGTTAGTGCTTTAGAAAAAACAAAAAGTGGTTACATTGTTTTGTTAAAATTAAAACTAATCGGTTATAGTATACACACTCAAACTCAAATATTGTTATTCAGTAGGTACCTACTCAATATAACACTAAGGGTGGTATTCTAGAACTCTACTTAAACTCAGTTCAAACTAGAACGCTACTTAAACTCTGTTTAAACTCAGTTCAAACTAGAAAGCTCCTTGAACTCTGTTTAAACTCAGTTTAAGTAGAGTTTAGCAGTGTCGACTGACGATAAAATAGTGCATGTTTTGATTTGAATATCCCTCCCTTCATATCAAAACATGCACTGCTTTATCGACAGTCTGAACTCTGTTTAAACTGAGTTTAAGTAGCGTTCTAGAATACCACCCTAAGTATAACTACTTCTTCTTCCACTACCGTCCACTTCAAACTAAAAGTGCTGTAACACAGAATGAGGTCGCACACGCCCTGTCCTGCTCTTACATCTCTATCCCTTGGAATAGAAGCGTGAGACAGAATCTTAAATTTTATCTCTATCAAGAAAGAAATGCGTATTTTCAAAATTAAATAGAACCACACACTGTAATTATGAAGATTTTTATAAGGTTAAAATGTGCGCTCTGAACAGGGGGTCTACCGGCTAAGACGAAGCCATTGGCGAAAATCGAAGTTCGATTTATGAAAAATGAACTGGGTGGCAGTAAAATGAGCTGGTTGGCAGTACATTTTTCAAAAATCGAACCTCGATTTTCGCCAATGGTAATCGGCTTCGTCTTAGCCGGTAGACCCCCAAGACTTTAACCCACAACCTCTTGCATACCTCTTGCAGGCGCTCTACAATGTATCTTAATCTTTATTATGTTCAGTAGCACGGGTGCTCTTACACACGAGCGACAGTGTGTCGGCGACAGCTCACTGTTGCTCGTGTGTAAGAGCACTAGTGCTTTAGAAAAAACAAAAGGCTTAAGGCTGTAATTGATGAGGTTTCATATATCATCAATGTCTTTACAAGTGTATAAAACCGGCATCAATTTGACCGCATTCAATCGTGCGACGACTCAAATCGCGCCTCGTATCAGCGCATCAACACATGTCGTGTCTACCCGACATTTGTTCAAACGTACAGCATCAGGGAAATGATAATTCAACGGCTCTACCTGTCGCCCACATACTAAATACGCCGGAAGGACAGTTTCGGTGGACTTTTGTACCAAGCTAGAGTTTCTCTAGTCAAAGTTTTCATAGGCTACACACCGGAAAGTGGGGGCCGGGAGTTACGTCCGCAATGACGTGACTGCCCAGGACCTAGTGGTGGAGGAGTTTGTGGTCCGTAAGTCGCGCCGTATGTTCCACTGCGCGGACAACGGGCCGCACCGGCACCTCCACCACATTGCCCTCAACTACGACCGGCCAGTAAAAGGACGTCCGCACCCGCGGGAGCTCCTCAAGCTGTAAGACTCCAGTGGCTTGGAACTACAGTGACCACATAGCCAGGAGACTGCACACCCAAGACCCGGGGGCTGATGCCTCCGGAGAAGACGCACGGGACAAGAGTGTAACTCAAAACCCGCACTTACTACTGCGCGGCCAAGCAGCAGTAGCAGACGACCACTGATGATGGTGGGTGACACACCGGAAAAAAAGTCTGTACCGGGTAGAGTCAATGGTTGAGTGACTTAAGATGATATCACAGTAGTGTTTTCTCCATACAAACGTAGTCCCCAATTTGCTCCCTGGATAATGGCACTAGAGCAAACATTTTTGGTATGCTGGGAGTCTGTGACATCTCCACCCCCAGCATGTCGGTACGTCTAGATTTTTTCGAAAAATTATTGTTAACAGAAGCTAGGACCAACTGGAAATAAAAATAAAACATATTTTAAAGCGGCGGCGGCAAAAGACGTCAACTTTAAATTTAAAAAAAAACAGACATCAAGTACACAAATAGTTCCTTGTGATATGTATGAGTGGTGTTTTTTTTTTATCGGACCAATTTTAGGAGAGGAAAGTGGGGAATACGAAACCTTGATTTTGTAGATTTTCTTCAGGTTGTCTCTATCACTCACTACGAGTATTTGCGCACGCGAGACAGAAACATATTTTTCAACAGCTTTGTCTGTACTGCTACTCCCTCTTAAAGCAAAAGCATACTTCTGGTGGCACTTGATCTGTGGCGGTCGGGAGTTCACGGCGTGACCTCACACTTTCACATGTCTAACGCCACTAAATTTAGAAGCCAGCCCGCGCCTCACATTTCAATGAAAATAATCGACCATTTACCGTGGCAGCTTTACCATCATTCTCCTCAAATATATTCTACGCTGAACAGTAATGTATTTACTATCGTTTATTATATTATATTGTCACTTTTGAGCGTTGTTTACGTCTCCGGCTTTAAAATAGGGACCTTCCATTCTGTAAAGTTGGATAGTTTATGCCGCTTGAAATTGAGCCTTACTCTTCGGACAAAGGTGTTACCTGCCTGCGACATCTTTGAATGGGCGCATTTAGTTCAGTTAGCGTTTCCTTGTCTATCTAGCACCTTTAGTGTGAGTTGTGGGGATTTTGGGTGGCTTAGGTGTCCTCACGGTGTTTTCCTGTCGGCTACAGTCACAGATACCCCATGGCAGCTCTTACCGCGCGCGGCATAAGGGCGCCAATCGAGCAAAAAGGGGTATCCTAGCGTGTGGCCGACTGTACCTACTACATTAGCTTACACGAATTACTTTTCATTATCTCTACAATATAAGAATTTGTATTTTAATAGAACTCAGACGATCAGATCAAGTTTTTTCAGAAAGGACACAAAATCATCGTCCACAAAGTTAACTCACTTAATTCTCACTTCTTCAGCATTAATTTTATCCTGTGTATAGACATCATCTAGAAGGGTGCCCCAAGTTTTTTTTTTTTGGATCATTAGATACCTGACTCCTTAAACCTTCGAGTACCAGGGACTTGAGTCTGTAACGCAATGGCGTGTCGATAGCGTCCCAGTAGAAGGACAAAACCGGGGTTTCCTCGTTTTTCTCCTACAACCAGCGAACTAATCCTCTAGAATTAAAATCAGGATATTCTTTGCGGTACTACAAAAACATTAAAAGGACCCGACAGCATTAATAAATCGTAATTGAAGCCGTCATCTGGGTGCCCATTTTAGCACCATTGCGTTATAGACTTAGGGTGGCATTAATAGTCGTTGACTCAAGATCGAACTCAAGTAGGTGATCTCAGAAATGACAAATGCTAATGTCAAGCCTTGGCTAATGTCAATGTCAATCTCAAGATAGTGTCTATTAATATGCTGACAGATACTCAAGTTTGACATTAGCCAAGGCATGACTTTAGCATTTGACTTTTCTGAGTTCACCTACTTGAGATCGATCTCAAGTAGGTGATCTCAGACGACTATTAATACAACTCTAAAGACCCAAGGAAGCTCCTGTCAGGGCCGCTTTAATTGTTGTTCTTTCGATTGTTTTGATTTAAGACGAATTTTGCAACATTTTAAAAATCCACAACCGGCTGTCACAGCCTAGCGAACCGGCCCATTGACGGCGCGATGAATGGGCGGCTAACAAGACAATCGGCCGGTCGTTCACTCGCGCAAGTAAAGGGCAAGGCTGCCCGGTCCGCCCACCAGCGTGCGGTATCCGACCGCGCTGTTCCGGTCTCCGGGCGAGCTAGAGTCATCACATCACGACTTAGGCCGGCCACATACGGACGGAATTTTGCGTAACGGAAAAACGAATCAGGATATAGGTACAAATTTATAGGAGGAGCGGGTGATCATGCTCCTCGACTATAAAGGGAAATTTCCCGCCAAGCAGGTGCCTGTTTCATATAAATACAATTCATAGTTTATTATGACAATTCGATATAGATTGCGTAGTCGATTTGACATGAGGTTACAAAAAAGGTTTGTTTACAAACCGACCTATCAATGAACATCGAATTGTCATAAAATATTTATGTCAGTTATATGAAACGCGGGCCTGATGTTATGCTTGGGGACCGGCCGGGTCCAACTGAACATAGTTGGACGTTCTATATATACTCAGCTACGAAAGATATTTTGCTGGCGCGATGCAGGATTGTAGCGAGTAGCGTCTTGACAGCTCGAATATGTAGCAGTTTCCTGAGCGCCCGACAGGGGTCGCTACAAATTTATGAAAATTCCGGACGGAATAAAACTGTATGTGTGTGGTAGGTCCATAGATTTGTATCTTACTGAGTTCGGAATCCTGATTCGACTTTTTTCCGTCCGGAATTCTGTCTGTATCTGTATGTAGCCGGCCTTATACTATACTCGCCAGGAAAGAAGAGACTTGACCGCGCCTCCCGCACTCTTTCCGCCACCCCGTTGACGCCCGGTCCCGTCCCGCGCTCAGACCTCACACCGCTAAAGACACCTACAAGGTGTTACAAAAGATCCTAACTCTTTTTACAGGGTAATAGCACCCGGTGATCACACAATCTATTTTTTTTCTCTCTCTATGACATTCCGTTGATTCTAAAATTATTAGACGTAAGGTCGAAATTATGTTTCGTATTGTTCTATTCACGGACATTTTAATGTCTGTGGTTCTATTGCTGCTACCATTTGTTTCTGTAGGAACAAGTTTTTATCGTGATTTTATACGTAATGTGGATTCTATGGGATTTAGTTCGGTGCCTGTGGGCTTCTGTGCGACAAATTTTATAAGACAATTTATTTCACTACACAGCAAATTTTGAGGGACAGTGAAATTACACCCGACCGAAATTCCGCTAGCATCAAAACGAGGTGCAACATAAACTTTGATAGCCCAGCATTTTTGGTCAACCTTTCCAATATTTGCATGTCCCTCCTACTTATATCATTACACGAAATCCAGCATCTCAATCAATTCCTCTTTATTGCCAAGCGCAGGCTGAATGTGGGCAAGGAAATTATGGGTAGGAGCCGCTTATAATGAGAAAACATTCCCAAGCTGGAGGCACAGTAAAACAAAGCTATTGAGATCAAATATGCAGCCGGACTGTCATAAACATCACAATCACATTTACTCTGTGATTTACACCCTGGTTGGACACAAAATGGTAATGCCACAGAAGTACAACCGGAATTGGTTTTTGCGCTCAAGTTGACCCTCGTTTGTCTTGAATCACACATACGATCTCTAAGTCTTGTAACGCGGGAGGAAAATATTTTCATTGTTACTGCTGTTGAAAGAAGGCTTCTTTCCGATCCCCAATGTTCTTTACCTGTTTTCTAACAACGGGCCAATTTATCAACTGACAAATTTTCATAACATTTTACTTTGCTAACCTGAACTAAACTCGATATTTCGTGGACATAGCATAAAGATCTTAGAGAATAAGAAATTAAGGACTTCAAGGCAGAGAGTCGAGGTATTGATCAGCCCCTCTACCCTTGACGCATTTTTCCAATACGGCTGCAATATGGCGCAATTTACAAAATATTTTACAAATTAAGACGCATTTTGTGTTTTTATTGAATAAAACAGCCTTACCTTTGAATAAACATTACAAAGTATTGAAAATCAAAGCATTACTATGCGAATTCAAAGAGAAATTAATTTTAAAACTTTTTCAATTTGATCGTCAAGGGTAACCCCCCACATCAGAGATCATCAGCAAAAACGATACAGAGAAACAGCTTGGTAGAGAAGGTAAGTGCATCCTCGCTGCGATCAAGGGCTGAGAATGGGAAGCAACTCAGACCTGTCGTTCTACCGCATCCTTCTCAATGATCGACCGCTGAGAATCAAAAAAATAAATATGGCCGATTTACATAAACTCTTTAATCGTAACCGAAGCTCCGTATCGCGATGGCGCGGAATTATCATAAATTAATCCAATAAGGGATCGAGTCGACGATCAATTTATCTACATTATTGCCCGAGTCCTGAATAAAGGCCAGATATAAAACTGGTGGAGGCGGTGACCTAAGTTGATGCAACTGCCCATATTTAAAACGAGAAGATAAGCAGACTTCAATTTACTTCTGACGATCGTAAAAATGCTGTTAAATAAAAGTGTATATTTTTAATACACACTTCACGTTCGGATCACCGCTGGGATATCGCAT
Organism: Zelleria hepariella; assembly: GCA_949319315.1. NCBI lineage: Eukaryota > Metazoa > Arthropoda > Insecta > Lepidoptera > Yponomeutidae > Zelleria > Zelleria hepariella. The sequence continues at coordinate 23,494,564 of OX439384.1, forward strand.
GACTGGGCTGGGCTTTATCCTTAATAAAACCAGAGAACTAACGTCTAATATTCATAAACAACTCTGTACGTACCTGCAGCTTGCTTATCATGAGCCTGGATTACGCAGTACATGAGGGTATTATAACTATATGTATCTCACTCTTTTGTTTGACGTAGAGCGGGATAGCTAGAGTTATAAACCCGTGGATACGCTCTAACCCAACCTCATGCTACGCGAGCAGCCAAAGAAGAGAAGTTACGCTCTTTGCACGATTTCCGATACAACGCTGGAATTACGTTGCTTGAGTAGGTAGCAATCGTAGGTAGCACCATAATGTTATTGGGCTGATTAAAGCACGGCTTATTCAGTTATCAAACTCGTAGCGACCCCTATCGGTCGTACAGGAAACTGCTACACACAGGTTAGGCAACTACTCTACTCGCTACTAATCCTGCATCGCGCCAGCAAAATATTTATCGTCACTGAGTACATACATATACGTACAACTTCCAACCATGGTCGGTTAGACTCGGCGGGAAATGCACAGAAAACATAATGTTATTATACAGATGAATCAGACGAAGCGGTAGGATTATTTGGCCAAAAGACATCTATTGTCGAAGAAATATGATTTTTTTACGCGTTTGTCCATTCTTGTAAGGTACAGTATTCCAAACATCTCCCGTATTAACAGAGCTAAATATCAGCAGCATTTCACCCAAATCGGGGTCAGAACTACCTGTCAGGAGACCTGAAGGTTTATGTCACAACTCTCATAATAGCTTCCAGGCCAGCGCGTCCAGTGTCCACCCGTTGACAATTTTAGCGGTACATTAACTTAATTTAACGATCAGTTAAGCTATCAATAAAGCTGTAATGTAAAACTGGTAGTCTGCATGCATGCGGAGGGTTTCACTACCGAAGAAGGGACAGAAAGTTCGCGAAGGTTTTGGCGTCACGGAGTGGTCAAGTGTTACAATTCGGAACCCAAAGTTTTTTGTTCGAAAGTCCGTTATTGACTTAATCTTATCTTTAGACAATATTAAGAATCTAATTTAAATATTTTTTATTTTGGTCCAGTAGTTTTGTTTTTATGTGCTAAAATGTTTTGTTCATATGACCGCCAACAGTACGCAGACCGTCGCGTGACGTCATAAAACCATATCTTTGAAACGTTGTAAAATCCAAACTACTGAACCAAAATAAAAAATATTGAAATTAGTTTCTCAATATTGTCTAAAGATAAGATTAAGCCAATAACGGACTTTCAAACTAAGGCCTTTGCATTTACGTAATGAGATGATTTATACAACCGTTTTAAAGTGTGAGTGAAACCGTGCCACTGGACGCTGTATATATACATCCCACCAAAAACATTCTGTAAAAACTAGCCAGGTCTCGATGGATCTGCTTGTTTATCTCTAAAAAAGTAATGAAATCTAGACAAAGTCGTGCCAAGTCTAAGGTTCCTTACTGCGATTTCTTTATTATTATAGTTAATGTTGTGAGACTTGGCCGTTGAAGGGTACACAAGCGGTTGTGGCGACAGATTGGTGCAATGGTGTCATGGAGCACCTGGTTTTGTACCCTTGTGTACCCTTCAACAGCCAAGTCTCACAACATTAACTATAATAATAAAGAAATCGCAGTAAGGAACCTTAGACTTGGCACGACTTTGTCTAGATTTCATTACTTTTTTAGAGATAAACAAGCAGATCCATCGAGACCTGGCTAGTTTTTACAGAATGTTTTTGGTGGGATTTCACTTCTTTTTGTAGAAACGAGGGCATATTGATTAATTTTATTAGATTTTCTTATTTGACACAATTTTTAAAGTGTAATGTTCGAGTAGAATAAAGTTAATCGTCCGACTATTTCTTGTTGAACGAGCGAGCGAAGCCAGTGAAGTCCTCAGAGTCTGCTGGAACAATCCGGCGTTTGTATGTATGTATGTATGAATGTTTGTTTGACGATAACTTGAGTAAATTTGGTCGGATCGTTATGAAATTTGATAGGCGGGTAAACTAAATTAAAATATTTTTTTAATTCGAACATGAGCCAAATCGGTCGATGGGTTGCCGAGATATGGGGTTGTATATTTTAAATGCAAAGCGGGCGCGCGCCTGCACGAATGGCGTAAGTAAAGTTATACATCCGTAACTGAGGTCGCGAGTTCATAGTTCGGAGCGAACCACTAGTGGGACGCTATAGGCTAGATTAAATGAAGATGTGTCCCACTACGCTGGATTTTTGCAATGACAGTCGATTTTTTTATGTACCAATAGTAGAAGGGGCATTACCATAATATCTCTAATAAAGCTGATAGGTACCAGCTGTGGGTTCTTCATCAGATACTTCAGACCTTAGATTTTTGACATCAAATGAAGCGGCCCACCAAATTGAATATTTTTTGTAAGGGCGGTATATGTCGATCTATAATAGTTTGGTTGGGCTCTTGTGTTTTCTAATCAGGGTCACCAGGTACTCCAGATCTTCGATTATCCTAGTTTTTATAGTTTTCCCTTTATGTGCCCATTAAACCCTAACTCTGTACCAAATTTCAGCTCTCTGAGTTTATGGGAAGTACTAGTTCTATTAGGGCTCTTGTGTTTTCTAATCAGGGTCACCAGGTACTCCAGATCTTCGATAATCCTAGTTTTTATAGTTTTCCCTTTATGTGGCCATTCAACCCTAACTCTGTACCAAATTTCAGCTCTCTGAGTTTATGGGAAGTACTAGTTCTATTATGATGATCATGAGTGAGTGAGTGAGTGAGTGAGTGAGTGAGTGAGTGTGTGTCATAAATGCGAAACTTTGCTTTCGCTTAACTTCGGAACTAAATGACCTACAGACTTGAAATTTTGGATTTTAAGTATGTGATTATAGCTTACTAGATGACGAAAATTTCTGCGTTCTGGTCTTATCCAGAGGTTCTCAAATAGGGGCCTGAAAATGCGGCGAAATGGTTCCAGTAAAGGATGGTACGGCAGTGTTTGCTTCGCGCTCGACCTGGCGGGGGCACTGCCGTGCCCCCAGATCATCTCATTACGTAGATGCAAAGGCCTTAGTTTTATTGGAGGAAACCCAGGCAAGCTCTCAATGCTGAGTGGACTATCCGTCTGTCCCTATAAGTTATGTGGTTTCACTCAATCTACTTTCGACGAGTTCCTATCCTAGGTACTCGCGCAAGTAATGTAGGCAAGCATTTGAAAGTTGAATGCTATCAACCAACACGCATCAATTTATATGAGAACTTATCTGACCCTTATAAAGGAGGGAGCAAGATAGATAGAGTTGCTAGAAGCCTTACATCTGTTTCAAATTGCATAGAAATATACTTTAGTTCGAGTTGTGTATTGCACTTTAGCGGCATTTTAGCTATTAATATGGCGTGCATGTTGCATGACTCAGAAGCTTGACAGATAGTGCATGTAGTATACCTACCTACATACATTGTATCCTACGAGGGTATGGATCGGATATGATTTGCATGTTGCTACAATTTGATGATGAAGGTTTACCATGAAAGACCATTTTCATCTCTCCCTATCTCTTACCCTCTGTTGTTCTACACAGAACCACATAGAGCTCTACATACAGCTCGATATGTCATCTACCGTAGCTGTGCAAAACAAGACAAAACCTCCGCGTAAACGCACTACGTAGATATAGGTAGACTTCAATAAAAGAAACGAAACTTATGACGAAGCACGTAGAAGCATAGGCGCGCGGGAAACAGAAGAAATTCCGCCCCGAAAAGGAATAAAATATAGAAATAAGTTGTCGGGCTTCGGAATCCCCGAGCCGAGTAAACAACCGAAAACACTTCGCGCGGCGCGAGCACATTTTATACAAACGATCGCATAAATACTCATTTGCAAGAACAATATCCGATATTGAGTGAGGCCTGTCTTGGAGGCGCGAGTGGCTCATAGCAACAGAGGCACCGTTTAAGACACAGGGGGCCAGTCCTTGGAAAAGTCTACAGGCAACTTTTGAAGGAAACAAACTCTAAGTATCAGCACGCTTGGCAAAGATATAACTAAAGAGACGGGATTTGGACCCGCAATGTCTGGTTCTCCATCAAGCAATGTGACATTCTCAAGTCCCCCATGCTTCTATCACTGAACGAAAATCTTCTTCTTAGGGTGCCTCTCCGACTCAGCGAAGGTTGGCGGTCAGCTCTGCATATCCCTCCTTGTCTCTCGCGAGGCGAAATAGCTGGGCAGCACTCGCGATCCCAGGCCACTCCCGTAGGTTTCTTAGCCAGGATTTTCTCCTTCGGCCTACGCGTCTCTTGTCAGCGACTTTTTACATCATTATACGAGTAAGTTGCAGAAGGCTGTATCTCTCGTGTCTTAAAACACATGTCCCAGATAAGCAACCTTTCTCCTTGAAGTAGAATACCGAAGCTTTTAATCAGTTTGTTGCATACATTCAAAGAGAGTCTTCTGTTATGTGTGTCGTGTTGGAAAAGCGCTACGTGCTGACACAGAAATGTGTACAAGACCTTGGAGGAAAAAGTACGAGCCTTCTATTGCAGATGAGCTACATGGCACTTCCCAACGTTTGATAGATGGAGGTGAGTGCCCTTTTGGATCTTGGTTACTTCCACGTGTTTCATAAGAAGTCATACAGACATCTCTCACACTAGCAGGAAAAACAGCGGTGTGGCAAAACTCGATTTCGTGCTAGAAGTGCAATTTTTTTACCATAAGAAGCACTTCTGTGGATTGATAGCGAAAGTAGAAGTCGTTATTGGAACCTCAAAATAAATAATGGGTATCAAAGCGGGGTTGAAAGGAAGAAAAATAGATTAAAAACAGCATCAAAGAAGGAATCAAATAAAGATAACATTAATGTTGTAGAATTGGTGTGACTTTGCAATGACCACGTCTCTAAATTAAGGATATCTATTGGCGGTGTGTGATGAATCATTGTTTGAAGAACTTTGTGGTTAAAGAGTTTTTTTTAAAAACTATTTATCGTCGTTGATATGGGCGTGTAGTCTCAAAGATATATCGCATTCGTGAACCACACATCTGTCACCCAAATTCGCTACGTAGCGCGCCTATTTTTCTGGCCGCAGGCAGACAGCCTATATTCATGTTAATTTACAAGGCCCGCCACCGCCCCCTCGCCGAAATATTTATCGTATCGCATCCAAACGAAAAGCACTGTACCTACGTGGAATTTATTATTGCCAGGAATATTCCTACTTTGTCTAGCACTTTATGACATTATGCAGATGGCCACAAGTAGGGTTACCATTTAGGAATTTGAAAAGTCCTGGCAAAAAGCCGGACCTTTCGATAGAAGTCCGGACTGTTTGGTCACAAAATGGAAACATTACCCACTTAGTTACAGTTAGTTACATTTTATATTTTGTTTTTTGATAAATGAGAAGTTCGTTGTTGATTTGATATTAGATTACTTAATAGTTATCTAATATCGAGTAGTTTTATTACACATAGTCCATCTAATTTTAAAAAATCCGGACAAATTAGAGGGCCGGACGAGAGTCTAAAAGTCAGGACATGTCCGGACTTATCCGGACGGATGGTAACCCCAGCCGCAAGTCAATATCGAAGGGAAGATTCGTTTGAATAAATAATTCCGGCTTCGAAACTATAAACTAGGAATCAATCGTCGATCAATTCCAAAAGGAACGGTTGGAACAATTGGGTTAATTTCCGAGGCTAGGAATCGTAACATGCAACGCTGGAGAGCTGGTGACCAATCGACTTATTTTGTCGTGCAAGGCTGGGACCTTCTAAGCTGGGGGTTTACCGGCTAAGACGAAACCGATTACGATTAGCGAAAATCGAAGTTCGATTTATGAAAATCCAGATAGATATCTATCCCAAGTGCATTGGGCCACCTCTCTACACAACTGCCATTCTGCAATACGGCCGCCAAGGCCAGTGCAGGTGGTAGTTGCCAACTTTTCCATTAAGACATACCGTATCTACTTTAGGATAAGTATTTCTTTGGTTTTTACCGCTTTTTATCCAATAAATGAATTTGAATTGAATTTGAATTTGAAAATTTTACTGCAACCCCGTTCATTTTACTGCCACCCAGTAAATTTTTCATAAATCGAACTTCAATTTTCGCCAATGGTAATCGGCTTCGTCTTAGCCGGTAGACCCCCGGTTGTTTATACTCCGCTGATCACGAAAATACATGATTTTTTGCTGCGTGGTTGAAAGTTCGTTTTTATAATCTATAAATTGTAAATTTTTGGGTTATTATTTTTTTGTAATAGGTAATAGTGAGTTCGTGATCAGCGGAGTCTAAACAACCAGCTTAGAAGCTCCCAGCCTTGAACGACAAAATAAGTCGATTGGTCACCAGCTCTGCAGCTTTAATAATGGCCTCTCTTATTGAATCACTCGCTTCTGTATATTTCGATATGCAGCCTGCAGGGACTATGCTTACAATGACATGACGATACCATCAGTCAACATCGTGATTCGTGACTAGTTGGCAACTCAATGAAGAGATCACTGCTTCCCATAGATCTCTTGCATGCAAATGATGCAGTGCATTCATTGGCGGGATTACCACTAGAGGTGCGCGAAACGCTTCAGTGAAAAGAAAACAATGATATAGTTCATTTCCTTCACTGAACTAGTTCACTCTTTTAGTTCACAGTTCACTTATAGTTCATTCATAGTTCACAGCTCATTCATAGTTCATAGTTCATTCATAGTTCATTCACAGTTCATTCACAGTTCATTCATAGTTCATAGCTCATTCATAGTTCATAGCCCAGTAGTTCGTTCACGTATCTTTTGACTCACGGTAGTCCGCGAATGACAAAGGTGACAAAGGCTAGATGAGTTACAGAATTTTGGTTCTTAGTGTGGTAGATTTAAGAATGTTTCTTGAAGAATGAACTACGTGGACTAGAGTGAATGTGATATGTAAAGATTGGTAGTGAATGAATGAATGAATGGTTCCATATAACGAATGCATTCAATCGAAGCATTCATTCGCGAACAACACACCTCTAATTACCACGGACGATGGACAAGAGCAGTCACGGAATGGTGGCCTAGAATGGGTTGACGGTCGGTGGGTAGACCGAAAGCTCGATGGGTCGATGACATTGTTAAAACAGTGGGAGGACAATGGACGAGATTGGCATTAGACCGAGGAGGTTGGCGTGAAAAGGAAGAGGTCTATGCTCGGCATTGGGCTTTGTTTATGGACTGGATAGATAGATAGTTAGATCCATTGTATTAGGTAAGTAAGTCAGTAAAACTCAGGCGGACGACAACGAAATCTAGGCAGAATCCGAAGGTACTACTGAGAGGCCACATAATTGAACGAGCGAGCGAAGTTCTCCGAGTCTACTGGAACAATCCGGCGTTTGCATGTATGTATGTATGTATGTATGAATGTTCGTTCGACGATAACTTGAGTAAATTTAGTCGGATCGTGATGAAATTTGGTAGGCAGGTAAATGAGGCCAAGGGGTTACTGAGATATGGGGTCGCGAGTTCATTATTCGGGGCGAACCACTAGTAATATTAACTCAATCCAGTACAGCAAAGTTGATAGGAGCTCACGGCTTAGTTGGACTAGCCATTCTTAATCAATTGGCGACATCGGGCGCGGTCAATCCATGGAGGGTGACCGCTAGTGGCAATAGTATCTGAGCGCTTCCGTGCTTCGGAAGGCACGTTAAACCTTTGCTCCCTGTTGTTTGTTGATGATTAAAACCAGAGACCCTTAGGCGGCCCTTAAACTCTGACACCAGGGGTGGCCACTACCTCATACGATAACCTAACCTAGCACAGTTGATTATGTCACTGCCCTACCCCAAGAAGTATCCAGCAGACATTTACCAGCTCTAAACGAGGCCACCTCGAACCCCGCTATTGTTTTTCGATACCGGCGTCGTCGTTTCGGGGTCCGATGAGGCGGCAAGCGACCTAGATAGATACGCGAGACTGACTTGTAGTAGGTTCTAGTAGTACAGTCACCCGTACCTAACGGTTTAATTCTACAACGTGTTACTAAACATCCTAACTCTTTTTACAGGGTGTAACCTAGTGGTCAACAGGATGTCAAATCTGTAAGAAAAAGTTGAAAAAAACAATTTTTATTTTCTAACCTCAAAATTGAAAAAAATACATAACTTTTTTGTTTTTTGGTATTAGCTCAAATTTTAAAATATGTTTGTGTGTGTAGGTGCATTTACATAGCTTTGAGTTGTTAAAACAGAACAGTGACAACAGTGAAAGTAAATGAAAACAATATTTAAAAAAATACTTTTCTCCCGCCACAGCGTTCACATTTTATTAATTTAAAAATCAACGGAACGTCATAGAGCAAAAAAAATATTTAGGTTGTGATCCCTAGCACCGGGTGCTATTACCCTATAAAAAGAGTTAGGTACTTTTGTAACACCTTGTATGGGTGTCACTTCATGAAGAAGATTCTTCCGGAGAGCTTTGTGGCGGAACAAATAGTGATGGATAGAAGGTCATGAGAAACTGGTTTGGTGGCGTAGCGCATTGGCATTCTAGAGCTGTCTCGTAGTTATAGTGTAATCAATAATAGGTTATGCTGTGTCACCCTTGGCTATCTATGCAGTGTTTTATAAAGTTGTGAGCATGAACACTCCTTCTTTAAAATTACGCTAAAACGACTTAGAAAAAAAAAAGAGTAAGGATAACAAAGAACCGTCAAGCGCGAGTCGGACTCACGCACCAAGGATTCGAACAATCAGTTTTTTTTTTTTTAATTTTCAGAAATTATTTAAATCAGTTTAATCTTAAAAGATTTTTCTGATTGTAGAAGAATTAATCAGATTTTTTTTTTGTATGGCCGTACGAAATTCTTTGTGCGCGAGTCCACTGCGACTGCAGACCATTGGCCACTGCAGACAAAATATTGTATGTTATGCTATGTCATGAAGATTTTTTGAAACCGTGTTTTTTTTGTTTAATGGAAAAGCGTGTTAAAGTTTTGGCCACGTCTACGGGTTTAATGCCTTACTAGGGTCCAGTATAACGTGTTTAGGCGCAGTTGGCGCCTTTAGTGAGTAAAAAGGCTAAACATCATTACTAACAATTCAGAATAGCCCTTCGAATCATCGCAGCCACGGGTGACCTAATCAACAAGGAATGAGTTTTCTAAAGCGCAACTGGTTTAGCGCGCAGTGCCCGCCTGCAAGCGTAGCATAAGGCTTGGTCAGGCAGTAATAAGTGGGCTAATTATAACTATAATTATGTCATCATTTTACAAAGATTTTTATAACGTAAAAAAATTCGCTCAAACAGGGACCTTAGCCTGTAACATAATGGCGTATCAATGGCGTCCCAGGTAGAAGGAAAAAACCGGGATTTTTTCGTTGCTCTCCTACAACCAGCGAATTAATCCTCTAGAATTAGACTCATAATATTATTTGCTGTACTACAAAAACATTAAAATGACCGACACTGGACCGACAGCATTGATAAATCGTAATTAAAACCGTCGACCGGGAGCCCATTTTGGCACCATTGTGTTACAGGCTAAGTATTTGAACCCGCGACCTCATGTATACCGTGCAGGCGCTCTACCAATTGAGCTACCGAATTAAGTTGCGAATTTTCTAACCTCATTGATACCCTAGCACGGGTTAGTGTTTTAGAAAATACAAAAAAAGTATGTCATCAATATCAGCCCACATATTGCCCACTGCTGGGTATAGGTCTTTTCCCCCTCACGTGGTCCTCCTCATTCTCTCGCCGCACGCATGTACGGTGCCTCCATCCCACCGGGCAGCTGGTCTGCCCACCGACCTTCGTCGTCCAATTCTTGGCAGCCCTGCTCTGGCCCCTGGCCCACAAGCCGTCTTCCCGCCTCGCCAGGTGCCCTGCCCATCTCCACCTCAGCTTCGTAACTCGGTCACCAACATCATCGACCTTCGTCAGATGTATCTCACTCTTTTGTTTGACGTAGAGAAGGATAGACTGAGTCATAAACCCATAGATACGCTCTTCTTCTTCTTCTTAGGGTTCCTCTCCGACTCAGCGAAGCTTGGCGGTCAGCTCTGCATATTCCTCTTTGTCTCTCGCGAGGCGAAATAGCTGGGCAGCACTCGCGATCCCAGTCCGCTTCCGTAGGTTTCTCAGCCAGGATTTTCTCCCTCGGCCGACGCGTCTCTCGCCAGCGACTTTTCCCATCATTATAAGTTGCAGGAGGCTGTATCTCTCGTGTCTGAACAAATGTCCTAGATATGCAACCTTGCAATGCAGATATGCTCTAACCCAGCCTTATGCTACGCTTGCTGCAGAACCCAAGTGTAGAACACAGCATCGAGGCAGGTATAAGGTATAATGAGGCAGTTTACACGGAAGCGAGGACATCCAGCTCGTAATGAAGTAACTCATCAATCTATTCTGACTCTTGACTGCATCAAGAACCTGCACCTACAAGTATGCGTCTAAGAATTAGGTGTTTGGATGCGGTAATTGTTAGTTGATAGAGTGCAGCGAAGGGTAAACTTTTTTTTTATGGGCTGCCCAGTACCCACCCAAGGCACACTGTAAATACTTTCCTCGCACTATGGCAGGTACTTTTCCACGGTCTGGGGCAATCGCGAAATACATCGCTGTCCAACACAAAACAAAAATTGAGAGGCAAACTGGGCCAACAAGATCAGCATAAATAGCGTGCAAAAACGGCCCTAAAAGGCACTGCGTGAAAGTGTCTTCTTCATTCGTGTCGAACGAAAGCATCATAGTTCGCGCTTCCAGAAGGGTGTCAACCTGATCGCGTTTGGGGTCGCCTCCAGGATGTCAGTTGCAGATTATTTTTTTATATGCATGAACTTACACAACTTAGGTAATCATCATTATTTAAGAGTTGGACTCTTGTCTGTGTAGCACTCCACGTAACTCCTCCGGTCACGGGCCAGATCCAGGGTGGGTCGACTTTGTATGGAGCGTCAGCGACAGTTCCTGATTGGTCAGAAAAAAAGGGTTCCAGGTAACCACCAATCAGAAGCCGTCGCGACATCTGTCATGTAACACTTTATTTTTTAAAGCGTTAGCATAGAATAGATTACTTACACAACTCCATACTTATCTGTGATTTTCAAACTAGTAGGTGTTCTGTGTAGCCGGGTCAGCACGTGACAGAAAAACAAAATGGAGGCAAATGGCAAACAAAGCAACACAAGTTGTGTGCAAAAGTCGATATTTCTATAAACTTAAAGTTTTGTTGGTTCATCAAAGTTTATTTACATGCTGTGCCACCCGTGTGTGAAGTACAAGATAAGCGGTGTACCAAATCGTCAATTACAGTAAGGTCAGTAAGTATACTTTTTCACAATACATGCTCATATCAAACTACCTACCTAACTCATCAACACTTTCTAACCAAATTTCAATTTTAAATCTTTCAGATCATCGGACTATGACTACAGTTTGGGGAAAAAGAAGATCCATCCATTTCCACACATAAAAGTGAGCAGCCCGCCGCTCATAAGGTTAGCTCATTCTAGCATTCTCCCATATTATTCTACAAACATTATTTCAAAATCAAAATCTAAAACGTTTCATCAACTAATACGTACCTAATTTTACAATGATATTTTCAGATTACTGACGGAGAGAATGCAAAAAATAGTGTGATCGAACTCGACGTCGTGGAGCCAATTTCTGTTCAGTCTAACGAAGATTATAATGAAAAGCCGTCAGCTGCCAAGGTTAGTTACTAGTTTTTACTCATTGGACGAGTTCAGGGCCTAAGTTTCATCACAATCTGATCAATGGTTTAGGAACGGATAGAGGACCAATATACAAACATTAAATTTTATTTTTATAGAAGATGTATGAACTTTTTTGTGGCAGCTCAGCTGTAGCCGGATTTTTTCTTCTCATAAAGCTTATTTTATTTTCTTATCAGTTTCAGTTTTTGGTGTCTGGAAACATCACCGAATTGAAGATGATGGCGTGGAGGTAGCTGTTTATAGCTGCGAAGAGGTGACCGGCCGAGTGTCATGGTGGCTATATTATCTCAGAAGTTTATAATTTAAATAGATACATCTAACCTTTAATAAATGTTGCTTAAACTAGAATGCTATTGTATTGCTTTTTGGTACCCAAAACATGGTCGTATGGAATGCAAACTTTTGCCAAAAGCGAGCAGCTTTTGGTAAAAGTTTGTATTCCATATGACCTGTCAAGGATTTTTATCGGTCCCTGTGAACCCCGCCACCAATTTAAATTTCCCGCCAAGCCCGCTGCTACAAAGTTGTTCTGGGTTCCATTCGAGATGGCGCAGCTAGGTTTGAAATTTGTCGCTTTTTTTTTCTATGGAGTCGGCATTCTTCTTGGGTATATGTGTTCTGTGGCCAGATCCTTCACGTCCTGGTACGTAACGACATCCAAGGTGGATTCTTTAATTTGGTCGAAAAAGATTTCTTCGTGGCCTTTGTCTATTTGTTTTCCTTATTTCTTTAAATATGTTGGCTATAAAGTCGTGACGTGGCAAGTGGGCCAGCATCTTTCCTCTTCTACATTCAATCGTCCTCAGTATCATTCTACTCGCCATACATCTTAGGTAAAATAATATGTTAAATTTGCCTCCTCCATCATTGAGCCTCGCTCTACGGGCAGGTGCCGCGTTGTGCCAGGAGTAGTTAATTTATAGCTGCTGGTCGCCCCACAGAGATTGATGCGCCATTGATACCGTGCGAACTTGTTATGCGATACTTTTACCACATTCCTGCCAGCCAGCATTATAGTCTACTGTCACGGATTCTGTTCAATCAGATGGCTACGTAAGTGCATTGATTTTACTTCGTACATTTGTGAATTGGTAGATATATTTAGGTATTTATTTCAAGTAGCAGCAATTCCACTTGCTAACGGTGAAGGAAAATACCATGGGCTAGGCTGACTAAGCTGTCAAAATGGTATAGGTGGTGGGCACGTCTTCTCCATCTCAACAATGTCCCAAGCACTGCTGTGTCCGCGTTTTTCCTTCTTATAACAACGCTTGCGTAATATGACTTTTGCGCTGCGCGTTACACATCCACTGCGTGATAAAATATCTTTCGAAATTATTATAACCTAAAAATATATCTGAATATGTCGTCTCGTCGTCATGTATGGGTTTAAAAACCCAAAATCATTTCCCAGCAATAATTTATCGAAAAAGTAGGTACTTTGTTTAGAATGCGTGCCTTTCGGGTCTGTCGGCGGTCTTTTAACACCCTGTATAGCTACATTCCAAACTAGTGCAGTAGCTCCGAAGCCAACTACCTCGTCGGTTCACCCTCGAGCGGGCGGGTATCGGAAAACAATACGGGCCCTCGTATCTCCCGGTTATGGGCCCCCGCGACTGACGCCGATCCGTCTGTTCACTGCTGTCCTACACGGATAGGGTTACCATCCGTCCGGACTTATCCGGACATGTCCGGATAAGACTTTGTCCGGCCCTCTAATTTGTGCGTTTTTTTTATTAAATAGAATATGAGTTGGACTGAAGATTAATATGTCAAAGACTCAGTGTATGTCTAATAGCACGAAACGTAGGGTCGAGGTAGATGGGCAGGAGATACAATACGTTGACGAGTATACTTACTTGGGCCAGATAGTTTCCTTCGAAAACAGGCAGGATAGAGAGATCGATCGTCGTATCGACAATGCCTGGAAGAGCTACTGGTCCATGAAAGAGCTAATGAAGGGCAATCTTCCACTTGCCCTGAAGCGTAAACTCGTCGACATGTGCATCCTGCCTATCCTAACCTACGGTGCTCAAACCTGGTCTTTGACTGAAATTCAGAAGTCTAAACTCAAGGTTTGCCAACGTGCGATGGAGCGCAGCTTATTGGGTTTTAAACGGGTTGACCGCATCCGAAACACCACGTTGCGCTCGAAAACCAAAATCGCCGATGTTGGAGTTGCGACTGCCAAGCTAAAGTGGAACTGGGCTGGTCACATAAGCCGCATGGGTCCAGACAGATGGGCGAAAATCGCCACTGACTGGTTGCCTCAAAATGGACACCGGCGCCGTGGCAGGCCAAGGCGGAGATGGCGGGACGATCTCGAAACCTTTTTACCGGGGTGGCAAGAGGTGGCCCCAGATAGGAAAGTGTGGAGGACACAAGGGGAGGCCTTTGCCCAGCAGTGGGACACATTACAGGCTACATAAAAAAAAAAAAAAAAAGAATATGAGTACCTAATTTTATATTTTTTCCATAATAAAACAGGAATCTACGCTACGTATGCCGCCGCGCGTACGTGGCGTAGATTACTGCTGCCGCAAGTCATGAAATAAGAATAATTTTCGTGACTTGCGGCAAACCACAGTCGAATTAAAATTAATTGTCAAAGTTGTAAAAAACGCATACGAAGTTGCGGGCACAACTAGTCTAAGAACGAACTTCTCATTTATCAACAAAACAAAATCTTAAATGTAACAAAGTGGGTAATATTTCCATTTTGTGACTAAATAGTCCGGACTTTTATCGAAATGTCCGGCTTTTTGCCAGGACTTTTCAAATTCCTAAATGGTAACCCTCTACACGGATGGGTAGGAACTGGGAAGGGTTAAATGGTTTGAGATGTTTCATGTTGCTTGATGGCTTCTTTCGTCGCACCGGGTTTAAAAAGTTACATTATCTTTATTCCAGTTGGTTTATTTCTGTGTAGTTTACATCATTCATAGAAAGTTGACGGTTTTATTCGTCTTCAGAAACGCAGTCCTTGGATAAGAAATGTGTGGGTCGGGTTTTATTAAACGAGTACATATCTCTACTTTATCCATAAAATTAATAATATTATCTAACGGGTCAAAGGAAACTCAATAACTACTCAATTGAAAATACCTCAGACATTTTAGCTTCAAATTAGCATATCTCATAATCGGCTGAACCGATTTTGATAAAACATATTTTAAGAACACTCGCTAGAAAACCTGCTCTCAAATATATAAAAAAAATCGTATCCAAATCGGGGCTACGGTGCCACAGACAGACACATACACAAACACACATAGCGGTCAAACTTATAACACCTCTTTTTGGGTTTGGGGTTAAAAACGTACAGTCGGCTACACGCTAGGATACCCCCTTTTGTGCGATTGGCGCCCTTATGCCGCGCGCGGTAAGAGCTGCCATGGGGTATCTGTGACTGTGGCAGACCGTACCTTTCCATGTCAACGCCTTAATTTTATCCTCACCGCACACTAGATGGTATTCTAGAACGCTTCTTAAACTCAGTTCAAACTAGAACGCTACTTAAACTCTGTTTAAACTCAGTTCAAACTAGAAAGCTCCTTGAACTGTTTAAACTGTTTAAACTCAGTTTAAGTAGAGTTTAGTAGTGTCGACTGTCGATAAAACAGTGCATGTTTTGATTTGAATATCCCTTCATATCAAAACATGCACTCTTTTATCGACAGTCTGAACTCTGTTTGTGTTAAACTGAGTTTAAGTAGCGTTCTAGAATACCACCCTAAGGCTGGCATTAATAGTCGTCGACTCAAGATCGAACTCAAGTAGGTGATCTCAGAAAAGTCTAATGACTTTTCTTAGTTCACCTACTTGAGATCGATCTCAAGTAGGTGATCTCAGATGACTATTAATACCACCCTTAGTTAACACTCAATACAAATCCCCTATCATTACAGCGCAAAACCAACAGAGCCGTCACCGTCACTCCGCTTCCCAGTGACAGCTCAATGCGTGATGCGATGACGTCAGACGGGGCTTCGACGGCGCCGACACAAGTTTGTCTCGTCCGGAATTCCGGATGCGCCCGTCCGTCCGACTAACTGACGAGACGGCTGGGTTTGGTACACCGACAAATGTCACTCGCAAAATGGGTAAATAATTAATATAGAGCGAAGTTTTCGGTTGAATTCAATGTTTTAGGCTAATTATTTAAATTAAAGGATTGATCATTTAAATTACAAAAATAAGATTAAGTATGTAAGGTATGTCTTGCTCGACGCTCCTGCAGTCTTGCGCTTGATAGTATGTTCTGTAGTGGATATATCCACTACGGGACAAGAGTATAAACGTATTTCCACTATATGGCTGATTTAGGCTATTTAGGGCTATTTAATAATAAATAAATCGATATTTTCAATGGAAAGGTGGCTTACGTAACAAAAAACTGGCTATACACCTTCTATAGGTTTATGTGTCATCAAATTATAACATCTAACATGGAAAAAACTCAAAATCCATCACAGATTTTTTTACCAAAATCACAGCAAGTAGTGAAAATGAAAAATTATTTATTGTCATAATAAAGGTACATATTTTTACATTTGACAGTGTAAAGTACTTATTATTATCTAAACTCTACACAAATCCAACACCAAAAGACACGAACCAGACAGTTGCAAAACGCTCTCAAAACACGCTCCAACACAACCATGGCATAAAACGTATTCCTCCACAATCAAGATAAATCCGGATACGATCCGTCAACGTCGCTCGAATCATACTCCGTCGCGTCACATCGCGCCTGGCGTGTCAAGTCACCATCAGCGTCGGAAGGAGGATTTGTAAGTACGCAGCCGAGCGGCGCTTTATGGAAAACAGGTTGAAAATATGACGCTAGTTGCAGTGCGCTGCGGATACATAACCGGTTTTAAACCGTACTGTAGTATGATTCGGGATTTTCCTTTTTAAAAAATACACTTTTGATTCAAACTACCTAGATCTTTTATAGAAAAACACAGGATATAAAAAAGAACATGGTTGTCCTACTGTGAGATCGATGGAGACTGACTTCCAAAGGATTGTGTCAGAGGGTTTCGGGACTAAAGTGCTGATGAAGCACCTTCATGATGGATTTCTCTTACCTAGAGAGGGTTTAACAGTACGTCTGAAGGAAACTTTTGTGAGTAAACCTCCAGTCGACTCTACATTCTAATATAGCTGTTTATACAGTGTGTTTCAGAAAGGTCCTGTGACACTGAAACAAGCACTTTTACTATGGGACCAAGTACGAACTCTCGAAGAAATACCAGCTGTTTCATACAAAATTTCGATACCTACTGTACAAAATGTACGGAGCTAATATTTTTTTCGAGATTTTGCACCTAGCTTGGCCCCATAGTAAAAGTTGCTAACATTGGCGAGTTAAGTGAACCCTTTCAGTGACGCAGTAGCTTTCTTTAACACCATGTATACTCATCCCGAGATTGTTTACTTCCTCTTGGTAGTTTTTTGTAGGTCGTCCTCTTCTAGACTCTCTACTAAACTACTAAGGCCTAGTAGGACACACAATTAGCGCCGCCAATGAAAAAAAAAAACATCTTCTTTTAACAGTGGCCACTTTTGGCGAGAATCGATTGCATTCTTAAGTTCTGGGATCTGAAATCCAAACCTTAGGTCCTAAAAATAGTTAAGCCTCGCGTTGAGATTTTGCAGGAGAGTTTTTAGCAAAAATCGCATCTCAAAAGAAGATATGATTTTTTTTCATTGGCAGCGCTAGTTGTGCCTCCCATTGTGCCTTAACGATCTTTTGCCTATGTCATGCGAGAAAAGTAAGCATTAATAACAGCATAATTAGAGCTAAGTACAGTAAAACGCTAGACTGACTTAAGCAAAGACTTCTGAGAAAAGGGAAACGGCGTCGGATTGATTGCACGTCGTAGTTTTTCACTTGCATCAATCACTGAACAATGTCTGATTTATGACAGGGGAAAAACAACGAGGAAACTAGATAGGGCATACGCTTAATTGTGATGCGAGCATTGTTAGGAAAAGATCGTATACTCATGCACTCCAGAAACCGATTTTCAGGAAAGGATGTAAAACGTAACCCTGGTCTTCTTCTTCTTCTTGGCGTGCCTCTCCACTAATGGAGGTTGGCCGCCAGCTCTTCATATTCTTTTCTATTTCTCGCCAAGCGAAACAGTTGTTCAACGCTGGCTATCTCCGTCCATTCCCTGATGTTTCTGAGCCACGACTTTCTTCTTCTACCAGAACGCCGCTTCCCCTCAATCTTGCCCATCATGATCAATTGAAAAAGTCAGTACCTGTCGTGGCGAAACACATGTCCTAGGTAGCTAATCTTCTTCCTTTTTATGGTCAGCATGAGTTCTCGGGAACGATTGACACGTCGTAGAACTTCCACATTCGTGACTCTATGGACCCAACTTATCCCCAGCATCCTTCGGTAGCACCACATCTCGAGTGCTTCCAGCCTCTTGCAGGTCGCATCCTTCATGGTCCAGGCTTCGCATAGGCGGTAGCCCTGGTGCCAGTTTCATAAAACTACATTAATATTTTAAAGTTTGTACCACTATGGGTGTGTGAGGGTGTGTCTGACGTCTGTGTGTCTGTCTGTGTGCCTGACTGTGGCACCATAGCTCTTAAACGGGTGAACCGATTTGGTTTTATTTGAAAGCTGGTTTTCTAGCAAGTGTTCTTAGATATGTTTTATCAAAATCGGTTCAACCGTTTATGAGATTTGCTGAAGCTAAAATGACGGGGGAATTTTAAATTTTAAAGCCAGAATTACATTACGACAATAGTTTCATGCATTTTCGAATACATTGCCGATTGAACAAGACGGTCCGACATGAAATAGTTTTTTTGTGATATCAATGTATTCGAAAATGCATGAAACTAGTGCCGTAATGTAATTCCGGCTTAAATTTTGTAGTTTTCTACCAACGCGCGCCTGAATCTATCCTACCCACTGTCCTATCCCCCGAGCTGTCAGTGTTGAGACGTTCAGTCACTCGGTGCGCGCGCGCAGGTGTATGGAGCCGTTTTTAGCGCAGCCCCTGACAGGGCCACGAGTAAATCATGCGCTACGTATTGTTTCACGGAGTAATGTGCGAACCGAGAGCGTGTTAAGTCGTACTTGAAGTTTTGTTGAGCTTTTTTTTACTTTCGTGTAGGTTTTGTAGCCGCATTCTTAGTTTCTTGTCATGCTTTGTACTAGTCTATACCCAGTATTGACATTTCTGATGCTCCCTAGCGTTTGTTTGTTTAAAGTTTGTTCAGTTTATATTTTCTCGCCTTTCGCGCATATTTTTGTATGACACCATGTCTTAAAACTAAGAATTTGTTAAGAGTGACCTTAGCATGATAAGCGCAAGAGAGGCAGACCACGCAAGAGATGGTCAGACATATTTTCACAATTCGGAAGGCAAAGTTTTTTGTTCGAAAGTCCGTTATTGGCTTAATCTTATCTTTAGACAATATTGAGAAACTAATTTCAATATTTTTTATTTTACTTCAGTAGTTTTGTTTTTATGCGCTAAAATGTTTTGTTCCTATGACCGCCAAACAGCGCCAACAGTATGCAGACCGTCGCGTGAAGGTCATAAAACCGTATCTTTGAAACGTTGTAAAATCCAAACTACTGAACCAAAATAAAAAATATTGAAATTAGTTTCTCAATATTGTCTAAATATAAGATTAAGCCAATAACGGACTTTCGAACAAAAAACTTTGCCTTCCGAATTGGCTGGTTCAGACTGGATGAGGAAAGCGAGACATCGTCAACAGTGGAGGAAATGGGGGGAGGCCTACGCCAAAGAGGCGACTACTACTTTTAACATAATTGAATAAATGCATGATTATTATAATTATTTTATTAATTGGAATACTCACATAATGCTATTATTAATCAAATTTATAATTTTGACATACATATTCTTAATGATTTCGTGCGATAATACAATTTTAAATCACATCCCTTTTACATTGTCACAATAATTATTATTATTACTTTAGATTATTTTATCAACTCAACTTTACAAAAATAAATAAATAATAATAATTGATTAATAAATAAGTAAATAATTAATAGCAATGTTATATGTGAGATGTGAGATATTCATATGATTATTTTTTAGCATGTCTTTTGCATGTTTGAACTACAAGTTTTAAGTTTATAGTAAAATAGTAGTTATGTTTAATTTATAACTATATTCAGTAGTAGTAGAATAAAGTCTTTTTTATATTTATTTTTATTTTATTTTATTTAGCATGATACTCGTAATTAAACTTGGATACAAATAGAATCAATATAAACCGTTAGTCCCAGTTGTTGTTGATTGATAACAATCTCAGAGACCCTTTAGGTGGCCTAAAAACTCTTACACCTGGGGTGGCCATTGCCTCCGAGGATACCTTCCTACCTATTAGTATACTAGTGGTTCGCCCCGAACTATGAACTCGCGACCCCATATCTCAGTAACCCCTCGACCGATTTGGCTCATGTTCGAACTTAAAAATTATCTTGGCCTCATTTACCTGCCTACCAAATTTCATCACGATCCGACTAAATTTACTCAAGTTATCGTCGAACGAACATTCATACATACATACATACATACATATATACATACATACATACATACATACATACATACATACATACATACAAACGCCGGATTGTTCCAGTAGACTCGGAGAACTTCGCTCGCTTCGCTCGCTCGTTCAACTACGCTTTAAATAATAATATGTCTTCAGTATGGGGTCGTGTACTAAAGATAGACCGAGCTGAAGAAGGGAAAAATTATGTTCAAATTATTATTACAGTCAAAACAAGGCATGAATGTCGCGTTCCACAAACGATCCATAAACTTCACACTTTAGAACCAATTCGCCAAATTAATTCGAAACAAAACGATCGATTAATCACACTGCAAACTACCTTAGAGGTCTACGCCTATTTAATTAATTTTATTTAATTTTTACGGCGACAACGACGCCTGAGGGCTCTTTATAGTTTCCGTAGAGTTTATAGATGAAATCAATAACGTAATATTATAAGACGAGGTGAGCGGAACACTATCATTGCCTACGGAGCGCTTTGAATGAAAAATTTAGGCCGACCGACATACAGACGGAATTCCGGACGGAAAAAAATCGAATCAAGATTCCGAACGCAGTGACTGCATACAAGTCTATCTTGGACCTACCACACACATGCGGTTTATTTCCTTCCGGAATTTTTATACATTTGTATGCAGTTGCTGCGTTCGGAATCCCCGTTCGTTTTTTCCGTTACTGCATGTGGCGTTAGGTCTAGAGCGGGACTCGACCCCATGACCTCCCTCCGACGAATTGCCTTGATGCTTTTACAAATAAAGCCTACCATGCATGAGGTGATTTGCCTTCAGTTTCGCCTGACAGGGCATAAATCCGTAGGTAGTATGAATCCTAGGCTCCAAGACGGAGATTTTTTTTAATCATACGTCCTTCAAAATAGACGTTATAATACGTGCGGTATCAGAATGTGATAATTCCTTTTGGAACTGAGACGCTCGCGGTCCGCCAGTCAGCTGTAGCGTCAGCATTTCGGCAAACTCTAGTGGTGTATGGCAAACTCGCGTCGAAACTTGCTTGTGTTTTCTGTGCGCGTGGGTGTCTGCTCGAGTTTTATCACGTTTTATTAAATTAATGCAATAACATTTAATCCTTTTAGATTACAACCATTAAATATTTTTGTGTATTTTCAATTATACATAACCCTTTGATAGAACGTATAACTAAAAATTTTTTTACTGACGCTACTCGAGAACTGTCATTTTCGGTTCAGTTCCAAAAGGTATTATCCCATTCTGATCCATAATTTTTTTGTAGCCCATTGTATCAAAATATGTGTAGACGGTTTTATTGTTAAACTTTTTTTCAGGCCAGTGGAAGGCTGTTTATACTGGGTGTTAAAAGACCGCCAACAAAGCGGGAAACCACGTATTGTCCCCATTATAAGGAACATTTTTGCCCAAGGAACTATACCTGGGAAATCAACGGTTTCCGAGATATTGAGGTTCAAAGTCAGACTTTTCAAAACTTTTTTTTTGCTGAAATGTATTTAGTATCAAATACTTAACATTTCTTCTCAAGAAGCCATATCAAAATTTTGAATATTTCTTACAAAAAATGACGTTAAAATTGCAACCCGCAATGTATTCTAAACATCGGCACCTCAAGTGTAAGTAGTATAAACTTATGCCAACGCTTGCGTAATATGACTTCTGTGCGTTACACGTCCATTGCGTAATAAAATAATTTTCAAAATTATAACCTAAAAAACCAAAATCATTTCCCAGCAATAATTTATCGAAAAAGTACTTTGTTTTGGTATCTAGTATGCGTGCCTTTCGGGTCTGTCGGCGGTCTTTTAACACCCTGTATAGCGCTACAAAACCAGCGCTACAGGCAGTGATGGAGTTAGCTCGTTACGCTTTGTAGTAAAAGATTATTGCATTAATTCGTGCCTATCTACCCTCACTACCCACAGACGTAGGCAAATTGGCACCTGCTGTCGAGGGAGGCATTTCTGAGCTATGTCCTGGGCAGGTGGTAGAGTTAGAAGTAATATTACATGGGTTTTTTCCTTTAAAATTCCTTTGGCGGTGGTGCAGGGAAAGTTACAGGTTGTAAACGGTGGAATTCTTTGTAATTATTGTGTAGATAGAGTTTTACAACTAATAAAGAACTAACTGCAGGTATGTACGATGATTAGGTACGTACGACTCATTGGATGTTAAACAAATAATTCAGCATTAATTGTTAATTAAGTTAAATTATGGAAACATACCACAATCCTAGGTAGATGTCGCTATGTCATCATCATCATTATTTAAGAGTTATCCTCTTGTCGGTGCAGCATTCTTCATGAACTTCGGTCAGCGAACCCTTTACATTTATTAACCAACTCACCAATAATTTTATTCTCCCCGGGTCGCATACCAGTAAAAACCAAATTAGTGCTCATACTATTATCTTTTTATTGGAACGGCAAGTTTCAAAGTACACACATCTTTTTCATCATAATCATCGTCAGCCTGCTAGCACTAGACATGTGTAGGTAATGCTTGTAATATTACAAAAGACATATTACACAACGGTGTCATGAAATATTACACATTACACGAGAGAATAAAGCATGGAACATAGCATTTAATTACACTAGATGACATGAAACATGACACATGGCATTTCAGCACACTGTACGTACTGCAATGAAAGTGTGCTGAAATACCATGATGACATGTTTCATGTCTGCAATGAAGAAATACCATGATGTCATGTTTCATGTCTGCTATGACGAAATACCATGATGTCATGTTTCAGGTCTGCAATGAAGAAATACCATGATGTCATGTTTCATGTCTGCAATGAAGAAATACCATGATGTCATGTGTCATGTTTGGTGCCATGATATAAGGTAATATCACGCGGTATGAAATGCCATGAAATATATCATCACTTCGAAGTGCACTGTTTCGCGCATGTCCAGCTAGCACCCACTGCTGAGTCAACCGTCAGTCAAAGGCCTCTTCATACTCACGCCACAGCTCACATCCTGTGCCAGACGCAACCACTGATTTCCGGCTAATTGGGCTATGTCATCGAACCGAACTCTTCCCCTCTTGAGGTCGCCATTCCCCAATGGACCTCGTCCATCTACCATCAGCTTTTTAAACAAACTACGAGTATATCCAACCAGCGCTTAAAAAGTCCCTAATATTCGTCCGAGGAAGTAAGCGTACGAGCAACTAGGTTCGCAGTTCGGATAACTGGGGCCTTAACCTGTAACACAATGGTGCCAAAATGGGCTCCCGGTTGACGGTTTTAATTACGATTTATTAATGCTGTCGGTCCAGTGTCGGTCCTTTTAATGTTTTTGTAGAACAGCGAAGAATATTATGAGTCTAATTCTAAAGGATTAGTTCGCTGGTTGTAGGATAACAATGAAAAAATCCCGGTTTTGTCCTTCTACCTAGGACGCCATTGATACGCCATTGTGTTACAGGCTAAGGCCCCAGGGCCCTTAGCCTGTAACGCAATGGCGGGTCAATGGCGTCCCGGCAGAAGGACAAAACCGGGCTCTCCTCGTTTTTCTCCTACAACCAGAGAACTAATCCTCTATAATTAGAATCCAAATATTCTTTGCTGTACTACAAAAACATTAAAAGGACAGACAGCGTTAGAAAATCGTAATTGAAGTCGTCACCTGACAGCCCATTTTGGCACCATTGTGTTACAGGCTAAGGCGCCTGGTCGTTCGGATTATCGGCGTTCTACTGCACCTATTTCTGTAGCTAGAACGATCTCAGATCTAAAATCACGGTTAATAAATATCATCAATACAGACAGCGACTGGTGCACATCGCCACACAGTCACGCGACATTGCTAATGTGCATTACGACATTGATGAAGTCTACGCTTTTTACTGCAGCCTTTAAGAAAAAAACATGAGTAAGGCACCCTCTTGGATCTGTCAGAGTTTTTCAAGGAGGGCTACCGCGCATCCGCGCATGAATTGACCGCCAGGGGCGCTTGTGTAGCGTGAGGTCAGAGTCACACTTTGTATCCAATGGGCTACGGGCATTTATGTCTAATTAGAGTAATGTTGCAGTACTTGAGATTATTAATTATGGCAGATTATTAATTACTAGCTGATCCGGTGAACTTCGTATCACCTGAAATAGTTTGACTCTCCGCGTCAAAAATGACGATTCCAATGCAAAATGACCAATTTTTATTTCTTCCGTTTTTCAGCTAATCCTTTAACTTTTCCCATATTTCTTTGCTTTTAAACCTACCCTGAACTATGGTGAACTAAACAAAACAGTAAATATGCAAATCGGTCAAGCCATTTCTTAGTTTTAGCGAGACTAATGCACGGCGATTCATTTTTATATATATAGATGGCAAATGGTTGTGGTCCTGCTACTAACCACTGCTTTGAAAAAGATTTAGCTTTCGGAAAATTGTGCTCCAATATATATATTTTTTTTTCGATTAAAACCGGTTTTTCTCGATGTGTTCTATTGGTACAGTTTAAAGGTAGGTATTAAATATGATTTAAATGTAAGTAAACCTTTTTTTACGCCATAAGAACTAACTATGAGGGTCATATTTCAGGACCTACTCGACAGTGGCGCCAGCTAGTGAGCACTAAAAAGGTAGACCTCATTGATAGAAACATCACGTAGACGTGAAACCGTTGTAGAAGGATATCATTTAGTTGGAGAATAAAATATCCAGGCGGGGAGAAATGGGTCATAAGGTGGCAAATAGTAAGGATTTTGATTGAAACTGATGTTTCAATCAACATCCTTAAAATTTTTGAACTGAACGACAGAAAAACTATTTAGTTTTAGTAAATGAGGGGTGTCGGTCGTTAAACTGCACCAAGAGTGCAGTTAAAAACAAAGGCCTTTGCATCTTCGTAATGAGATGATTTATACAGCGTCCAGTGGCACCTTCACTCACACTAGATGGGTGAAGAGACCACTCGGCGCTGCAGTGCCTGTGACCTTATTTTAGATGGAGATGGGGCTTGCCCAGCACCTATACCAAGACCAAGAGTGCAGTTAAGCAACTAGATATTCAACTATGTGTGAAGCAAAAGTTAAGTAGCTACTTTTCCCGCGAATCAATCACAAATTCTTGCCAGTCCCAGATAAGACAGTCGAAGCTAAAGTAGAAACTTCAGCAATAAATAGTCCAGTGAGCTTCAGAAAAAAAGTAATTAATAAAACAGAATTCCAAGAGGCAATCAACTGAGCACTCATTAACCATAGTAAATTAATATTTCAGCCAGCCGAATGCATTCCTCGATGTTTGCGGAACATCACACACGCCGCTAATTCCCCTGACCTTTGCATTTCACTGGGCTGTGATAAAAATTGAATATAGAAGGTTCGCCTACCTACTTAGCTGTCCATAGCAGTAAAGACCCTTTATTTCAACGAGCAAGCGAAGCGAGCGAAGTTCTCCGAGTCTACTAGAACAATCCGGCGTTTGCATGTTTGTATGTATGTATATATGTATGTACATATGTATAAAGATAAGATAAGATAAGATAAAAAGCATTTATTTCCAAAAGAGTATCAAAAATTTATATAGTTTGTCTTGCGAATCCCACACTAGGCGAACCTGTATCGAGGGATCCTTTCATTTAGAATTTACAAAATGTATGTTTGTATGTATGTATGTATGAATGTTCGTTTGACGATAACTTGAGTAAATTTAGTTGGATCTTCATGAAATTTGGTAGGCGGGTAAATGAGGCTAAGTGAATTTTTAAGTTCGAACATGAGCCAAATCGGTTGTGGGGTTCCTGAGATATGGGGTCGCGAGTTCATAGTTCGGGCGAACCACTAGTTCTAAAAAATTTAGTAGATAAAATCGGCTTTCCAGCTTTCTTAGACACAAGATTTCGTCGTGAGATCGAGAGACAGAAAACGCAGGTATCTGTGTAACTGTAAGTGTTCAACCAAAATAACTAATGGTTCGCTAACTATGAACTCGTGACCCCATATCTCAGCAACCCCTCGACTGATTTGGCTCATGTTCGAATTAAAAAATTATCTTTCCGTTATTTACCTGCCTACCAAATTTCATGACGATCCGACTAAATTTACACACATACAAACGCCGGATTGTTCAAATAGACTCGGAGAACTTCTTTCGCTTCGCTCGCTCGTTCAATTCATAAAATTGTTCAGCGATTTTTGTTTCACGGCAATAAAATAGTATTCTTTTCATTATTTTTAACTACAGAACAACAATAACTAAGCTAATTTGGTTCGACCTTAAAGAAGATTAATCGAAGACCTTAAAGGAAACACGACAGAGGTAGACTTTCTGTAGCCCTCTATTTTATTCAACAGCTGACTAAACACACCTTCATCCCTTTACTTGGTGAGCCCAATATTTGAGCCCACACTTGCTGCTCGGGGGTCTTTAGTCGCCGGTCTGTGTGTGGCCAACTCAGTAGTAGACCACACCGATCGCCCGAGACATGCAACTTAAGTGAGCTGCATTAGTACCGGACGATAATATCTACGGACAAAACTCTTATCACTGGGAAAAAGGTGATTTGTTTTTATGTATTGGCCCGTTTTCAACTGACAGTTAAAAACTGAATTCAAAGCCCTTGGTAGATGGCGCTCATAGGCTTGGCCATACAAGAACCGGGAAGTGGCTGTCAAATTTCGCTTACACAGATTAATAATATCTTCAGAAAAAGCGAAATTTGACAGCCATGAAAACGGCTCATTAAATGGTGTTTATTACCTAATAGGCATCAGGTAGACGCTTACACTTTTAACAGCGACGTGTAGACACCCCGGCCTTCTCAAAGCGCACGCGCGAAGTGGCGCCCGATAGTGCGAGTGCGGCCGCAAGCGTTAGTATAATAGTAAGGGAGGCCACAATAAAACGAATTTTGGGTATTTGTCACTGAATTATTTTTATTTTATTTTTTTGCTTAAGCTTCGTGTAATGTAGGTAAACAATCAGCCCTGAGTCGGGTGTCAGTTTACAAAACAACACCTTTGTATTTGACTACGATTACCCAGTTTTTGACCCTTTTTTAAATGTCGATGTCATATCAGTATCAGTCACCCATAACAAAACAGTCAGCTAAACTCACAGATCACCCCCAACTCATAGTCTGAATTCGAGCCTATGGAAATGCCCTCTCTTCTTCTTCTTCTTCAACCTATAGCCACCCAATGCTGAGTGTAGGTCTCTTCCATTGCACTCCATTCTTTACGGTCTTGGGCTTTTCTCATCCAATCTTTCCCTGCCACTTTGACCAGGTCGTCGGTCCATCTCATCGGTTGCCTGCCCACATTTCTACGACCTGTTCTGGGTCTCCACTCCAGTACCCTTTTACCCCATCTGTGGTCCAGTCTACGACATATATGGCCCGCCCACTTCCACTTTCTTCGAGCTATAACCTTGGCTATATCAGTTAGTTTGGTTTGTTAGATGGAAATGCCCTATAGATATACAATGCACCTGACTCCAACGCAACAATGGCCGTTGTCAATTTCGAACAAACGCCCGGGTCAAGAAATCCACCTGACAAAACCAGCTCCCGCCTTCGCAAGTCACGACTAACTTCGCCAATGAAAGTGTATACTGCATACTATGCTGTACTAGGTACCTTTGGACTTTTACATGAGATAGACCAACTAAAGGGTCATTAACATAGACTTTTGATGTCAAAAAAAAAAAAAGTCAAAGTGTTTACGCTCAAATGTAGAGAAACCATACCGCGATTCGCGATGTAGGTCTGTAGAGCGCCATCTGTGAGTTGAGAAACTAAAGCAACAATAGTATATTTCATTACAAGTGCGGAAAGGCTGTCATTGCAAAGAGTTCCGACAAATGGCTACCCGAGCCGAGGCGCAGCCGAAGGCGAGGGTTGACAGTCGGAACAAGTTGCAATGACGGTTCCGCACGTATACTGAACGACTATTTTTAATACAGTTGCGAAAAAATTAAGCAATTTAATAAAATAATAAAAACACAATAAACTCAACTAACTTACATTTTTGACTTTTCCGGTAAAATGTTCTCTGAAGCATTTGGTGCAATTAAACTGAGTTCCGGTGGTGTTAATTAAAAAAAACTAGGGTCGAAATTACTCATTTTGTGCAACAAACAACTAAAACAAAGAAAATTTCAGATAAATCAAAATGGCGCCAACCGTAGAATATAAGCAGAGTTTTTTTTTCTTCACCCATTCTGGTAGGCAAAGGCAACTATGCCCATACAGCCAAGTGTTCAGTAGAAGTTTTTTATTGATATGAAATGAAAATGAAATTTAATGAAATGAAACCTAACCAAACTCATTCAATCAAATAATTAAATCTGATATTGAAACAAATTAGTAGCTTCTTTTTAGAAATATACGTATTTGCATGAATCATAAAAACTTTTTTAGTAATAACTTCATGGTTGGTTTTTCTTTTTCATAGACATTATTTTGACAGTTGGGAAAGAGAACGCACGAGTGCGGGAAAGGTAAAAAAAAAGCACGAGTGTGTCCACATCCCGAACGCTATACGTCCCTGCAATACGCCACTTTTTGAGCAACTGTATTAAAAAAATCACATTATTATTTTCCTATGTTATTTTGTACACAATAGACTTCTTACAGGTTTTCCTGTAATCAAAACCTATTTTCTGTATTTTGGTCAATTTTCGCACGAGTGATTCTATAATGGTTCCGTTTTCCCTCTTGAGGCACGGAACCCTAAAAATGTTCGACCTGTGCCTCACAAGCCCAATACTAAAGAATTGCTAGAGATTGCTTTTAGCAATAAGACCGCCCATTGTATACTAATTAGTTTTAAGAAAATTCTCTGTAAATAATTCGTTTTTGTGTACAATAAAGAATATTCTATCTATCTATCTATCTAAAGAACCTGAAGTACCTAAACAGCACAGTAGGTACACAATGTTACTGCTCAGTTGTTCACCCATGCCGGTGCTACCAGCCGCTCCCGTCGATACATCCTGCGGCCGTCTGCGCACTGTGTCCATTGTCCAAGTGATTAGAGTTTACCTGGGGCCTTAGCCTGTAACGCAATGGTGCCAAAAGGGCTCCCAGTTGACTTTAGTTACGATTGATTAATGTTGTCGGTCTTTTTAATCTTTTTGTAGTACAGCAAATAATATTCTGATTATAATTCTAGAGGATTAGTTCTCTGGTTGCAGGAGAAAAACGAGGAAACCCCGGTTTTGTCCTTCTGCTGGGACGCCATTGCAGTACAGGCTAAGGCCCCTGGGCGCTCACAGCCTAGTTGGACTAGTCGTCAAAGTTAAGCAACATCGGCCGCGGTCAGTCCATGGATGGGTGACTGACCGGCAATAATATCTGAGCGCTTCCGTGCTTCGGAAGGCACTTTAAACCGTTGGTCCCGGTTGTAAGCCACGTCAGAGGCCCTATGGGCAGCCTAAAAACTCACCAGGGGTCTCACCAGGGGGGGTTTTCGCGCAGGATGTTCAGATGTGTCTAACGCGAAATTGCATAAGCTCAAATTGCATGCAATAATATGAATTAGTTCTCATCCTAAGGCCCGGTTTCTGAATTGAGAATTTTACTAAGTAAATGCTTAACTATCGTTCTGTCACGTACTTTTGTGAGAAATCTGCACAGGCAAAACGATATTTAAGTACTTGCTTAGCGAATTTCTCAAATCAGAAACCGGCAGTAAGGCCCGGTTTCTGAGTTGAGAATTTTACTAAGCACATACTTACGTATCGCTCTGTCACGCTCTTTTGTGAGAAATCTGCAGAGACAGGGCGATACTTATCCATTGCTTAGCAAATTTCTCAACTCAGAAACCGGGCCTAAGTAAAGTAAATGCTTAACTATCGTTCTGTCACGTTTTTTTGTGAGAAATCTGCAGAGGCAAAACGATATTTAAGTACTTGCTTAGCGAATTTCTCAAATCGGAAACCGGCAGTAAGTGAACGTTTTGTTATGTTCTAATGAGAATACATTCTTAAACCATAAATAATTGAATAGTGATAACCAGTGGCGGATCCAGGATTTTGGTTTGGGGAGGGGGTTTGAACCCAATGAGCGTAGGTTTTCAAGATAAAAAAGCATACAACATTTTGTTTTATAGACGGTCTCAGATGCTTTTGGGCCCCCCCAAAAGCATCCTTAGCTTGAGCCCCTTATGCCCATTTTCACCAACCACCCCTAATTTTAAAAGACCTTTTAACGAAAGTTATCTGCTCCCCTGCAAGTCTAGGAGTCATGGATGAAGGATCATACAAACTCAACTCATAACGCTTGTGAGTAGAATTCGTATTGTCCTTCATCCATGACCCCTAGACTTGCAGAGGCGCAGATAATTTTTGTTAAAAGGTCTTTTAAAATTAAGGGCGGTTGGTGAAAACAGGCATTAGCCCCCCCTCCCCCCCCCCCCCCCCCTAAATCCGCTAGTGGTGGTAACAATTTAGCAATCCCGTGCCGTCCGCGGCAATGCGCCCGCGCAGAGGCAGTGTCCGCGGTATCAGATGTCGGCCGGCGGACCGATGGGGCTGCTTTATGAGCACAATCTAATTTATTAGTGACCGCGCAAAGATTACAGCAAGCTACCACTCGTTATACCCTCAAGAAGGACTTTGTTGTTTTGCCTCCGCCCCGGATAGTATTGGATGGCCGAACGCCGCTTTTAACAGCTATTTTCTAGCTTACGTATATCTACAAGGCTAAAATGGCCGCTTTAGACTTTGGTATATCTACAAGGCTAAGGTGGCCGATTTCGTCTCCATCCATTCGTTCCCTCAATGCTGAGGATCACAATCTGGGCACTTTAGGGTCAATGGAAAAGTCAAACGTGGCTGTTTTTTTCTTGTGCGGGATTTATTCGTAGGTTTAGCAGAAAAGACACCCAAAAAGATGATTAGTTTTTTTTTTCTTTTCATTGCCAGCGCTAGTGTTTGTTGACCATGTATGTGGATTGGCGATTTTAGAGGATAGTAAGCCCCGAAGGTTCAGGTTTCCTTACCTTCATTACCGGTACTTAAAGCTACTGCAAAGAAGCAACCGGTACCCAACTTATAAGTCTAATTAGATTCGATTTGGCGACTTACTGTCGATTACTGAATAGAGGAATTCCCTAAGTAAGCACTTAAGTATCGTTCTGTCTCTGCGGATTTCTCACAATGAACGTGACAGAACTACGATACTACGTATTTTATTAGTAAAATTTTCAATTCAGAAAACGGGCCTTAAAGTATCAACCGCTCCGCCACGAAACCACCTTTCCAGGCTAAAAACCTCATCTAGAATTCACAAATGACTGAAAACGTTCGACCTGCGATCTGTAATTTTCCTAAATAATGTGGCCAGATTTATTCCAAAATGACAGATCGACCGAACTGTCAAACGTTTCCAGTCATTTGTGAATTCTACAGGGTGCACTCTAAGTCGATAGCGGAACTTTAAGTAGGCTATCTACTGATCAATACAAACGACTTGTACTAGGTGGCGAAAAAAATGGAGTGAAAAAAATATCAGCTGTTCCATACAAAAGGTCGACTCAGTACTGCGCCAAATGTATGAAACAGCTGATATTTTTTTCGCTCTATTTTTGTCGCCACCTAGTACAAGTTGTTTGTATTGATCAGTAGACAGCCTACATAAAGTTCCGCTATCGACTTAGAGTGCACCCTGTAGTATAAGTCCTAAAAGAAAGTTTGCTTGAAAACCCCTAGTAAGTTAGTGACTTCCTTGTTTGCTCGAGCTAGGACCTGCCTAGGAGTCACGCAACACAACGGTCTGGTTGGGGATCCGATAATTAATATGCTAATAGTTCAGCTTCGCCCACCCCTGGTACGTGAGGCGCATAACGCTGTCGCGGGCAAAGAGGAGCCGCCGCAGATGTGACAGACATGGGGGCTAGTTCTCGGAAATCTCGCATCTCGAATGAAAAATCTCATTTTGCGGCAAATGTCATATCTATTCTCACGAAGTCATCCTCGACATAAGGCACGAGATTTCTGCGAGATGTAAATTTTCGCTCGACATGACTCGACTCATGACAGTTGAGATCGAAATGACATTAGATTTTACGAATGCGAGATTCCCAAGAATTTCCCCTATGGTCGTCTTTGAGTACCGAAATTCGATAGCAGAACTTTCAGTAGCCTGTCTACTGATCACTACAAACAAATTGTACACTACTAGGTGGCGAAAAAAATGGATAAGGTAGACTGAGTACTGCAAGAAATGTATGGAACAGCAGCAATTTTTTTCGCCCCATTTTTTTGCCACCTATTACAAGTTGTGATTTCGGCGATAGCTGTCAGATTCTAAATTAGTCTATTGGGGATCTGTGACAAAATCTTGATTAGTTAGATTCGGTATAATTTGGATTCGGTTTATGTAGTGATCAGTAAAAAGCCTACTTAAAGTTCCGCTATCGAATTTAATTGCACCCTGTAGAATATCTGAATTTGCAGGCATTTTATATTTATTGGTTTCTATCACGTTGGGATAGCCGACTACTTTCAACCTTATCCGGAAGTAATTATGTGAAACTCACGTCAGCAAATGAGCCGTTTTCAGCCGGAATAGAAGCTGAGAAAAAGTTATTGTTCATATTATAATTAAGAGCCATTTTCCAGTAAACAATCCGGTTTTGACGCGTCAACCGTGAGTGGATTTTTAATAGAATAGATACGCTGTCAAGTCTACGGCGCAGCGTGATCTTTGCCCATGCATGCGCGGGCGCAGCAAAAACGTCATTATTTACGAGCGCGCTCCGTTGACGTCTGAGAGACAGCCAGCCACGCCTGGTGAGGCGTGAAGACCTGATCATCGATATTTTACATTGTAATCACTAATTACGAGTATCAACCTCTACCTATGGAAAATTGCGGTCGGGAAAAACTGGTAAACATAGATTTGTGGTAAACAGCAAGCGAGTGAATATTGCTTTTTGTAACTAAACGGAGATCAATAGCTATTTGAGATGAGATATGGTATGACTATGAGATAAACGTTTTGCACACAAAATAAGCGAAATTAGCGTCATTACGGGTTTAAATAGTGGGCAACCCGCATGGTACAAAATGGGACACGCAAAAGACGAAGTAAG
The DNA here is from genome assembly GCA_949319315.1 of Zelleria hepariella. Lineage (NCBI taxonomy): Eukaryota > Metazoa > Arthropoda > Insecta > Lepidoptera > Yponomeutidae > Zelleria > Zelleria hepariella. Next base: position 23,527,916 of record OX439384.1, read on the forward strand.
TATATATTATAAGTGCCGGCCAAGCAAAATATTTATTTTGTTCCATTTCGTTAGAACATGGCATGTAATTTTCCAGAAAGTCACTATAACACCCAAGCTTTTTAAAAGGTGATTTCCTGCTTTGTTATAAAATACAGGGTAAATTTTTGAGGTATCGTTGCAAGGACAGCGCTTAACCGTTGTTGGGTTTATCTACCGGAAAAAAATCTAAGAAGTAAGTGGCATCGAAAATATTGAAAAATGTTGAACTATTTTGATGATCAACTTAGGATGTTTTTCGTGACCCTTCACCATAACCAACGACCAAAATGAAGTCCTCAATTTACCAATTACACTTGAACATCCTCAAAAAAAATTTAAATGTCCCCTCACCACCCAGCGAAGCCGGCAATCAACGTATCAAACGCTAATAGCGGAGCTCGATCGCGTGGCGGTCTATGCGCTGCGCTCTGGGCCCTTAACCTGTAACACAATGGTGCCAAAATGGGCTGTTAGGTGACGACTTCAATTACGATTTGCTAACGCTGTCTGTCCTTTTAATGTTTTTGTAGTACAGCAAAGAATATTTTGATTCTAATTCTACAGGGTGCACTCTAAGTCGATAGCGGAACTTTAAGTAGGCTGTCTACTGACCAGTACAAACAACTTGTACAAGGTGGCGACAAAAATGGAGCGAAAAAAATTATAGCTGTTTCATACATTTGGCGCAGTACTGAGTCGACCTTTTGTATGGACAGGTGTTTTTTTTTTTCAGTCCATTTTTTTCGCCACCTAGTACAAGTTGTTTGTATTGATCAGTAGATAGCCCACTTAAAGTTCCGCTATCGACTTAGAGCGCACCCTGTAGATGATTAGTTCCCTGGTTGTAGGAGAAAAACGAGGAGAGCCCGGTTTTGTCCTTCTGCCGGGATGCCATTGACCCGCCATTGCGTTACAGGCTAAGGGCCCTGCGCTGCATAGCAATCTTCGCTGGCCACCTGCGCAAGCGCAGGCAGGCGGCGACGACGGCCTTAAATCGATCACGTCGACGGGCTATTAAGGGTACTGATGGGGTTACGTGTGGAAAGGTTCTTGTTGCAAGCAAAGGTAGGTAGATAGAGAACTTTTCAATGTAGTGTAAGGCCTAATACCAAAACTCCCATGTGCTAATGTCCAACCGCTAACGGTGAAGGGAAAACATCATGAGGAAACCCGCGGCCTAGTTGGCGCCGCAAGTATTGACCTTATCTTTCCTGTGGGCTAGGCCGACTAAGCTGTCAGGATGGTATAGGTGCTGGGCGAGCCTACTCCATCTAATACGATGTCCCAGGTCAGCATCGAGTGGTTTCTTCAGCCATCTAGTGTGAGTGAAGATAAAACATATACAGGGTGTTAAAAGACCGCCAACAGATCCGAAAGCCACGCATACTAGACACCAAAACAAAGTACTTTTTCGATAAATTATTGCTGGGAAATGATTTTGGTTTTTTAGGTTATAATTTTGAAAAATATTTTATCACGCAATGGACGTGTAACGCACAGAAGTCATATTGCGCAAGCGTAGGTATAAGTTTATGTTACTTAAGCTTGAAGTGCCGATGTTGAGAATACATTGCGGGTTGCAATTTTAACGTCGTTTTTTGTAAGAAATGTTCATAATTTTGATATGGCTTCTTGAGAAGATAAGTTAAGAACTAGATACTGAATACTTTTCTGCAAAAAAAAAGTTTTGAAAAGTCCGACTTTGAACCTCATTATCTCGGAAACCGTTGATTTCCCAGGCATAGTTCCTTGGGCAAAAATGTTCCTTATGATGAGGGGAATACGTGGTTTCCCGCTTTGTTGGCGGTCTTTTAACACCCTGTATAATAACACTCGCTAAAAACCTGCTTTCAAATGAAAAAAACGCATCCAAATCGGTTCACCCGTATAAGAGCTATGTGCGGTGCCATATAAAGACACACAGACACAAAAACAGACAGACACCCATAGCGGTCAAATGTATACGTAACACCCTTCTTTCATTTCGTGTTTGTTTAGTATGCGGCAAACCAATGAAATTTTACCCGATATTAATAGATGAATACGCCATATACAGGTGTTGTCTATTACCCTACACATCATAAAACCTCATTTCTCCCTTTAGATTCCAATCAAACGAAGCGGCTAACTAAACCAACCCAATCAACTCTACAAGAGCGAAATATAGCGCTAATTTCCTAGGCCGAGTGCGTCGGGTAATTTGTACTTAAATCGCATCACATTTATAGCCATTATTATCGACCATCTTGCCGTCCCTCCCCTGCCCTCTTAGATCCGTTGGCCTCCTCTTGGTTGAAGAAAGCGCTTGCGAACAACACCAGAGTCAAAGCTTGAAGCGCTGTAAGTTTTATATGTAGAGTTACATATTCTGTTGCTGCCTTCAGGCAGTTCAGTCAGCGCAGACGAAGTCGCAAGAAGATCTTGTAAAGCTTACGTACTCGTATTATTCTAGTATACGGCAATTATTAAATAAGTTTATTCCTCAGACACCCCAACTTCTAAATATGATTTCCAACCACTTTTGTTCTACGACTTTGGTGAAAGCGCATTTTTTTTACCACGCTTTTATAAGCTTGGCCTGTATGTATGTATGTATGTATGTATGTAACGGAATCTTTGAGCATAATTTTTACCAATTTCCAGATGTCTGATTAATTTGAAACTTTGCATACGTATCAAGGACCAATGACAATGCAATAATTTGATAACAGTTTCCCATTATACCCCTACAGTGCCTTTATACAGGGTGGATTTTTGAGACGGGGCAGTAAGGGCAGGTACCTTAACCGTTAAAGTTACAGGAAAACGTTCTAAGGAGACCTTTCATAACTTTTTGAGATATTATGAACTGCATTCACAGATTTTGGAAAAAAAATGTACGGTCAGCAAAAAAATGCTAAAATACCAAAAAAAATGTTTTTATGCCAATCGATTCTCTTTCATGTAGGGATCAAAAGACTCTGAGGAGCCAACTAAGGTTTGAGTACTAGAAATGTCAGAAATTTACAAAAAAAAATTGAACTAAAAAATTAAAAATAAATAACAGTTTAAAAAAACTAAAAAAACACGCTTTTATAGCTAACCGAACTAAAAAGTAGAAAATAATTTTTAATTACAAAGAGTTTTAAATTATAATAAAATTTAAGTTATTAACAGAATAATACAATTCAGAGTAAAAAGCGTGGGGTGCATCTCATAGATAGTTTCCAATAGAATGATTGTAACATTTAATATCAAGCACCCCACGCTTTTTACTCTGAATTGTATTATTCTGTTAATAACTTAAATTTTATTATAATTTAAAACTCTTTGTAATTAAAAATTATTTTCTACTTTTTAGTTCGGTTAGCTATAAAAGCGTGTTTTTTTAGTTTTTTTTAAACTGTTATTTATTTAGTGCAGAGTAACATATAGGAGCAGGAGAGGCTGGAAAGAGATAGATAGTGGAGGGGCACGAAAGCCGCGCTGAAATAGCACAAACTCCAACTTGTTAAATATAAGAAACGTTGAGTAATTAAAAAGTATCGAGCTATGACAAAAGTCGTAGAACAAACGTTGTTGGAAATCACATTTTAAACGTGTTGACGTGTTTCAGGAATAAAGTTATTTTAAAATAAATTGTAAGTAATCCCCAAGCTAGATTCAATCTTTGGCGTAAGAGTGCCTCCCTCTCATTGTGCGGCCCTTCTGAAAATCTTCCGCCTGGATTAGGCATTTGGCGACTTGGATATCCCTAAATCGCCTGAGGACCCAAAGTCCAACTTTGAGCCCTGATAGACAAAGGTATGAGGATAAGATGACAGAACTCTGACACCTGAGGTGGCCACTACCTCATACGACTAACTAACCGTTTAGCAAGCATACGACTAACTAAGCGTAGAAGGCCAGCGCTTTAACTCTGAAAGAGATGGAGGACAGACGATCTTATTAAATTACATGTGCGGGAGTTGTTTATGCGAAACTGTTAAGATAGCACGTACTGCCGAGATTGTGGCTGACGGATGGACTCTCCTCAAGACGTATTGGAACAAATTAGACGATTTTAAGTGGATATACGCCTCTCCATCCGAGGTATTTAAGTTTATTGCAATTCTCCTACTCGTGACATAATAAAAAACCGGCCAAGCGCGAGTCGGACTCGCGCACGACGGATTCCGTACCATTATCTATAAAAACGGCAAAAAAATCACGTTTGTTGTATGGGAGCCCCCTTAAATATTTATTTTATTCTGTTTTTAGTATTTGTTGTTATAGCAGTAACTGAAATACATCATCTGTGAAAATGTCAACTGTCTATAGACTATCACGGTTCATGAGATACAGTCTGGTGACAGACGTACAGACAGCAGAGTCTTAGTAATAGGGTCCCGTTTGGCACCCTTCGGGTACGGATACGGAACCCTAAAAACAACGAGAGGAAACCTGCATTTCAGAAAACCTGCCCTGCGTTCATGAGATACAGTCTGGTGACAGACGTACAGACAGCAGAGTCTTAGTAATAGGGTCTCGTTTGGCACCCTTCGGGTACGGATGCGGAGCCCTAAAAACAACGAGAGAAAACCTGCCCTACGAGTACTCTATCTGGGCGGGCACAAGCCTATCGTCAAAGCGATTTTTCATACCAACTGGAATTTTTTTTTTGCGTTTTCTGTCTGCCTCTGAAGTTCAGCTTTCTTCACGACGTTTCTCAATGACACTGCTTGGCAATGGCCTCCTCTTAGCCATCTCGCACCATCCCGACAAAAAGGCATTCCAGTCGTCCTGGGGCCTAAGCCTGTAACGCAATGGTGCTAAAATGGGCTCCCAGTTGACGGTTTCAATTAGGATTTATTCATGCTCTCGGTCCCTTTAATGTTTTTGTAGTACAGCAAAGAATATTCTGATTCTGATTCTAGAGGATTAGTTCGCTGGTTGTAGGAGTAAAACGAGGAAATCCCAGTTTTGTCCTTCTATTGTTGGGATGCCATCGATACGCCATTGCTCCATTTGTTTCAGCAGTTTCAGAAACCAAAACGTAATGTTCGTTATCATCACCATTGATAATGGTAACATCAGAATCAGCTGACTGGTAAATGGGTCTACAAACGTAGAAACGATCTAAATTTCAATAAAAAGCACACCAGTCAAAATTGACCTCTCGTCCGTCCAAAAATGGGCCCAGAATCGCCGAGTTACGAAAGACACCGGCAGAGGCGATAAAGTGGTCGCTTTCGGGTCCAGATTGACAGTCAGACCGCTTTCAGATGTCACTCGTTGTCACCGCCAGTCAGGTTATTATTGAAACTCTGATATTTTGTGGATAGTTTTCGCGCTATTGATGTTGGACGTAATACTGACAGCGTCAAACTGACTTCTTCTCAAAGTCACGTCTATCCAACTACTAAAATCATGAGAGGAACCATCAACCATGTGTAGACTCCACCCATACGAGAACCATATGCATTAGGTAATTTCCCAGGGCTAGTGAGATCTCCATGTTTTTTTCTGCTCGCTGTTTATACAGCATGCAGTGGTAACTTCACCCACAATCGAAGGGTGAAGAGACCACTCGGCGCTGCAGTGCCTGGGATATTGCTATTGTATTATATCTCACCATTATCCGGAGATTTAAACACCATGAAAATGTATAAACATTCACTTACTTACGCCGAATCAAATATCTCGGCCTCTTTAGAACGTCAGATAAAACAACTGTTTCATTTAGGTTTATGCTACGGCTTTGCATACTTTTACCAACATCACGAACGACACAGACGACTAATTTCGGATCTCATTCAGAGGCCTTATTTAGTGAGAGAATACGTTCACAAAAGTTTAAACGTTAAAAAACTGTGCGATACACTTTCTAAAGCCTCGAAAAGTTCAAGACATGTCGCAGAATAAGGTCCGAGCCTCTATGAAGGTCACCCCTCGAATCCTGGGGCCTTAGCCTGTAACGTTATGTTGCCAAAATGGGCTCTCGGTTGACGGCTTCAATTAAGATTTGTTAATGATGTCGGCCCTTTTAATGTTTTTGTAGTACAGCAAAGAATATTCTGATTCTAATTCTAGAGGATTAGTTCTCTGGTTGTAGGAGGAGCTGTGGTGGTCTAGTGGGTAGAACAGTAGACTCTGAAGCAAGAGGTACCCGGTTCGATTCCCAGTGCGGGCATGTATCTATGACTTTGTTTAATTTCAAAGTTACGTACATTTGTGAATTTGTAGTAGCAATACCACTCGCTAACGGTGAAGGAAAACATCGTGAGGAAACCCGCGGCTCAGTTGGCTCCACACGTATTGTCCTGTCTTTCCTGTGGGCTTGGTCGACTAAGCTGTCAGGATGGTATAGGTGCTGGGCAAGCCTACTCCATCTAAAACAATGTCCCAGGCACTGCGGCGCCGAGTGGTCTCTTCACCCATCTAGTGTGAGTGAAGGTGCCACTGGACGCTGTATAAATCATCTCATTACGTTGCAAAAGCCTTAGTTTTGTAGGAGAAAAACGAGGAAACCTCGGTTTTGACTTTCTGCTGGGACGCCATCGACACGCCATTGCGTTACAGGCTGAGGCCCCTGGCTGGCTCGGTCAGCAAGTTGGTCGCCAAGGACTAAGTGAATGAGAGCAAAACAAAGGTGACAGTGCGTTGATGTAGATTTACGTTCGCGGGGACGAACCGTGCTCTACTGGGGTGACCTGCGTCCGTAGGGTGGAGTGGAGTAGAGTTCTAGTGACAAATTTTAGGCTTTCTTGTGGTACGGAGGTAGGTCATCATAATTATGGGGTAATGTCACTTCTTTGCTTGTGAACAAAATGAGCAAAATGAACAGCCAAACCACGAGCATTTTGAGTCAATTTTTCTATATATTTTTTTTAAATTCCTATTGTTTTTTTTCAGATTTTTTTTCTAGGGGGACCGATTTGGATTAGTCTATTTCTGTTTTTGAAATGGTGTACTTCCCGTGCGGTCCCTTAAAAATGGTGAAGATCATGGTTTCATGAAGACGGAAATAGTAACTCCTCAACGGACAGAAGTAGATCACTCGCAATTTATTGGTGCAGTAGCTTAATAACAGTGTACGGTCGGCCACAGTCTCAGATACCCCATAGCAGCTCTTACAGCGCGCGGCATAAGGGCGCCAATCGAACAAAAAGGGGTATCCTAGCGTGTGGCCTACTGTACCTTTTATATCGCTTTAACGGTTTCACTTATTTTTAACCGTTAAAGCGATATAAAAATGTGCAGTGCTTACGAAAGTTTAAGTTTTAAAACAGTGTACCTTTTCAATAGTGAAGTCAGTTTTTTTTTTTTATTTGTATCAGAGATATCGTATGTTTAGGCAAAAGCCGAGTCTACGCATTCTATTTTGTCATACTTTTCCCCAAAACGCAACCCAGAAGCACTATACCCTCTTCACTCGGAATGGGGACTATATAGTCCCCCCCCCCTTATTTTCCGGAAAATTCGGAAAATTTGTTCGGATCGGTTGTACTCGCTAATTATCGCCCACAAAATTAGAGCAAATTATTGGTGCCGCGCTAAGGACACATGTGTCCCTATTCCGAGCGAGCCGAACGAAAGGTAGGCTCATGTTGCTCTACTTGACGAGTCAGAGGGATACACAAAACTAATATTTAAATTCAAAATATTTTCTTAGGTTTGCACGAGCACTATACATAATTTAAACACAGATTTTAACGGATTTAACACTCGTTTTATTAACTTTTTACATTTTCCCAACGTTTCGAGACCTTTGCAGGGCTCGTGGTCGCGGTAGACTGAGGTGACAGCTGTCTTGTATGTCATTTGTTGATTGAAACTACCCTCGGTTATGAACATAATTAGATATTGACTACCCCCGTTACGGATACAAATTAAAAAGTAAAAAAGTATTTTTAATAACACGAGTGTTAAATCCGTTAAAATCTGTGTTTAAATTATTTAAATTCAAAATCAAGAGAGTCGACTCCACATCTTGCCCTGTCCCATTATTGGAAGCAGGATCACGGCTGTAGATAGCGCGGCGGCATTTTTTGTGCTCCTTTGTTTTATTTATTTATGTAAGTTTTACTTTTATTCCCTCGCCCTGCGCTAATGCTGTCCGACAATCGATGCTGGATAAAATGCTAAACTTTTGCCTGCTCATACCTGACTTGGCCCTTGCTCGTACAGCCGGTCGGCGGTCTACATCTTAGTTCATCATACTACTACCTTAAATACCTAATACTGTATCATTTCTGTCCTGTCACCTGTGATGTAAAATATGTAGGTAGGTAAGTAGAGTCAGTAAATACAAGTTGAGTTTCATTATAAAAGTGGCTCCAAAGATCCTTATGTGCAGGTAATACACTAAGGAAATATCGTCCTTTCATAATAAATTTTTATGAGGCACATTTTTGAGGTTTTAAGAATTTATGACGACCATTTACAAGACAAGATAAGAGAAAAATAACTTAGCGTTTTTAATGTTTTTTATCACTCATTCATTCATTGCATAAATAAAGGAGATAGTGCGAGTACCGGGTAAGAAGGCACAAAATAATAATAAACAGAAGTGAAAACCCCGCACAAGCCGAAACTTTACAGAACTCTCATACAACTTCATATGAAAGTACCTACTTACAACGAAATAAAAAAATACTGTGGATGAGAAGCTAGTGTGCTTGACCTTATGAAATTATTTGTAGAATCATTGGTATCCAAGTAAATGATATGGATATTTAAGTAATTATAGATTTCGATTCTCGATAGATTTTGCCATTGTAACTCGCTGAGAAAGATAGCGCGATATATTGTATCAAGTTGTGGAGCGATCACTGAATGTACACACGACGGCACATCAAAGTGTACACTTTTGTAGCAAAGTCACCTGTAACGTAACCAGTAGAGTGCTAGTGTATAAGCGTCTACGTGCTGTCGTGTGTAGTTGACGAGCCAGACTTCTACTGTAACCATTTCCTTTATCCAAGAATATCCTCATTAAATTCACGATTATTGCCCTTTCCCTTTTATTGCTCAGAAACAAATAAATAAGCCAGCATCTGGGAGACATTAAGGTGAAATACCTCAAGTTTTCATTTGCACCGAAAAGCGAAAATGTAATAATTAAGGGGAGATAAATATGGTTTTTAGTATTGGCGCAGCGAGCGACACTAAATTGACAGACGATGTCGCGATACCGGCCTCACCTGCACAGAAAGACGATACCCAGAAGGCCAGCTTCGGACACCTTCTACAGGCGAGTCCATACGTGATGACAAGGATTTCGCATTTAAAAGCGACTAAGGATGACGACGCTTTAAGGCTGGAAGATATCAACGTGGCGGGAAATTCAAAATTTTCGCAGTTTTTTCCATTTTGTAGCTAAACTGAGCTATTTTTGTTCAATGATTTTTTTTACGTCAGTAAAATAGTATTGTTTTCATTATTCTAAACAATAAAACAACAATAATTCAGCTGATTAGGAGATTTTCTCAAACTACTAGTTTTTTGGGCAGGACCACTGGTTGTTCGACCAGAAAAACAAATCGGCTTAATTATTGTTTGTTCGGTTGTTTAGAATTGTTGGAGCCCTACGTAATGCTGCAGAGCGCGGGCGCAGGCGCCGCGGTACCTAAACCGGTCGCGCCGGCCGCGCCACCTATCGGAGCCAGCGCAACTTCACTTCACCTTTTTGCTCTTGTCGTGTCGACAACCTATATTTTGATTATTTAGCTAATTACAATATTTAAATACATACATACAGTCCACTACTCATTGAGTATACCCAGGAGCTAATACAAGAATAATGAAACGAATACAATTTTATCGACATGATACAAAAATGGCTCAGTTTAGCTACAAAATTGAGAATTCTAGAGGATTAGTTCGCTAGTTGTAGGAGAAAAACGAAGAAATCCCGGTTTTTCCTTCTGCTGGGACGCCATCGATACGCCATTGCGTTCCAGACTAAGGCCCTGACCTCAAAGAAAGCCGTTAAAAAATCTAATAATACTAGTGGTTCGCCCCGAACTACGAACTCGCGACCCCATATCTCAGCAACCCCTCGACCGATTTGGCTCATCTTCGAACTTAAAAATTATCTTTGCCTGATTTACCCGCCTACCAAATTTCATAACGATCCGACTAAGTTTACTCAAGTTATCGTCGAACGAACATTCATACATACATACAAACGCCGGATTGTTCCAGCAGACTCGAAGAACTTCGCTCGCTTCGCTCGCTCGTTCAAAAAGGTTTTCTGGCCAGCATCGCCAACAGCACTTCTGTGCCTATTTGTGCTGTGTCACCTGCTCATTACT